>CAWUFW010000841.1:600000-1200000 GCA_963921515.1 Calotriton arnoldi
AAGAGCTCTTTAGAGTTGCTGGAGTTGGTGAGGATTTTGTTCCGGATGAAAGTCTCCTTTGTGGATCTTATGTGTTGGTGGTAGTCTGTCATGGCGTTCTTGTAGATGGTCATGTCTTCCGTGGTTTTGCTGTATCTCCATCGTTTTTTGATACGTCTGCAGGAGCGTCTGGCATCTCGGAGGTCAGTAGTGAACCAGGTGGCCTTCAGGGGCGCTGTCTGTCAGTGGTGCGGAGGGGTGCAAGCTTACCTGCGCCGTTGGTGATCCAGTGGTGTAGCTCCTTGGCTGCAGTGTTGGCGTTGGTCGTGGCGGGGGGGTTGCGGTTGAGGGTGGAGTTGAGGTGCTCCTCTGTGACCTTGCTCCAGTTCCTTCATGGAGGGTGAGGAGTGGGTTTGGGAGCGGTGGCGGTGTTGAAAGTGAAGTGTACGGGTTCAGGACTGTTGGGATCTAAACCCTACTATGTTTATGGGTTCCCCTCTAAATGTTTTGATGGAGATGTCTGACTGTTCTAGCTCACATCCTAAAGCTTACACAAATTTCTCTTCCCACACATCTTTGTTAGTGATAGTTTACAGAGAACCTGAATCTGCACCAATGGATATACCAACCCCTCCAATTGACATTTTGGTTATAGGTTTTTTTTCTTCCCTTTTTCCCCACTGTCAATTTGAAAAATGTGCACATCCTCTATACTGAGCGCACACATATTCAACTCTCCATCTTCCGATGTACTAGAGAAACCTTCATTGTCCTGTTCCACAATTTTGACAGAACTGCTTGCCTTTTTCTGACACACTTTTTGAAAGTGTCCCATAATTCCGTACTTGGAACATTTCTGTTTTCGTGCAGGGCATTCTTATCATTGGCCAAATGGTTGGCACTGCCACATTTGTTACATCGTCTTCTGTTGAACCCTTTGAAGCTTTTACTATCCATGTCAGCTTTATCCTGACATTTCTTTTTGTGCATTGCTGACGTTTTGGTTCCACTTATTTTTGCCACCACTGATTCTTCTTTACTTTCTTTGTTTTCCAAAAGGACAGCTTTAGCGCACCTGCCCCTTAGTTCAGCCCTTTTGACAATGCCAATGACGTCTTGCAGTAGACTTTCCCCTTTAGCCCACAGATTGTCCTGAATCCATGGAATAGAGGCTTTTATCACTATTTGACCTCTAATAAGATCGTAGTGTCGGTTACCAAAATGACATGTGGGAGCCAGATATTTCAGAGAATATACAAAATCTTCTATAGGTTCCTCTTTGCCCTGCTTTCTGTATTACAATTTGTAGCCACAGTGACACAAACAGTAGGCTTGTAATAAATGTTTAAATCCTCAAGAGCATTAGTGTAGACATCACTTTGGTCCGTTGCTCTTGGATTTTTGTTTATTCAGTTATATACTTTTAACCCCCCTGGGCCTAACCAATGTAAAATAATTTTAAGTTTCTTTTCCGCAGTGATATCTTCCTCGTCATCAAATGTAGAGATGTAGTTGGTGAAATATTCTCTCCATTCCTCCCATTTAAGTGCTGGGTCACCAAAAGCGGGTAAAAACGCCTGTGATGGTATGAGATGCAACACATTTCTTAATGCCATGTATACACAGTCTCTCACAACTCACACACAACTTTGTAAGCTGGACAAGAAAATGCAGGAAGCGAGAAGCTTGCAAGAGCACACAGGGAAAACAGTACTCTGATGAAGATACCGTCACTGCTAATTAAGAAACGCATAAAATAGTGTAATAAACAGCCTCAACCCAATGTCCTTTTAAAATACATACAATATATAGGGCACAAAAGTTTGTTAAATTTCCTGGACAAATTTGACTTCACATCCTGCAAAAGCAGTGGAACATTCCAGCATGAATTGCGAACAGCAAGCTCACCTCATGGACAATAGAGCACAACTTGACAAGTGTTGCAGGGATTCTGCACAAATACAGAACTATGCGCAGGAATATGAGACCTTGGTGTATAGGGACCTAGGGGCATATTAGCAAGACCCTCGATAAAATTATCGCCGTTTTAGCGGCAGGAAACTGCCGCTAAAACGGCGATAATGAGCTTGCTAATATTCGTTATAGAATTCCAACAGAAGCCCAGGTTAGATGTGCAGGACATCTAACCTGGGCTTCTATTGGAATTCTATAACGCATATTAGCAAGCCCATTATCGCCGTTTTAGCGGCAGTTTCCTGCCGCTAAAACGGCGATAATTTTATCGCCGGTCTTGCTAATATGCCCCTGAGTCTTCCTACCACCTTAGTACCCACAAGCCCAGGACTGACTAGCTATAGTGTCTCACTTGCTCTCCTACTCACTCACAGAGAAACAAATGATTAGACACCCCAGAACACAACACTCTCAGATCTCTCCGGAATCCCAGTAACAAGACACACCCTATCGCTCGCACTCTTGTACTTGTCCACAATAAGATCTGACAAAGACACAAAACAGTTTAAAATATTTATTTTAACTAACGTGCCCTAACATGCAGTATACATGCCACAACAAGCAGGAAAATGCATAGTACAAATATAGTCAGCATAGCAGCTAGTCCATATATCATGAAGGGAAATGTCATGATAGTAAGACACTGGAGAAAAGACTATAGTGCCTAACCTGCCTCCCCTTGCTAAGAAGAAGTATTATTATATAATAGAAGATCTCTGGGCTTTCTCAGCAGACCCCATACCTTAGCCTATAGGTGGTAGATCTACATCATAGGTGCTATCACACTCTTCTCCCTGGAAAGGTCCATCTCCAAGTGTGTGCCACCTATTCATGTACCTCACTAAAAAACCAAAGTACGTTGTCCAAACAACAGCTGCATCGGCATGTTTTGTCTAAGGACTAATGCCTGGCCAGAACAAAATAACAAGGGGCATTGTTGTTCGACCTTGCACATAATGTTCAGTCAAAATCCCAGGAACATGCGGAGAGTGAACACAGCAATGAGTTCTCATGTGAAAGCAATCATTGAAATTATTGCAAAAATAAAGGCTATAGCAACGCATGCAAAAGCAGCAGGCAAGCTGCAACGTGCTCATGCCAATTTAGTGAAAAACAACAATGTCTCTATGGGCCACGTGACACCCTCCCCTTGGCCAGGTCGTTAGGCCATGCGAAGACAAAGATTAGAGGTAAGCAGAGGCAAAGCGTCTTAGTCATACTCCAATTAGGATACACATGAAGCAAAAAGACTTTATTGGAAAGTGTTAATTTTTCAACAAAACAAAATAATCAAATTAGGTACTCAAAAACCCATCCATTCATATTTAATCTTCAAAGACAGAAATATTGCGGGAAAAGTGAAATGCCATGAACTCCAGTATGTTGCCTGACCCTTCCATAGTAAAAAGGTATGCCATCCAGTTAAGTAGGTCGAACGAGCACACATTTGCCTCATATCCAGAGGCAGTTAGGAGCATCTCAGGGCAACCTGCGTTAACCTCAATGAAACTCCGGTCTATGAGGTGCTGCGCACAAGCACAGATACTCAAGTCTGCCGTTCTTCCAAGTAGAGGATCGCACACCAAACGCCTACCCATGGCACATTCCTGGTCATGGGCCTTCAACTGACCCATTAACAGATCTCAATCCAGGGCAGCATGTGTTGTATTGGAGAGGCAGACATCCAGGGCCCATTGAAAAGGGCACTGGAGGCAGTGGAAGACAGTTTGCACGCAGGTGAAGTAGGCATAACCGAAGGTCAGCCAAAAGTTGATGGTAAAAGACTTCACTGGCATGAATCTAAAAAGCTGCTGCAGTCAATCACTGTACAGTTGCAACTGGACCGGGTTTGGCAGCTCCACAGAGCGAGCATCCATTGCTAAGCAATAATACTAGAACAAGCACACCGCAAATCAACAGGAGCACCATGGGAAAGCCTCCGAAGGCGCTAGAAAAAATAGAAATGGATAAAGGCCGGTATTACTCCAAAAATAATCTGAAAGGAAGAAACAAGGCCGGATCCCACGAGTTTAAAAAAGTGGGCAAGGCCCTCTGTATCAGACGCATTAAATATTTGGTGTATTAATTCTCCAAAATGTATTGGGAGATTCGTATTTAACAGTGAGTTAATCTCACTTGCGGTTCTCGCCACCTGCAATTTGAAGGTCTCTCGAGCTGATGTGAGAGCCACTTTTTGTTGAAACAATAGCGCTTTGAGTCTGCTTAGCTTATTGAAATCTGTTTTCAAAGTTGAAATGGAAGGCCAAAGTGAACTATCTACAAACCCATGCGGGGGTGGAAACAGGACATTGCTACAACATGTAACTCGTTGGGAAACTGTTACTATATACGGGATGCCAGCCCGTAAGCCGCAGCAGTCGTGGTTATTCAAAATAAGATAACTTCCGTTAGAAAGCAAAGTTAGCACAGGAATAATAGCAGGGACGGGGTACCTTTAAAAAAACAAGCCAGATTAGGGGCCAAACCGTTACAGGTTCCGTGGAGTTGAACTTGTTTACAGACTAGGGAATGTCCTACTGTGGAATCGCAATCTTCCCCTGTAAGGAAAACTTCCTTATCTGCGCGTTGACATCTAAATGTAAAAGGCAATGACCATAATTCATGAATAAAATTACTGCCCAGGGGCTCATATCTACCCACTGGATAATGTTTCATACAGGCTGTAAACTGAAAGAGTGAGATAGGCAGTGAAATAACCCTATGTATCAACCACACTGCTGAATCAGTCTCTGTTGCAGAAAAGGGTAACTGTTCTAATTGTTCACTAAGTAACAGTGTATATATGGCATCTTTCATTGACATCAATTTCTGTTTATCAGTCAAATTAAATGGCAAAAACAGTGCGGAAGCATTCAGATAATCCCAAGGTACTTTTCCACTTTTGAGCGTTTGTAAGGTCCATGCAAATTGCATTACAGAACGTAACTGATTTTGACCATGATACAAAACAGACACTTCATGTTGAACAATGTCAATGATGGAAGATACAATATCTTCCACAGTATATATATGGGAAGACAGTGTATTAATGCTTGGTCAATTTGGCGCAGGCGGAATGCCGCTTCCATCTGCGATAGCTTCCAAAATTCATTCTAGGCTGCATAAACAAAACGTTTAGTTCGAGGGGACTTTGAACCCAAAAGAAAATCAGCCAGATCAATGTCACCTGACAATAAAAAAAGGTGTTGTTTCACAGATGACAGTGTGGAATGTTCCAACCATTGCTGACACAATTTACCACTGAATATGTGGTAACTGTATGGGAATTTTGCAAACGTGGATCAGATCTACTTTGTGTAAACCCCTGTGTAGTATTCAGAAAGCGTAATTGACATGCATTGGAGCTAGTTGGCCATAGTAACCAACCCAAGGGGTCAATAGTAATAGAATTAAGCGTGCCATTCTGAAACATGGCAGCTAAGTCTTCAATCATGTAGTTGGTATGTGTTTGCCATGTTAGATAAGGGGCCAATGATGGAATAGAGGGAATATTTAGATTTTTAGCCGTGGATAAACCAAAACAAGTAGTCTGTTGTACCGTCGCATTTAAAAATATGAGTTGAGACGGTCTCAGACATTCACGATGCAATAATTCTGAGCCCTGCACTTGACAATTTTTGGTACCCCAAATGGATTTCAGATCAATTGTGTCCTTCCAATATTCGTAACCCTACATAGACAAATCATTTATGAAAGACAAGGAGTAAACTAATTTTGTGTGTTAGTCAACATACATTTAGTGTGGGATGGTATTGTTAGTTTATACAAATATGACTGAGGGTCAGAAAGATTGTAAACAGAAAAATACATAAATTTACTCTGTTGGGTCCTTGAACTCCCCTGTAAAGGTGTTGGGCAATGCTCCCATTCGCTAAAATTAAAAACTGGTCTGAGAGTGTTGACCCTGTGTAAAAAATGATGGCCATAATTTTGATAACCGAACAAATCGGCATAGTTTGCAGAAAATGTATGGAATGTTCAAAAGTTCCATAGGGCCATGGTTATCATTTGATATTTTATCACAAACAATGCCATCAACAACGGGTAGTGCTGAAATATTAATCAGGGCTTGATCTCATTTCATTTTATGAGAAGACGTGTGGTGGGCCAGAACACCATCAACCAAGTTTACAGCAGAGCGTTCAGGTAAGTAATGGGCATTAATCAAGAGGAAAAACACAGTCTCTAACCCAATCCACATGAAAAGGAACACCATTGTCAGCACCATCCAGACGCATGTCCAGGGAGGGATTAGGTAAGTCTTTTTGAACCAGGAGATGAAAAGACTGGTATGTGTAGGGGGTTCTGCGACAGATGATGATGACAAAGAAGATTCAGATGAAAAACTAGTGCGGTCCATATAGTATCTACTGGACCCCAGCTGAAGCAACGGTGGTTGAGGGTCAGTAGAAGGTGAATGGGCTGTACTTTCAGGAATGTCAATTATAACCTCAACAGGAGGAGAAGCATATTCAATCTCCGGATGTAGAAGGTAAAACAGGCAATAAATCAACTGAAGTTTCCACCTCCCCCGCCATTTGTTGGGGATCATTCAAAGAAACAGAAGTCATCGGATTTAGTGAGAGATCCCGGCGTGGAATGCTGGGAGGCATACTATTCAGTATCGGCCATATGGTGTAGCTTGACATGTTCGATGGAAATGTAACGATTCTCCTTTCGACCAGGTAGTGGAGGCAGAATTACTGTACGGGTGCCTTTTAAGCCAAGGACTCTGACCGGCGCATGGTAGGATGGACCAAATTCTTTTTTGTTCTCCGCCTTTTCTCGTACCAGATCTCCAACTTTAGGAAGCCAGCCAGATACAGGAATCAGCACTGCTGCATCCGTGGAACAGGGCAAATGGTCTTTCGCTTGTGAATCACAAGCTTTTTGTAGTTCCTGTAAAACAGCACAATGGTTATCTACGTCAAAGGTGGCGGCAGCCGCCACAACGTCTATACCATCAAGGTCTGACACAAACATTTTAATGCCAAAGAGCATTTTGTATGGGGCCCGCCCCCCAGAGATCTTCTTGGGAGATTATTAAGTGCACGCTGGACTCCGTAAAGATGAGTCAGCCAGCCCCTTCCAGTACCTAAAACCCTAGCTGTTAAAGATTGCTTTAAGTCACGGTTAATCCACTCCACAACAGAATTGCCCTCAGGCCGATATGGAGACGAGAATTGCTCCTGCACCCCCAAAGACTTCATTGCATTTCGGTAAGCCTTAGAGGCAAACGCAGGACCTTGGTCAGAATGGAAGGTGCCACAGGCAAATATCCCGACAAAGACACGCAATTCTTTTATAACAGTTCGAGCGTCAGCACTGCCTTGGCGCCAAACCCAAAGGAATCTAGTGCACGAATCCACTGCAACCAAGATCTATTTAAAAGCAGTATCAGATGTCAAAGGACCGCAGTGATCAAGATAAATGCAGCCAAATGGCTGATTAGAGATGTAAAGTTGAGTGTGTGGTGTACGTGCAACAGTAGAGGGCTTAATTTGTTGACAAATGTCACAAGACAGAACATATTTACGTGCCTGTGGAAATAAACCACGCCATCAAAAACGTTGCTGTGAAAGTGAAATTGTCGCAGTTACTCCGGCCGATGTACGAGAAGGCATCTGGGTTGATCTCATGCAAAAGGGACACTATGCTTGCCGAAAACATACCAGGGCTATTCTTATATCCCATAGGCAATCTCGCATATTGGCGCTGATTGCCCAAAGCACTGAAAGCAGTCAAAAAGCCATTGGAAATATCCCAGGTGGTTTTATATTTTTTGCGAACAATGTTATTCACTAACTCAGAGCTATGCGTGTTCTGAACACCAAAGGTTCGAATATGACTGTTTAAATGTCTGTAATCCAAAACTATGCAATATGAACCGTCCGCTTTCAATATCGGAAATAGTGGATAATTCATTGATGAAACACAGGGTTCAATCACACCCTGGTATTCCAACTGGGTCAAGATTTCACTTACGGACACTTTACCATCTCATTTGATTGGATACTGTGGTTGGGGCTGTGGTGTGGAACGCAAAGGAATCACATGAACTGGGGAACCCTGGTCCCAACCTGCCTGATTGCAATATAATGCCGGGGCTAAGGACAAAGCCCACTCGGAGGCGTAAGCCAATTTATCATCATTAGAAACATATTGTGAAAAACTCGATAGAATAACATCTTCCCCTCTAGAGGAAGCTAGGACAAAAGGGGGAGGCCAATCAACCTCTGCCACCAAAATATCATAAGAAGAAGTAAGATTTTCCCAAAACACTGCTTTAATCGGGCGCTTAATTTCACCTTCAATTTTGAGAATTACTTCCTAAAGCCTATCAGGGGGGCAACTCGAGTGTCAGCTGTTTCTACTGAAATGAAAGTATCAGCTGCTTTTGCCTCCAGACGCTGGTGGAGTGTCTACCGCACTATGGTAACCTCCGCTGCGCTGTCAAGGAGGGTTACCGCCCAACTCGTGTCGAGGAGCAGGGTTCTCACAGTCTGAGGCATACTTTGCAGTCAAAGCAGCAACTTTCTTCTTCAAGAAATGGGGCACGATATTGAGGTGGTTCCCCCTGCTTGACTTTTACATCAAACTGGTGCTGTGGGTCGTGTCTTGCTTGCGCAGACTCGCCTTCTCTGCGATCCTGTCATCCTCCCCCTCCGAACTGTTGATCTGACGATTCCTGAAAGGAACAAGGAGAAAAAGGATCAGGAACCTGGAACCTCTCAGGGGTCTTAATTTTAGAGCGGTCACGCAAATCATATCTACGTTCAGAAGAGTCAGGTGGAGGAGAACCTGCACATGAACCTGGCTTCTGTTGTTGCTGCCACTGATTCTTGTTCCAAGCCTGTTTAGGAAAGACTGGATGACCCTCCTTTTCAGGAGGGGGTTTACACTGTGGCTAAGCAAATGGTCGAATCCCCAAACTATTTCGACCTAAAGATGTATATACATCCGCTATTATAATCTGCAACTGTCGCTGCCAATCCACGTCCGGCACCGCCTCTAGGCGTTGACGTATTTGTAAGCAAACTGCTTCACCTTTAATGTTGGCCAGAATCACATCGGAGACAATTGGGAACATTCCCACTAACTTCATCCCCAAATCCAGGGCTAGACCAGCCCCGTGTTCATCTTGTACCTTTTTCAGAACCCTTGGTAGAACGGTCATGGAGGGGGTGCCAAAGCACAGTGTATACACTGAAGCAATCACCGTCCCCCAGGTGGTGCAGTCACCTAAAGCAGGAATCAAACCACTCGGCAAACTCATTGTAAGGATTCTGTGTTTTTCTACAGGGGTAGTATGTGGAAAGACAGCTTCAAGTTGTTCAAATTTCTGTGCAAGCCAAAATGGCAAGTCATCACGGTTTTGAGGACGTTTGCCCATCACTGAATTAATCATGACAGGACTAATAACAAGACCACCACCACGGACTGGTGGCTGGGGAGGGGCTCCAGCCAGAGCCACTTGAATCGCACCTGACATAAATTGTATGACACTTCTATTTATGTGAATCAGCATTGTATGTAACTGACGTAGGTCTGCATGTGTAACATTAATATAATTTGGATGTGGTGTAAAACCAGCCAAAATGGGACAAGTGGCCCCATCGACTGATAAGGGGCCTAAACGGACCACAGAAACAGGGTGAGGAAGGACGCCATTAAACCAGATGGTATGCTCCCAGACCGTCAACGGAACTTCAAGTAATGCATAAGGGCGATAAGCCTGCGGCACTGCGGCTGCTGTATATTCATGAAACAAATTATCATTCCCGTCCACTGCCGGAAATGTAACCCAAGAGTAAAAGACCTCAAAGAGGTAAGCAGCGTCCGCCTCGACAACAAAAATAATATTAGCCCCTGCTACTGGGACTCCATGCTGACTCAAGAATGCCATAACCGCCTAGTGGTTAGGTCCCGGAATAGCGACTGCCCTAATAAGAATAGAAAAAGATAAACAAAAAGAACGGTAGCGCAATACCGGGTTGAAAAAGAGAAATAAAACTTTTTAAACTTCAAGCTTGAAAAACCTATAAAACACAAATATAGGAGGCTAAGCCCTCACACCACAGACGTCTCTGGATACCGGTGAGAGGGTATTATGGACAGGCACAAGCGCTACTCAGGGGTCTCGTGAATAAGTACCTGACCAAACGTTGGTGGCGCCATGTTGCAGGGACTCTGCACAAATACAGAACTATGAGCAGGAATATGGGACCTTGGTGTATAGGGACTGAGTCTTCCTACCACCTTAATACCCCCGAGCCCAGGACCGACTAGCTATAGTGTCTCACTTGCTCTCCTACTCACTCACAGAGAAACAAATGATTTAACTCCCCAGAACACAACACTCCCAGATCTCTCAGGAATCGCAGTCACAAGGCACACCCTTTCTCTCGCACTCTTGTACTTGTCCACAATAAGATCTGACAAAGACACGAAACAGTTTAAAATATTTATTTTAACTAACGTGCCCTAACATGCAGTATACGTGCCACAACAAGCAGGAAAATGCATAGTACAAATATAGTCAGCATAGCGGCTAGTCCATATATCATGAAGGGATATGTCATCATAGAAAGACAATGGAGAAAAGACTATAGTGCCTAACCTGCCTCCCCTTGCTAAGAAGAAGTATTATTATATAATAGAAGATGTCTGGGCTTTGTCAGCATACCCCATACCTTAGCCTATAGGTGGTAGATCTACATCATAGGTGCTTTTCTCCCTGGAAAGGTCCATCTCCAAGTGTGTGCCACCTATTTGTGTATCTCACTAAAAACCCAAAGTATGTTGTCCAAACAACAGCTGTATCGGTATGTTTTGTCTAAGGGCTAAGGCCTGGCCAGAACAAAATAACAAGGGGCATTGTTGTTCGACCTTGCACATAATGTTCAGTCAAAATCCCAGGAACATGTAGAGAGTGAACACAGTGATGAGTTCTCATGTGAAAGAAATCATTGAAATTATTGCAAAAATAAAGACATACAGTAACATGCGCAAAAGCAGCAGGCAAGCTGCAACATGCTCATGCCAAGTGAGTGAAAAACGACCTTGTCCCTATTGGCCATGTGACACAAGATGTATAATGAAGGGCTAGGGTGAACTTAAGAAGCTGTGCCTGTCAGGCCGCACAATCGTGTGACATGCTTCCCTTTGAGGTACAGCTGTGCCTGTCAGCATGACAGGGAGAACTGATTGTCTCGAAAGGAAATAAAAGAGGAGCGCCAACAATATTTGATATGTGTAGCACTCTTAAAGAGTGCACAGCACTGAAGAAAACAGCGCACTCTGTGACACAACAGTGCACTGGATGACTTGATAGGCTTAAACGAGCAAAGAAGGCTGCAAGTTGCATCGTGCATCTATAGGGAAATCCGCGCTCTATGCTTATGGTAATACTTTCTAAATGGCGGCACTATGTGAAATCACGCGATGACATAAACGGTTTGACAGTTGCTTAGAGGTGGTTGGGGCAGTAGAACAGTCATGCGGAGCCCCTCAGAGTATTAATCATCATTCCCATAAGGTAATAAAGGTTTTGCTGATTACTAACTTGCACTTCACCAACAATCCTCGTAAAGTTCGGGAGAATGTAGGCCACTTCCGATGACAGAAGGAGGAAGGCATTGTGTACAAAGTTCACGGGTGCTCGCTGATGGGTTTGGTGTGCTGGAACTCGTCACCACTTTTGTAAAGACGGTTCCGTACACCAAAGTTGAAGTAATGTCTTTATTAAACTTCCAACACACACGGGTGAGGGGAGAAGCAGAACAGCAGTATGCTGCATCCACTGCATCAGTCATCAGCTGCGCATCTGTCAACATTCCAGAATGCTCAGCTGATGACAATGACAAAAGGAAGTAGCCAGTACGGTGTCCAGGAAGGACCAACCGGAGGTACAATACACAACAGGGAGAAAGTGAAAAAAATATTGGGAGAATTTATTTTCCCCATTGACTAACATTAAAACTGAGTCAAATTTAGGTGGGAGACAGCTAAAATGAAGCTATTTTTAGCTTTAATAATCAGAAGTCTCCCACCTGAATTAGAGCTGTTGACGTCTTTGCATGTGTATTATTTGTTTCAATTCCCATCTATTGCTCAGGTAAGTCCAGATGTTAAACCACACTAGTTTTGAATCACATTTATTTGAAAGTAACTTTCTAGTTACTTCCCAAAACTTTCTTTGAGACCACCTTGTTAATATGTATATATTCATGTATCCAAGCTCTAGGGCGCTGATTGGGTAGTCCTATATATACTGAGCTCCATGTACTAAGCACTGTTGCCATTCTTAGTAAAACCATCAATGAATGAAGTGTAAAACTGCAGTCTTCAATTTGAGGGGAAAGGGAGGGAATGTTCAAACAGCTCCTTAAGAATAAAGACATGCACAGAATCGTATTCTCTGTCATATATAGTTCTTTAAGCCTCCTTTTCAGCACATCTTCTTCTCAGAAGAATTTACAGGAATATGGCATTACACTTTGCTTAGCCTCAAGTCCTGAAGATTGGACCATGACTTCAGGTCTAAAGAGAGGACAGTTCAATAGGTCTCTAAATTTCTTGTTCATCATCGAAATACATGAGTTGATCCTCGATCTCAAACTCGACTGTTTGTTTATCACAGAGACATGGATCCATGACTGTTTGATGTTGCACTTTGTCAGGTGACTCCTACAGGGTATCGCATTTCTCACACTGACCGCCTTCATAGAAAGGGGGAAGGAGAAGCATGCATTTATAAAGATTCCATTAAAATCTTTGATTATTCAGTTCTTGCCTTGCTAGATTCTGAACACATGACATTAACTATCATAATTTCTAAGCATGCTGCAATTAAATGTATTCTTATATACAGGGCTGTGTGGACTGCTGAAAGCTTTTAACAGTCCTTTGGTGGATGTAGCAACTTCCTGTTAGCTTCCTGCAGCTTAATGCAGACCACAAGAGAACACATGTTGCGGGATATCCACTATACAAATGTTTGTCACCCCTAACACACTAGAAACTGCAGAGTTCACTCTCTTGGTATGGTCTGCCCATAAACTTATTCTGGGTATACTGAACCTGCTAAGACCAAGAGAAAGCGAACAGAGATGAAAATAAACTGCCAAGAGCTAGATCCTTACATAAGCTTGATGATGACAAATGGAGTTCCTATCTGTACAAAACTAAACCAGTAATAAATAGTGCAGACCCGTGCAAGGCTCCTCAGATTTGAATGAATGGATTATGTCATCACTAGATCATTTAATATCATTGAAAACTATACAAAGTCTGAAGAGTAGACCTTCTGCCCCTTGCTATAATGGAAAATACAGAGCAGTATAGAAGCTATGTAAGAAATCTGAAATAATCTGCCGTAAGTCTTGTACTGATACAAATAGGCAAGACTATAAACACCATCTCAAGAATTATAAAAAGATATTAAGAGTATGCAAAGCAGAATTTTACAGTGAAAAGATATCAAATGCTAAAAATTCCACCAACGGCAAGTTTTAAATTTATAACAGTATGGCTAAACCTGAAGCGGCTGCTAGCCGGATCCCTCCCTTTCAGGAAATGTGTAGCGGTCTAGCAGACTATTTTCAAGAAAACATTGTAAAACTCCTAGACAAGCTAGGCAAGGAAGAAGATAACTTACAAATAGAAATTACTGATAAGCGTGAACAAGTTTGATCAGCTTTGCGGACAGAATCTAAAAACAGATATTTATAATATCCGGGTGAAGCTCAGAAGCTGATCTCCTACTGACTCCAGTCCAATGGCTCATTTATATAAATGTCTTCAAAACTATCTTGCCAGTTATTTGGGAGATTCGTAGTGCTTCACTGTGGTCGGGTATTGTTCCAAAGAGATGGTAGGCTTCTTCTGTTACCCCATTGTTAAAGAAGCCTTCATTAGCTCCTCAGATAATTGGGGCCAATATCTCTTCTCCCGATGATGGGAAAAATTGTAGCGGCATTTGTGATCACACAACTGAGTACTTATTTTGAGAGTCAATATCTGCTTCACCCAGTTCAGTCTGGAGTCAGGAAGGGCCTCAGTACACAAAATGGTTTAGCTAGGGCCACTGATGATATCTGTACTATTTCGGACATGGGGGGAGTGGCAGCACTCACTTTGCTTGACCTGTCAGCTGCATTTGACAACATTTCCCACTTGATTTTGCTGAAATGGCTGGCAGGTCTAGGTATAGGTGGAACAGTATTGGAATGGTTTTCCTCCTTTTTGTCTGACTGCACACAACTCATCTGCTTGGAGAACCTCAGTTTGCCAAAGCAAACTATAAGGTAGGGGTCCTGCAGGGTTTGCCGCTGAGCCCCACTTTGCTCAATTTGTATGTCACTCCCTTGGCAAATTTGATTGTGATACATGGCTTTAAATTGGTTGTCTATGAAGATGATACGCAGCTCATTTTGAGCTTCAATGGAGACACTGATAGTTTTCAAAATATCTTGGTGAAGTGTCTGATTGGATAAAATATAATGCCCTTACTCTTAATGGAGAAAAAACTGAGGTGATAATATTCAATTATCAGTTTCTTTGATAACAGCACTGATGGTCAGCCAAGCAGTGTCCTCTTCATACCCCATTGCTATGGCAAGAAATATTGGGGTCGTTTTTGACTCCTCTTTGACTTCTAATCCACATATCAACAAACTAGTATTCACATGCATGCGGTTAATAAAGATTATTCACAAATTATTATCTTTTCTTTCATCTACTTCTAAGATCATGATTATTATGGCTGGACTATAGCAACTCCTTATTTGTAAGCATGCCCAAACTGATCTTTCAAAAGCTACAAGTAGTCCAAAACGCTGCAGCTCAGCTGGTGCTGGGTCTTAGCTGGAGAACATCCATCACAGATCGTTTACATAAATTACACTGGCTCCCGATTCACAACAGATGTCTATTCAAAGCATTATGCCTAGGTAACAAGGCTATTCGTATTCAGAGAAAAGATGATTAAATGACTTCCTACTTCTCAAGATGCATTTCTTTTCAATCTCTAAGATCTGCTTCACAATTTCAGCTTATCATCCACATATTTAAAAAATCTATAATAGGAGGTCGGATGATCTCCATAATTGTCCGAATGACCTGCAATATGATGCCATTTCATCCGGGAGCTCAAGCGAACTTCATGAAGTTTGGAAAAAAAACTAAATACCTACCTGTTTAACTTTGACGTATGCACATTTCTGCCTCTTTCAGCACATTCTCAACTTCGTGGTCTCTTTAGAGCAAAGTTTTCAAAGCTCCGGGATACCTCTTCTTGAGGTCATTTAGTGCTCTATATAAGACTCGGCCACACACAGCTATTCATACAAATCGGGACGTTCAAGTTTGTTTCAGTCATTTTGTTGTTATTATACCTATTTTGATTTCTCTCCATAAGCATTACATGCATGCACCATCCAACAATCCTTCATACAAAAGCTTAACACATGCATCCACTGGCCATATTGTCCTGGGACTAAGAAAACGGTATTGAGAGTGTGCAGGTGCGTGATTTACTATCTCTCATCTGATGGATCTTTTTAAGTTGACTGAGATGCAAAGGGAGTTAGCAATAATAAAACAATTCAAGCTTTGTGAAGCCCATTTGGCCTCACAATAAGGACCAGGAATCAGAGCTTGAAGTTAAATAGTTTTATTGTCAATTAATAATCAGCCACGTATATATGCATATCAAGAGATTATTAAAGAGATATAGGATTACAGCTGGCATATTGAAATATCACAATAGGTTCAGTCTCGGTAGAATAAGATATGAAATAATCACAGCCACACCAATACAAAAACTGAGAAATAGGAATAGGTGTTCCTTAAAGAAACTGAGGGGCATATTATCAAGGGCTTGATCGCCGCTTTAGCGGCACTTTTTGCCGCTAAAGCGGCGATAATTTTATCGCCCTATTAGCAAGCTGTCGCTAACAGGCGTTAGCGACAGCTTTTAGGCGTTAGAGGCCGCGTATTCCATCGCCTTGCATGTCAGCGATAATTATCGCTAATGACATGCAAGGAAGGCGTTCCCTACTAAAAGCGACTGAAAACAGTCACTAATCCCACTACCCCCTATTAGCAAGGCAGGCTAAGCGATAAAATAATTTTTATCGCTATATTTTATCACCTGCTAGTGAGGACGACTTACCTGTTTAAAGTATAGGAGGTGGATTCTAATGCTGAATCCACCTTAGCGATAATGCGAGAATATCGCTGCTTTTCCAGCGATATTCTCACATTTTGCCGCTATCGCTGGAAATTTTATTGCTATGGAGATAAACCTTGTTAATAGGGTGTTATCTCAGCGATATTTTCCAGCGATAGGCGGCGTTAACCAAAGTCGCGCTAAGCGCAGTTAGCGATATTTATCGCTATTCCTTGGTAATATGCCCCTGAGATTCTCTCTCCTGAACATGAATACGTTCTAAAGTCATCTAATCAAGGCTCTAAGTTTAGAATAAGGATGGTTCATAGAATACGGTCTCAAGGAAATTCGAAAGTGCGAGAAGGTGTCAGCATAGTAAATACTCCAGTAGAAGTCTTCCAGAATTGGAAGAAGTGTTTAGCATGAAGCTTCACACTTGCAAGAATAAAGGAAAGCAGAGAGGTCTGTACCTCTCAAAGTCTAAGGGAATCTGCTCTAACTTCCAACGGTGTGAACACTAATTAAAAGCAATACAATTTCATCAACAATCATATCTCTTGCCACACCACCAGGAACCACTGATTTCACTTCTCGTGGTAGGCATTTGCAAGATTACCAGAATTTCCCATCCCATAGAACTTGGACAGTTACTACAACCCTGAACATTCTCCTTTCTTGATACACGATGAACAGGAGTCTTTGTCTGCTTATTAGGTCTTCACGTTTATTGCCATCTTGTCTCTTCTCAGGTCTTACTATCAAGAAATTATTATAGACAGCAATACTCCTTTCTCTAGCTAATGAAATCATGAGAACACACCTGCAAAAGAAAGAACAAACTGGAAAAGCAAAATCCATTTCAGTTAAGGTCTGTAGTCAGTCTAACATTAATTAAACTTTTAAATGTGCACTTCAAATAGATGGTTAGACTTGTGCACATGCAACTCAAGAACAAATGCAAACGTGGGTAAAAGTACACATGATTACACATTCAAAGATAATTCTCAGAATAAATGCAAAGGTGACTTAAAGTGTAAATGCAAACATGAATACAGAGCACATCTTCATGTTTAAACTGAACATTAGTTCACGTTTATAAAATTCAGGTTTCTTCAGTAAGTACATATCATTAATGCATTTAAATGTTTACACAGGTTAATAAAGTCATGGCACATAGTAAATATAGTGTCACATGTAGGTACATAAGGGCATTTCTGTGACCTGTGAGGGTGGAGTCTAAATTGCGCTACTCCAGGATTGTGTGAAAATGAGACCATAGGAATGCACAATAAAACTATGAAAATTCATTTATGGTTATGAGGGCTACATGTTGCACTGGTAATTGCCAGTTACTTGTACCTGATGTTTAAACTTTGAAATGCCAATAAAAACACATGGGAAAAAAGACATAAAAAACACAATAGCCTAAAGCAAAATGCATTACAATGAGAGTGATGCATCTCTGCGTTTGCTGCATCTAAAACTGGCCTAGCAGTATTAGAGTCCCTAAATCATTTGGTGGCTTTGTAGTACGCTCTATATTTTATAGTTTTAGTAAACACCAGCAACAGTAGCAATATAGGCTATTTGAAATGCACTGTTTTTCACACTGCAATTCGATTTTTCCCACCATCACAGTGGGAGAATTATTGTCAACATGTTTCAAGGATACTGCTAAACATTATTGTAGAAGGAGGTTGGATTCTTTCTGCTAAGAATTGGATTTATTTAATTTAGAAATCTAAATATGGAGCTTTTCCAACACCACTACAGTTTGAAGTGCTGCCCATCATGAAGTTCAGTCCTTTTGTAACCTCTGCTTTCTGTAATAACTACAAGAGAACCTTCAATTCACCATCCCGTGTGCTTAGGAAGGTGACGTCCTCACCTCTGTTAAAGGAGTTGAAGCAAATGTACAATGTCTGTTCTATACGAATCTGCAAAGATGTTGAGTACTAGGTCATATGAGAATAAGTCAATGGACAGTGGCAAAGTAGTCCACGTTGAGCATGTTTAACATGAAAAAGCCAAAGGACAACTGTCCATGTTGGAATATACCACAGCAAGCTGGTGATCAGCAGACTAATGTTGGACAACGATTGTCTACAGATATTGGAGCGCAAAGTGAAGTCTCAATACGTCGGCAAGGAGAAGGGCAAGTACAAGGAGGAATCCACTGGAAAAATGCAAGAGTGAAATGGTCCGTTGTATGGAATCTATTAGAATAAAGGAAACCTAACCGGAGCAAGCAAGGGAAAGGAGATTTAGAAGTAGGTGCAACCAGATTTATTCAAGGACTGTTTGAAGACCTGAGGTTAGAGCATGCAAACCACATTCTTGACTACTTTTATGATAGGTTCAGCATTATGAAATAATTAATTTTTGTGTGAAATAAAACTGATAGAGCTGCCACCTAAAATATGCAAAGAGATGGCAGGAATATTTACCAATTATTTAACCTGCGTACTTCTGTCAGTGCCACAATAAACCTTTCCATTTGCATTAACTATTGATTAGTTTTACTTAGTTTTACTTTTAATGGCCTAATTACTGTTACGTCTTACTGATAAAGCTAATAGTTCACCTAATGATTTGTTCAAAATTGTTATCACATATTCCTTAAAACATATACTGCGACGGAAAATTGACATGTTGTTGTCCTAGTTATTTACGCATACATTTGCTTGTTCTATCGACCAGCTAATACTTAATCAAGTGCATTTATTGAACAGACCCTGCTATTAGTCATCGAATTTCCTTTTTAATTCCTCCCACCCTGATATGCTTTTAGTCTTAAGCACAGCAATTCAATAGGAATATACATGCTGAACAAAATGTATTATAAAGGGAAGCGCCCACAGCACCTAACACACGCTTTAATGGGATCAATAAACCAACCAAAGCAGAAAAATCTTAAAATCACAAATAAACAGCAACCCATTTTTTAAGAAAATCAACTGAGAGCGCACAGGCACAAAGATCCTTTGTACAGCAGCTGCTAATGAACATCACAGTATCGTTTTTGCAGTCCACAGTAATATATATATTAGAGAAAAGAACTAAAAGAAAGACTTAAGAGGCAGTTGGTTAGTCACCAAGCTTGTGTGTGTGTGTGTGTGTATACAAGAACTTAAACATGGAGTTAAACACCTATGAAAAAACGTTCTCAATACGGGCAGACAAAAATAGACTGGATATCCAGTAAGATAAACCAAACAAAAAGAAGGTTGATAATTTTCTGTTGATATCATGATTAATAATTAGAAAGGGAGAATCACAACGATCGTTTCAGACTGATCTAAGTCGACGGCAATCCAGTTATCTACGTCATCAAAGATGCAACGAAAATTTCACTTTCAAAATTAAAAAATAATGAGTATATTATGTCTAAAGCAGCTATTAACATTTTTAATTTGGCTGGAGACTTCTTAAATGCTGTAATGTCACTACGATAGTATAAAAAGATTATTACATGTCTGCAAAAAACTAATTCGAAAGCAATATTTTGCACCATTTGTTTACATAAGCAAATCAAGCCACTCTTGCTCTATCAAACTGTTCTTTAAAATAATCAAGAATTTGATTTGTGAAGCCTCTGCCACAAATATGAAAAATTCAATTTTTTTAAATGACAAATCACATTTTCTTGTTGTTCACAGTCTCATACCAAGAAAGGGCAATGAAGTTTAGATCCAATGTAAAGTGTGACAGAATGAGTCAGTAATTTTCTGATGAGAATTGTCATGAATCCAAGGCCCTGGCTAGATGGGACGCAGGCATACTGCTTTTCTGTTCCTGCACTCGGAAATACTGATACTTGATGTATCTGAATCTCCTGGATGCTGGACCGCCAGGCCATTTATGAGATAGCTCCTGAGAAATGGCTAGCATGTAATTCCCTGTTTTGCCCCATTTCTTTCCCGTACATTTCCCCTGCCTTCAGCAGGGGAAATATCTACATCAAGGATGTTGTGTTCCGATTTTACTCATAACCCCAAATGTGAAGATACCTCCTATTACTGATCAAATTAGAATTATGAGTAAACTGCTAGGCTGGAAGGAGAATTCCAGGGCCTATTGAAAGAAGCAAGAAATTGTGTGGCACAGAAAGCAATAAAGTGACAGTCCTAGTGCTTAAATGCCACCAGGCACCTTTAGGACAATTTCAGGCAATCAGAAGTGCTTGTTGGAAGCACTTCTCTGATACTAATCTTTGCCTGCTCACGGCAATGTAACTGGGATCAGTTATGTATTCAGCAGAAACTTTGCTGTTGAACCCGAGACTGATTGGTAGGCAAAATTTAGGCCCAGGAAAGTTCTGCTTTTAGAAGGTCTTTTAAGTAAGGCTCTGTAGGTGTGACATTGCCCCACTACAGTAATCAATATGTTGGTTGGTTGGTTGGTTGGTTGATTGAATGGTTGCTTGACTTTGTTATTCAGGATTTAGCAAAATACATACAGAATTACTTAAGAGGTTCAGACAGGTGTTATCACAAGAATATTTTGTAGACTTGGCATGAGTCGAAGCAGAGTTATTTATTATTGCGTGAAAAGGATATTTTTTGCAGTGTTTATTTACCATATCTTCTGCTTCTTGGTACTTATAACTATCCAAAATACACAACTTACAGAGAGTGGTAGGTTATAATCAGATTTATTGGATACTGTGAAACAAAAGTTTTAAATATTTTATGGGAAATATATATTATATAGGGAAACTAGTAGATCGCATCCCAGTTTCACTCCTCGTAGCCAAAAGTTATATCTTTATCTCGTCTATGACATTTTAACCAGCAAAATGGAAGTGCTAATGTGGATTTTCAGAAAGTCCTGATTTTATTAAAGATATTTGTTGAAGCACCAGCAATACCATGCTGACCACACAAATGTATGTGGTTTTCCATTGCCAGGAACACAGGAGTTGCAAGTGAGGTTTGCAGCATCTGCCAAAATGCATGGAGTTTGCTAGTCTTACCCAAAACTTTCTAGTCTGTCATTAGTAGATTGTGCTTCAGAACTATGTCGTGAATCTGACCTTAGGATTTCATGAGTAAACTGACTTCCAAAGAGTCATTGGTAGGCAATTGATTGAAACTGCATGACATTGAGAATGCAAGAGCAGTCTGGCACCGGCCCTTCCCCTACGGCCCAGGAAACATGTAAGGCTACACCATGTAAGCCCACAACTCTAAGCAGGTGGTAAATGGGAGTGTTGAACTGCATTGTGTCAAAGTCCACTCGCCTCAATACCCAGGCTCTGTGGGAGCGAAGAGAGCCCGCTTGATCTCATGTTGGCCAACCCTCAACATACGAATAGAAATAAACAAGTGTTGGTGGCTTACTCCTAGGAGAAAGAGGGTGGGGATGAGAGAAAGGCAGTTAGATTAAATTGTCTTGGACGTCAGGCCCTCTAATTTGAGGGTGCAATGATCGGAGTTCTTCTTTGTATTCTCGGACCTCTCTGTCCTTCTATCTTGATTTTTGGGTTTTCACCATTGGACTTCGACTATTATGAACACAGGAAAAAAACAATTACATGAGCACGGCAATGTATCATTATACATGTAGTACAAGATGACAACTGTACTCATTACCTAGTCGTATCACTCACCCTTGAAAACTGTGAACAAATATGACGATTTTTCTATCAAAGCATAGAAAACACCAGAATGACTCTTTTCTATGTTGTCCAACTTTGTCCATCGGATTATCCCTCTGAGTCAAAGCGAGATTGTCAACATAGTTCAAATGACAAAGCTCAGTAGACAATATAGTTCAAATAATAGACGTAGTAGTCATGCAGTTCGAAAAGAGTGTTCTCATCAGTTTTTGCAATGGTACAGTGCACTGCTCTTGTCTGCAAGTAGTTGTCAGGTAACATGCAGATTAATGCGCTCTTTGTTCTTCTGTTTTCAGATGCTGAAGAGAGAGATGGTCGAGACATTGAAGACCATGATCGATCACACCAGGAGCTGAAGGAGAGCCTCAAGTCAATATGGGAGAGGTAACTAGTTGCAACTGGTCAGAAATGAAGCACAGCAATCCTTTCCTTTCAAGGATCAGCAAGCCAGAAAGAGGCTTGAGGAATGGGCATGGTATTTTAATACCACACCCCAAAACGGCTGCCAAATTTCACGAATGCTAGAGATCTCGCAAGGTCTTAAGAGATCCCAAGACTCACTATGAAACCGGGAACCAGATGTCATCGGAGAGCATGAGGTTGGAAGGAGGCGTTTAATTTAAGGAGTGATGTTAGGGGGCCGCCAGTGGCTCATGGAAGTATTTTTTGGGGGAATCTGGCAGATCATGTCAGAGGGAGTGGAGGAACAGGCCCAGGCAGGGGCATTTCTTATACTGTGTAGTGGAGCTGGTTGGAAAAAAAGGCAATGGGGGGGGTGAGATCAAGGACAAGTGTGTGATCATGCTGGGATTTCACAAATTGCTCATTGCATACTGCGTATGAGGAGCCGGTCGTAACACTTTGAATTGCATGGAAGAGGAAATACCATTTAAAAATGTGAGCGGAAAATAATTAACTCATAATAGTCAATTTTACGTGAGGGAATGCTGGATGGAAACATTATTTCCGGCAGACAGTATCCCACATCTAAATCTGGCCCACTTGTGATCACGTTGTGATCAAACAAATCAATGATGGAATGAATAAAGTGGAAGAAAAGATCAAAATGAAGAAACACATTTTTTTTTTAAAGAGACCAGTGAAACTACTAAGCTGGGAGGGTATTAACCTATAGCAAGAAATATGACAATCTGAAAGCAAGTGGAACACATCTAGTGACTAAACCTCACCAACTAATTAATCCAGACAAACTCACAGTAAATATAACTATGAATTGGGGGAAAGTGATGTCTCAGGACAAGACACTAAAAAGAGTATGCATTTTTGGGAGGAATTCAGATTAATAAACCAAGAGAAGAACCAATAGCAATGGAAAAGGGACAGGGATAAAGGGAGATTAGCAAGAAGAAGAGGAAGAGGCACAAAAAAAAAGGAGACAAAGGCATAAGAAAGGCAACAACCCTTGTGGGAACGATGACAAGGGGACAAAAACATGGGACAATAATGGATAACTCTTCCAATGTTTTGAACTTGTCAAATCAGACTTTAAAAGCAACTGAAATGAGGGTGTTGAAACTTGGTTAGCTGTTTTGCTCTACTACTGCATTCAATTATGCACAGAGTTCGATTGATCTGTGTAATTTTACCAGAAAATTCAAACCTTGCAAATGGTAGCCATTGAAAGGTGGAAACTCTTCCCCTAAAGGACATGAAGGTAATATCAACAACCTAAATATCAGTGATATTGATTTATTATTTTGATTTGAGCACATTTGGATCCCGACTGTGAGAATACGGGGGACACACATTTTTTAACTTAGTACATGCGATTATTGCTTGGACTGAAGCTGTTCCGGTGATTTAGGGCCAAATCCACTTTTACTCGTTCCCTCCCCCATGGTGCTATTAACACCTTTGAAGAAGTTGTGATACAGGAACTCAAAAAGTTGGCCAGAAAGACCAAATAGCAGAATGGCAGTCTCTCATTGAGTGAGAGGCAAGCTATCAGAAATCTGCAGGCTGATACAAGCATTGTTATTCGACAATCTGACAAAGAGGGTAATGTTGTTATTTTATCAAAACAAATGCATTAGAAAGAAGGTTACATTCAGTTGAACAATGAGTGCTATGTAATGGCATAAACAAATATGATATGCAATGTGTACTATATATATCATGACAAATTCAGAGAGTAGAAAGAACAGGGACTGATAGAGTGGGAAGAGTTTAGGTTTGTATATTATGAACAGCCCAAAGTTTCCATTCTCTACCTGCTCCCCAAATTACACAATAATTCCACAAATCCGCCAGGGAGGCCCATTGTCTCCTCTAGGGGTTCATTGTTGGAGAATACATCCAAATATGTTGACCATTTTCTTCGTCCCTTTGCCAGTGCCCTGCTCTCCTATATACATGATAGTCGAGACTGGGAAGATGACTACTTATTGCTGGCCCTAGATTTGGGCATCTTGTATTCCAGCATTAGACATGAGGATGGAATCTTTGCATGCAAACATTTTCTAAAAGCGTGATCTCACAGAGAAATTATCATAGAAATGATTTGGTTCAGTCTTACCAACTTTTTTTATGTCTTTGAGAACAAGCATTTAAGACAGATCCAGGGCACTGTAAGGAGCCCTTGGTTTGCCGCCAGCTTCGCTAATCTCCTAATGGGCTGGTGGGAGGAACAGGTGGTCTGCACCCTAGGTGAATTTAATACAGGTGTAGTAATTTGGATTCACTATATTGATGATCTTTTCATAATTTGGAAGGGGAACAGCAGAGAAGCTATGAAATTCATCAACACCGTCAATAAAAACAATCTGAATCTCAATTGTACGAGTCATATTTGTAGGAGTGAGATTGAATTCCTTGATATTAGGGTACAGGTAAATGATAGGTGGCTGACTACCAAACTGTACTGAAAGGCCACTGCAGTCAAAACACTACTTCATGACCACAGCAGTCATCCCAAATCATTGCTACGCAGTGTCTTGTATGGCGAACTGCTATGGGCTCACCGAAACTGCAGTACAGAGGAATCTTTCAAGTAAGAATGTAACATCATGATGACAAGAGTCTGAGAAAAGTGTTACTCAGAACCTACATTGGATGCTGCCCTTCAACAGGTCCAATTGACTTGCAGAGAAGATTTACTAGTTTCCAGGCCTACTGCCCTACATGCAATCACTAGAAGTCTGAGATTTATCACAACATATGACCAGAAATGCAAAGATGTTGTACACATCCAAGCCAAACACTGACAACAGCCTGGAAGGTATAATTGATGATTTTTCTAGAGTGACATTATTAGGCAGACTAAGTAAGAACACAATCATCAACACCCTGTCCCCAGCTGGTAATAACAAGGGGGGTTTCTGCATTTGCATAAACTACAAAGCTTGCAGGAATAGTTTGAATATTAATACGCATTATTCACCTTTGCAAAATGTAGAACAAAAACATTGATAAATACCTTACCTGTACCTCTGATTTTATAATCTACATCTTAGACTGCCCTGCAAGAAGTGGTATGCAGGGAGCACTTTCCACCCAGTCAAGAAACATGTTTTGGAACACCTCAGAGCCATTAGCTACAATGACAAATGCTATCCTCTGGCGAGACATTTTGTAGAATCTCCTGGTGGGACAGCAAATTATTAAAATCCTTTGACATTACAGGAAACAAACTACTAAGAGAGGGGGTGACGGAACACATTATTTAAGATGCTTGAGTACAGGTATATTCTGGCATTATACACTAAGGCCCCTATAGGGCTAAATATTGATGAGGAATTGATGCACATTTGGGCTAGCAGTCTGAAGTACTTCTTTTCTTGTTACTCTTTGTCTCTATTTTTTTCTCATTATTTTTGCGGCTTTATACTCATGAAATTTGGCTATACATAGCATTTCGAGATTGGTCTGCTGTTCCCTTCTCCTTACTTCACTACAATGTAGTGCACAATGACAAATCCGCCAAGAAGGCCAGTTGTCTCCTATAGGGGTTCATTGTTGGAGAATAGATAAAAAAATGTTGACCATTTTCTTCATCCCTTTGCCAGTGCCCTGCCCTCCTATATACAGGATAGTATAGATTGACATATCAATGACATTTACTGGGAAGGTGACTACTTATTGCTGACCCTAGATTTGGGCATCTTGTACTCCAGCATTAGACATGAGGATGGAATCTTTGCATGCATACTTTTTCTGAAAGTGAGATCTCACAGAGAAATTATCATAGAAATGATTTTATATGACTTTTGTAATCAATTTTGTTTTCTTGTTCTTTGTAGCGGGCTAGTGCAATGCTTGGAGATAAGAGTCCGGATTTCAGATTAAGCTAAGAATAAGAGCTTTCATACATTTGTTTTAAGTACTAGTAATGGTTTACAACTGGAGGTCTTCATTATACTTTGGATGTTGAGTTTTCTTATGGCTTCATAAATGTGATGTACAGTTGGTTGGGAGGCACTTTTGTATGCTTATGTAACAGACTGAGACAAATTGCACATTTTGCCCACTTGGGCATAATCTCCATCCTTCCTTGAATTATGCAACATTTATGTTGTATATATCTTCTACACAAACCAGATTAGTTTACTGATATATCTCCTTCAAACAATGTAATTTTTTATGTTGAATTCTTTATGTTTAAGAAATGATGATGAGCCAAACCAGATACATTGATCAATATGCAGACAGAAAGCTCGAAACAGATCCCTGTTTGCCCTCCTCTGAGTGTTTCTAGTACAGTTAACAATGTTTATTCATATACATATTTTGACAAATATAATTTCTTGTATTACAAGATTCTTTTTAAATCTTTTATAAAACTGACCACCAGCACAAAAAGGTATATTTGAAAATGATAATGATGACATGTTGTTGGGGATGGATCACCAGTATGGTATTGATTGTATTTCTATAATGTTTACTAGGCCATATGCACTTAAGCCCTTAGTTGATTTTTACCACCAGGGGATAAGCCTTTTTTTTTACCTTGGGGGAATGCACTTTCTCCTGGAAACAAGGAAGGGATTCACTGAAACTTACCGGGTGTTTTGAATGTTTGTGAATGGAATGCTGCAATAAGTATGACACAACACAACTCTGGAGTGGAAAAGGAGTGTTTTGTGAAATCAATAAATAATGTAAAATATATATAATAAAAGTGTTATAGTAAACTCTCAATTACTATGATTACAGCTGTGAGCAGAGCACTTATTTACACTGTAAGAAAAGAGGCATACTTTCCAAAGTGATTGGCTCCCTGTTTATTGATGGACTTCAACTGTTTCTTTGGAAAGTGTGGTTTATTGTTCTAATTTGGATACTATATAACAAAAATGTGGTAGTAAACTCTCAATGAATATGATTACAGTTGTGAGCAAAGCACTTATTTACACAGTAAGAAAAGAGGCAATACTGCCCATAGTGATGAGCTCCATGTGGGACCGTCCCTGTTTATTGATAGACTTCAACTGTTTCTTGGAAAGTGTGTTTTATCATTCGAATTTGGATGTTTTTGGAAATGGCCCTTTTTTCAGGGTTATCCTAAAGCTTTTGCCGTCCTCCTCCTATTTTTCTGACCTTCTTTTAGTTGGCTTTAGGACTCCGGGCACTTTATCACTGCTAACCAGGGCTAAAGTGCATGTGTTCTCTCTTCTAAATGTGGTATGATAAGTTTACACCTGTTTGGCATATTTGATTTACTTGTAAGTCCCTTGTAAAGTGGTACACCATATGCCTAGGGCCTGTAAATTAAATACTACTGGTAGGCCTGCAGCACTGATTGTGCCCTCCAGAGAAGTAGTCTTTCAAACCTGCCTCAGGCCTGCCACTGCAGGCCCTGTGTGTGCAGTTTACTGTCACTTTGACTTGCCATTTAAAACTACTTGTCAAGCCTTAAACTCCCCTTTTGTTACACATACATAGGTCCCCCCTAAGGTAGGCCCTAGGTAGCCCTATGTACAGGGTGCTGTGTAAGTAAAAGGTAGGACATGTACTTTTATGTTTGATGTCCTGGTAGTGGAAAACAGCCTATTTCGTTTGTCACTACTGTGAGGCCTACTCCTCTCATAGGTTAGCATTGAGAATTTCCTTATATACCTTTAAGTGGTAATCCCGGATCAGAAAGGAGTAGCTCTTTCATGCTTGGTATGTTTAGAATGGTAATGATAAGTCCTCCTTACTGGCAAAGTTAGATTTCACATTACTATTTTAGAAATGCCACTTTTAGAAAGTAAAAGACACACAATTGATGGACCGAATGCAGAATAAATCAAAACATTCTCCCCCAGTCAAGAGAGCTGGGTTAAATCCATCATTCTTTTGCTCACCATGCCACCCCAGTTTAGACCTGGCCATATGCAAATCAGTCTTGAACCTGTGCCTTCTTGGGAACAGTCCAGCCCGAACTGCCAAGTTAAGTCCTCCCTGGACCGGAAACAAGCATCCTAGGACCGGTTTCGGGGTTTCACCCCTCATCAGCCAGGATAACTTGAATCCAGTGGCACAGAGAGTCCATGAACCACGTCTGGGCATACCCGGCGCACTTAGGGTGAGAAAGCAAAAGACACACAATTGATGGATGGAATGCAGAGCAAATCAAAACATTCTCCCCCAGTCAAGTGATCTGGGTTAAATCCATCATTCTTTTGCTCACCATGCCACCCCAGTTTAGACCTGGCCATATGCAAATCAGTCTTGACCCTGTGCCTCATGGGAACAGTCCAGACCGAAATGCCAAGCCGGGTCCTCCCTGGACTGGAAACAAGCATCCTAAGACCGGTTTTGGGGTTTCACCCCTCATCATCCAGGATAGCTTGAATCAAGTGGCAAAGTGAGCCTGGGACCCATGTCTGAGCATACCCGGCGCACTTAGGGCGAGAAAGCAAAATACACACAATTGGTGGATTTGTTCTGCATTCCGTCCATTAATTGTGTGTATTTTGCTTTCCTCTAGACAGCCACAATACTGGAAGGGCTGGGTGTGACAGGGGATACATCTGCATACTGATAGCCTTCCTGGGCAGGAAAGGGGAGAGGTAGCTCTCACTTACATCTGAATAGGCTGTGTTCTGCCCTCACACATAGGGTTGATTCCCATGTACTGGCCAGCAGACCCCTGAAGCTGTTTCAACTATGTGAGAACAGCCAAGTACAGCCTGCCTGTTTCCCCTCTACTCTGTCCGAGAGGTACTATAATCCTGAAATCGGACCTCTGAGGTCCCACTTGCTGTCCTGCGCACTTACATTTAGTAAGTGTTTTGAAAAGTGCATATTTTTAAAAGAACATAATGTATTTTTGTCGTTCTGCTCATGTTTTGTTCATATAATAGAAACCTATTTTAAACCTGTGTGGAGTCTTAATGTGGTGTATTCATTGTGTTACTGTATGAGTGTGTTGCACAAATACTTTACAAATTGCCTCTGTTGATAAGCCTGCCTGCTCTGTGCTAAGCTGCCAGAGGGTGAGCATAGGCTATCTTTAGTGTGCATCTAGCTTACCCTGACAAGAGTGGTGGTCCTTACTTGAACAGGGTGCATACCTCTGGCAACTAGACACCCCATTTCTAACAGATGCTATTTAAATTAAGCTAGTAAAGTAAGCACAAGAGGAGTCTCTCTTGATATACATTTGCATTGGCAAGAAACTTGCCGATGCACCATGTAACATTTGTAACAAGCTATATTCCTCACACTTTCTAACTGAACTCAGGAGAAAGAGTCCTGCGCTCAGGTTACACCCTCCACCACATTACAGCTCTGGTTTTATACTCAAATTTACATAAATCATATAGTTTTCATTTTCGCTATTTGTTATGGATGTCACTCACACCCTAGTCTCCAGCATGCTGCACCATGGAAACACACTCTTCCCAGGGATCACCAAGCAACTCACTAGAAGACTATGAACCATCCAGAATTTTGCAGCCCAACTCATCCTCAACCTTCTACACAGAACTCACATCACACCACACCTTAGGGAACTACGCTGAATCCTGATACAAAGAAAAATCTCAATTCAAACTCCTCATGCACGCATTGAAGACACTACACAACTCAGGTGCCACCTACCCTATCACTTCTAAAATGTGAAACAACCTCCCACTTCACATCAGAGCCTCCTTCTTTCTTCTTGAATTCCACAAAAAGTTGAAGACCTGGCTTTTCCATTAACCAACCTCCATAGGCAGGGCTAGGCACACACACTTGCTCACCACCAGGATACCATTGTGGGTGAAAGTGCACTTTACTAATGCACATAATATAATATAACATAACATAACATACCGTAACATAACATTATATTAAATGTTTAAGGCAAACACGTGTTTAATGGTGTCAAAGATCACTGACGGATCCAAAAGGATAATAGCTCTAATAACTCAGGCACGACTTCAATCAATGGCCAGACATAGGTCATCCAACATGGTGTGCAACACTACTACAGATTAGTCTATACTTCATCAAATTGTTTTGTAATGCTTACTTAAATTTAAAAACAAACAGAAAAACACTCTGTGAAACAGGCCTGATTTACACATATGAACCTAAGAATGGAAAACCTATGACTACACAAAGACACTGAGTGAGGGGGGTCTTTTAGTTTTTTTTTGCTGAAGTCGAAGAACAGAAGTAAATCAGCGGTTCATCTGCACCATCAAGCCTAAGGTTCCCACACCCCATTTAGAGGTAGGAGAAGAACCAGTTTGCACTGCCAAAGACTCCGCTGGGTCTGCTGGTGTAAACCCTCAGCCTGATGGCCTGTCTGCACAAGGCCGCCAAGTCAGAGTTGCAGTTGTCCCACCCTATTTAGTCTAGTGATGATTGCCCTGCTCCAGACCACCATCCAAGGCACGGTTGTCCCAGGCAGGGAAATAAAATATAGACCTGAGATACAGGAAAACTACTTACTCCACATAGGGGGCATTCCTTTTTTGTTTCTCTGCAACAGATCCCTGATTTGAGGGTTTTGTTTCAGGAAAACACAATGAATGTCCAGGTTGGCACAAACAAACATGGAGACTGTGAGAAGTTGGCCTGGTATATGCTGTCCACTAATGAAAGTGGGCACCTTGCACCAGTCCAAAAGACCCTTATTGATGATAGGTTTAAAGACAACCTTTATTGAAAGCTATCCTAGTGGTAGCTATGGAGAGCAGCCTTCAGGCTAAGTCTTGAAGGGGTGTAAAGCAGCTTGGTTTACCAGATTATAACCTCTTGAATGACCAAATGAAAGGAGAACCACACCAGGTATATGTAAAATATATGTATTTATTTCTAAACAGTCACTACTAATCTCTTTATGAGATTAGAGTCCAAGATGCGCAATATCACAGTATTAAAATGACAGTAAATAACACAATGTACACTGGGCCCCAGGGGGGGACCAAACCATATATTAAGAAAGTGGTATAAGAACCATGACTTGACTAGACACAGAGCCTAGAGCACGTAGAATCGCTGGGACCCCAAGGAACCACCCAGGGTAGTGACACAGGAGACCCACGGGGGACGTGTGCAGTATGAGAACACAGCCGCGAGCGCCATAGGATTCTATGGGGAAAGTCGCAGTTGGAATTTTAAAGATAAAGGACACTTAGGAGAGGACTTTGAGCAAACCCCTTTAGACTTAAGAGATTCTAGGGCCAACACCCACGGGAGTACCAGGGTACTCGAGTTATCTCACCCAGGGAAGCTGGGTGCATAGGTGTCAAATGGTGTCGGGAATCGTCGTTGATTTCAATGGCGATCTGCTGCAAAGTGCTACTGCCGTGAAGAAGAAAAGTGTCCGGGATGATCCAAGCCTGGATCGAAGATGTGAAGAACCTGAAAGCAGAGGGGACAGCAGAGGGGACAGAGTCTGTGTCACTAGCCAGTGACCAGGGGCACGATAGACGAATGCCCACCGATGTCGGGTGCTTCAGGTGCGAAGAGGTGAAGCTTGACTCTGCAGTCACGGGGCACAGGAGATGTCGAGGAAGGCCAGGAGCCAGATTCGAGCTGTCCCACAAAGGATGTCGAGTGCTGTGGTGTCGGTGCTTGGATTGAACACAACAAGCCTTGACTCCCCAAGCAATGGACAGTCAGGGCACGTCTGGACCAACCAGGTAAGCCCAATTAATCTTAGTGTTGCCTTCACAAGGACCCACCAGTCGACGGACCAGGGATCGCGAAGGGACCTCAAGAGGAATCACACAATACCAGCTCACGGGACACTCAGAGAGTGTAGGCAAGTAATCTTTGGTGGAAACACTGTTCGGGGCGTGCACTACAAGCAGCCTAAAGCACACCCTCAGGGATTGCCAAGAAGCCTATGCTGCTGCAAATCATTGCAGTGCCCAGGGGTTCAAGTTGCACAGTCTCCACAAGGGATACAGGCCTCAGACTTGCTGAGCACACAGATAGACCTCAGAGACCACAGGAACCCACCTCCTGTGTTGCAAAATTCTTCAGAGTCCTCAGGAGCTTTGGAGATGCAAACCAGACAGATGCGTCTTTGGTGTCTGCCAAGCAGGGGAGTAACTCCTTTACTCCAAGGGAGAGTCTTCGGTCATCCAACATCATGTAGATAGTTGAAGTTCTGGGATTCTGTAGCAGAGTTTCGTCCAGGTAAATCTAAAGACCTGTAGTCAGGGGTTCCTACTTTATACCCAAGGAAGGGGTGGGACAAACTCTGGGGACCCACCTATGGGAGGGTCAGGAAAGAGGGGTGGCTACACCCATTTCCTTTGTCCAGTTTCACGCCAGAGCAGGGGCTGGTAGCCCCTGTAACCGGTTTGAGCTGGACTATGCACAGGGACACCAAATGTGCCCCCAGTGCAGACTTCAAAGCACTCTTGGAGTGCACCCACGCAGCCCCAATACACTAAAGTCTGTCTGGGAGGTGGTCACACCTCCCTGTGACAGGAAACCTATTGTCCAGGCCTCCCCTGCCGGAGTTTCATCCAGCAGCAGGAGGGCAGACTTGTGTCTGTGGTTGCAGCATCCATTTTGTGATGCCAGTGTTCTGTTAAGCTGGTACCGGGTGTACCGGTGGTGCCATGTTTCTCCCTCTAGTAGGGTGGAATCATACCTCCCACCCCAGTTACTGGGGTGGAGGTATGATTCCAAGCTGTTTAACACCAAACACGACAGGTTTCCATGCAGCCATTTTAAAGTTAGCATTTACCGCGAGGTTATAATGCACTTAAGAGTATATGGTTTAGCTGCATCACAAACAACCCCGGAATGAAGATTCCGAAAGCTGCAGAGGGGCTCTGCTCGTGCATGGGCACCCTCTCACATGAAACCCAGCACCCTGCCTTCAGGATTGTTAAGGCCTGCCATAGGGGTGACTGATAGGTTTACATGTGCAGTGATATGGAGAGATATAGGGAACCTATATCTCAGTAAGGGGTGCATACACCACCTTACACACGCTGCTGTAGCAGACCTGTTGTGTCATTTAAAAGGCTTCCCAGGGGTGGCATAACACATTCTGCAGCCCCTGGTAGGCCTCTGGGGTACCTATGCCCTGGGTACATAGTATACCATATACTAGGGACTTATAAGGATACCCCAGAATCCAATCTGGAGTGTACCTAAAGTACATATAATCAATTTAGAGTAGAAAGCAGATAGACTGGGGTCCTGATTAGCAGGGCCTCAGTCTGGCTAAGTCGAAAAACTGTGAAACATCAGCAAAAAGTGGGGGTTACTATAAGAACCAGATCCTACTCTGCTACAGAGACACCTCAAAAAGTACACAGGGACAGATTTACAAGCCCCTTGCGCCACTTCTGCGTCATTTTCTAACATGGGAAAAGTGACGCAAAAGTGGCGCAAGGGCCTTGTAAATAAGCCCCACAGTTTTTACTGCTAAGTTTGCAGTGAAGGCACTAGAAATTCGGATGTGAATATCTAATTATCGGGTCAATTCTCTGCCAAAGGCCATAACCACTGTTGACATTGAGGGCCATAAGGCATCCTCCAATGCATAAATCTGGTCCTAAGATACAAGTAGGTTTGAAACATATACTGTAGTCCACCTCTGGAAAATCTTCAGCATTTCCCGCCAAGGAGAAGTGCTCAAGTAGAAGATCTGCAGCAACGGCTTGTGGTTAGCTGAGATTAATCAGGAAGTAATTCACAATGCATGCATAAATTGGTACATCACATCACCATGGGTTGTAAGGCACAGGTAATATCATGAGATACTTCACCACCCTGGAACTTAACAGTACACAAAGAAGAATACACATGTGCATATACATTTAGGGGCATATTCACAAGGAGCTATCGCTGAATTAACGGCACTTTACCACAGCCAAAGTCGTGATAAATGTACCTCCCCATTCACAAGCCGGCGTTAACAGCCCACAGCACCAGTTTACCCACGATAGCAGCCGCAAAAAACATCGCCACAGAGGACCCCCCGCAAATATCGCTAATGAGATGCAGAGTAGGCGTTCCCGTGACAAAAGTCGAGACAACAGAACACCTCAACATTCACAACGACCAGCCGCATCCGCGATAAAAACACAAAACAGGCGATAAGGCACGTTAGCACCAGGAAATATCCACCTGCCTCAAGCAGGTGTAAAGACGGACGTCTACCTGCAGTAGGCAACGGAGTCCCGCACACAGCCATACCCGAAGAACAAACAACACCATGGAGCTACTCTACATGCAGCTCGGAGCCCCAACAGGGCCACAACACCCACCGCCACCACCCCCTGGACCGCCACCACCCCTAGGACCCGGACCCGCTCCCCCCCCCCGGACCACCACAGAGGCAGCGTAGAGTAAGACAGCGGACCTACCAAAAATGCACCACTCTCACAGACCTAACGCCCGCTGAAGTCATTGCCCACTGCAGGCTCAAAAGGACAACCATCCTCCGCATCCTGACCCACATCGCCCACAGGCTGACAGTCCCAACACAGCGGAGAACAAACATCCCTCCGCAGACAAAGCTGCTGGCAGTGCTGCACCTGTTGGCCTCTGGGACCTTCCAACCAACAACTGCCAGAGTCGGAGGGGTCTCACAGCCAGCCCTATCAAAGTTCATCACACCCGTCCTGGATGCCATCATCAGCTTCATACCCCAGTACCTTCACTTCCCCAACACTGCGCAGGAACAGCTGGAGACTAAGCAAGGCTTCTACGCCATAGCCGTATTCCTGGCCGTGTTGGGGGCAATCGACTGCACACATGTCCCACTTGTGCCCCCTGCGGATACTGCACACCACTACCACAACAGGAAGCACACGCATTCAATCAATGTGCAGGCAATAGTGGACCACCGGGGACTCTTCACCAATGTCGTCGCCAAGTACCCAGGCAGTGTGCATGATTCCTTCATCTTACGACAGTCCATCATCAACCAGCGCTTTCAGTATGGGAGTGCTCGTTGGTAAGTACCAAATCAACACCCCACACATCCCACAGCCGACAACGCACAAGGCACAACTGGTGGGATGCACACGTGACCAAACCACATCCGACTATACACTACACTCTACCGCAAACCCACAGAGAAAATAACTTTGTTTGCATACAATAGCCACCATCCACGAGCTTTACGGGACTCTCTTCCCTACTCGCAATTTCTTCGCATCTGACGGAATTGCTATCTTAAGGAGGACTATTTTAGTGAGGCTAAGATTCTGTCCAAAAAATTGACAAATAGAGGCTATCCTCGTAAGCTGGTCAAGAACTCCCTCAAACGGGCTTGGTACTGTCCACGAGAAACACTTCTGAGTCCCAAAACGAGAAGTAATGGGGACAAGACTGTCTGTGTAACCACTTTTTCCTCCGTCTCCAATGCAGTTAAAAAGTCTATTTTGAAACATTGGCCAATACTGAACGCCACTGAACTTAACTTAGAACGTCCCCTTTTTGCTTTTAAGAAGAGCAAGAGTATCAAAGACCATCTGGTAAGGGCAGCCCTTGCAAGTAAAAAAAGCACACAAACACTCACGGAGATGTGGGGTCTCCCTCCCACTAAGGGGCACTATAAATGTGGTGGGTGCAGCGTCTGTCACTTAACAGCTGATACCAAAAGTTTGTGCATGCCAATATAGATGTTACCTTGACTAATTTTTCAAATTGCAACACTCAAAATGTAATATATGCAATTACTTGCCCATGCGATTTGATCTATATTGGGCAAACTACGCAAAAAATCAGAATCAGAATCTGCCAACACAGAACCCAATGCACCTTTGGTTGAACATTTCACCTCCCACGACCATACTGAAGATGACTTACGCTGGCAAGTAATTAATGTGATTCATCAGCCCCCCAGGAGCTCCAACATTACCGGCATCCTCAACAAAGAGGAGCTAAAAAGGATTATACGCACGGACAGCCTCCATACAGGCCTAAATCGCATGGAAGACTGGACCAATCTTCTTTAATAAGTACATTGACCACCTTGTCCTGCGCGCATCGTGATCACTGCTCTCATTTAAATCATTGATGGCGTCCGAGACCTTGGTTTCCATACATGTCTGGTATATTGTAATTATGCAATTTTGCCACTGTATTGACCATATATGACATTAGTTGTTTGATTATGTCCTTGCACTATGTTAAGTCGGTACTAGACCTGCTCTATACATGCCTCATTATTCTACAATTTGAGCACCCTCATTATTATCCTTACTGTTGTATCAGGCCCTCAACTTTACTTCACTGCAGTATTCTCTCCATTTTTCTGTTTCTGCTATAGCCACTAGCCCCCTGGCGCGACCTCGCCCCTTATTTTCGCATCTGGCTATTCGATCCAGAGCCAGCACGTATCACCCCCAACAGGGCGGATCCCTTTAATACACCCTCCGCATCTGACTGGTCTAGTTGTTTTGTTTATACGCATGCGCACTTTCGCGTTGCGTCATACAAAGGAGCCAGCGCCCAGCCTTAAGCAGCACACCGGAACTTGCCACCGTGCAAAGTTCCAGGCGGCTGCTATTCCGACATCATGCCTTCCCAGACCTTTCCCTCCTAATACAAGTAAGCGCCCCGTCCACTTAAACCATTCCCCTCGCTGGTCCCCACTCCCCCACCCCGCTTTTACCCTCGAGCTTTCCTCTTCCTTCTCTTGCAGGGTTGGGACAATACTCCGGCTACACTACTGGCCACTGGTACCGCATTGCCAAGTAACTTCGGCCACATTGCCACTGGCCTCACCGCAACTGATACCGCATTGCTTAATAGCTCGTAGGATTCATGCGGTCTTCCTCCGCGCCCAAAAACATACTTCCTCCGGTAAGCTCCCTACAATATGACGCACCTCCTTGGCTTTCCCATCCTACACCTACAGTATCCTCACCCACCTTTTCCTCCCACTCAGGCTGCCTGCTCGTCCAATCACCTCCCTTCAGCGCCATCCGTGATCACGCGCGATTCTGCGATTATATGGGACTGACTTGTTATAGCTACTTCTGAGTAAGCTCCTCTCGTTGCATTTTATATTATGTCCTAGCAAACACAACCATCATGTAACCATCATGTTTTCTCATGAACACAGCTACGGTAGACTCCCCTGGCTTAGGCCTATGCCCCGACCCGCTGGGACTGCGCTGCACATTAGCCTTTAATTTTGATCTTCGCGTTACACTTTTCATTTGAATTTCTCACTTATGCGCATTATAATTGGCTGCATTTGTTCACCCTTCCATTTGAATTGGTCCCTACCGGCTGTCACACTATTGCTACACTGGGGCTCCAGTTTGTTCCTGACCAGATGGCATGACTCGTGGAGGATCCTGGGACGCCACCTGTGCTATTGATGTATGGTAGCTAGGGAAAGAGCCCCGGCACTTCTTCTCTGCCTCGAGAGAGAGAGCATCTTAGAACGAGCTCTGTCTTAGTAGGTTTCTGCGCTTGACCCAACAAATGTGGGGAGTTTTCTAAGGAAGACTCCACATGCTGACACCTTAACTGATCCTGACCCGAAAAATGTTTAATTAGGGATGTCACGTTAGTGTTAGTGTAGGGACAGATTAAACTTATGGTAAAAACCTGATTTTCACATTCCGGGAGGGAAAGAGCATTGTTCGTCCATCTGTATGTGTCCTTTAATACAATAGCAATACCTTCACCACTTTCATGCGTACAACCTTTCCTGTATATAAAATATCCAGGGGGAGGGCTAGATTATTAACTAATATGGAAAATTTGTGAAGCCATGTTTCTGTTAAAAATAGAACATCAAATTGTTCATCCTCTATTAAGGTTAAAAGCTCAAACGTATGACGCGGCTAGGATCTTCAATTAATGAGACCAATGCTCCATTTTGAGGGTCCATGTTTTTAGATCCTGCCTTCATCTGATTTACATAGGGAGAATTTACACTGCAGGCAATATTGTTCTCCATTCTCTGGCCAAAAGAGAGGACAAGCAAGTGAGGATGATTTGGGCCTGATCGAAAGTGGGGTTTTAGCTGAATAGTTTATCATGTTTTTAATTTTGCTCTGGGGCCCTGGTCCCTGGTCCCGTGCAGACGGGCTTGCCATTGGCCTGCCTTTGGCACGCTAGCGGCGCACCCGCTGCAAACCCGCATCCCAGCTGACTTTTAAGGCCATGGTATAGAGACTAGAGCACAAACCTCCTTAGCGTCTCTATAGTCTTAACAGGTAAAATGCAGTGCAAAAAACTCTATGGTTTGATTCGAGTTCCCCCCGACAGCAGCAGGCAATCAGTGCAATTCCAAAAATTCAATTTTAAAACACATTTTTTTTTATAAGCTAAATCACAGTAAGAGCAAAAACAATTGTTGCGTAGGAGTTAGAACTCCTTTCTAGATCACGGTAGAGCCCGTAACTCACTGGCGGGCCTGTGTCCCAGCTGCAATTTAAGGCCACATTATGGTGACTAGAGCTCTAACCTCCTTAGCGTCTCTATAGTCTCATCAAGTAAAGTGCAGTGCAAAAAACTCTATGGTTTAATTCAAGTCCCCCCGACAGCAGCAGGTAATCAGTGCAATCCCAAAAATTTAATTTTAAAAGCTAAAACACAAAATGAGCAAAAATAATTGCTGTGTAGCAGTTTCCACTTCTTGCTAGATTGCAGTGCAGTGCTTAACTTACTGAAGTGCCTGCATCTCAGCTGCCATTTAAGGACATGGTATGGAGACTAGAACATTAACCTCCTTAGCATCTCTAAAGTGCTAACTGATTAAGTGCAGTGCAACAAACTCTATGGTTTGATTCGAGTTCCCCCCGACAGCAGCAGGCAATCAGTGCAATTCCGAAATTCAATTTTAAAACACATTTTTTTTTATAAGCTAAATCACAGTAAGAGCAAAAACAATTGTTGCGTAGGAGTTAGAACTCCTTTCTAGATCACGGTAGAGCCCGTAACTCACTGGCGGGCCTGTGTCCCAGCTGCAATTTAAGGCCACATTATGGAGACTAGAGCTCTAACCTCCTTAGCGTCTCTATAGTCTCATCAAGTAAAGTGCAGTGCAAAAAACTCTATGGTTTAATTCAAGTCCCCCCGACAGCAGCAGGTAATCAGTGCAATCCCAAAAATTTAATTTTAAAAGCTAAAACACAAAAAGAGCAAAAATAATTGCCGTGTAGCAGTTTCCACTTCTTGCTAGATTGCAGTGCAGTGCTTAACTTACTGAAGTGCCTGCATCTCAGCTGCCATTTAAGGACATGGTATGGAGACTAGAACATTAACCTCCTTAGCATCTCTAAAGTGCTAACTGATTAAGTGCAGTGCAACAAACTCTATGGTTTGATTCAAGTCCCCCCGATAGCAGCAGGAAATCAGCACAATTCAAAACATTCAATTTTAAAACACAGTTTTTAAAAAAAGCTAAAACACGATAAGAGCAAAAACAATTGTATCGGAGCAGTTCGCACTACTTGCTAGATCATGGTGCAGCGCTTAGCTCTCTGGCGCGCCCACGTCCCAGCTGCCATTTAAGGCCACGGTATAGAGACTAGAGCGCTATCCTTCTTACCATCTCTATAGTCTTAACTGATAAAGTGCAGTGCAAAAAACTCTATGGTTTGATTCAAGTAATGTAAATGTAGTGTCAATATAGGTGTGGTAAGTTTGCAGTACCCCACTTGAAATATGGGGACTTTGCATAAACATTCATGACAGTGTCACCAGTTTAGACATCACATTGCAATCATTGTGCTACAGTTAGATGCTGGAAATGTACCAGTTGCATCCCAACTTTAGGTGTAGCCTGAAAACAACCCATGAAAAGGTACAATTGGCATCTCAACATGTGTTGCCGCTGGGTGTGGGTCTTTTGTATGACATCTAAACATTCCCTCAGTATTACCACTTACCTGAGATATAGCTGTTATAATCCTGTCTCAGGGGTGACTGACCCTCCTTCAGAGGTGTCCATGTCAGACCTATATAGCCCCATTACACTGATGCCCAGGAGGCTGCAAGGATGTAGGGCAGTTAATCTATCAATCCAAGGATTGCTTCAAAACAATACCTCTCAGCCTGTCTAATGCACATTGTGAGGATAGACATCTACATAGCAGGGAACGTCTGCTGTCAGTTGTGCCATTAATTACAGTCTTGACAGCTCGGTTAAATATGTATCTGTTGAGCACGAAATGGCAATATCATTGTTGTAAAACCTATGCAGCCCCAGTAGGCCTCACTGCATGGATACCACGTCATTGGCCTAAGTTTGGACAGCAGAATATATGCACTAGATTTACCATATATTGGCATATCATTGCCAGTGCAAACACAAGGAGATGATGGACGGAGCGCTGAAACTTCATGGGAACAGTCCAGCCCGAACTGCCAAGCCATGTCTTCTATGGACCGGAAACAAGCATCCTGGGACCGGTTTCAGGCTAACAGCCCTCATCAACCAGGCTAGCTTGAATCCAGTGGCAAAGTGAGCAAGGGACCCACGTCTGGGCATAGCCTGCCAACTTAGGGCGAACAAAGCAAACACAGTTCGGGCTGGACTGTTCCCATGAGGCACAGGGACAAGACTGATTTGCATATAGCTGGGTCTGAACTGAGATGGCGAAGTGAGCTAAAGAATGATGATTCAACCCAGATCTGTGACTGGGGGTGAGTGTCTGAAAAGTTTCAGCGCTCCGTCCATCATCTCCTTGTGTTTGCTTTGTTCGCCCTAAGTTGGCAGGGTATGCCCAGACGTGGGTCCCTTGCTCACTTTGCCACTGGATTCAAGCTAGCCTGGCTGATGAAGGGTGTTACCCAGAAACTGGTCCCAGGATGCTTGTTTCTGGTTCAGGGAAGACCTGGCTTGTCAGTTTGGGCTGGACTGTTCCCATGAGGCACAGGGTCAAGACTGATTTGCATATAGCTGGGTCTGAACTGAGATGGCGGAGTGAGCTAAAGAATGATGATGGTTTCAACCCAGATCTGTGACTGGAGGTGAGTGTCTGAAAAGTGTCAGCGCTCCGTCCATCATCTCCTTGTGTTTGCTTTATATCATTACCAGTCTCATGTGCAGTATCTTACCTATGCAGCATTTATATCTAGCTTTAATGCAGTCTTAATCATAAGACTGGAACCCCATACCCTCTAGGAGTGGCCATCATGGAATGATGCCAGTCTGATCCCTTCTCTTCCTAGAACAACCTATACTCACACTAACAATGCAGCCCCACCTCAGCCGCTCTCTTTGCTACTCATGGTCCTGCTCATCAAGTGTTCAGGGCTGAATTACACTATCCTGACTCCCACCTCACCTTCCTCGTCAGTTCTTTAGCATTGGCTACAATTCCTTTGTGGGTCCGACGTCTTTCGCAAAGGGGAATGACTCTCAGTAGGTCAATTAAGAACCCTCAACTGATGTTCCTTTCTTAGTTGCCTGAAAGCAAAAAAGAACGTTTGTCCTATGGAAAAAGGACCACCTTTCTCCGCCCCTCATGACGATACCCACAAACTAAAAAGTGGCATAGGTCTCGGTCCTTCCCAAAACCACAAACTGAAAGAGGACTTCCCTCTGCTGAGAACCTCCATCTGCAAAATACTAGGAAGGCGGCCATCTTTGAATGGAGTTCTGGTTTGTTATCGTCTACATGAAACATGATCCATCTCACTATCCGTCCACTAACTGACCCTCACCCTCCCACAGCCATTGCTTCTTCATTCTCATTAACTGCAGTTCTGCTGTATTGCCTCCCCACTACTTGTGGCTGCAAGGACATAACCCCTGCATTGGCCCTTACCTTCTCTCCCCTTTTTTCCCCTCTACCCAACATGGATCATTCCGAGGCCGAGGCCGATCCCTACTAACCCCTGAAAGAAATGATTTGTTTTTAATTAACTACACTCCCAACATTTCCCAAAACTCCATGAGAAATCTCAAACATAAAATTCTCAACCTCAAGAAAGAAACTCTTATAATCAACTCCTACTTCTGCCACACTAAGGGTATCCTATTGAATGACCACATCTTCTCTACCAATCGACGTGCCAAATGGAAGAAAGTCCTCCCTTACTCTCTCAATACCGCTATCACCAAGAAAATCCCACATGGCTACAAACGTACTATTGCACCCTCTACAATATTAAACGGTAATGCCACCATTTTCATCTATAACTACGGCACCGTACTCATTTAATCCTCAGATCAAAATCTGGAACTTTTCAGTGATCTCTTCTCCTACCTCAAGAACACACTTGACATGACCACTCCCCTTTTCACCACTTTGCTACCCTTTCTGATTCGTCCCCTTCTGATAACCTTCTTTCCTCTACCCAACTCTCTTCCCTTTCTCCCCGCTCACCCCAGTTTTCACACACCCATCCACGGACACTATCACTGTCCCTCACATCCCATCCCCCACTGACAACACCAAAGTTTCCTCATCTCTTTACCAATCAGACAACACCACTTCATACCATGTAAGAGCCCCCCACTCCCACACCCCCATCAACAGGAACAACTCATCCTCCACCCCTCCCCTACAACCAATACCAAGACTCTGACAACAATCCTCACAAATGCCACCTCCCCTAACCACTGTGCTATTCTTCTTCGCACCTATACCTCCCGAACCAAGAACTTCTATAATCCTCCTCACTAACTCCAAACTCGACACTATAATGTCCAAGCTACAATTGATTCAGGGTGATATTCTCTCACTAGTTCGTATCACCTTCAACCTTGAGCACAAATGGTCGTCACATCTACCATGACTCCAGACAAACAACTCCCTAGTCTCCAACTACCACTCTGACAATTGCCCTGCCAATCCCAAGATCTCACTCCCTGACTGGAGAACTACACCCAACCTTAACCACTCCTGACCTAATAGACTAATCAGACAGCTTTCAACCGGCGATATACTCTACCTCCTCGACTCTTACAACCCTGCTCCTTGCGTCACACACTTCCAACCACACAAATTGAAACTATTATCATCCACCCTATCAGAACATCCTACCCCAGCACCAGGTTTCCTAATAAAACGAACCTCACACAAGTTCCCATCTCCTCGTCCTCGATCACCTCTAAAACAACCCTGAAAAGCTCACTAATAAACTGCAGCTCATCCGTGAAACACGTGGCCAACATAACTGAGCTTATATTCAGTTCGTACATAGACATCCTCCTGTTCACTGAAACCTGGTTGAAAGAATCCTCTACTCCTATCCTAGATACCCTTGTCCCCTCCATGCATAACATCATTAGACTAGACTGCTCAGGACGCTCAGGAGGTGGCCTAGCCTGTGTTTTCAGATCCTCACCCTCTATGAAACAACCATACACTACATTTCTACCCTCTTGTGAATACCTCAGGATTGACATCACCACTACAAACAATTCAAGGTGCTCCCTCCACACATTTTATCACCCGCCTGGAGAAAACCACACATTCATTGAATAGATCATGGAGATCATCAATGCCAACAATGAAGAGCACAACAACCACATTTTCCTTGGCCATTTTAATATCCACTGGAACAATTCCAATGACCCTCTTGTGAACAGTTTTAAATCGTTCCTACAGGACCTCAACCTTATCCAAGCCTGTAACAGCCAGAACCATAACAAAGGAGCCAACCTAGACTTAATGATTGCTAAAGATAACACCATACATATTTAATCCATTCTCCCATGCAATTGGACTGACCACCACTGCATCACCTTCCTCCTTAAAAAAAGGCTATCACTTCAATGGGCCAACCAAGGAAAGCCAAGCACTGGGTCCGAGACACCCACAGCATGGACTCACACACTATATCGACTATCAGCAATGGCATCCTGCTCTCCCCCTCCTCTATGAAAAATGTCCATTACCTCACTGATCATTACTTTAACTCCATGACCAAAATCGTGGATACCCTGACCCCCAAATAACTTAAAAGAATCCTGTCTGAAAGATCCAACCCATGGTTCAACTCTAGCCTAAACGAAGAATGCAGACACTTCAGATTTGCAGAAAGAGCATAGAGACATTCCCCTTCCTTGGCCAATCTCAAACTCCTAGGTCAAAAACGTAGTGGTTACAATTGACACATTAGGTACGCCAAAGTATCTTTCTTCCGAAATCAACTAGACTCTTTATCGAATCAACCTAAAAAACTCCTCGAAATTATCAAAAACCAATCAACCTGCAAAAGCGATTCCACTTCCACAGATAACAAATCTTTACCCAACAATGAAACCTTTGCATCTTTTTTTGCAGATAAAACCTTGCAAATCTTTAACGCTATCGAGAACACCTTTAAACTAGTTCCACAAACCCCCCAACCCTACCCTTCCGATCATGATACATGCCCGAAATATCCTCCCATCTCACCCAAAAATAAAGCCTCCTGGTCTAGCTTCATAACCCTGGATGAAATGGCACTTTAAATCTACTGTCCTTGCTGATATTTTCCCACCACTGCAGCCCTCCAAATTCTCAAAAGAGTCCATTCTCCTCCTACTTCCACTATGGACTCGGATAATCAATGTTTCACTCTCCCAAGGCTCCTTACCTGACTGGCAAGGTTACCCCTATCTTAAAAAACCCCCAATTCTGACCAATCCAACCCCAATCCAACCCCAGCAACTACCGCCCTATCTCAAACCTCCCTCTTTGCCAAACTTCTCGAAAAATGTGTACTCTTACAACTTCACAATCACATCGAGCAATCCCAACTCCTCGAACACTGCCAATCTGGCTTCCGATTAGGTCATAGCACCGAAACTGCCATGGTCAACATCGTTGACAACGCCCTACGCTCCCTCGACCAGAATGAATCATGCCTCCTAATCCTATTGGATCTATCAGCAGCTTTTGACACTATCAACCATGTCACCCTTGTAAACCTTCTTGAACACAAATGGGCCTCTCTGACTCCATGCTGAAATGGTTTTCCTCCTTCTTACATAACGGGTCTCAACCCATCCTAACCAACCACATTCTTTCTGACCAGTCTCTACAGTCACTAGGCATCAGTGGCGGCTCGCAGAGGGAGTGCTGCGGGCGGTGGGCGGGGCAGGGGAGGGGCTGGGTGGGGGGGGTAGTGGAGTCGGACATACGACCGGCAGGAGTAAGGTAAGTAAATAAATAAATAAAACTATTTACCTTGTGCTCGCTGCATCGCTGAGTTTCCCTCTGACCCTCCCACAGTTCTGGGACACCTGACATGATTGTCACATATGGACAATATGCTGGTGGTAAGTTGATGATCAGAGGCTTATGTCGATTAACTACACCCACCAACTCGTGACTCCCATAGCCTCTTTCCTTGGGCAGTGATGTTTCTTGTCGGTGACTCTCAGCCAGGGGCTGATTGTAAGTTGGTGGGTTGGACCTAGGTATTGTAGGTGGTATAGTCAGGGGGGCGGTCAGCGATGCAACCTGGGGGGGAACCCTACATTCACAACACTGTGTTATTCTAACAGCAGGTGAGGAAGAATTGTTTGGGGCAGCACAAACACCTCCCGTCACTCTTCGTAATTGCAATAGTGTCTTTAGAATGTTCATACAGGTTTGCTCCAGTGTTGCAAGGCGGGACACTTTGGTGTAAGTTCCATGTTTACAATAGTTTTTATATTTTTAATGATCTCCGCCGCTAGCTGCGCCACCCAGCCTGGCTGTGAGTCAGTGATCCTTCCCATCAGGCCAGTGGCTGCAGTTAATAGTGTAGCTGGTGCGGGATTGATAAGTAGTGTTTCTGCCTGCGCCCCTGCCTTATTCTGTTTATTTCGTACAACCCATCTCAAATTTCTTTCCGGTTGCAGAGTTTCTGTGACACTGACCAAAGGTGTACGTGCTCCATTAGATGCATCAAACAAAGATTCGATTAACTCAATAGCCCCATTAGTCACCCTTGGATAATCCTCTGGTCAGCTGTTGCAGCTACAGAGACAGACTGGCTCGTCGGTGTCAGCAGTGGCAGCCCTGAATCCAAAGAGGGGCATCTCTCCGCCAATTCTATTTCTGTTGACACAACCTCAATCACCTTTTGCAGCATTCTGTGTATTGATGTGGATTTTAAAGGGGGGTGGCAGACTGATGGCCCCCAGCACATTCCCGCTTTCCCATTGGGGCTCTGCTGTGGTACACACTAGTTTGCTGCGATCCAGGAAATTCTCCAATCAATATGTGGGCTCAACTTGATGCAGGCGAGAGCAGTGATGGAAAATATAACACTCACCCTGCAATCCAGAGGAAGCCATTGGAGGGGGTGCACAGCCCAGCCTCATCCAGCTGCAGACGGGCACAGACAGCTCTGCCCTTGGCCCGGGCTTTGTCTGGGCTTAGCCCGGGCACAGCCCACGCCGCGGGACAGTGTCACACTTTGATGAGCGTGTCTTTGGACTTGGCTGTAAGGGGAGATGGGGCTTGAAGTCCCCCAGCAATGCTCCTCTTGTCATGGCTTCCCCCTTGGCTCGGCACTCCAGCACCAGGCAGACAGCAGACGGCAACAGGGAGGAATTGTTAATATTCAGATAAAGAGCATTACAGTAGTCTAAGCATGACGTTATCAGGACAATGACTACTGATATTCGAAATTCAGGTGGGATGAAAGAGAAGATTTTCTTCAGAGTCCTAATGATGAAAAAACAAGCGCTGGTGGTAGGACTAACCTGTGAGTAAAAATTAAGAAAACTGTCAAAGATGACCGCCAAGTTTTCTGCCAATTCCATGGGTAAAGGCCCATAAGACCCAGGCCACCATAACTCAGACCAGATTGAGTGCTGAGCCCCAAACAGAAGAACCTACTTTTTTTCGGCATTCAGTTTTAAACAGTTCACTTTCATCCAAAGGCTGATGGTGTTTATACACTGTTAAAATTTCTCAGCTACCAGCAGTAGGTTGTTTGAGATAGATACAATAAATTGTGTGTCATCCACATAGGATGGCACTTCGAAGCTGAAAGATCTAACCAGCTCAGCAAGAGGAGAGATTTAAAGATTAAAACGAGTGGGGCTATGCGACGACCCTTGCAGCACCCCAGAGGGGAGCTTAAAGACCTTCGCACTGAAATCTCCACAGCTTACCGTTTAAACCCTGTCCATTAGGAAGCAGCTGAGGAGGTCCAAGGTAGTGGCACTCATCCTAACCTGCTGGAGATGTTGAACCAGGCATAAAGGTGATATAGTATCTAACGCTGCCAATAAATCAAGCATCACCAGAATGGCGGCACCACCTTGGTCCACCTTACCATGGATGGAATCAGCTGCAGCAGTAAGAGCAGTCTCAGTACTATGTCACTCCTAAAAACCATTTTGAGAGGGATCCAGGAGCTCATGTGTATTCATAAATTTAACTAGCTCCTAGTTGATGTATTTTTCTAGGATTTTTGCTGGTGCAGGAAACAATAAGATGTGATGAAAACCTCCAGACGCACCTTAGGTTTCTTCTGCAAAGGAACGAGTATGGCTTCCTTCCATAAACTGGGATACACACCTGTTTCTAGTATATGGTTGAAAGCTTTTTGCAGAAATACAGCAATATGGTCAGGAGCAAGTTGCAGAATTCTAGGGGGCAGGGATCAGCCAAAGACCTCAATTTCATGTTAATGAAATAATCTTTGACTTGTGAGGTTGAAATAGGAGGAAAAGCAGAGGCTAAGGTGGAATGAGTGCGGTCAGAAAAGACTTCGGAAGGGACAATTCCAGCTTCATGAACATTGAATTATGAGTATTTCTGGAGGATTTAATCTCTAAAATATGCGGTTACATTATCACAGAAGCTTTGTGAATTTTCCATTAGTAGTTGGACAAGAGAGTTGGTGAGCTTCTTCAGCACCTTAAAGAGTTCATTAGAGGAATTTCTAGCTGCTCTGATTTTTATTAATATAGAAAAAGGATTTTGCTTTGCCAATAGAGTTCTTATATATGTGTAAAACAGCTTTGTGCCTCTCTTTTTAGGCAGGGGACAAATTCACTCTCCATTTTTGTCCTGCCTGTGACAATGAAGTCTAAGATCTTTAAGTTGATCTGAGAACCATGGGGCAGACTCTTTAATCCTAGTGCACATCTTTGCTTTCCAATCCAATCCAAACAAGCTTTATTCGACAGATTATGTCATAAAAGCACATACAAAAAACAAATAAAAACAGAGATGATAACAATAAAACATCTACAACAGTGTAGAATAAAGCCTGGGCGGTCAAACAACATCACCATGGAAAAAAAGGATCTATTCAGCTCTAAAAACCCATTAAAATCTTAAATAATAAAACGTGGTTAAAAGGAGAGAAATTCATATTTTACAAATTACAGAGCGTATTTAATATTGACAGGCTCTCGAGGTTATTTTGGCTCTTTAATAATAACTAGATTATGTACAGTTAATCACTACCTTATTTAGCCTTAGCTAGACGTAGGGAGTTTGCTCTTATAGCCCACGACCACCCCAAGAATTTTGCCGTTGCTATGGCCAACTTTGGTGATGTATCAGATCGAAGGATTCGTCCAGCTTCACTAGCCCTTCTTGTACCTAAGAGCTTACAAATTGGTGTCAGCCAAGCCCGGCGTGGAGCCTCGTAACCAGCACAAACAAACAATAAATGGGCCATTGAATCATTACTAAGCTGACATACCGGGCACGTTTCATCAATAGGTTTATCCCATTTGGTGGTAAATGTTCTTAGTGGCAGTGTGCCCACTCTAAACTGGAAATATAATTTCCGGTCGAGCGGCTTTGTAATTTGGTCCCAATAAGGCTCCAAACTGGGTGTTAATTTACTTTCCAGGAAACGGCCAGTTAACGTGGTCGAGTCACTGGTTCTGTGTGTGTTAAGCTGAACCCTTTCCCAATATTTCTCCTTCAGGGTTTTTTTTGTGGGAAAATTGGCATTTAACAGGTCCTTCCACAATGAAATCATACCAATACTTGCTAGACTGTCTCTCACCGGCCATAGCCATTTTATTCGGTGAGAGGTATCTGCCCTTATTACATCCAGAAACCCATGCGCATACACTTCAAGTTCGGGAGTAGTCCATAGCCTCTGCCAATACATAAGGGGATGTAATTTGGCTATATCTGCAATAGATTTCCTCCCAAGATCATACAGTAACGGACAAGTTGGGGTACTCTGTGGTAGCCTGGTGATTTTCCTCAAAAATCTATTTTCCGATATTGAAAGCACAGAAAGGTTCTCGCACTCCCATAGCTCTGAACTATAGAGGGCTGAGCGAATAACTTTCAAGTTATAAATCTCAAGTGCCGGGCTAATTGACTTTGAGTGTGAGGTATTATGTTCCTTATGCAACACCCCCGACAATTGCCTGTGCTTAAGAGATGCCAAATCAATCTGATGGTTCCATTTCAGATCGTCCTGGATATTAACCCCCAGATACGTAAACTCTTTGACTTGCTCTAGCGGCCGATCATTCATTAAAATACCTCCTTTGTAGGCCCTATGCGGATTAAAAGCCATTAGTTTCGTTTTCGACACATTGACCTCCAAGCCTCGCTTCATGCAGAACTCCTCAAAGATTGTTAGAGCTCTTTGGAGACCACTCGGGGTCTTGGAGATAATCAATGTGTCGTCCGTGAACATTAGTATGGGGATTTTTTCTCCTGCTAGAGTTGGGGCATCCGTAGGGACCGATCTCAAACACAACACTATTTCATTGATGAATAAAGAAAATAGCGTCGGCGCCATCACACATCCCTGGCGCACTCCTCTTTCCACCGGGAAGGATTCGGTGACTTCGCCCTGCATACCCCATCTAATTTTTACATTGTTGTCCTCGTGCAATCTCATAGTGAGTGTAAGTAGATCCAGTGGCATCCCCATTTCTTGTAGAGTACCCCACAATTTGGCTCGAGGTACGAGGTCAAACGCGGACTTGAGATCAACGAAAGCGGCATACAGACTACCCTTACCCAGCGTCACCGTCTTCCAGTAGAGCAGGGTAAACCTAAACACTTGATCAATGGTGCTTACAAATGCCCTAAACCCAGCTTGCAGTGGAGATAAGACCTTAAACTCATCAATCCACTCTTGTATTTTATTAAGCACTAGTCGCCCCATTACCTTCTGTAGACAATCAATTAAACTAATGGGCCTATAGTTCCCTGGGCATGATTTGTCCCCTTTTTTGAAAACCGGAATAATTTCTGCTCCTTTCCAGGATGCTGGGACTGGAGCTCCCTGGGCAATGGCAATAGTCAACAGTAGGATGTATCAGCACCATCTTTCCTTATCATAGAGGAATACGTCCTCTGGGATACCGTTGGGGCCTGGCGCCTTTCCTGCTGTTATAGAGATTAGTGCTGCTTCAACATCCGCCCTGCTAAAGGCCTTATCCTGATAAAGGGACCTGGCAATATCACCCTCAACTTCAACTACACGTGCGGCATATTGGGGTTTGAAGTGGTTCACCCAGTCCGTCTGCGAAACATGATTTTGGGGCTGTCCGGACTGCCCTCCTCTATCCCATTTGTAAACATTCCAAAACTGTTTGGGATTTTTCGTGGCACAGGCCTCCCTCAGTTCCTGCCATCTTTTATCGTCCCATATTCTCTTTGCCTTTGTTTGGGTGGCCCTGTAGATATACCTGGCTCTTCGAACAGCTTGTGGGTCACCTACTTTAATAGCAGCCCCCAAAGCTACTCGTGCTTCTCGACACTCTTTATTAAACCAGTGCCCATCTTTCCTATTTGTGCCATTTTTATTTCTACCCTGCTTGAAGAAATGAGTACGCAAGTGGGTGAAAAAATTGTTGTGTATGTGAGTTGATTGCTCAAGGGCCAAAGAGTTTACTACACAGACCTCTAGATCGTTTATGGCTTCATCCATACCATTTTTGATGCTTTCCAGCAGTTCAGGCATCTCAATTATTTTTACCCATTTAAGGCGTCTCATATCGTTAGATAAAATAACTTCACTTGGAGAGTATTTGTTTCCAATTCGGGTAGGTGCCTTATACTTGATCAAATCCAGGGTCACACACAGGGGATTATGATTACTTTCTAACCTGTCTCTAACCAACATATCTCTAAGGGCATGCCAAAGTGCCAGACTAATCAAAACGTAATCTATCCTGCTAGCGCTATACCCCTTATTAAAGGTGTTAGCCCCCTGTCTATCAGAAGGTGTACGGCCATTTACGGCCCGCAAACCCTTCTCCATACAAATGGAGTTAATTTGGATAGCCACGTCCGACCACCTTCGAATGTGGTCGAGCTCCAACTTTGGAATACCCCACCTATCGCCTTCCTCATCTGTTAGGTTGACCTCCTCCATTGTAAGGGGCTCAAATGTTGAATTAAGGTCACCCGCAACTATTATGTTAGAGGTTTTCAGATAGGAACCAAGGAGATCATCAAGGGCCGCCAAAACCCCTGACTTCTTCCCTCTAGTACCTCTCACATAGACGTTGTAGATGTCCATGATCCACTGGGAGCCCATGGTCAGTCTAACTGCCAAAATATCATTGCACTGAGATGGGAGTACCTGTATATTTAACCCAAGATCTTGCTGCACCCAAATTATCAAGCCCCCCGATGGCCTTCCTTTTGCACCTTTACTGGCCGGGATATAGTAGTTTAAGTAGCCTACACAAAATAGGGGGGCTTCTGCCCAGGTTTCTTGAAACAAGCAGATATCGTACCCCTCTATAAAGGGGAGCCCATCTTCGTGCGCAAACCTGCGATGTTCCAGGACAGCAAGGAGTCCTTAATCGAGCATACAAATGGAGACAGTGGCCCACTAGAAGTACAAAAAGGTAGACCACCCGCCATTGACTCAACGGCTACCTGAGATGTAATAACAGGAGTGATCTTCGATATTTGCCCCATCCCTACAGAAGAATGCTCAGGATTCAGGAAACTATCCCTTAAGTTGGGACTAACTATTATGTGTTCTTCTTTTTGCGTTAGGGGCATTTCCTTCCACAGTCAATCGTTATACTCAAGGGTAGAGCTACCTCGCATAGTAGAAAGCCTATGACTTATTATATGATCGCTCCTGCTACTAGGAGGAGAACATCTAAACTGGATTGGTGAATGCCCTGGTGCGGTAGTGCGAAATTCCAATGCAAAAAGATTCTCCACTAGGTCTGCCCTTTTCATGGTAAGCTCGATACAGTCTTGATGGTAAATTGATGAAGTTAGCCTATGTGCTTTTACTATGTCTTCCCTAATCACTGAACGACATCCCCTAACATGCCGTATCCAGTGAAGGGCCTTATTTATAAGGGAGTCCACATTCTCTATACCTCTACTTGCATCTAACTTGGGTACATTTACCATGTATATTCTGTGGGTGCTTGGTAAATTATATAGGTACTGATCTCGTTTCCCATGCGGGAGGCCTGTCTCCGATTGATCAACATGCAAGGGGGTGTTCCTGCTAGGCGGGGTCTGGTCCCTCAATACTGCTGTCTTACGAGGATTGGTTGAGGTACTTGCTACATAGCGTGATGGATGAATGGTCGTCAGTGGTGTTGGTGTTTTCGTTGTCTTAGAGATTACCCTTCCAGAAGGGATTGGGAACCTGTTAGAAGTGACCGTACTACCTATTGTAGTGATAGCCAGGGCAGCCGGTGGAATAACAGGGAAGTACCTTGCGAACCCGCTTGATGACTACTTTCTTTTACCGCGGCCCTCCCTCTTCGAGTTGGATCTGATGATAATGATTTGACCATTGCGGTTAGATCCTCTATCATACCTCTCAACGCACCCACTTCTTGCCTTAGCTTAGTGACCAATTGGATCACGTCCTGCCCTGCCATGAGAGGGCCTAACCCTACCTCATTACTTTGTATAGCTGGTGTCGGTAGTGTCCGGACCATCTGGGGCCGATCACCCTCCCCTTCTTCGTTGCTAGCTACAATGTTAGCTTGTTCTATCAAGGGCAGGAATCTATTTGTACAGATAATTATGGGGTCAATATGTTCATTGTTAGGCTTAGTCATACTCTGGCTGGTATTCGAAGGGAGTACTCCCATAAGCTCATTTCCCCCGGCATCGTTATTAGAGACCCGTATTTTATTTTTTGTTTTACGAAACATAGCGGGGATAGCGTGGTTAGAGAGTTGGCTCGACCTGGGGGGGGTTTCGTTACAGCTAGGTTGTGTCAGAGGTGAAGACTCTAAAAGTCCCTCACATTCGCTGATTAAGGTGTCAATACGTTCCATAACACAGTTACTGCCCGCACATTTTTTAAGCTTCCTTGCCTTTTTTCCCCTATTACCCCTACTCGCTCCACTCCCTCCGACATCCCCCCCTTCTCCGCTTCCTTCCGGTATCTTTCTTTTACCCATTCTCCTGGATTTATCCGCCAGGCAGATAGATTTGATAGCCTCCCCCACACACAGAAGCTAGGACTCTGCTAGGCCTCAAGCCTCAAAATGCAACTATAACCCAGGAGCCCCTGCCGACGGATGTCGACAGGAGGTAAAGTCAAAATATGTCCACTGTGTCCGACAAACCAACAAAATCCGCCAAGTAGATCGTCAATGTTTTTACAACCTCAATAGGCGACACATGTGAAATCAGTACCTTTAGTTTCGAACCGATGATCTCCTTGCGGCCCCAACATCAGATCCTCTTCCAAATCACAGATGAAAGAGGGGTGGCCCTTCCCTATCTCTTTCTGTCACTGACGTGCAAGGACGGGCCCGCCCTTGGCCCGCGCGCATCCCGCACCGCGGGAGGAGAGGCTGTGCTTTGAGCACGATGGAAGCTCAGGCGCCTCCCCCCTCACTCGCGGCACCAGTGAGTCTATCGTTGCACCCTGGGAGATGTAGTCTCCGACCAGGGTGTGATGGTGTCAGCACGGGATTCCGGTTGCTGGGACTCCTGTCCCCTCAGGGCAAGATCAGCGGGATGGCGGGCGGCAGTGCGGGCACAAGGACACAAGAACAGGCTCCCGTGCCACGGGGGGAGAGGCTGTGCTTTGAGCATGATGGAAGCTCTGGCGCCTCCCCCCTCACTCGCGGCATCTGTGAGTCTATCGTTGCACCCTGGGAGATGTAGTCTCCGCCCAGGGTGTGATGGTGTCAGCGCGGGATTCCGGTGGCTCTGGGACTCCTGTCCCCTCAGGGCAAGATCAGCGGGATGGCGGGCGGCAGTGCGGGCACAAGGGCACAAGAACAGGCTCCCGCATCTTTGCTTTCAGCTGTGCCACTTTATCTACCTCTCACTTGACCCACCCTACAAAATCTTCGGCAGTGTGGTCCTGCAGACGGACATTACCCAAAATGTAATTCTGAGGGCCTTATTCATGTCTGCTGGCGTAAGTCTGCTCCAATTTCTATAGGATACTGATTTCTGCGGAGCGTATGCAGCACATACATAAGGGGATGGCACTGAGATCAGGCGAGTCACTCCCCGATGATCAACCCAACTCAAATGGAGGATGTCCACAACAGCCATGCCAGTATAGCTTGAAAAGACATCATCCAAGGTTTGACCAGCAATATGAATGGGAGATTTGACTACCTGATTGAATCGGAGATTAGCCATAAACTCAAGAAAGGCGTTTGAGTCATTACAGGAGTTATCTTCAAAATTAAAATTAAAATCACTCAGTTTAGTGACTGTTAGTGTTAGCCAGAATTGGTTCCAAAACTTGACCCCATGACTCAGAAAAATTGGCTCAAGGGTCTGGAGGACGATAAACCAAAAGCCAGGACAAAATGGCTTTCGTGAAGGTTTATAAACTGAACCGCGCCACCTCGCAGGAGTCTTGCAGGCTAATAATCACTAGTTCTAAAGTGCAATTAATCGAGTCTTTCAATATTGTCAATACCCCTCCAACCCTTTGAGCAGGCCATTCTAACCTAGCGATAATGTAGCCTGGAGGGACCTCTGCCACCAAATCTGGTCCAGAGCCCTCTGTGACTCAGATTTCTGTATTGAATAATCAGTCTAGTCACAAGATTGAATCAAATCGCAGACTTCAAGTTTGTGTTTGATCATAGAGCGCATGTTAATTAAGGCATCTGCAATCTGTCTCTGTTTGTTGAGTTCTTTCCCTGTAGCCTCCAACCCTTCCTTTACAATAGAAGCAGGCAGCAGCAAGCCATCAGACAAATTAGCATGAATGGTTGAAATGGAACACAGACTTTCAGTTTTTTTTCTAAATTTAACATGACACACCCCTCAACTCTAACCTTAGGATGCAACTCTAACAGTTCTGACTGGAAATACCACACAGGAATGTGAGCTTTTGCTGCTATTTCTAAACCCGCTGCATACCTGGAGCCTACCAGGGGTGGATAGGCACAGAGGGGCTTGCCATTGGTGCACCAGCGGCGTGTCAGCACATCAACTGCCTTTTTATGACCGATCGGGCACATCCCAGGTAGCAGAAACTAGAGTGCTGACCTGTTGTCTCTCAGTGGCCGAAGCAAAATGGCCGCTGAGGAGAGAATAGAGCCCAAAAAAGTGCAATCAGCAAAGACACAAGTCATGATCCCAACTTTAACACCACCTTCCCCAACAGTCAAATTCATTTAAAAGCAGCTTTTAGTGCAAGCTCAATTAGCAGTAAAGATATTTTTAAAAGTGAGCACACTTGAAATTCAGTAAAAACAATTGAGAACGCCTAATGGCAGCAGTGTTTCCCTTGGAAACCGACAAAGACAAGTAAAATGGGGATGGAAATTTAGGGACAAATTTATGAACTAACTTCAAAACAACTTGATCAGGGAAATTGTCAGGTATTGAAACATAGCTGTTAATGCTCTTAATTCCCCTGACTTACATGCTGGTGTTATGGCCACTAGGAAAAGTGTTTTAGCCAATAACCATGTTAAATCCACCTCATCCTAGGGGTTCAAAAGGCTTTACCTGTAAAGCCTAGAGCACTTCAGACAAATCTCAGCTAGGTAGTGGATTACGAGCTCTGGGTATCACCAACCAGAAACTATTTAAGAGCCTTACTACCAAGGGCAATATCTTAGAAAGCCCCCTGAATATTGCCTAAATGCCTTGATTGCTGCCTACTGAGTAGACAAAGTGGTAGGAGCCAACTTCTTAATAAAACTATCTATCAGAAATTCTAATATCTGGAAAGGGTCATTTAAAGTGGGATCTTCTGACTTAGTTAGGCACCATTTTGAAAAAGTAGTCCAATGCCTTTTATATGATCTGATGGTTGAATGTTTTCTTGAAGACTGAATCTCAAGTGTAATCTGTTATGAACAGCCCAAATCCTCCGGGCCTAACCTCTCAACAGCCAAGCCTCCAACCTGAGGCAATGATAATTTGATTACATCAGGTATGGGAGCTGTCAATTAGATGAGGTGTATGGTATGTGAAAGTATTCTCTCCTGGACAGAGTCAGGAACAGAAAAAAACAAGGTTGTCTCTGCCAATAGAGCTCTATCAAAATTACCTTCACTCCTTCACCCTAAAACTTCTGATGTACTCTCAGTATGAAAGGAATGTGAGAGAAGGCATAAAGGAATCCCTGAGGCCTAGGAACCAAATTAGCATCTACCGCCCATGAGTCCAAATCTCTGTGCAAATGTTTGGACAAATTGTATTGTTTGGGAAAGAGAACAGATCCAACTATGGTGTCCCAAAACCAGAACATACCTGATTGAATTGTTGGGTGAAGAGACAATATGTCACTAATGATGGTAGATTGTGACTGAGATGTCTGCCCAAAAATGTAATGTGCCCTGGATGTGAATATCCTTTAAAGCCAGGAGATGTGGCTCTGCCCATGCAGCTTTTTGAGATGCCACCAGGTTCAGGGACTGGCCCCTTGTCCCTACTAATGATTCAAGTAGCACCTTACTGCTTGATTGTCTGTTCTCAAAAACACACTCTTTCTCTCCATTGAGGGGTGGAACACCAAGAGAGCTTTGATCACTACAGATTACTCCATCCAAGTTCAAAGACTACATGCTCTCACAGTGAGACCAATGAGTTTTTTTCTCCTGCTCTTCTAGAACCTCTACCCAGCCCCAGAGACTGGTGTCTGTATTTAAGAGAACTGGTGTTAGATATTGAAAGGACATTACTTTAATTAAATTGTCCTCCACCAACCACCCTGATAGATCTTGGGCTGCTTGGGCAGTTACTGAATAAACCGCTCGTAATCTGCAGAGCTTGGATCCCGGTGTGCCAGAATGTAGCTTACAGCTGGTTTCAGGTGGAAACATGCCCAGGATGACCCGATATCCTCAGCCAGGATATGGCTATGACTTTGGATTGTCCCAATATTGGTTGAATTTTGGAGTGAATTGGCAACATCCTGTCAGGTGGAAAAAAAGGCTGCTCCCACTTGGGTGTCGAATTGGCCTCTGATTAAGTTCTTGATTTGAGAAGGAAATAGGTGTGATATCTAGAGATTCAAAAGCAAGCCCAATTCCTGAAGAACTTTGGTTACTATAGCAACAGCTTTGTGAGTCTTTAAAAAGAAGGTGCAGATAGTAACCAATCATCAAGGTATTGAAAAATAGCAATTCCTTTTAGTTGAAAAAACACTACAATATTAGCCAAAACCTTGGTGAATATCGGAGAAGCTGTGAGATCAAATGGGAGAGCTTGGAACTGGAAATGCTGTTCTCTGAATGCAAACCCCAGAAAGTTTTGACTATCAACATGGGTTACGACCTGAAAATGGGAATCCTGGAGGTCCATAATACAAACATATTTAGAAAAAAGGAATCCTGTAGGTCCACGGCACCAGATAGTCACCACTTCATGATCAGCGGAATTATAGATTGTAATGAAATAATCCTAAACTGCTCCACAAGTACAAATTTGTTTAGTGCTTTCATATCCAAACCAGGATAATATTTTAGATCTAAAAAGAGTATCAAATAAAATCTGGTACCTTTCTGTTCCTTTGGGAATGGCACTATTGCTGTCTTGTTGAGAAGAGTCTGATTTCTGGAAGTCAGTGACTGACTTTTTACAGTGTGTTTTGGCGATGGAGTACTTTGAAGTTATATAGCGGAGGAGGATCTTTGAACCTTATCCGATAACCATTTTGTACTATCAAGAGGACCCATAAGTCTATTATTGTATGATTCTATCACTGGTAGAAATGTGTCAATCTTCTTCCCTCCTCCATATAGTCATTTGGGTTGATATTGGTCTTGGTTACGCTAGGTGTGTGGCTGGGTTTTCTTACAGAATGCAGCCCCCTGACCCAAGTCCCTCCTCAAAATGGATGCTTGTTGAAAACTGACCTTTTTGAAAGGAGTGCATTTTTATTAGTGAAGAGTTTAAATAGGTATGGGAGTTTTTTTATTTGCTGCTACCTTTTGCTCCATATTGTCAAGTTCAAGACCAAACAATTTTTGTCTCAGAATAGCCAACTTATTAATAAGAGATCTTGCGCTTGATTCCAATTTTCCAAGACTTCAACCATAAAGTCCTTCATCCAGCAAGTGATACCCCTAATGTCGAAGTGAATGGCTCAGGCTGTCAAATGTAGAATCCTATAGTAATGGAGCTATCAATTCCAATCTAACTAAAAAAGTAGTTGTGTCATCCTTTGCCTGTATGCAGCCGTAGAGAGAATTAAATCCTTAAGAAGGACTTGTGCTGCATAGGGATCGTAAGTGTTAGCTATATTGGAGTAATTTGAAGATGAGTAAGATCGCCTTAATGATACATCTACTATTTTGTCTACAGCATCTGGCAATATTGAATCCTCTGATGCTGGGGAAGATGACCAAGTCATAGACCCTAATATAGTATTGACTTTTGGAGATTAAGGGAAATTTTCATCAACGTCTCTAATGGCACATCTCTTGCTCAGGAATCTTGGAATCGCAACTTTATCTACCTCCTTCCACTCTTTTAGTATTAAGGACCTAATTATATCATGCAGCAGGAGACTATCTTTGTCCATAGCACTATAGTGCACGAAAATCCCTCATCTTGAGGCTTTTCTTCAATCCCAAGCAACTGAGGTGCTTGAATATATTTGCCAGTGGATCAATATCCTGATTCTCTCAACCATCCCTTCTCATTCTCTTAGGTTGTCGACTGCCTATTTAATCAGAGACTGAAAGTCTGTTCTTAAAATCTGCAGTACTTCCTCCTGTGCAGTGGACTGCACATTGTTTTGTTAGAAAAACACTTTCTTTGCTGCCCTTCTGAACAGGAGACTGGAACAAGCTAAAGCAGCATTCCATTTCCTGTTACAAGGGGTCGCTCATCAATCAAGTCTCATTTTGGAAGACCTCGTAACGGAGCAAACCCCTGCTACCTCTTTTGTCTGATGCACTCCTAAAGCACACCAGTGAGGGCACAGGATGCTAACTCCATAGCTCTTGAATGCTCTCCCACCAATGCACCATCTGTCTCCTCTACTCAGCTCAGCATATGGACAGAGAGCAGGCTCAGGTAATTGCAGAAATGTCCCACCCACTCAGCGAAGTGGTAAGTGAAACAATTCTCTCAGCATCAAATAACATATGTTTTGCAGTTTTTAAAGAAAAAAATAGAATAGACCATAAAATAATGAAGTGTTTGCTGGACAGACAAAGCAACAGGAAGAGGGGTGGGTGAGGGACCTTAATGCCATTGTGGTCGATAAACATAGATGAAATATGCACAGGGCATAATTCTTAAAAATGGAGGCCATAAATAGTGTGTTAAAGCTCTCAGGGTTAAAGCTCTCAGGGAGGAGGGAGTCTTAATTTCAATAGACTGGGTGAGGAGGAGTCCATGAGGGGGTAATGTTTATTGGGGCAAACCCAAACACAACACTTGTAAAGATTTAAGTCAACACCTGAACTAATCCACACTTACTGCTCTAGCCAATTACAGTTTTGACTCACAGAAGATCAAGCTGTCTTGTACAACCAAGTTAACTACCTTGCAGAATGGATTTTAACAAAAATATATTGAAATGTAGTCACGCCCACTTAAACGGGTTGTTATGCTTGGTCATCAAAAAATTCATAACAATTGGTTTACTTAAACAATGAAATTGGGAAAAATGGAACTGGACAGAGACTAAGAATAATAAATAAATCATGCTTCAACATTTTACAATTAGAAAAAAAATCAAAAACAATCAATAAAAAGATACCAAATGGTGATCTGGACAGCCAAAAAATCTAATTTGGGAAACCTTGCTTGGAATTTGCAAGGGCAAGGCCACAACCGATTTCTGGTATAAATAGACTGGAATATGGCTACTCCTGAGCAAGCAATTCAAATATCATGGAAGAACTTCTGCCGTTCACTTCAGAACCCAGAGATCAGCTGCAGAGTGCATCAGTGATCCTCCCTGAGCCCCATCCTCTTCAACATCTACATGCACCGCTTGCAACCATCATCATAAGCCACTGACTCAACACCGTCTCCTACGCCAACGACACCCAGCTGATTTTCTCCCTCACAGACAAACCCAGAGCCGCCAAAATCAACTTCCGCAATGGGATGAGGGCTGTTGCCACCTGGATGAAGGACAGCTGCCGCAAGCTTAACTCAGACAAGACCTCATTCTGGGCTCTTCCCCTCCACCTTGGATGACTGTTGGTGGCCTGCAGGGCTTGGAACCCCCCCACACCCACGGACCATGCACGAAACCTCAGCACCATCCTGCATTCCTTGCTCTCAATGAACCGCTAAATCAATGCTGTTTCATCCTCCTGCTTCCACACGCTCCGCCTGCTTCGTAAAATCTTCAAGTTGATCCCCTCTGAGACCAGGAAAACGGTCACCAATACACTCCTCAGCAGCAGACTCGACTACAGCAATGCACTTTACGCCGGCCCCACCCAGAAATTCCCCCAAATACTGCAGAACATCCAGAACACTTCTGCCAGACTCATCCTGAACATTTCACGGCGCAACCACATCACCGGCCACCTGAGAGACCTACACTGGCTACCTGTCAACAAAACAATAACTTTCAAGCTCTTCAAGCACACCTCAAAGCCCTCCACAATGCCGTACCTGCATACCTCAACCACCACCTCTCCCTCTACACTCCCACCAGAAAACTCCGCTCAGCCCAACTGGCCCTGGCCACAATCCCACAGATCCGCAAGACCATGCCTGGAGGAAGATCCTTCTCCTACCTCACTGCGAAGACCTGGAACTACCTCCCTCTGCACCTCAGGCAATCACCATTGCTGCCGCAATTCAGGAAGCACCTCAAGACCTGGCTCTTCGACTGAACCGCAGACCTCCCGCTCATTTGATTGATTGAAGCATGGAAACTTTATTTAAGTACCTTGTGATTTAAATACTGGAATAAAGCATGAATCATTTTAGATGGTCTTTCAGTCGCTGGCACAGACTCACTACATTACAAAAATCTGCAAATCATACAGGCAATAAAAAATAGAGCAGGCCAAATTTTTCCCTCGTCAAAATGGGCTTCCAGCAGATCTTTTTAAATTCAACGTAGAATTTTGCCCAAGTCATGTGACCACATTATACAGCCACTACATATTAGTGCAAGACATCCTAGAGTCATGAAGGGGATGCAAAAAAGGCCCTGTGTCTAAGCTTAGGGACTGAATACGCTTTTGGCGGTCCTGGGGAATGCCGTCACGACAGTGCCCTGCTCCAGGACTGCCAAACTCGAACGTTGGCCGCCCGCCAGATTACGAGTAATCTCGTAGTCTGGTGGGTGGTCCTTTGGCGTTCCCACGGTGGTGCCTAATAAAAGGGCACCACAATGGGAACACCAAAGGCAGTTCCTGCATGACATGGACTGCACCCCTTTGTTTCCTCACTGCTACAGGTTTCATGTCCGTCTCACCACCATAAAAACTGTGGTGGTGAGGAAACTCTTAATATGCTGGCCGGTGCTGCAGTGGCACCACCAGCATATTAGGGCCTCTGACCGCTGCACCACTGCAGTGGGATCCATGATCCCCGGCAGTTGCGGTGGTCCTGTGGCAGTCCCACCGCCGTATTCGTAATATGGTGGGTGGACCACCACCACGGGTTCGACGGTCCATGACCGCCGGACTCGTAATTTTTGCCCTAAGTCTTTTACTAAACTTCTGTTCCAGGACCAGGAAATATTAGCTACCCAGTACAGCTTTGTATCATTTATTTAAACCACATTTTACCCTAAAACAGGTACAACAAAGATTCTAGGACTCTCACTGCTGATAGAAAGATCGCTCAGCACACAGGGACTGGTTAACAAAGGTAAACTTACACTTTTATGTAAGTTGACTATTTTCTTGGTATTCACAAACTATGAGTTTAATTTTACTAATGGTAATTTTACAACTGCGGAGACTCCACAGTCGGTGTGAAGAACCCCATACATTTAAAGATAGGACAGGCCTCCGCAGTCGTAAAATTACTATTAGTAAAACAAAACTCACAGTTTGTAAATACCGAAAATATGGTAAACTTCCACAAAAGTGTACATCAAACCCACAGTCTATGTAATGCACTTGTTTTTTTTTAACTCTTTGTTTATTGAATACTGCATTTAAACTTAGGTGAATAAAGTGGTCAATGAATAGAGGAGTACATGGTTGTCAAGCAGGTATATCAGATCACATCAAATAGGGCAGTTTCCAACACAGGGAAGAATCATCAACAGTTGCTGTATCGTAATGCTTGACATTAGGATAACAGGGTAGTCATTTCACAAATGAATGTTGGCTTCCAACAGTGAGGTACAATCCTATACATTGCCAACCATCTGTGTCCCTCTCATCATCACTTGCTACACTCTCAGGAGCAAGGAAATGATTGTACAATCCCACCCACACTTCTATGTCTGACTGTAACTTCTTATCAGTCCTCCTGGTTTTCATATAAATTTCCTCAGCTAGTGACCACTCATTGACATCCCTCACCCAATGAGTCAACAGGGGTGCCCTTTGTCCCATCCAAGTAATAGCTGCCCACCTTCTAACCAAAACCAACACCAATTGCAGAAATTTGTAGGATGTATTTTTCCCCTTAGGTCTCGCTACATTCTCACTCACTACCTCATGCAGTATATGTGTTAGCCATCTCAAGTTCATCCCCGTATTACAGCCTGGAATGAATCTGCATTGGTCCTCATGGATCAGATCACCCACCACTGGTCCCAGACAGAGGGCTATCATGTTGCAAAGAATTTTCACATCCATGGGCAACATGGAGAGTGGTCGGTAGGCAGCTGGGTCCGTCACATCTCCCCCGGGCTTAGGTATCAGGCATATCTCACCCTCTTTCATGGTCGAGGGCAATATCCCCTTGTTGTGAGTTTCAAGAAACATTTTGAGGAGTCCCGACGTGAGTACGGCCGAGTAAGTCTGATAGAACTCCGACAGGAACCTGTCCCCTCCAAGAGCTTTGTGTATGGGAAGTAGCTGTAGGGCCTCCTGCAACTCCTCCAGGGTATAATTGGATTACAGTTCTAGGTGCACCCCATCCTTCACTACAGAGAGAATGAGGTCCCCCAAGAAGGACTGTATCCCTGCTCTTGTGATCCCTGGCTTTTTGAAAGTTTTGGTTTGTAGTTTGAAAGTATCCACTACCGCTTCTCATGTGACTCGCAGCATGCATCCTGGGCCTCAAGTGGACAACCAGTGTCACCTCCGTCTTCCTTCATAATATTCAGGCCAGTAGTCTACCCACCAGTTTGCCCTACCGCCAGTCATGTAGCTGCCTCCCCAGTTGTCTTTGCAACCCGCACATTTATCCCATACATTGTCCCCGCATAACGGCCTTCATGCCCTCATTCAGTGGCTCTGTTGGCCGTACTTTCCCAGTTATTTTCCATGTATTCTGACATTTCTAGTGTCAGTGTCTCTCTGCCCTCTACGTTAGTAAGGATATCTTCTGGCAACCTCAATTGTGGGCATCGCCTCTGCGCATCCCCCCACCTCAGGTCACAACTAACAGGTGTATGATCGGACATGAACCTGGCCAGTTAGGGCACAGTCACACCCTCATCCACTGGAATCCCGGCTAGGAGTACCCGTCCAGTCTGCTGTGTTTATTCTGTGTGAGGGACCAGCATGTGTACACCGGACTCTGTGGGTGTATGCTCTCCACAGGTCTACCAGGCCCATATTGTGCATCACGCAGCAGTCGTGCGAGGTTTAGCGCCCCACAGGGGCGGCAGCCTCTCTCAGCACACAATTAAAGTCCCCCATTCAAAGTAGCAGCACGTCTATATCATGGCCAACCAGCCCTTGCACCTTATGGAAGAAGTCACGATCATCCGTATAAGGCGCAAAGTGTTGAGAACAGAGATCTCCCCCTATCCAGCAGTCCCCATATGTGCACATAGCAGCACTCAACATCGGCCTCTGAATACGTCAATAACCCTCTAGCATATGTGGAGAAGGAAGTATGGTAGACCTGTCCTTTCCATTTCTTAGCGAGTTTACCAGCCTCCGTACTATTGAGATGTGTTTCTTGGAGACAAGCTATTTGGACCTTGTGGTGTTTTTAGAAAGGATAACACCCTGTAACGTTTTGCACAAGAACCCAAACTCCATATATTCCACGTCATAAATCTGTAACTATCCCCCATGCAATCCTGTAAAGGAGAACAATCCACACCCCATGTACAACAGTTTACAACCTCCCAGTACACATATAACAAAATATAGACAAAATTCCAACCAACAGCATCCCCCCACCCATGGATCTATATAGGAGCAAAGTAAACCTACATAGATCCACCCCACATAAGTTCCAGGACATACACTTTCACCCATAACCTATCCAACTGTGACAGGTTCCCAAGACTCAGTCCCGTCCTGTCCAGCCTTGACCCTATTCTAGCCAATAAAGGGGTAAATAATAGTGTGAGAAAAACAAAAAGTGGAGGCAAAGAGGAAATACCAGCAAAAGGAGGGAGCCTGTAATATCAGTTTGGATCAGCAGGGGGAAGAAGAGGAAAGAAGGCAATCAGTACAGAGAGTATAGAAAGGAAGCGCTTATAAAGACAAGCCTTTGCAGTTACTCATACATAATTAACGTTGCCAAGAGCAATATGTATTAACTTCTCCTCAAAATCCTGAGTACCTGGTAGGTATGCCATGATAAGCATTTGCAGTTCCCCATACATCATAATGTTGCAAAGAAACAATACATATTAACTTCTCCCCAAAATCCTGAGTACCTGGTAGGCATGTCAAGTCGATGCCCCTGTACCTCCCCCCAGTACCACTCGAACCATGTGTCACCAACCGTACCAAAGAAACATTGTCAGTCAGACCCCTGCAGCCCCACATACCACAGATGGGCAGTGGTCCCAAGCAAGTGTTCACTGGTTTTCCGGGCCAGTCATTAATGTCTCTAGTACAAGGTCAATTAAAGGACCTGGACCCTCAGCTAGAGTACCAGACAGAACTGTAGAAACCTCCTCCTCAGCCAGAGCCTGCTTCTCACCCACCGTGAGGACCTGCATGGATCCATCCTCCTGTATTTTCAACCTGTCAGAGGGGCGGAGTTTGGTCCCCCCCTAGTCCCATTTAGTCGTCCTTAAGCAGTGCTTCGGTCAGGTCCCGATTCAGACCCCTCTCCGCCTTGTCCTCTCCTGAGTCCAGCAGTAGGGTCATCTCGTAGCTCCTTCCAGTTCCATACTTCATATGGATGTTCGAAAAAATGTACCAATCCCTCGGAGATGACTTTGACCTTAGAGGAGAATATTTTTCAGTTGCACAGTCTGCAATTTTTCTTTTATGACCAGATAGGATTTGCACTGTTCCTGCACCCTCTTGGTGTAGTCTGAATAGATGGATAGCCTATGATTCTCCTTGCGTACCCTCGAGGCTCACAGAATACAGTCTTTGTTTCGGTAGGTGAGTATTTTGACAATTATTGACCTTGGAGGGGCTAAAGGAGGTGGTGGCAGGGCCCGGGCCCTGTGTACCCCCTTCACTATAAAAACTCAGAGAGGCCAGCAGGCCACAACTTTTGTCATATCCAGTGCTCCAGGAAACCCTACACCGATGTGCCCTCCACCTGCTCCTGGAAACCTAGTACCCATATGTTGCTGTGGAAGGCACACCCCTCGGCGTCTTCAACCCTCCGCTCCGATTTCCGGTTCACTGAAGACATCATGGCCATTTTTTGTTTAAGCTGGTAGACATACCCTTGTAATGTTCCAATACTAACTTTGGCTTCAATCACTTTGTTATATGGCCGTTAGGGTCATTGTTGACATTGGTAAGTTATTATGAGCTCTGCCGCCATGATGCTGCTTTTGAGCATGTTACTACATGACTTTATTTTGCAAGACTCTGTTTGTGCCTTTCACATGAGAACTGTCTGCATTCTGCGTTCTCTGCCTGTTCCTGGAGTTTAGTCAGAACACGATGTGCAAGGTCGATAAACAATGCCCCTTGTTATCTGTTCTGGTCAGTCCCTAGCATTTAGACTATACATGCTAACACAGCTGCGCTGCTGGAAACGCGTGCTTTGATATTACGGGGATACATGCTGTTCTAACACACACTTGGAGAGGGACCTTTCCAGGGAGAAAAGCTATGCTGTTCCTATGATGTGGTGCCGACAGAGCCCAGAGATCTTCCTTTATATAATAAACTTCACCTTACCAAGGAGAGGGTGGTTAGGCCTTTAGTCCTTTATCCACTGTCTGTATATGATGACACCCCCCTTTATATTTTATGGAATTGTAACAATGCTAATTGTTTTAGGTTTATGCATTTCGCTGCTGGTAGTGGCTCGTATACTGCATTATAGAGCACAATAGTTAAAATAAACATTTTGAACTATAACCGTGACTCTGACAATTCTTATTGTGGACAAGTATGAGTGAGTGAGCGAAAGGGTGTGTCTTGCTACCGCGATTCCTGAGAGAGTCAGGAGTGTTGTATTCTGGGTTGTCTAATCATTTGTATCTTCATGATTATGTAGGAGAACGAATGAGACACTATAACTAGTCGGTTTTGGGATTTTGGGCACTAAGGTGGTAGGAAGGTTCAGCCCCTATACACCAAGGTCCTCTTTTCCTGCGCATAGTTCTGTGTATGTGCAGAATCCCCACAACAACTTTGTCTGCTAACTTCCTCAGGTCAACCCGGAGTAGGTTTACACCAATAGAGACCGTTTTTATCTTGTGTTCCAGCGCAGTGCGAGAACTCTGAATGGCCGCCATCAATTCCGCATGGGTAGTGTTTCCCAATCCCTTCGGGGACGTACTCCGAGAATCCGCACCAGCCTGACCTGTTATTCTCTTTGAGGGCCGTCTAGCCATGGTATACTGCGTGATGGGATTGGTGGCATAGGAATACAACGCATTATCTTTGCCCATGATGGCTGGTCCCTTCCAGGAATCACCGGAGGCCCACAGACCGTCTGTTCAATAGGGCAATCAGGGACCACAGCCACAGAAACCCCCAGCCGGCCACCGCAGCCCCAAGTTCACCTGGAGATCAGTTCAGGGGCACTCCCATCTTCAGACCACAGGCAGCTCACCCATGTATGAGAAGCACGTTCAGTCTGCCATGCAGGGGGTCCCAACGCATAAATACAGAGAGAGCACCCTTCCTCTTCTAGTTTCCTTTTTTTATATTTTCCCTTTGTTTATTCAGGGCCACCATTCCTCTGGCCCAGTCCCTCCTGCTCTGCAATGGCGGCTGTGCCCCTCGCTGCCGAAGCTCTGTGACAATGCTCTGCTGTTGTAGGGGCATCTCTCAAGTGGTGTACCAGCTCCCAGCCGCCATGGGAGGGCCCTGCTGTTGCGCCCAGAGGCACGTTCATCGAGCAGTCCCAGCACCTCTTCCTCAGAAGCCCAGCTCCCAATGTGAGTGGTCTGCATTGCAGACCAGAGTCATAGTAACCAGCCGGCACAGGGTGCGTGCACCACAAGTCCAAGGAGGGCCCTCGGCGCTCCCCAGCAGTGTTCTACTGCTCGTAGGTCCAGCCTAGCTATCTTAGTGCAGCCGGCCCACTGCAGTTCTCAATTGCCGTTAGGGGTGAGAGGGGGAAACCAGCTCCTCTACAATCGAGCACGGCCCCTTAAGTGGCAGCTATGCCGCAGAGTGTAGTGGCTTGGGGACCCTCCTCCATCTTGATAGCCGCGGTGAAGATAGGCTGCATGGCAACCTATGCCCCAAGGTCCCAGCTGGGACAGGCCACAGCTTGTTCCCCCCAGGGGAAAATCAGGAATTTCTTCTCCCCGTTTTATCAGCTCAGGGCACACCCAGGATATAGTTACTGGATGCCCGACTCTGTGGGCATTTGAGGCAGGATCTTGCAGTATTTGGCCGGACGGGATGGGAGCTAAGCTCAGCTATGTCCTGTCAGCCACCTTTCTTAGCCACACCCATGCACTTGCATTGTTTACTTAAAATGAGCCTTTGATAAAGTCCCAAGAAAAAAACCTATGGATCAAAGATAATCAATAGGGCATACTCCCTAACCTTTTATGAGCTATTCGATAGCTTCATTCTAACACTTTGATATGAGAGAAAGTGGGTTAGGTGCAGTCAGTTTCTACCAAGATACACATTACAAAAGGTTCAAAACAATGATGTGTCTTTGTGCTCCTCCTCTTCAACCTGTACACTCAAGACTTAAATAGAGCACTTAATAAAGCAACTTTGAATCCCTTCAAGATGAAACTAGAGCAAACTTTTCATTACATTATATGGATGACGTTGTCATATTAAGAAACCTCAATTGATTTACAAAGGCTGTTCACTATTCCATTACTCTGAAAGCAATGCAATTGAGATTAATCTAGCCAAACTTAAAGTAGTGCTGTATGCTAAAAAAGTTAAGAAACTGGGAGGCTGATCAATTAACAAGAAAAGAATCATGACCGTGCCACCTTACATATAATTTGGCTTCATAATTGAAAATTGAGGCAATTTTGGCGATCGCTGTTCCCTAATACAAACTAGAACATGATCCCTAAGATTCGCCTTCAAGAATCTGCTGAAGAAACTACGGGGACCCTCACTGGAGAAAGTTCTTACGTTTTTTGCAGCATCTTTCCGCCTCTATTAGCATATGGAACTGAAATACTCTTGCTGAAAGAAGTTAAACCTTTTGATTCAATTACTAACAATGTCGAAAGACATTTTTTTCAGCCTACGAATGCATCACCTGTTCAAATAAAATTACAATTTAGCCTTGAGAGTTACCCTTGGCACATCAAACCACTTTACTTAAACTGTGCCAAAAACTAAGTTCCATCATTAAATCCCTAGACATAAAAACCCATGGCTAAAATATCTTCTATCACCTCTACAAACTCTAAGGGGGATATTCACAAGAACGGGCAATAATTATCACCAACCTAGGCTAAGGCAATTTAACACAACGCCATACATCGCGGGAAATTAACGCCGCGTCAATGTCGTATTCTCAACACGCCGGCAACAGGCGATAGTGCCCCGATAACGCGTCAAATGTCCGCGATAAAATTACCGGGACGCCGATAAAAAAAAAGAAACCCGAACGTGAAAAAAGTGGCGATGGGCCCAACAGCCATAAAAACATCAGCGATAACCAGCGCCAGGCATGCAATCCCACGTCAGGTGGGAAAAACCACCATAAAAGCTGCTAAAAAAAAAAGAGAAATCAAAACCCAAACCCAAACAACTGAGAAGCACCATGGAGGACGCTGGAGCAACTACAGAGCCCAACTAGAACCCCCGGAGGACCAGCCAGGGACCTCGGGGAAGGAGAAGGGCAAGGAAAAGAAGAAGAGGAACCTGCGACTCAGTCTGCAGGAAAACAAGATCCTGATTACCGAGGTGACAGAACACCACCAACAACTGTTCATCACCTCCACTGTGTCATTGGCAACTAAAAATGCAATATGGTAGTCCATCTTGGCCAAGCTGAATGCAGTCGGAGTGAAGAGAAGGGAAGTGGACGACTGCAAGAAGCGCTGGAATGATGTGAAGCGCAAAACCAAGCTGAAACTCGTCAACAACCGGAAAGCAGCAATGCAGACTGGAGGTGGGAGTCCAGCGCCACAGCAGAAGCTGGATGAGACGGAGGAAATGGTGTCCACAGTCATCAGTGGGGAGACGGTGGCAGGAGTTGGGGGACCGGACACTGCACAACATGACCTGACCCAACAGCAACAGGGTGAGTAACGACCAGGGACTGGGGGGACAGGGGTAGAAGGGCACAGCGGCACACATGCACAATTAAGTATAGCACAGTGCACACCCACAATGACACTGGATCATGTCCCTGATCTCCCTGGCATACTGCAGCACACATAGAAACAGCAAGTAGGACCCCGTTGACAATGTGCCCAGAGGGGGCCCTCCCCACACATCACCATTCTCACAAAAAAAAACATGCATGTGCAAACCCATGCACAAGGCTGGCCCTCCACGTGGCAGCAATGTAAAGTGGGGTATGCATGGCCATGTACTGGTCCAGCTTCAACACTCCACCTAATGTGACCAAAACATCCTAATTCACACAGATGTGTCATGACCATTAGCAAGCAAGTATGAAATCATGGATGAATGCAGGGGCAGTGATACCAGAAAAAGGTACTCCCTAGGAACTGATATCAATGCGCATGTCTGACCGTGACCCAGACAGGCAGTGAGAAGACTGGGAATGTGTGAACCACCTGTGGGCCCAGTGCTCCTAAACAACAATCTCACAATTTCCCAACTTAGCCCCACGTCAATGTAGGAAATAGGGCTGTGTGTAAAAATGCCTAAGTCCAAGTTATGTGGATGCCACAGCTCGGAGCAATGATTTGAGTGTGCAGCGGTTGGACTCCTGGAATGGTCTGTGCGTAAGTGTGAAGGCCATTCCATGCAAGAGAACAGCGAGCAAGGACCTCTGTGTGTGGGGTGTGTATGCATTGGTCCCTGGTTAGCGCTGTGCGTAGTGTGGGAGTTGTCATCAGCTGATATGGTATCTCTCAGGGGGAGCCGGGCGCATGCAACTCCAAGGTCGGAGGTGCAGATGTGCTACCGCCTCCAGTACAGACAAAGGAGCACTCCTCCCTAATGTTAGTTTGTCATCTGCTAGCATTCTGGAAGAGTGATGTGGTTGGGGGGGATGTCACTGCTTCGCATTCCGGTACAGTATTCCTGCTGCCTATTTAGCTGGTGTGCATCTCCCATGTTGCTGAGGTGTTCACTGTGCCCCCATCCCCCTTACGTCCATGTTGCTCCTGTTGTGGGACTTGAGTCACAGGGTGCATCTCTGCATCAGGGTGGGTCATATTTGACCCCAAATGACACCCGCAATTTCATAATTGACCCCAAGTGACACCCGCTATTTCATAATTGACCCCAAGTGACACCCGCTATTTCATAATTGACCCCAAGTGACACCCGCTGTTTCATATTTGACCCCAAATGACACCTACTATTTCATATTTGACCCCAAATGACACCCGCTATTTCATATTTGACCCCAAATGACACCCGCTATTTCATAATTGACCCCAAGTGACACCCGCTATTTCATAATTGACCCCAAGTGACACCCGCTATTTAATCTTTGACCCCAAATGACACCCGCAAATTCACACCTGACCCCGAATGACACCCTGTTGTCTGATTTGGAACACCAATGACAGCCTACATGTCATGTATGTGTACACATGTGATACGCTGATGAGTGGGAATACGTACTACATCTGACACCCTGAAATGGCATTCCGAATACGTGACACCCTGAACAGCCTCTCTGTACAGAGGCAACATACCCACCATCTATTTGCATATGTGAGATTGTTAGCACTCAATGTTGCACTTACACTTGTCCGAGTGATGTGCAAATGCAGAGGACTGACATGCACACAGGGAATGTGTGTCGCAATGGATTCATCTGCACATGCTGGTCATGTGGTCATTCTGTACGGCACCATGATTGCTAAGGACTGTCACAATGTGACGTGCTCATGCGAAGAAATTGTCAATGATTGTGTTCCTTCGGGCCATTCCTGCTGCAGCTGCAGTGGGGTGCGGCCCACCTGCCTCATCTCCCTCATCATCGTCCGGTGCATCTGGCACTTGGATCCATGGGACATTGCTGCGTACACATATGTTGTGCAATACACAACATGCAATGATCAACTTGCACACTATTCCTGGGCTGTACAGGAGTCTACCACCTGAAACGAGACTTAGACACGCCAAATGTGCGCTCAACAATGCCCCTGGTGCGTTTGTGTGCCACATTGTACTGCCCCTGGGCCGGGGTGTTCGGGGCTCGGAGGGGTGTCATCATCCACGGGCAGAGTGCATATCCCTGACCACCTGTGAGAGGCAAGTGAGACCAGTGTAAACTGGTGGTTCTGCATGATGTGTTGGCAGACTCACAAGTTTTGTGGTGTGTGATTTGTGTGACTTTGTGATTCATGTTTGCCATGTATTGCGTCAGGCAAATGTGCAGGGACAATGTGTGTTATGTAGCCTCACAGCTGCTCCTCCCTCCACCCGGGCCTATTCACCTGTGAGTGCTGCGCGCCTGCATCACTTTCACTCCTACGGCACACCTTTGTCATGCCTGTCTGCGCATGTCCGCAAGCCTGACAACAACACTGCAATGTTGGCCATTGAAGGTGGGCGGCCACGTGTGTGTAGGCCTTGGTAAGGATAGGGCGGACACAGATGTGGAGTCCCAGCCTGGCTGAACTCGCGCTGCGATTGGGGCTAGGCCTCTGGCTCATGCTGTGGCAATGAAGATACACGCACAACAGTTTGCATGTATGAGCCAAGACCCCGAGCACTCCTTCATTTTCCATTCGGGCGATCCCGCACTCCGGGTGCATGCTACTGTCATGTCAGGTCATGTCATGTGGGTAACACGGCCAAGCATGAAACGCTTTGGGTACGAGTGGCAGCTCTCATAGAGGGCTTGCCACTTACACATGTAACACGTACTCTTGGCCATCAGTGCGTGGGACCCCACGCTGTAGGCAACACTCTGGCTGCCGAGGCAGCCAGAAATGCAGTAGCAACTTGTTCAGTAGCAGCAGTCACAAGGTCTGTGACAAAAGTCGATACTGACACACTGGCAGCCGTGGCGGCTACCAGAGACGGGACGTAATACCCACAGGGCTTTCCGTCCAGATATGAATACCAACTGTCCCCGGAACAAGTTCCGACAGTAACAATTCCTTCCGTTGGGGATCCGCTGATTCCCAACGAGAACCGCAGACATGCGTTGATCACAGCTGCACATGAGGGCAAGGCTTCGGCGCACGGCGGTGTATTGGCAACGGTGTACCTCTTGCAGCAACGTCCTGTTTCCGCCCCCGCATGGCATTGCTGATAGCTCTCTGTGGCCTTCTGTTCCCACTATGAAAGCAGGCTTCAACAAATTAAGGAGGCTCGAAGCACTGTTATTCCAACATGAGGTTGCCTTGACCTCGGGCCGTGAAACATTTGAGCTACAGGTGGCTCGGACATCAAGTGAAATACAACCCCAATTAAATAGCAATCGCCTCCCACATTTTGGGGAGTTGATACACCAATTATACAACGTATCTGACACAGGAGGCCTTGCACCTTTTTTTAAATTGTTGGGCTCAGGTCTTGTGTCCTCGTTTCGAAGGATATTTAGTGTGATTCCGGCTTTTATTCATTCCATTCTTTTCCAGCGCTTTTGGCTGGGTTGCCGTTGGTCCTGTTGCTCGCTGGTGCTGTCCTGGTACTTGTATTACTACTTCGTAATGGCTGCCCTTCATGTGGTACTCGATCATCCGGTCCAGCTGGAGCTGTACCGTAGCCGATTGCAGGAATTCCTTGGTTGCCTGCCTATGGCTGTTGTGGGTGCTGCCTACAATGTGACTTACAGATTCGCATACTTTACATGCGTACATCCAGTTTTTTGGTGCCACGACTGTCCCTTCTCCTGGGCTTTGGATTTGTGCCTCTCAAACGCCATACGGCTTGCCCTGATTACGACCGGTTGCTGCGGCCCCTATTGCGTCATGATCAATCATGTGCAACTGGTACCCGCATGCTGATGGCGGCCGTGAATGGAGTGCTGGCACAATGGGACATCTGTGAAGGGGCGTCGCGCCTGCTGCACCACAGCTACATTGAGTACGATACAGGTTGTCTGACCATGCTTTTTGAAGCTATGGATTATGATGAGCACGTATGCTCCTTCGAGTTGTTGAATTGGGTGTTGTCCCTCCTTGCCTATTGGGGGACCATCTTTTGGAACACCTTGCCTTCCAAGGTTCAACGGATCTCATATGATTCCGATGACTAATGTTCGACAAGACATTTTATTTTCTTCTTCTTCTCGTATTTTACCACTAATCAACCTCATTCTGGTTCTGATTCTATTGAACTTTGCCCCTGCTATGCTCAGTGCTTTGACTCTGCTTGCGACTTGGACCTTGTTTTTTCTATTCTTCTGCAACCTGGCCAGGGGAAGGGTCTCATGTGGCTTTCAGGGACCCGTTTGGCATCTTTAGGTAGAATGGGTCCGGAGGCCATGATGCTGCTTTAGCACACGACACTACAGGCCTCTTCTAATGCAAGAATGTGTTCGCTGGCCACATGCGAGCTGCTGGCTGCGCTGGTTCCCTGCTTGTTCCTGGAGTTTAGTCTGTGCATCGTGAGCAAGGTCAAACAACATCGTCCCCTGTGATTTTGATCTGGTCAGGCCCTGGCACGTTGACAAAACATACCCTGCAGCTGCTGTTTGTGGGACACGCACCTTTTTCTTGATGTTAGGAGAATGCATGTTACACGCAGACACACTTGAGGAGTGACTTTTCAGGAATCAGGAGCTGTATGGAGCTGTGATGTAGAGGCACGATCTATGTCTTAGGGGTATGGGGTCTGCTATACAGACCCAGGGTTCTGCTATGTTGTCATCTTGGTTTTCCTGTCCGTGGGGAGGGAGTGTGGGTTTGATAGTCCTGTCTCCAGGATCAATGTACAATGATTTCTCCTATTATATGGTATGGACTTGCTACAATGCTGACAATGTTTGTATAATGCATTCTAATTTTAGTAGTGGGTCGTATGCTGCATTTCAGAGCACGTTAGTTGATATAAACATTTTGGACTGACTCAGTGGCTCTTCTCAATCTCTTGTTGTGGATGAGTATGAGAGTCTGAGCGATGGAGAATGACCTCTTACCACGATCCCTGAGTGATTAGGGGAGTGTTATGTTCTGGGTTGTCTAAACACCAGTTTCTCAATCTGTGTATAGGAGGGCAGGTGGGAAACCATGGCTAGCCGGTCGTGGGCTTGTGGGTACTAAGGCTGTAGGAGGCGTAGCCCCTATATACCGTTGTCCCGCATTGCTGTGCATAGTTCTGTGTATGTCCCTACGACACTACATTGCAACATTGCCGATTGAGGGCGGGGTGGCGCCAACACCACAACAGAGACACACGCCATGGTTACTTTGGTGGCCATCCCGGAAGTGGACCACTCCCAGGGCCCCAGGCTGTTAATTCACACTACTGCGCTGGACTGGCGTACGCCGGACCAGCCCACTACGCTTACGCTTACAGAGGTGGCAACATGGCTACATGTCCAAGGTCTTCCCCACTGCCTGAGGTGACATGGTTGCGTCCACTGTCCACATCAGAATGGTATTAAGGAAGTGGTGATCTCTTTGATGATAGAGGTGGGAAAGGGATCTGCTAAGTGGGTAGAGGCTCTCTGCTTTGCTATATTTTTGCAATGTTCATATTTTGTCACTACTCTAAATTCAGACCAGGTAGCTGGGCATTTCTGGAGCATTACCAAGGCAAAAGGATTGGATGCTACCAGTGCAAAAGAGGGTTTTATTCTTGTCTATTTTATCCTTAAGGAAGTGGACAAACATTTTGTAGCTGGTGTGTGGACTGTTACTAGGTAAGTAGTTAGGAGAAGGATTTATTGATTGTTTGACCACCTCAAAATAATTGTTAGGTCTGTTTTTTATGAGGTTAATCTCATTGAAAGTAAGGCAATCCATGGACTGATGGATGTAATTTTGTATGTTTTTCTCTCATTGAGAAGTTGCTTTAGGTTATCCACTGTTCAATTTAGGAACCATTTCCACTCTACTCTTATGAGGGCGTTTCTGTCTTGGCTTTGTTGTTTTGGGAACCACCACATAGAAGGTCTAGGTTTCTGTAGTTTCAATTTCTTTAGGTACCACTTCATCCATTGTCATAATCATTTTGACAATAGATTTTCCAATCAATTGTCAACCTCTTGGCAAGTAGTAATGTCACAGAGGGATGAGGTTATCAGGTTGCATATATTTCAACTTGATTGATATCTTTATAATCGCTCACCACTTGTTTGGGTTTACTTGGCCTTTAATTATTGTTCTGCATGAGCAGAAGGAGAATAGTATGAAGAAATGGTCTGACCAGTCTACCTGGATTGGGAATCAACCTTGGCTATCTCTGGTTTAGTAATCAAAAGGTAAAAGGTGGAGCTTCATCCATGGGTGGGGAAATGGGATGATGAATTTGGACATTGCTGATAAGGAAAGTGAACAGATGTGAGATTCTGGAGATATTTTAGTTCACCAGACTAAGTTTAAATCACCAAGTAGGGAGTTATTGAAAGAGAAAGTCTTGTTTTTCTGATCTGAGAAGGTGTTGTCTGAGGCATTGTGGGAGAGAGAGGGGTCAACTTTTGGTTGTCACACTGCGCTGCTCACCCCTGCTGCTGTTCCTGTTCTAAAGTCTCGATATTTGGCGTTTACAAACTCCAGGCCATCATGTTGCCTCTTCCCCGGAGGGCCTGCTTTGCCGAGCACATTCCCGTCCCCGCTACTGTGGTTGTCCTTTCGTTTTCGGTACTCAGGTCGCCCTGTTGTCTTGAAGGACTGGAGAAATTGGAGCAATTGTTGCTGTCAATGCAGCAGAGGACAGGAGTCATGGACTAAGGAGAAGATGAACTACAGCTCATTAGGTGCTGTATTGCTGAGTAGAGACGTAGTGCACTGAGGTGGCCGGCCTATGTGTTGTATAGCTTGTTTACCATGGGTTCCTTGACTTCTCTGCCTTGTAGAAATTTGATCCACCCCCCTGCTGCAATGATGACTCCTATTCTTTAAATGCCGGACAGCGTCATGAGTCCCGTAGAAGAGACTGGTGTGCTTGTGCCCTCACCTACTTTGACCTCAGTTTGTGGTGGGCTGCCAAGGCTCTGTCAGTCTACCTCCAGTGGCAGCAGGGAGCTGGTTGAAGTGGGTCCAGTGAAAATATTTCACAGTTGATCAAACAAGAGGACCCACCTTTCTGCTGGGATGTAAAGCATGCTTCCCTGTCTCATTTTCCCTTGTGTTGAGGGCACCTAGTAGCCAGAGAGAAGCTTAAATGACATAATGAGGATTTTTCCTTACCTGATGTTCATATTGAATTGGGAAACTAAATCCTAGAGGAGTGAATTCCCCTACAAATCCCCTATGTATTCAGCAGAATTCTGTGTGAAAGCTTTTTAGCAGTACTCCTACGGAGCTATTGGCCTCCGTCCCTGAGATCTCAGCCACACTTGATTTAGAGCTACCTGGGAGGCCATCCTGTAACATTCCAGGACATTATGTTCAATACTTTGAGTCTCTCCAGTGCTTGGTAAGAATTATGTCGGATCACTGACAGAATATTGAGTACCAGAATATCGAGATACAAAAATATCGGGACATAAATATCGTTGTCAAAAATATCGACTTCCTATCTTCATAATGGTAAGTACAAAAATATCGGAAAAAAAATATCGTTGTTAAAAATGTCGAAGTACAGAATATCATTTTTTATATGTATAAAAAATAATGTAAAATATATATAAATAAAACATTTAACTTAAAACAAATATTTAGATTTATTTGTAAATTCTAACAATTATAAGTAATACATTTAATTTAAAAATAAATTAAACATACATATATAAAATGTAATATATGTATGTTTACTTAAAAATAATTAATAAATAATAATTTTAATTAATTATAAAATGTTACAAATATATTAAAAATTATAAATAAATATATATATATACATACACCTAAAACATAAAAATTATTTTAAAAAAATTATATTTTAAATTAAAATATTAAAATATTTTATATTTTTTAAACCTACATTTTACACTACATTGAGTGCAACAGTAGGGAAAGTGTTGGATAGCGTAGGGGAAAAAATTACAATTCCCACTCCAGAGAGTGCAAAAGTAGGGAAAGTGTTGGACAGCGGAGAGGAATAATTTACTATTCCCACTCCAATGAGTGTAACTGTAGGGAAAGTGTTGGATAGCGGAGGGGAAAAAATTACTATTCCCACTCCAGCAAGTGTAACAGTAGGGAAAATGTTGGATAGCAGGGGGATAAAAATTACTATTCCCACTCCAGCGAGTGCAACAGTAGGGAAAGTGTTGGATAGCGGAGGGGATAAAATTACTATTCCCACTCGAGTGCAACAGTAATCAATCAATTAATCAATCAATCAGGGGAATTGTAAGCGCGCTACTCACCCGTGAGGGTCTCAAGGCACTGAGGGGGGGTCCGCAGGTCTGTTTAGCCGAAGAGCCAGGTCTTGAGAGTCTTCCTGAAGGTGTTCAGGGAGGGAGCGTGTCTGATGTCTGCCGGTAGCTCGTTCCAGGTCTTGGCCGCAATGTGAGAGAAGGATCTTCTGCCTGCTCTGGCTCTGTGGATGCGCAGGGTTTCGGCCAGTGTGAGGTTGGAAGATCGGAGGTTTCTTTTGGGTACGTGGAAGTTGATTCTGTCGTTGAGGTATTTGGGTCCAATGTAGTGTAGGCATGTGTAGGCATGAGTGAGGATTTTGAAGGTGACTCTTTTCTCCACGGGGAGCCCGTGGAGTCTTTGTAGGTGTTGGCTGATGTGTTCGTGCCGGGGGATGCCGAGGACGAGTCTGGCGGCGGTGTTCTGTATTATCTGGAGTTTGCGGAGTAGGGACTTGTTGATGCCAGCGTAGAGCACGTTTCCATAGTCCAGTCTGCTGGTGATGAGTGCGTGGGTGACTGTCTTCCTTGACTCAATAGGGATCCATTTGAAGGTCTTGCGAAGGATGCGGAGGGAGTTGAAGAAGCTGGAGGTGACGGCGTTGACCTGCTGGTTCATGGCGAGTGATGAGTTGAGTACGATGCCAAGGTTTTTGGCGTGGTGTGAGGGGGTAGGTGGGCTTCCGAGGGCGGTCGGCCACCAGGTGTTGTCCCATGCTGAAGGGGTGGCTCCAAGGATGAGGACTTCTGTCTTCTTGGCGTTGAGCTTCAGGCAGCTGTTGGTCATCCAGACTGCTACGTCTTGCATTCCATTCTGGAAGTTGAGTTTGGTGGTGGTGGGGTCTTTGGTGAGGGAGAGGATGAGCTGGGTGTCGTCGGCGTAGGATACGATGTTGAGGCCGTGATGTCGGACGATGGCTGCGAGGGGGCCATGTATATGTTGAAGAGGGTTGGGCTCAGTGATGACCCCTGTGGGACTCCGCAGGTGATTTTCATGGGATGGGAGAGGAAAGGTGGTAGTCTGATTCTTTGGCTTCTTCCGGTGAGGAATGATCGGATCCAGTCCAGGGGTGTTCCTTGCATGCCGGTGTTGTGCAGTCTGGCGACTAGTGTGCGGTGAGAGACGGTGTCGAAGGCTGCTGACAGGTCGAGTAGGATGAGGGCTGCAGAGTGGCCTTGGTCCAGGAGGGTGCGGATGTCGTCTGTGGCGGCGAGTAGGGCGGTCTCGGTGCTGTGGTTGCTTCGGAATCTAGATTGGGACGGGTCGAGGACGGCGTTCCCTTCGATGAATCGTGTCAGTTCCCTGTTGACTGTTTTCTTTGCAACTTTGGCTGCGAAGGGGAGGAGCGAGATGGGCCGGTAGTTCTTGAGGTCGGTTGGGTGAGCTGTGGTCTTCTTGAGCAGGGGCCTGACTTATGCGTGCTTCCAGTTGTCAGGGAAGGTGCCTGTTTTGAAGGTGGTGTTGATGGTGCGTTGCAGTTCGGGCGTGATGGCGGCCGCGGCTCTATGGTAGATGTGAGGAGAGCATGGGTCTGTGGGGGCCCCCAAGTGGATGCCTTTCATGGTTGAGGCAGTGTCTTTGGTCGTGATCGGTGTCCAGTTGGAGATGGTGGGCTGGCTGTTGTCTTTGCGGGGCGGGGGGCCAGCTGTAGTGTCTGGAGGATGGTCGATGAAGTTGTCGTAGAGGGTTTAGATCTTGAGGTGGAAGTAGGTTCCCAGCTTGTCGCAGAGGTCTTGGGACGGGGTGATGTCTGTGGCTTTACTGCGAGGGTTGGTGAATTTTTGAATGACGCTGAAGAGCTCCTTAGAGTTGGCGGAGTTGGCGAGGATTTTGTTGTGGATGAAGTACCTCTTGGTGGTTCTGATTTGGTTGTGGTAGTCCGTCATGGCGCCCTTGTAGGTGGAGTGGTTTTTGGTTGTCTTGGTGTTTCTCCAGTTCTTCTCCAGGTGTCTGCAGGTACACCTGGCTTCTTGAAGATCGGTGGTGAACCAGGCGGCTTTCCTGGGGCGCTGTTTGTCGGGGTGGCGTAGCGTGGCAAGTTCGTCTGCGCAGTTGGAGATCCAAGTGTGGAGTCTTCTGGCTGCGATGTTTACATCGGATGCCCAGGTGTGGTTGTCTCGGGTGAGGGAGGAGTTAAGTTGTTCGTCGGTAACTTTGCTTCAGTTCCTTCATGGTGGGCATGGGGCTGATTTGGGTGCCTTGGGTTTGTCGACGGCGAAGTGCACGCAGTGGTGGTTGGTCCATGGCAGTTGCATTGTGTGGCTGAAGTGAACGCTGTTTCCTGCAGCGAAGATGGGGTCGAGGGTGTGTCCTGCTCTGTGGGTCTGTGTGGTAACGAGTTGTTTAAGTCTGATGTTGGAGAGGTTGTCACGAAGGATGGTGGAGTTGTGATCGCTGGGGTTGTCGAGGTGGAAGTTCAGGTCTCCAATGAGTATGTAGTAGGCCTGGGCGGTAAATTCCGTTCCGCTCGTGGAATTTGCGTAATTTTGCGTTCCGCGGAGAACGCGGAATTACCAAAAAATCTGCGAGTTCGTGGAATTTTTTGCTTGTTCGCGCTTTCAAAATGCGTGTTCGCGAAATATTTCTCCCCGAGCACGCATTCAGCATTCGCGAACAGGAAAAAAGCATCGCGAATGGGCGGAACAAGCAATTCCGCATGTTCGCGGAACTTTTGCGTGCTCGCAGAGATTTTTTACCGTTTCGCGGAGCTTTGCGTAGCGCAACTACGCAAATTCCGCCCACCCCTAGTATGTAGTTAATTGATGCGATGGCGTGGGGTGCTATGAAGTCGGTGATGGTGGTGGCGAATGGTGTCTGGGGGCCAGGGGGTCTGTAGACGAGGGTTCCTCGGAGTGTGGCGTTGGGGCTGGTCTGGATCTGGAAGTGCAGGTGTTCAGCGGAGGGGAAGGTTTCGCTGGATGTGGTGAGGCGGAGGGTGCTCTTGTGGGCGATGGCGAGGCCTCCTCCAAGGTGGTTTGGGCGGTCCTTCCTCTGGATCTTGTATCTATCCGGCATGGCGGTGTTGATGTCGGGGGCGGAGGAGGCGTTGGTCCAGGTCTCCGTGAAGAAGGCAATGTCGGGCGAGAGTGAGTCGAGTAGGTTCCAGATTTCCATGGCGAGTTTGTGTATGGAGCGCACATTGAGGAGAATGCATCTTAGGGTGTCGCCGGTGCTGGTGTCGGTGGTGTTGGAGGCCGGGGTGGTGGTGAAGCTCTGGCGGCCGTGGAGGCAGGAGAACTGGCCGTGGCTCGTGCTCGGCGAGGCCTGTTGGCAGTCTCTGCATCTTCTGGAGTTGAGTGTGAGGAGGGCGGCGGGGTTATAGCGTTGGAAGGTCGTAGATCCAGTGTTCATGGCCCTGGCTGCGGTCGGGTCGCGGACGGGCGCAGAGGGGCTTGCCTTAGGCGCACCTTCAGCACGCCAGCGGCGCGACTGCGCAGCGGCCGCCATTAAGTAGAGGAGGGGGGAGGGAACGTGCAGCTGGGAGTCAGGATCGGGGGCGGTAACGGCGGGAAAAAGTACACGGACACAACAAAAACAATGGATGGGCACAATTACAGAGGAAGAAATAGCAATAATAGGGCAGAATGCAAGAACAATAGTACAAGCACAAGTGGGAAAAGGCTACAGTGACGATAACCACAAGTGAGGACAAGCGCAATTAAATGAAGCCAGCGAGGTGGGCACTCGGCACAGAGTCGGGCAAGGGGATCTGCGGCGGAGCAGAGCACAGCGGAGCTGCTGGGGAGAAAAGCAGGCCTCAGACCGGGGTTAAAGGTCTTGCTCGCGCTCCACCACAGCAGCCGCCAACAGTAGGGAAAGTGTTGGATAGCGGAGGGGTAAAAAATACTGTTCCCACTCCAATGAGTGCAACAGTAGGGAAAGTGTTGGATAGCGGAGGGGAATAATTTACTATTCTCACTCTAATGAGTGCAACAGTAGGGAAAGTGTAGGATAGCCAAGGGGATAAAATTACTATTTCCACTCCTGTGAGTGCAACAGTAGGGAAAGTGTTGGATAGTGGAGGGGTAAAAATTACTATTCCCACTCCAGCGAATGCAACAGTAGGGAAAGTGTTGGATAGCGGAGGGGAATAATTTACTATTCCCATTCCAACGAGTGCAAGAGTAGGGAAAGTGTTGTATAGTGGAGGGGATAAAATTACTATTGCCACTCCAGCGAATGCAACAGTAAGGAAAGTGTTGAAAAGCGGAGGGGAATAATTTACTATTCCCACTCCTGTGAGTGCAACAGTAGGGCAAGTGTTGGCTAGTGGAGGGGTAAAAATTACTAATCCCACTCCAGTGAGTGCAACAGTAGGGCAAGTGTTAGATACTGTAGGGGTATAAATTACTATTCCCACTCCTGCAAATGCAGCAGTAGGGAAAGTGTTGGATAGCGGAGGGTAAAAATTACTATTCCCACTAAATAAAATTCAAATTTAAAAACAAACAAAATATCAACTACAATACAAAATATAATAAAAAAGCCAAAAACAAAACATATATAAAAATTTACAAAACATATTATAATGTAGAAAAAAATCTAAAATTTACATAAAAAGATTAATTATTTTATTGTAACAAAAAATTAACAAACAAATACATATTTTGTAATAGAAATTAATTTTAATAAAAAAAATATTTATTACATAAATGTAATATTTTTCTTCCTACCCTATAACACCACACAATTTACAACATACATCTAAATTACAAAAAAAGTGTACCTCCATATTTAACACAAATAACTATCAATAAAACAATTATTAATAATTAAAAACCATATTAAAAAAGATACAAAATTAATGTACTAACCAAACGTTACAGCTATAGAACCTAAATCCCCAAATAAACAAAAAATAAATTACCAAACATATTTATCAATTAATAAATTAATATTAATGATCAAGTAATGATTAATTAATTTAAACTAAATTACTTTTCACCCTCTACCCCAATCAACACCAAAACACACACCTAAAAATATTTACACAATTTCCATAACTAATTTTACATTAATACATTAATATCAATTAACAGCAAATCATTAATTAATTAACACATTTTTACTTCCCACCATTTACCACTATAAACCCCACAACTCACACATCAAAATAATTACACAATTGCCATATTTAAATTTTAATTGATTAATTAGCATTAATTAACAAATAATAATTAATTATAAATAAATTACCTCTCACCATATTCCCCTATAAATGACAACACCAATTTCTTAAAACTTCACACAATGAACATAAGGGGTGATATTTACTATTCCCACTCCAATTTAGAGCAACTTGGGGAACGTGCTGGACACTAAAGGAGTGAATTTACTATTCCCACTCCAATCTAAACCAACTTGGAAAAAGTGTTAGATACTAAAGTGGTGACATTTACTACCCCTCCCTCCAATCTAACCCAACTTGAAGAAGGTGATGGACACTAAAGGGATGACATTTACTATTCCCACTCCCATCTAAATCAACTTGAAGAAGGTATTTGGCACTAAAGGGGTGGCATTTACTATTCCCACTCCAATCTAAACCAACTTGGGGAAAGTGTTGTGCACTAAAGGGGTGACATGTACTAATCCAACTCCAATCTAAGCCAATTTAGGGACAGTGTTGGAGACTAAAAGGGTGAAATTTACTATTCCCACTCCAATTTCAACCAACTTATGGAAACTGTTGAACACTAAAGGGGTGACATTTACTATCCCCACTCCAACTTAAACCAACTCACAGAAAGTGTCGGACACTATGGGGCCGATTTCTATGCAGTCGGAAACAGCTCTGACCGTCGGTTGGAGCTGTTCCGACCACATCGAAATGTCCCGTTCGGATTCCTTTCCGACCGACCCATTATCATGTGGTCGGTCAGAAAGGAATCCGAACAGGCTTTCCGAATGGCTTCCGACAGGCTCGGAGAGCCCATCTGCCATTTGGAAAGGGTCCAGTAATCCCAAGCAGCTCTTTCCGCCAGAGGGATTACGATGGTGGATTCCTGCATCCTTTCTGCGCCGACCTTTCCGACACAGAAAGGCTGTCGGAATCCGACTTTGGGGCCCCCCATGGGTGCAAGGCCTCCGGATGGCGGCCCCCCTCGTTGATCCATGCACCCTGTGGCAGGCACCTTGAGGTGCCTGCCACGGGGTGCAGGGATAAATTGCACCTCAGCTCTTTGCAATGAGAGCCTGCATTCCGGTCGGAATCCTTAGCTTGCAGAGTGCATGCTGTCATTTTGTGCCAGTACAATTTTAGGAGTGGAATCAGGGAGTTAGATTCTTGGTCCTGAAGAAAAGCCATGGGATTTGGCTTGAAACATGTAGACCACTAGAAGGACAGGTGCATTATAACCTACACTTTCTAGCTCTCGCCACCTTTTGTAACCATATCCCCATATCATATTTGGACCATGCAGAAGTGGAGAAGTCTATATCCTATGATAGTAGGATTAAGTTTGATTTTTTTTTAGTCTTCTTTTTTCTCATTCTGTTGGAGCAGGCAGATACAGAATAGATCTGATTCTATTTCTGTTGTTATCTCAGGAAGATGGAAAATAGTATTTTTTCTATTTCTGTTTCATTGTTGTGTCAGGAAATGGAAAATAGCCTTTTTTCTATTTCTCTTTGCTGCCAATAAATTGAAACTAGTTGGGAGTGTTTAAAGTTTCCACCATAAATTGAATGTGTGATCCACATTGTTAGCAGATCTGGGAGAGGAAGCAGTCCACCCTCATCAAGACTGCCACCAGTCTCTCTATGACAGTAGCGGCCCGTGGAGGGAGTTCCATGGGGCGGTGTGGCGGGGCGGGGGAGGGGCATGGTGGGGGGTTGTAAACACCGGAATATGGATGAACGCAGGTAAGTAAACAGTTAAATAAATAAAACCAATTTCGTTGCGCGCACTGCAAAGCATTTTGCAATGCAGCACGCGCAACAAAATTCGTTTTATTTATTTAAATGTTTACTTACCTCCGTTCATCCATATTCCGGTGTTTACTACCCTTCACCCTGCCCCTCCCCCGCCTCATCGCCCCACGGAACTCCCTCCACGGGCCGCTACTGCTCTATGAAAGAATCCTGTGTAAGCTGTGTGAGTGGTGTAGTTGTTCTGGATTTTCAGGGAAAATAGTTATGAATACCTCCACTGTATGATTTATGGCCTTTGTTCACCCATTTTGAACTTCCTTCTGATCTCCAATGGAGAACAAATGGACCTGGTTGGGGTCCAAGTGGGGCTATTTGGTGCTAATCCGGCCACTGCTCCTCCCTTTAGATCAACTGCACTCTCTAACCTTCTCCTCTAGGTTTGTATGAAACGCTGTGTGTATGCCCTGCTCTTACCGAAAGCCCCATTTGCGTAGGTATTTGGGGTGGGGGGGGGGGGGTTGTGCTCCGAAATACAAATATATTTTGCTGTTGTATCCATATTAACTAACTTATGAGGGCAGATGTCAATTATATTCAGTGTATCACGTTTTTATTTATTTACTAATACATTACCATTGTGCAGAAATCAGACGCCAAACAGATATTCTCTTACTTTCAGTAGAAAAAGCACCTAATTTCTTAAAAAAAGATAAACAGAGTAAAAACTGCTGTGCTGTGTTTCACGATATGAAGGAACCCTTATAACCTACTGAAAGAAGGAGAAAACGGTATTTTGGAATTGTTCTCGGGTGATTAAGGGAAAAAAAACTATTTGCTTTACATACATTTTTATAATCCACACTACACCGCTGAAAGCAATTACAATTTTTCTGATCTATAACGTGTCCAATAATAATTGGATTTATGAAGGTCAAGGTAGGGTGAGGTCAAAGGTTTAAGTCCGGTTCATATTGTTTATGCTTTGCATTAAAGCTATTTTGACTCAGGCGGCATTTCTGTGGTTGTAAACAAGGAGTGTGTTTGCTCCTTTGCAGGGCGGTCTTTTTAAAGAAACGATCAATAGTCGCCTGGCTTATTTATTTTACAATCTGCATAGCAGCTACTTGCCTGTAACTACATGTTTCTGGATGCGTGCACCGTCGCAGGAAGCCTTCACGGATCCAGGGTTCCATACTGTCAGTATAAATGAAATTGTTCCAAAAATGATGAGGCTGTGATCTGCCTCTGCATTTTGCCAGAGTATTTATTAGAACTCACCGGGCTGTGAAAAACACGGTTTTCTTATGTATTTCATCGTCTAAGAGAAATGAAAATATATATTAAAATGACTGATACACTTGCTCGTGCTCAGCTGGGAGAATACTTGTCTGGGTCACTCGTAAGAGAACGGTCGTATTGATGTACAGTTTGGGAGAGAGTTAATGTGGCCTGCAAACGAATTGTTCGTGGTGCAAGGAAATGTGTTACTTTCCAAGCACGCAGTGGGTTTTATCAGGGCGTGCAGTGTCAACGCGGCCTGATAAAGGCGCTTAAGAGCTTAACAGGGCCAGGTTGTCGAAAGGCGCGCCGTGTGGTCGTGATGTTTAACTCTAATTCCCGATAATAGCAATCACGTTAATGAGTAGGGTTTTAGCTAAAGTGGGGCCTCGGAGAATACGTTTATGTCGGACTTTGAAGAGCTTGAATGGCTTTTTGGCAAATTGAAACTAATGAGGATGCCACGGAACATCCAAATTCCTTCCTAGATTCTCTTAATATATCCCATTTGCTGATCTGTTCTTTTTTTAGTTCTAGAATTTTCCGTTGAAGAGTAATCACTTCACGGGTTTCCATCGTGCTTCTATTTTTCTGCGCTTTCTTTCTGTACCCAATTTAGTCGTCTTGTAGTTTGGAAAAAAACTACACAGAGAGTATGACATGACTAGAATGACAACCAAACATTTTTCTAGTTCTAAGGACTATCCAGCCTCATTTATGAGGCCCTACCGGCACTATTGCGCCACCGGAACGTCACTTCTTTGACGCTCCGCTGACGCAATGTGTCATTGGCAGCCACATTAAGGGGCTTTTCATGGCCTTATAAATATGTGCCCCTTTCACGCTGAAAACTGTGTGAAAGGGGAGTTCCATGGGTGTTGCTGGGGGCGTTCCCAGCAACATCCATGGCTTTTCGACACTGCCCCAGATTTACAAGAAATTGTAAGTCTGAGGCAGCGCCAAAAACTTACGCCTCCCCAGGGGAGGCATAAGGGAGGCACAACGAGGAGAAATATCTTTATTTCTCCTGGCTTTTCCTCTTTTTATGTGTGGTGCATTCTGAAGCACACATAGAAAGAGGGAAAAGCCTCTTGTGATTGTTTTTGTGAAGGAAGGTTTCCCTTCCTGCACAAAAATAATCATCCCGCAACGCAGCCACTCTTGAACCATGGTGCAAAGGTGTCTGCGTTGGCGCACGGCGGCCCATTTTGTGGCAGCGCAGGGGAAAAGGACAAGGAATCCACTGTATCTAATAGATAAGGCGCATTCCTGCCCTCTTCTTTTGCCGTAGGGAAGCGCAGCACCTGCTGCGCTGCCCTATGGCAAAAAACCCATAAATGAGGCCCATCGTGTGGTTGATTTTTGGAAATTTGGGGGCCTAGTTATCAAACAGTCACGAAGTGCAGTTCAGTAAGTCACCTTGTTGCGCTGCACTGCGTGGCAGGGAAAGGGCAGGAATGCATCGTATTTAAGGCAATACGGCGCATTCCTGCCCTTTCCTCTGCACTGCCGCCCTTTTGGCAGTGGAGCGCTGATGCAGGCATCCTTGTTCCATGGTGTAAGGGTACCTGCGTTGCATGCAGGATTGTTTTTGTGCAGGAAGGGACACTTTCCTGCACAAAAACAATCCTGAGACACATTTTCCTCTTTCTACTTGTGCTGCAGAAAGAGAGAGTAACAAGGAGAAATAAAGATATTTCTCCTCGTCATGCCTCTTTTTGTAAGGCGTATCTTTTTAGCGCATTCCCAGGTTTACCAGTTCTGGTAAATCTGGCAATGCGTCAAAAACCATCGGAGTTGCGTGGGAACACCCATGCAACACCCATGGAATGCCTTCCCAGGGCAGAGTAAGGTTATGCATCGAGTTGAGCTGCATTTCCTTACTCCAGATTTATGGAGCCACTCAGGGCCACGCAAAGTGTCCTTGCGTGACTTCATAAATCTGACTTAAGGTTTGAGCTACTCTTGCACCAGGTTGCGTGGTGAAAGAGCGAGGCAAACCAGCTCGTAAATAGGCCCCCCGGCGTATTTGCATTGCTATGCACAAATATACCATGGGCACACTGGCACAAAAAAATGATGGAGCTTAACTGCACATTGTGAAGAGGGCTTCCTGAGTCCTCCATATCACGCAGATATTCATTGGCCCTGGGTTGAAAGGGGCCCCGTGCTGGGTTGGGGGCCCTCTGTGTCACAGGGACTACAGGGTCCTACGTTATGTACCTGCATGCAGAATTTGTGCAGACTTTATAATACATCTGTGTGGTTCATCTTCAGGTGTGATCTAGAGATTCAATTGGAGTAGCCTCTTGCCAAGTAAGAACATGTGACTGCCTCCTTGCACCCACAAAAACTGCCACTCCTGTGTTAAATTTAGAGTGACCACCAGGCATGAAGTCAAATTCTCGACAATGACACTAAAAATGAAGACTAAAAGGACAAACTTAAGGACAAATATTTAGGACAAAATGTCAGTTTTACAGACACATGTGAAGTGGTCACGCAGCAGTGCAAAGTAGGTAAACAGAAGGCTGACACGAGTACTAGTAAAAATAGGTTTATGTTTTCTGGTTTGCATAACACAGAGCAGTAGTGAGGAAACATTGACATGTTGCTGGACTTATTTAAGTATTTTTGAAAGTAGCAAACATATACACATTAGGCAGAATGTGACACCCAACATAAGGTAATAGAGGGGGAATGAAGCCATTCTTTCCAGGCATGCTGTATGTGCCATGTGGGCAATGGCAACGGAACTGCTTTCAGGGAATGTGTATGTTGCAGGATCGAGCCCTGGAAGATACCATTGCACCCATGCAGTTGCGTATGAACTCAAATACTATTGCACAGAAAGGTCAGTCAGTAGTATGGGAAAGTTCACATTTTCACATACACATTTACTGAGATGATTGTTAGACCTGGCATCCTTGGCGTTGTTTCCCTTGACATCTTGCCTTCTGACCTTTTTGCTGACTTCATTTTTTCTGGTTTTAGGACTTTGGGCACTTTACCACTGCTAACCAGTGCTAAAGTGCATGTGCTCTTTACTTAAAACATGGTAACATTGGCTTACCCACAATTGGCATATTTAAATTAATTATAAATCCCTAGTAAGGTGCACTACATGTGCCCATGGCCTGTAAAGTAAATGCTACTAGTGGGCCTGTAACACTGATTGTGCCACCCACTTCAGTAGCCATTTAAACATGTTTTAGGCCAGCCACTGCAGGGCCTGCATGGGCAGTTTTAAACTGCCATGTCAAACTGGCAAGTTAACCCTCTTGCCTGGCCTAAACCTTTCTTTTTAATGCATATAAGGCACCCCTAAGGTAGGCTCTGGACAGCTCCAAGGGCAGAATGCTGTGAATTTAAATAGGTAGACATGTGCTTTTAAGTTTTATATGTCCTGGTAGTGAAAAACGATTACATTAATTTTTCACTACTGCAAGGTCTTTCTGTCCCATAGGTAAACATTAGGATTACCTTATTACACTTTATAAGCAGAATTTCCAATTAGGAAAATATACGCTTTTTAAGTCTGGGGGTCTCTGGACTCACAATTTAAAACACAACTTATGGTAAAGATGGATTTTAAGTTGCAAGTCTGCAAATGCCACTTTTAGCAAGGTGGCATTTTCATACTTTACCCATTCTGTGCCTTCTGCCTGTCTCTGAATACACGTCTGGGGTGAGTGACAGCTGGGCTTTGTGCATTCCCTCCATACAGCCATACACAAAGTGAGCTTAGGTGTGACTGATGGGCCATCCACTTCCTGATTGTCCATCCTGGGCAGTATGGGATTGAGGAGCTGACAGTTAGAACTGAATAGCTTGTGCCTGTACCCACACAAGGGTCTCCATACACCCCTGTAGTGAGTTTAGAGGCAGGGCAGGAAAGGCAGGGACCCTGTGCACTACAAAAGCCTCTCTTTGAAGTCTCCCCCACTTCAAAGGCACAACTGGGTATACGTACTGGGCCTCAGACACCATCCCTTCAGTACACGTCTGGACCTGAGGATACTCTGCCAGGAAGAAGGACTGCTGTGCTGCTGAAAGGACTGCCATTCTGCTGGACTCTGCTGGACCTTGATGGAGTCCTGCTCTGCTGTGTCTGCCCAGCTGCCTGCCTCCCTCCTTTCCTGAGAGTGAGAAGAACTGGACTGCAACTCTATCCCCCAGTACCAAAGTGACTGCAAGGGCTTGCCGACTTGCCTCCTGTTCTGAAATCTCAAGGACATCAAAGACTGCCAACAACCCTGCTATCAGTAGCGGTCCGTGGTAGGAGTGCCTGCCGGGCGGTGACGTGGGGCAGGGGAGGGGCAGGGTGGGGGTAGTAAACCACAGATTACGGCCGAATACAGGTAAGTAAACATTTAAATAAATAAAATGAATTTCATTGCACACACTGCATCGCATTTGGCGATGCAGCGCTCACAACGAAATTCGTTTTATTTATTTAAATGTTTACTTACCTGTATTCGCCCGTAATCCGTGGTTTACTACCCCCCACCCCACGTCACCACCCGGCCGGCACTCCTACCAGGGACCGCTACTGCCTGCTATGGCACCTGGACTCTGCCAACTGTGAGTCCAAGTGCTGCCAATCCAGTCCCAGGCCATTGATGTCAATGCTTCGCCTCCTCTACTCCACGTATCGGGCTCCGTCGAGGGCTCAGCAAGGTGCTTTTTCAGCAGGACAAGGTTGGTCCCTGTATCTGACCCGTGTTCCATCATGGTCAGCCTGAACATTTGGATCTGACCTGGTCAAGCGTGACCAGATAGCACCGGTTGTCACTATATGCTTTTAAGCACTGTATTTGCAGATATTTTTACAAATGTATAACTCCGGTTCTACTTATTAGATTTTTTTTCATTGTTTTGTTCATTAAATTAAGCTGTATTTTTTGTGCGGTGCTTTCACTGCTTTAAGTTTTCAACACATTCTTTACACATTGCCTCTTAAATTAAGCTTTACTGATCTGTTCCAAGCTACCAGAGAGTGAGAACAGGTTAATTTAGGGTGTGTATCTAACTTACCCTGACTAGGATTGTGGTCACTACTTGGACCTCTGCTAGGTAGAGACCCAGTTTCTAACAGTGATCAAAACCAGAACAGGTGTAATTTAAAATGTTTAGACAGGGGTATGTGGACAGACTGGATTGTAGAATTGTGCTTTCGTTGTTGCCTGTAAATGCAGTTTAATATTTTTCTCTAATGCCATCAAAACCAACATTGCATTATTATAATTCACAATTCATCTGGTCATTATTTCAAGAATCCAGGCTGAGACACAAGATTGAGCAGTTAGAAATTACTGTTATCCATGTTTTCGAACAGGAAACCCATCTAGCTTCCTCCTCCATAAATACGTTTTTAACCTGACTGGGAAGATGTCCATGACTGCATCAACTATGGTTTAAGAAAAAAAGACTGGGACATCTTTCTCAAAGAATTTTAGCTGCAATATTAAAATGCATGTGGCCTCGTCAAATATTTCTGATGTATAGAATGTGAACTTCTGTGACTATGTTACCGTATTCCATCCTCAGGTGTCTTTTTCTGGATGTGTTTTGCAAGGGCTTCTCCTAGTTTATATATTTTTCAAAATGTTTTGCTGTTACTATTTTGATCTGCTACTGAGAGATTCCTATTACCTTTCCCACTCCATTTTCATAGGAGCTAGGTTCTCAAAATTATTGGTGGGGCCAAGGGTGAATTTCCAATTACAGCAGAGTAGTCAGAGTAATTTTGGTAATTTCGTATTATTTTTTTGATGCATAATTACACAATTTCACCTGTTGGCATAATTATGAGTAATTTGGCATAAAAACCTACCGTAGGAGCATCAAAACAACAAATTTAATGAGTGGCTGCTGCTTTTTGTGTTCTGTTGCATTGCATTACTCTCTAGAGTAAAATGCATCCTCAGGTCCATTTGGGAGGCGAGGGAGCATTTTGTGCTCCGAAAATAGCTCTAAATGCTGGGCTATGCTGCCCGCATAATTCTGCTGAGTCTAGGGTAATTTTGCTGCAATTTCCCATAATTACACTGCAACAAATTATCCACCCCTACCATAAATGCTGCATTTCACAAACAGTGCCATCTTCTCTGCTTGCTGCCCTGAAGTAAATTGGACCTTTAAAAGTCTACCTTTTGCATAGACTGGTAGTTCAAGCAGGGAAGAGGGACTACCTGCTCCTCGCAGCACAGTATAACACTCTTCCTCATCACTCACACACCTTTTATCATCATAGTAATAGACTACAGGGACTCCTAGAGTCAAAGACTGACTGACATCTTGCACATCCTTTGCAACTTTCACAAATTTAAACAATTGCAGCACCAAGACTAGGAAAGAGTGGTGTGCAGAACACTGTGAATGCATGTTCAAACTATTTTATATGAGGTGAGCGAAAATAAAAATCAACACAAAGCTTAGCAGTTGCAAAATGAACTCTAAACTTTATTTTGAAATCATCAATACATTTTTTGAAATTTACAGTCCTGCAGGAGGTTTGGCTGAGAAATCTCTCTAATCTGTGTTGTTGCACTATGAAAGACAGATTTGATTTCACTAGTGCATGCTGATATGAGAAAACACACAATGAGAAAGAAAGAAGAATCTGTGAGAGAAAATGTTATGTGAGAGGGAGAAGCAGGAGGATGTGCAACAAAGTGTTGCTAGAATATGAATTTACCTTGAAAAAAAAACAAAAGACAAGAGGCGTTTGGCATAATAGAACAGTTGGTATAATAAATGCTGCAGCCGGGGGTACAACGACAAAAGTGAGTCTGAGGACTGTCTCAAAGTACAATCTGAGCAAGGCTTTATACAATTTCTGGTATCATAAAAATACTTCAGTCAAACCTTGTTTGATAAAAGAATGCAGGCCTTGTCTGTGGAGTCGTAAATAAGGCCCCTGGTAACAAATGCAGGTGGGCCTCAACCTTGCGTGGGCACAATGTGGGCCAGTGGGTAACGTATCCAGATGTCCAGCATGAGGGGAGTGTGATCACTGCGTGTCCTGTGAGTGCTGTGCCCTGATCGGCTATGTGTTCCTAACTTTGTGTGGCACCTAACTTTATGATGTTTTGGAAATGCGCACACCCCTCTGGCCATGTGTGTTTATTTGGGGCCAGTCTTCCTGGACCATTGTGATGTCACTGTGCTTATCTGGGGGATGGACCTGAGTTTCCTGTTCGGACGTGTGTCTGCCGGCTATGTGCCACCCCACCTGTGACCTGTCAACCTGTTACCTCTGGCCTAGGCTGCATATCCTGGCTGACCATGTATTTCTGAGTCAGGGTTGATGGAATGTTCATGATGGAGTAATTTGTTAATAGTGATGTGATTTCGCATTGATTTTATCAATATCAACGTTCCCCCCTCTACTTGAATTTTCAACTACATTATCTAACCCATATTTCATGACAGTCACATTATTGGGGACATGTTGTTCTTCAGTTTTGACTAATACTACTTTCCTAGTTACTTGCATTCTACCTAATTTGAGGACTGCGTTTTTACAGCAGGAAACCCCCAATTGGAGGAAACTGCACAAGAACAATAGAAATATGAAAACGGGCAACAGTGACATGCATAGTCCGGTCAGTCACTGGGGGAGCCACTCGAACCAGTTCAAATACCATGCCTGCTCAGTGTCACCTCCCTCCTCACGCATGTCTCTTTGAAAATGGTTCAATGTTTGGACGGCAGGAGTCACAGTTTCATTATCCAGGTCATTACCTGGGGTAAACGTGCAGCAGGATGCACCGATTTTGGCACACACCCCTCCCTCCATTGCAATCATTAAGTCAAACACATATCGATGTTGCATCACCATGAAGTGGATGGCTCTTATTTCTTCCTTGATCGTATTAAGGCCGAGCTCAATGCTGTTCATCATCTTGAGCATTTCCAACCTGGTTATTTGCAACCAGCAGGCGTTCGCTTTTGTATGCACTGTGAAGAATGGTATGGACCCCCAGTGTGTTGATTTGCGTGTCAGAAAACAGTCTGAATTCATCCAGAGTGTCCTTGTAGTGAGCCCAGCCAAAATAATCAGCAGTTCTTTTTTCTCAAGCCTGATGCAACAGAGTTGTCTTCTTCCTTAGAGGGTGTTGGTGCAACTCTGACAGATCTCCAGGAATGACCAGGGTCGGGGGTGTATGGTGATGAGGAAGCAGAGGCCACACCATCCGGGGACGAGCTGAGTGTAGGCAAACTCGCCACACTGCCAGTAGGTATCTATCAGCATGGAGGGGCCCCATTGCATGTCCGGAATGTGCAGTACTGTGCCACAGTTCTCATTTGTTCCCCGTGGAATGGTTCCTTTGCTTCTGAAACACAAGGAATACAGTGTTAGTTTCTGTACAATTAAGGGGTGCCCCATTCCTTCTAACCAAGTATACCTATTCACCTCAATATCCCAGATTTCCTGACAAGGGATATCTATGCTGGGGTTCAACCCTCCCCTACGCAACTTGTTTCCTTTGTATCATTGAGGTGGATGGCCCTACACTGGCACTCCATGTCCAGGGTACATTTGTTAGTAAAGAAGACAGCCCCACAAATGCTAAGGGCCACCCTGGGACCATAGATGGAAGTGGGAGCGGACGTGTTTGTGCATTGGTGCAGTGGCTTTGCTACCTCCAAGAATCTCTTTTCTGGAAAGTCTCAGGCGAAACAGTATCCTGCGCATCATATCTAGCTCAGTCTTAATGTTACTAGGCTTGTTGAATAGGTGCAATGCTGTGTGATTGGTCTCATATCAGGTCAGATTCACTATTACTCTATGGGGTTCTACTCTGTTCGGTTGTGTCTTGGCCCCAATCCTACATAGGCATAGGTGGGGAAGGCATTTTGCTTTTTTGGGGGCTACTTCTTGGGGCACGTAAAGCATGTCTGCACCTACTGCATGCGATCAGAGAACAGACGTAGCATGACCTGGCTGTTGTCTGGGAGCCTACAGCGGTCATGTGCTGATACCACATATTGTGTAAGAGGACGCTGAGTATTGCGTGTGGAATGCTAGTGTTGGTGTCGGTGTAATTATAAGTGATGTGGGAGAGGTCCTTATGCAAGCACAGTGATAGCTTCGGGGTAGACTCAATAACTCTGGGCAGTGCTTTGGTGATGATCTGGAAACACCCATATGAAGGATACATAGAAGTGCAACAATACATAACTTATTGAACATTGCAGGTCGTGGGAGTGGATCTGGGGAAGACATCTGTAATCCTCTGGTAATTGGGAGTGTCCTTAGTCAACAAAGTTTGAGGCAAAAGTTCACTGTACAGTTTATAGTTCTTGATTCACATACTATAAATCCTGTCGGGTGCTGATGTGGCCACTGAAAAGATGGTGCACTTTGACGTTCGATTGCCAACCTGTTTAATAAGAGCTATGTTCGTTTGGTTAGTTAAAAAACAGTGCTTTATTGCATGTGCCGTCATTCTCCTTTGGGGTTCCTGTGCTTTGCTTTTGAGGGGTGTGCTTACCACACTTTATTCATGCAGTTTTAGTGAGCCACTGGAAGGTGGCTCAGTCAGGGTATCTATTTTGAAAAGTGTGTAAAGGCTCATGGGACGCATTAATTTTTATGGGTTGTTGGGCCTCCCCCTCTCTGTGCTTAGCTGGTAGTTAGGTTGGTGCAACATTTTTATGGGGTAATCTCATGAACATGGGATAGTATTAGTTTTAGCTATTGTTCCATGGGCATCGCCAGTCCCTCTCGACAAGGGTGTTATCAGTGCAGGTGGTGTCTTTTGACCTACATGCGCGTGGCGCGATGTATAAAGAGGGGGCTTGTCGCAATTGAATGTCATTGGCGATTGCAACATGCCCTGAGGTCAAGTGTATACTCCCTAGTCCCAGAATGCAGCTTTCAGTGATCTTGACTATGCCCTTTTTCTAGAACCTTCCTTGTTTGGGCTAGTTTTGGGCTTCTTTGAATTGGTCTTTTGGGTGCTTTCCCTAGGTCTCACATGATCTGCTATTTTGTTTTATCAGGAAAAACAATGGAGATGGTCGGAAGGCTGTTCTGCGGTCTCTGTGTGCTTCAGATATTGCGGTGTCTGAGATTGAGTTTACTTATTCCTTTAGATGGTGTGTGTGAGGCCTGGTGTATTTGATTGATCGCTAGGCCTGATATGAGGATGAGCACAGTCTTGTGTATGGATCTCACACAGAGCTGTGATTAACTTATGGACTCCCTTGTACCTGGCAACCCCCTCTCCCTCAGATCATGTATTTTAACTGGCGGCATGCTTTTGTCATTGTTCTGGAGGGGCATGACCCGGCGAACAGGCTTTGGACACTTGGAACACTTTGAGAGAGAAGGGAGGAGAAAACATTGCTGCATGGAGAACTCCTTGAAAGTCGTCTAATGAAGGTGATGGACTGGGATAGCTGGTTATTCAGTTGGACCTCCCCTCCCGACTGACTCAGCGCCGTGCGGCTCCTGGCAACTTGTCGGATCTTGTGCCTTGAAGGTTATGTGGTCCCTAGCATGCGGGAAACCTGGCCACGACACTGGAGGACAGCTTTGTTTTGGAACTAAAAAGGGGGCAACCATTGGCTGGAGGCCGCTAGATTTTTGGGGGTGCTGTTAGAACCTCACGCTATGAAGGAATTTTGGTCCCGGGCTAGTAGCCCGTGAACTGGGTCGTCTCAACTTGGTAATCGTAACCGCTCACAATTGACTTGTGGGTTCGGGGACCTGGGCAACTGCTTTTGAGGACTGGACGGGAAACCACTCTGCCCCCCTCATCAACCTGTTCTTCCCTGGGGTGTGGTCAGTCAGCCCTGCCCTGGGGGATCAGCAGCAGAGTGGAGCCTAGGCTCCCACAGGCATCCTGAATGGCAGACTCTGGTGAGGATACTGGATCAACAAAACACGTCTTGCGACCCTGAATTCCTGAACGCAAGTAAAAGGCTTGAATTCTTAATATTGTCTCATTGGTCCTTCTTTTGAGTTTTGGTACAGTGAATTGTAAAGTGAGCATGAAATGAATGCTTCACATTGGGGTTTTTGACTTGCTGCAGATTTGAGTAATGTGCTTGCCCGAAAGCATTGCCTCCCCAGACAGTTACCCCTCCCTGCCACAGTTGTGGCCCCGGTCCCTGTTGGGCTGGGTTCCCTGTCTGTTGTTGCTTTTGCCACGTGTTTGCCTAACTACCTGATCCCTGTTGCTGTGGTGCCATAGCTGGCTGACTTCCCTGAGGCTGTGTGTAGGGTGCATTTGAGTTCCCTTTGGCTTGGTTTTGTGGATGGGGGTTTTGTGGGTACTGGCCCAGGTTAATCAACCTCTGTTTGTGATATGCTTTTAGCCGGCATCGGTCGGCCAGGTGACCCATTCTGTAGCAGAAGTAACATTCTCTAGTGTCTGGCTGCTGCCAACCTCCCTGACTTCTGCTGTTATAGTTAGGTTGAAACCCGCTGGTGTTTGGCGGTGGAACCCCCTTCAAGACTGGTGACATTTGCATGGTCGTGGCAGTGTGTCTGGGTTTGCCCCTTTTTCTCCCTGTCCTTTTCTTGTTTCTTTTTGTAATAGTGTAATAAGTTAGCTTGTATCTCTTACCAGGGTTTGGTGCCTAGCCCCACTACTCTGTCCAAACCACTCTGTATCTCAGTGGTCAGCCCCTTTTGGAGGATATTATAAAAGAATGCAACTTGCGGGCCTGTGTCAGTCCATAGCTGTCCTGTCTCTTGCCCCATTGTTCCCTAATTTTACCCAGAACCTCAGTTATGGTCTCCCCAGGTTTCATAGTTTCTGACATTAATTCTCCTACATTAGGGCTGTCCGGGAACATTTCCCTCAGGGCCGTCCATATTTGGTGTCTGTACGAATTGAACGTGGGCCCATCGTGCTTGGAGTTTGTCAGCGTAGCTCCTGGGATGAGAGCTCTGGCAAACACTGTGTTAGTCTGCTCTTCGATGAGGCTACTTAGCAGACTTATAACATCGCCTATCGCTAGATTGACTCCTGAAGTGTTCTTCTCAAAACATGAGATCCATTTTCCTGCTCCATCCAGAAAGGGTGGAAGCTTGGTCCTTAGGCCTTCTTTATCCATCTGAGCCCAGGGCACATAGATGGTCCCTGAAGTGCCCTTCTGCAGTAGTGGGGACATTCTGACATAGGGGGAGATCCACTGGTCTTTCCCTAAAATAGCGTTCCCATCTTCTTAGACAATCCTGCATGTAGGGGAATTCAACTTGGGATCGCCCCCTCCATGCCGGATGCAGTCTTCTGCAATGGCCATGTCCTCTGGTTAGAAGGATGCCTCCTCAGGGCAGGGTCTATCATACTGATCTTTTCCCTATGTCAAGCGGCTAGCAGGTGGCAAAATGGTTGTGCGAAGATTTCACCTTCCTCTTGTGCCATTCTCTTCCTTGGGGTCAGTCTATCTGACCTGTGCATTCGGGAGGAGCAACGGATGTCTTAGTCGCTGCTCCCGTCGTGTGCACGCAAAGGCGACATCCAACTTTTCCTGAACTTATTTGAGTTTGCACCAGGCTACCATGGTCTCTGATCTCGTGGTCAGGCCCTCTCCTACGTTGTCATTCCGGTGAGGCTCGGATCCCAGCCGGCAGCCTCTCCTCTTGTTCTGCCTTGGACTCCTCCCAGAGTGGTGTTCTGTACCTATCCCTGCTCTCCTTAGGAGAAGGGTGCGCTGCTCTGCATTCCTTCTGTGCTTCCAGCTTTTTCTCTCTCCTGCTTTAGTTTGTGCCTTTCCTCTAAATCCCACCTAGACTGCCTCCTTCGTTCCAAGCTATGCGTGGTTCTTTTTGGCTGGAACTTGCCTTCAAACTCGCTACCTAACATTTCTTTGGTTGCCTGAGCAAACCCTCTGCCTTCCACCTTGTCATCAGATCCTGGAGGACTAGGACCTTTTTCCTCAGCCCCGCTAGTTGTATCATTATCTAGGACCGCTATAAACCTCCCTGTCACACCGATGTGTTCCCTTGACCCTATGGGAGTGCATGCTCTCTGCACAGCTGGGATTCAATAGGCTGAAAGCAACAGATGGTGAGGTCGAACTTAAGGGAGATCTAGCACTAGACTAGGATGGTGCAGGAATTGCCTGGGCCTGCTGGCCTGTTAGACTCTTGCGTCTAGACCTAAAAGTTTGTGGTTCGGTAGGGGATCCCTTCAGCTCCTTCAACTGATGGGTTGGTGTATCCTAATGCAGGGATAGCCGGCATCAGGGAGAGCACCTCCATATCTGCATATGGGGGGGCGGTGCGGATGCTTTGCTTATTGCCTGTGGGATAGGATTGTCGATCTGTGCCTCCTCAAAGATGGCCTACAGCTCTAATAGTGCCTCTCTCCTATACTTCTTCTGTCCTGCGTATTTGGTCCAAACGTGTGGCCCCATGTGCTCGATTATGTTGGTGTCAAAGGCTCCCTCCTTTGGCCAGGGGAACGTGTGTACCTTAGTGTGTGCGTGCCATTCGTAGCAATTCTAGGTAAATGTTTTAGCCTGCGTGGGGAATCTGGTTTGCATGTGTTTTAGTGGTGACTCCATGATAAGCTGGGTGCTTTTTTAAGGGACAGATGCTGTTTTTTAGATAATTTCTAGTTCTACTCTGGTTGTGGGGAAATATTATACACAGGGATTGCTGTGCCTAACTAGTTACTATGAGCTCAATGGTATTTACAGATCCATCAATACAAACATTTCACAAACACAAATAGCAATGTATATGAAGGGTCACAACCTAGAAGAAAGTGCAATTGTTAAAACGTCATGAAATTTGGCAGTAACAAGCAGATTTTACTTTAATATCAAATAACGATTGTGAGAAATAGCAACACCATCATATAACATATTTAAGACATCGATAAAAACACAATACTCAAGACAAAATACAGTTGCATCAATTTACCAGCACCATAGCATCAAATATCCACAACATCAAATATATCTTGCATCAATTTCAATACTACAATAAGAAAAAACTGACAGAGAAAAAAATGATACTTTGTCAACAATACCTTAGCCCACTCCTAACACATGCTACTCTGTGACCAGGGAAAGCCTTGTGTGGTAGACGGGACTAAGAGAGCCCCATAGTCTATCAATATTGGCTCTGGGACAAGAAAACAACACTTTTTTGTGCAGAAAAGGAATAACTTGAAGAGCCACAGGCCCCTCTTGGCCAAACGCAAGCTACACCCGATCTCCCAGATCCAAATCTTTCCCTAATGTTTGAATTGCACCCTGTTTCACACCCAGGGGCTTAGTGTACTATCAGTATCACACCCAGCGGTCCAAGCAAACAATACCTCTCACTTATTTCAGATACCAACAGTTTTTAAGAAACTGGTACTACTGAGAAAACCCTCTGAGAATAAAAAAAGATTGAGGTGCTGGCCCTATGTCACACACAGGGCCCATGCATACCATCTGTATCTCACTCAGCGGTCCAAGCGGTGAGGCCTCAACCCTGTATCACACCCAGGGACAAGCGTACCATCTGTGTCACGCCCAGTGGTCCAAGCAATAACCAATTTCACCCTTCCTAGTGTGCTGACTATCGAAAAAAGGTCACCTCTGCGGGAAAGCCTCCGAGGCCGCCTTGCCGCTACTCAGTTTGGGCACATAAAATAGGTAACATGCCAGTTAGTCAGTGGCAGGGCGCTCAGGTTACATTTTTGAGCTTCTTCCTAGTTTGCCATACGCCAAATGCTGGGGACTAAGGATCAGATGTGGTCTCTTACTGTCTGGCGGCCGCTTCAGGATGGATCTCCACCCTGCAGATTTAGCAGGACTTCCAATAATTTACACCGTCTGCTCACCTTCCTTGCTGCACAGATATGAATCCATCTGGGCAGGGTCCATTTCCTTCGACTGCAGTCGGGTCCGAGGTACCAATCTCTCCTATCTGGCTCACCAAAATGTTGCTTGAATATGAATTTACCTTGCAAAAACAAAAGACAAGAGACGTTTGGCCAAAAAGGAACAGTTGGTTTAATTAAACACTGCGGCCGGGAATACAGAGACAGAAGGGGGTCTGAGGATTGTCTCAAAGTACAATCAATCTGAGCGAGGCTTTATACAATTTTGGGTATCATAAAATACTTCAGTCGAACCTAGCTGGTAAAAGAATGGCCTTGTCTGTATAGTCGAAAATAGGGGCCCCGGATAACAAATGCATGTGGGCCTCGATCTTGCATGGACACAATGTGGGTAATGTGTCCAGATGTCCCGCATGAGGGGCATGTGATTACTGCGTGTACTGTGTGTGCTGTGTCCTGATCGGCTATGTGTTCCTAACTTCAGGTGGCATCTGACTTTATGATGTTTAGGGAATGCACGCACCCCTCCGGCCATGTGTGCTTTATTGGGGCCAATCTCCCTGGACCATTGTCATATCTCTGCGCTTATCAGGGGGATGGACTTGAGTTTCCTATTTGTGCATTTGTCTGCCGGCTACGTGCCACCCCACCTGTGACCTGTCAATCACTGTTGGAAGCCGGAGTCCCAGTCCCGCACCACTGTCACCAAATGCGAGAACCGGGACTCCTCACTCAACGTTAGGCCAAGTAAGGACACCGTTTGAGATAGCCCTGCTCACCCCCTTAGTAGCTTGGCACGAGCAGCCAGGCCTATCTCCAAGGCACGAGTGTACAGTATGTGCAACCACACTCACAGCAACCCACTGGTGACACCACAAATGGACTCCACACGAGTTTGATAAAACGAGTATAAACTTTATATAAAAAGATATATGATCAGACCCACGATACAAAAGCCAACATATAATAAAGGGTAATATTCGTTCCGGCTGGTTGGTAGGTTCAAATCCCAACCACCGCTTTCAAAATGCTATGCTGGTCGCAATGCTAGAATCACACACGTTGCAATGGACAAACAATAGTGCGCTGCGTAACGATACAATCCTGTGCTGGGCAAAGGTGAAATAATACAATGCGTAACGATACACCCCGGTACCTTGCAATGGGAGAAATAATGCAATGCGTACCGCTACAATCATGTACTGCGCAATGAAGGAATAATGCAATGCGTCACACCCCAATCACGTACTTTGCAATGAAGAAATAATGCAATGCGCACCGCTACAATCATGTACTTTGCAATTAAGGAATAATGCAATGCGTAGCTACAATCAGGTACTTTGCAATGAAGAAATAATGCAATGCGGGCCGCTACAATCCTGTACTTTGCAATGGAGAAATAATGCAATGCGTAGCCCTACAATCGTGTACTTCGTTATGCAGAAATAATGCCAGGCGTCATAAGACCGTCTGGCAGTTTGTTAGCAGCAATATTGGCAATGTGTATTACGACAGTCAGCCTCTTCGTTAACATTTGCCCCCCACACATATCAACGATGACATAAAGTACAGCTTCTCACTCTGGCCCCAGTACTGCCACTCCTTTGGTCAGTACGGGCCCCAATCTGAGCCGAAGCAAAGGCTCACATTGCCAGAAGGACTGAGAGGCCGAGAGAGTGTCCCTCCGAGCCCGCACCCTGCCCAGGCAGTGATCCACGTTACCTGGGGGCGCGGCCCCACTCTCCTCTCCTCCTTCAGCGAACTGGGCCTTCCATGCAGAACTTTCTCAATGGGCCTCAGCGGCTCGGCCTGGCAGCTCAGCTCCTCCGGGGCTGCCGGTCCGGGCCACGACTGTTAGGAAGGTCTCAGGCGGCCACAGGGCACACGTACCCCACGCCTCAGAGATTACGTTACTCCGGGTACACGTTCACCACAGCACCCTTCAGGTCTCCTCTGGCATGAAGCCACACACACAACGCTGATGGGACTTCACGTCGACTCCGAGTGCACGTTCACCAGGCACTCCTTCCTGCGGTCTCAGTTGGCACCAAGACACGCACACCGCGCTGCAGAGACTCACTTTCTTCCGGTGCACACGATGATCAGCCGATCACCTCCACAGTCCCAGGTTGCACCACAGCATGCACACTGCTTCACTGAGACTTACTCCAACTCCGGTGCCCCGATATCCAGGCGCTCTTCACCAACGCCTTCGGCCGCACCCCAACACGCTCATGTGTCCGAGCCTCACTTCTCCTCCGGTGCACTCGATGACCAGGCGCTCTTCACCAGCGCCTCTGGTGCAGCCCGACATGCACCCTGCGCGTCCGAGACTCGCTCCACTTCTGATGCACACGTTGACCAGGCGCTCCTCACCAACGCCTCCTGTGCACCACGACACGCACCCTGTGCGTCCGAGACTCCCTTCACCTCTGATGCACCCGCTGACCAGGCGCTCTTCACCAGCACCTGCGGTGCACCACGACACGCACCCTGCACGTCCGAGTCTCACGTCACCTCCGATGCACACGCTGACCAGGCGCTCTTCACCAACGCCTGCGGTGCACCACGACACGCACCCAGCACGTCCGAGACTCACTTCACCTAAGGTGCATACGTTGACCAGGCGCTCTTCACCAATGCCTCCTGTGCACCACGACACGCACCCAGCGCGTCCAAGTCTCACTTCTCCTCCGTGTGTCCAAGATCACAGGGCACACCTTCCGAGGGTCTCAAGCTGCCACAACACGCGCCCACCGCATCGCTTGAAACTTCTCCGGAAACTTTTATATTCCTGTGTATCCAAACAGGGAGTCAGCTCACCTCGGGCCCTTGGGGTAACAAGACACAGCACAAACCACAGTCTTCTTCAAGCAGGGGGACCCAGCGCACAAAGCACAGTCCCAACCGCCTCTTCCTTGGTTAAAACAGCAAACTGCAGACCAGCCACAGATCACGAAGCAAGGGTCGGTCCTTCCCAGCAGTCTCTTCAGTTGTTCCTTCCTTAGCAGAGGTTCCTCTTGACCACAAAATGGGTCCAAGCCTTTTCAGTCTCAATCCATTTCTATTCCAACGTTCAGCGGTCTCAGCTCTCATAGTTATACCCCTAAATGTCTTTGAAGTTCGTTGTGTTCAGGGGTCCCTGACCCTGCCTAAATCAGTTCTGGGTGTCTCCCTCCCAGTGTCACCTTTCTCCCTTTGATACTGGGGGTCTGGATCCTTAATCACTCAGCCGGAGATGGGTCAATTGTTTTATAGCCGCAACCCAGGCCTCTTCACCTCCCGGGGCTTCTCCTCCGCCTACTCTCCAGATGCAGGTCAGCCTGGTGCTATCTCAACCCCTCCTGGGTCAAGACCTCCCCCAGCTCCTCTCCCCTCTCAGATCCAGACAGTCAATCCACATTCAGCAGAGACACATAGAAATGCTTAAAGCACAAAACTCAGCCACTTTCTAAAAGAGTGGTTTCTCAACACACAGTGACAAAACCACTTTCATAGAAAGATGTGTTATGACACTGTGAGTTCATACATACTAAACTTCACCTCTCCATTTTAAACTTATGGGAAACTAGGCTAACAAACACAATACCCAGCCTCCCCCATTCTGTCCTATGGGCAGGATGGCCTTTCACCAGTGAAAAATGAAATGGAGTGTTTTTCACTGTCAGGACATAACACACACCTCAGTATATGTCCTGCCTTTGACTTACACTGCACCCTGTCCAGGGGTTACCCGGGACCTACCACAGGGGTGCCCACTGTGTACGCAAAAGGGAAAGTAAGGCCTGTCAAGTGGTTGCACTTGTCAGAACAACATGCTAACTTAGCAAACTGCGCGCAGGCCCTACACTGCAGGCCTGAGTTTCCTTCTCCACACACCTTTGCATTACTAGCCCTGGCACACACAGTGCACATCACTAGGGATTTTACTAGTAAGGCAAACATACCAATCATGGCCAACCAATTACCATTACACTTTACACAGGGAACACTTGTACTTTGACACTGATCAGCAGTGGCAAAGTACCCAAAGCATCTAAATTGGCAACTCTTTGTCAGGAAAATGGTCCAGGGGGAAAGCAAAAAGTTTAGGGAACTTTAGCCAAAAAGGCCAAGTCCTACACAACCTCCTCCCAGCCAAAAGCCAGGGCAGACCAATCATTACCTTGATGGACTTCCCGGCTTCGGGCGATAGAACCAGGACACAGGCCCTCTACCACAGGGACACCCTCCTGTTCCACGCCTTCCTGACCCCAGGGGGTCTTCTTGATCACTACTCCCTGAGCCAACAATGTGTTCCATGGATCCCCCCCGGCCAGGGGGACCCCTCCAGGGGTGCTGTTCCCATGCCAACCCCAACCTAGAGTGGTACCCTGGAAAGGCCCCTCGGTCAGGATACTACCTCCAGTCATCCTGCCCTCCAGGTTAAAAGTGGATTTAGCCTGGTCACTTCTAGGGGACCCAGCCCCTCTGGCTGGACACTGTCCCACGGGTGTTCCCACTGGGGAACACAACCCTCTTTCTTTTATCCTTCCATTTATTTTTCTGGGCCTGCCACTTAGGAATGGCACCCACAAACTTCAGGACGGCAGGAGCTCTGGCTACAGACTCCCCACGCCCTCCTGACGCTAGGTGTCCTTCCTCACACCTCTGGCAAGTAGGCACTAGGCCTCCACCCGGGGGCTCTCCTATGGCACCCCCCAGATTCCTGGGTGGTGCTGCTGATCCCTGGGGGTGCTGCTCACTCTTCCTCCCCCTCTTTTGAGACAAGGGGCTAGCCAGCAACCCCTCCTCACTTCTCTGGGATCTCCTTGCGCCACTTGGCCCTTCTTCCCTCTCTGGGGCCTTTTCAGCCCTCTGGACCCATGACCAGGGGTCCGGTTCTCTTGCAGGCTCCCTGGAAACAAGGAGTCCACACCTTAACCCGGGGTGGCGCAATCCTGGAAAATCATTTCTGAGCCTAGGCTCCCCTGGGGCCAAATTGGACAACTCCTCCAAATCATTTACCATGCTAACCACTACCCAATCTTCCAGTGCACACTTGTACTCATCCACACTTGGCACTGGCTGTGCGCTGCCACCATTTGAACTGGACTCTGCTTGTTTACCCTTAATGTCCAGTTCCCTCATGCTTAACTCATGAGCGAAGAGAATCCGTTTCTCTTCCAACGCAAGAGCGTTCCTGCTCTCCTCTGCTTGAATTTTAAGTTAACATCTCCAACTCATGCAGTCTGACCCTTTGGTTTTCCTCCAACTCCTCCGGTGAAAAACTCCTCCCTGAATGGCTACTAGCAGCCCCTGCGGCTGGACCCTCTACTGGCAAATCCTGTGGACCAAATCCATTCCCTGGGTCATCCTCATCCACCTCAACATCACCCGTCTCCTGAGCCTCTTTGGCTTCCCACCAGGCCCTCAAGGCCACTTGCAGCTCCTCCTTCTTGGCGCTACCCTTCATGGGACATCCCAAAGCTCTGCAGAATTTCCTCAACTGATCAACCTTGTAGGTAAACAATGCCTCAATGTTAAACTCTAATTCTGCAGCCGCAGCCTCACCGGCTATCTGGCTCCCCTCCTGAGACATGATGTGTGGTTTAAAGGTTACTCAACAATAGAACCAACAATTCAAAACAATATGTTGTTGCGTCGTGGTCTGCGATCAATTTGTGATGTACACCAATTACTGTGAGTGATTTTGCACAGACGCGTTTCAATTACGTTAGGATCGTATCCCACCGCTCTGCCGCCAAATGTTGGAAGCCGGAGTCCCAGTCCCACACCACTGTCACCAAATGCGAGACCCGGGACTCCTCACTTAACGTTAGGCCAAGTAAGGACACTGTTTGAGATAGCCCTGCTCACCCCCTTAGTAGCTTGGCACGAGCATCCAGGCCTATCTCCAAGGCACAAGTGTACAGTATGTGTAACCACACTCACAGCAACCCACTGGTGACACCACAAATGGACTCCACACGAGTTTGATAAAACAAGTATAAACTTTATATAAAAAGATATACGATCAGACCACACGATACAAAAGCCAACATATAATAAAGGGTAATATTCGTTCCGGCTGGTTGGTAGGTTCAAATCCCAACCACCGCTTTCAAAATGCTATGCTGGTCGCAATGCTAGAATCACACACTTTGTAATGGACAAACAATAGTGCGTTGCGTAATGATACAATCCTGTGCTGGGCAAAGGAGAAATAATACAATGCGTAACGATACACCCCGGTACCTTGCAATGGGAGAAATAATGCAGTATGTACCGCTACAATCATGTACTGCGCAATGAAGGAATAATGGAATGCGTCACACCCCAATCATGTACTTTGCAATGAAGAAATAATGCAATGTGCACCGCTACAATCATGTACTTTGCAATTAAGGAATAATGCAATGCGTAGCTACAATCAGGTACTTTGCAATGAAGAAATAATGCAATGAGGGCCGCTACAATCGTGTACTTCGTTATGCAGAAATAATGTCAGGCGTCATAAGACCGTCCGGCAGTTTGTTAGCAGCAATATTGGCAATGTGTATTACGACAGTCAGCCTCTTCGATAACAGTTGCCCCCCACACGTATTAACAATGACATAAAGTACAGCTTCTCACTCTGGCCCCAGTACTGCCACTCCTTTGGTCAGTACGGGCCCCAATCTGAGCCGGACCAAAGGCTCACGTTGCCAGAAGGACTGAGAAGCCGAGAGAGTGTCCCTCCGAGCCCGCACCCCGCCCAGGCAGTGATCCATGTTACCTGGGGGCGCGACCCCACTCTCCTCTCCTCCTTCAGCGAACTGGGCCTTCCGTGCAGAACTTTTTCAATGGGCCTCAGAGGCTCGGCCTGGCAGCTCAGCTCCTCCGGGGCTGCCGGTCCGGGCTGCGACTGTTAGGAAGGTCTCAGGCGGCTGCAGGGCACACGTACCCCATGCCTCTGTGATTATGTTACTCCGGGTGCACGTTCACCACATCACCCTCCGGGTCTCCTCTGGCATGAAGCCACACACACAACGCTGATGGGACTGCACGTCGACTCCGAGTGCACGTTCACCAGGCACTCCTTCCTGCGGTCTCAGTTGGCACCAAGACACGCACACTGCGCTGCAGAGACTCACTTTCTTCCGGTGCACACGATGATCAGCCAATCACCTCCACAGTCCCAGGTTGCATCACAGCACGCACACTGCTTCACTGAGACTTACTCCAACTCCGGTGCCACGATATCCAGGCGCTCCTCACCAACGCCTTTGGCCGCACCCCGACACGCTCACCTTGTCCGAGCCTCACTTCTCCTTCGGTGCACTCAATGACCAGGCGCTCTTCACCAGCGCCTCTGGTGCACCCCGACACGCACCCTGCGCATCCGAGACTCACTCTACTTCTGATGCACACGTTGACCAGGCGCTCCTCACCAACGCCTCCTGTGCACCATGACACGCACCCTGCACGTCTGAGACTCCCTTCACCTCCGATGCACCCACTGACCAGGCACTCTTCACCAGCGCCTGCGGTGCACCACGACACGCACCCTGTACGTCCGAGTCTCATGTCACCTCCGATGCACACGCTGACCAGGCGCTCTTCACCAACGCCTGCAGTGCACCACGACACGAACCCAGCGTGTCCGAGACTCACTTCACCTTCGGTGCACACGTTGACCAGGCGCTCTTCACCAACGCCTCCTGTGCACCACGACATGCACCCAGCGCATCCGAGTCTCACTTCTCCTCCGTGTGTCCAAGATCACAGGGCACACCTTCCGAGGGTCTCAAGCTGCCACAACACGTGCCCACCGCGCCGCTTGAAACTTCTCCGGAAACTTTTATGTTCCTGTGTTTCCAAACAGGGAGCCAGCTCACCTCGGGCCCTTGGGGTAACAAGACACAGCACAAAGCACAGTCTTCTTCAAGCAGGGGGACCCAGCACACAAAGCACAGTCCCAACAGCCTCTTCCTTGGTTAAAACGGCAAACTGCAGACCAGCCCCAGATCACGAAGCAAGGGTCGGTCCTTCCCAGCAGTCTCTTCAGTTGTTCCTTCCTTAGCAGAGGTTCCTCTTGACCACGAAATGGGTCCAAGCCTATTCAGTCTCAATCCATTTCTGTTCCAACGTTCAGGGGTCTCAGCTCTCATAGTTATACCCCTAAATGTCTTTGAAGTTCGTTGTGCTCAGGGGTCCCTGACCCCTGCCTAAATCAGTTCTGGGTGTCTCCCTCCCAGTGTCACATTTCTCCCTTTGATACTGGGGGTCTGGATCCTTAATCACTCAGCCGGAGATGGGTCAATTGTTTTATAGCCGCAACCCAGGCCTCTTCACCTCCCGGGGCTTCTCCTCCGCCTACTCTCCAGATGCAGGTCAGCCTGGTGCTATCTCAACCCCTCCTTGGGTCAAGACCTCCCCCACCTCCTCTCCCCTCTCAGATCCAGACAGTCAATCCACATTCAGCAGAGACACACAGAAATGCTTAATGCACAAAACTCAGCCACTTTCTAAAAGAGTGGTTTCTGAACACACAGTGACAAAACCACTTTCATAGAAAGATGTGTTATGACACTGTGAGTTCATACATACTAAACTTCACCTCTCCATTTTAAACTTATGGGAAAATAGGCTAACAAACACAATACCCAGCCTCCCCCATTCTGTCCTATGGGCAGGATGGCCTTTCACCAGTGAAAAACGAAATGGAGTGTTTTTCACTGTCAGGACATAACACACACCTCAGTATATGTCCTGCCTTTTACTTACACTGCACCCTGCCCAGGGGTTACCCGGGAACTACCACAGGGGTGCCCACTGTGTACGCAAAACGGAAAGTAAGGTCTGACAAGTGGTTGCACTGTGATGGTACCTTCTGTCATCAAGCAGAATGCAGGCTTTGGTGTGCTTTCGTGATGCATCTTGTTGTCGCTGCAGTCATGGGGTGCCTCAGGTGAAATATTTTTGGAACCTGGACCCCAGAGCCCCCCCCATAAGTTGCCACTGGTGTCCAATTTAACCCAAATACAGTGTCAATGGGTGACTGATTGGGGTCCACGGTTCTTTAGGGGTGCGTGCTGTATCAGGAAAAACAGTCATTAGCACAGTAAGGGGCATATTCTCAAGGACTTATTGCCGATTTATCGGCACTTTAGCGCCGCAAAAGTGGCGATAGATTTTTCGCCCTATTCTCAAGCTGGTGCAAACTGCCGAAATCGCCAGTTTTCCAGCGATAGCTGCCGCAAAAAACATCGCCACGGATGAGAGCGACAACTAACGCTAATGATATGCAGAGTAGGCGTTACCGTGCAAAAACACACGAAAACACCACTTCGCGATATTCTCAATGACCAGCCTCATCAGCGAAGCGATCCAAAAACAGGCGGTAAGGCGCGTTAGCAGCAGGGATTTAACACCTGCCTAATACTGGTGCTAAGCAGGATGACAACCTGCAGTAGAAAGGGAGCCCAGCCCAGAGCCACATCTGAAGACCAACAGATGCCCTGGAGCCAATGATCATGCTGCTTGGAGACCCAAGAGGGCCACAACACCCACCCCCACCACCCCCAGGACCCCCCCTGGACCACCCCCCGACTACCACCTAGGCAGGTCAGAAGAAGACAGCGGACGTTCCTAAAACGTACCAGCCGCAGACACTCAACGCCAGAGGATGCCATTGCCCACTACAGGCTCAAAAGGACAACCATCCTCCGCATCCTGACCCACATTGCCCACAGGCTGACAGTACCAACACAGCGGAGAACCAACATCCCTCCGCAGACAAAGCTGCTGGCTGTGCTGCACCTGTTGGCCCCTGGTACCTTCCAACCAACAACTGCCAGAGTCGGAGGGGTCTCACAGCCAGCCCTATCAAAGTTCCTCACACCTGTCTTGGATGCATGTCCACAAAAGCAACGGCGGGCCCCTGTATCCGCACCACACGCTAGTTCCAATTCATAGTGTACCTGCGCAACCAACCCCAACGCCAGCTGTTGCTTGACGCCTCTGTGCTCCAGATCCAAGATTGTAGTCACTGAAATGGGGGTGCGCCAGGTCATGAAGTCCAGTAGTCAACAGTAGTGTAAAAACTGTTCTTTATTACAAATACATAAATCAACAATACGAAAAGCTCAGCCAACGCGTTCCATTCCCAACGGGTAACTTCATCAGGGCAACGTGTGGATTCAATAAACTGCATATGCTGCGGGAACTCACCAATACAATTCCTTATTCCGAAAGTCAGTATTCAGAAACCTGCTGGATAAATGGTGACTATGGTCAAGCGTCCGCAGAGACACAAACGTAATCTGGCACAGTGTATTGCACTAGGACAAACCGGAATGCTGACAGGCATGATAAATCCTGCACAAAAAGACCGTAACAGAAGTCCGTGTGCTCGTAACCTTCATATGAAAGAAAAGGAAGGTCATGACCACACGAACTTCTGTTACGGTCTTATTATGCAGGATTAATCATACCTGTAAGCATCACAGTGTGAATCAGCTTGATACCCCTGCACCTTCACTTCCCCCACACTGCGCAGGAACAGCTGGAGACCAAGCAAGGGAACTACGCCATAGCTGGCTTCCCGCACGTGTTGGGGGAAATTGACTGCACACATGTACTACTTGTGCCCCCTGCCAACACTGCACACAATAACCACAACAGAAACCACACGCATTCCATCAATGTGCAGGCAAAAGTGGACCACCGGGGCCTGTTCACGAATGTCGTCGCAAACTTCCCAGGCAGTGTGGAAGACCTTGGACATGTAGCTTTCTCGTCCCCCCCTGTAAGCGTGAGCGGAGTGGCCTTGGCCGGCGTATGTCATGAATAAATAGCCCGGGGCTCTGGGCGTGGTTCAGTTCCGGGATGGCCACCAAAGTAACTACTGCGTGTGTCTCTGTGTCCACCATACACTGTCCATAGGCCTACATACACGTGGCCAACCACCTTCAACGGCCAGATTTGCACTGGAGACAAGGTGGCTACGTCCCAAGCCAACCCGCGCACATCTCGTCATCGCATGCAGGGTCGTGTCTTCCAGGGCGGCGCCCCCCACCCAACCACAAGGCCGCCGCCGTGACCGGTGATGTCTGCGCGATCCTGTACGCCTGCTGCACCCCAACCCTGGTCCCAAGACCGGTCCGCCGCCCAGCGATGACTGCGCACCCAGGCCTCTATGCTCACCTGCCGCCACCGGCATGTCTCCAAGAGGGCCCACCACGTGCCGGTGCAACCTCCTCAGCCGGTCGCTGGATTCCGCGCCACAGGCCCCCAGTGCACCCTGCGGCACCGCACCGCGGAGTCATGTGTGTGCTGCCTGCTGCCTTCGGCGTACACTGTGGTCCAGCAGGGCTCTCAATCCAAATCTAATCTTTATTGGCAGGACGGTGTATCGAGGTCTACGCATCATCGCAGGCTGCACACCCGCTCAGCTCTTCAGGTGCCCCTACCTCAGTGCACCGCAAGTCATCGTCCCATGGCGGTAGGCCTCGTGCCGGCCGCAGTGCATCGGGTGCCACCAACTCTGTGCACCGCAAGTCATCGTCCCGTGGCGGTAGGCCTCGTGCCGGCCGCAGTGCATCGGGTGCCACCAACTCTGTGCACCGCAAGCCATCGTCCCGTGGCGGTAGGCCCATGCCGGTCGCAGTGCATCGGGTGCCACTAACCCAGTGCGCCACAAGTCAAGGCCCCTTCATGATTGAGTCTCGTGGTACGGACGCCATCATGTCACCTCCGGCAGTGGGGAATGTGATGTGGTAGGCTCCTTTTATTGGCAGGGTCACATGTCCTGTGACGGCTGTGCTGGATGGGTGTGGTGTGGGTGTAAACCAGCCCTCAGGGAGTGGCTGTGGCATGCTGACAACTAGACCAGTGATCAGCAGATCACTACAGGGAAGACCTGGGACATGTAGCTTTGTCGTCCCCCCCTGTAAGTGTAAGCGGAGTGGGCTGGGCTGGCGTATGCCGGTCCAGCGTAGGGGTGTGAACGATGAGCCCGGGGCTCTGGGCGTGGTTCAGTTCTGGGCTGGACAAGAAAGTAACTAATGCGTGTGTCTCTGTTGTAGTGTCGGCGCCACCCGGAACGCAATCGGCAATGTTGCACTCTGTGACTCGAGTCCCACAACATGAGCAACATGGACGTAAGGGGGAATCACTGACCCTACATTCATCCATACTTTCATACTTGATTGATCATAGACATGACACATCTGTGTGAATTTGAATGTTTTATTCACATTCAGTGGAGTGTTGAAGCTGGAGCAGTACAGGGCCATGCAAACCCCACTTTACATTGTTGCCCCGTGGAGGACCAGCCAGAGTCCTTCAGGGAATGACAAGTTCATCGGAAGAGGAAGAGTACAGTCCGCAGTCTGATTGCTGTGTCATTGGTAACCAAACAGAATATGGCAGTCCATGTCGAGGTCCAAGGTGAGTGTCGCAGAGTGTATCGGGGGACAGTGGAAGGTGATGATGCAGAGGGCAGAACCAAGCAGAAACAGGCCATATGGCGGAGATGAATGCTACCGCTTCCTCCTTACCACTAGGGCAGAATCATCCGCATCTTCGTCCTCTGATGTTTCATGTGCCTCACATGTGGGTGGTGGTGTTTTGCCTGCATCACTGTGTGGCACTGACACATCAGGGGCTGGAGGTGGAATCTCTGCCGCACTGTGTGGCAGTGACACATCAGGGGCCGGAGGTGGATTGTCTGCCGCACTGTGAGGCACTGACACATCAGGGGGTGGAGATTTGGATGTAGAAGCAGCAGCAGCATTCATCGGCGCCAGGCCTTGTGGCAGCAATGCCATGATGAGGGTCTGCAGGGCATGGAAGATCCCAGCTACATCTCGCTGGTGTGCAGCCGTGGCAGCCATTCTTTCCACCTGCATCCGCTCCCTGTTCTCCATGATCCTCCGCATGTGTTCCAACTCCCGGCTGACATCGCTGGAGCCACTCTGACTAGACAGTTGTTCTTGTCTCTGAGTCAGGACTCCAGCAATGTCAGCCATGGATCGTTGGAGAGCATGGAGCGGACTGTGGGTGTCCGTTAGGGAATGTAAATGGTCCCTGATGGGACTTAGACACCCACGTATGGCATCTAGTTTGGCTGCCATGAGGTCGAACCCCACCGCACCTGTTCAGCCATCTTCTCCTGGCCCCCTAACACACGGCGTTGGAAGGCCATGTGTTGTTCGTGGGGGTCCTGGGAGACAGCTGGGGTGGTGGGTGCTTCCTGCTGTGTGGTCTGTGCAGGGGGTGGGGTCTCCTCGATGCAGCTGGGCTGCCCTGCTCCTGGAGGTGAGGTGCCGAAGCTGTCCATGAGCTCTTGGAGGGCGTCGGTGTCGAAGGTGGGGAGGTCCTCTTCGTCATCAGTGTAGAGTCTGCTCTGCAGGAGGTGTTGATTCTCCCTCTGCAATGTGAAGGGGAGATGCAGTTTAACATTGTGTTCACTTGTATGTTGACACATTGTACAAGTTTACATACAGACTGCATGACAAAGTACATTGTGACTGTTTGGGAGGAGCTGCCTATTTGATGCGGGACAGTGGACATATCGACAACATCACGGATGTGTGTTTGTACTTGTACATTATCATCTCACATTTCCCTGCTATGCCAAATGTGATTGGCCAGTTTCTACACACAAGCGGCACCAGTTGTGTTCTCTGTTCTGTTGTGAACGTGTTGCAGTTTGTACCACATTGTTGTCACAGTTGATGTGCTCTGAATGTTATGTGTGTGTGCTGCATTTTGGCGGTGTGCCTTTGACTTCCATGCTTATACAGTGCTGAGATGTTGCATACTTGTGTAAATTGGGCTCTTGGTGGGAGTTGGGACTCTGGGGCATGGTTTGTCTGCAGATGTGTTGTTGACGTCAGGGGTTGTTTGTGCACGTGGATGTGTCAGAGTGTGACCTGCTCCTTTACGGATGTGGTCCACACTCAGCCACCTCAGTGTTGTGGCGTGCAACATGTCATGATATATTGACTGCAGCCATGCTATTCATCATGCAGTGTCACTTGCATTGTCAGTGTGGCTCACAGACACGCCGCTTTGCTGGGGTTGGCACATGTGCATGGGTTGGTTGTGAGATTGGTGATGTGTGGGAAGGGCCCCCTCTGGGCACATAGTCGACGGGGGCCTACTTGCTGTTTCTAGGTGTGCTGCAGTGTGCCAAGGGGATCAGGGACATGATCCAGAGTCATTGAGGGTGTGCACTGTGCTATGCTTAATTGTGCATGTGTGCCATTGTGCCCATCTCCCCCCGTCCCCCCAGTCCCTGGTGGTTACTCACCCTGTTGCTGTTGTGTCAGGTCATGTTAAGCAGTGTCCGGTCCCCCAACTCCTGCCACCGTCTCCACACTGATGACTGTGGACACCATTTCCTCCATCTCATCCAGCTCCTCCTGTGGCGCTGGACTCACACCTCCAGTCTGCATTGCTGCCTTCTGGTTGTTGCCGAGTTTCTGCTTGGTTTTGCGCTTCACATCATTCCAGTGCCTCTTGAGCTCTTCCATTGTCCTCGTCAGCACTCCGACTGCATTCACCTTGTCCACGATGGACTGCCATATTGCATTTTTGTTGCCAATGACACAGTGGAGGTGACAAACAGTTGTTGATGGTGTTCTATAACCTCCGTATCAGGATCCTGTTTTCCTGCGGACTGAACCGCGTCTTCCTCTTCTTCTTCTCCTTGCCCTTCCCTGACCCCGAGGTCCCAGGCTGGTCCTCCGTGGGGCTTGTGGGGTTCTGGTTGTCCTCTTTACTTGCTCCGGCTGCCTCCATTGTGCTTCGCTGTTGTTTTGGTTTTGTTTGTGTTTTTTTTTTTCTGCTTTTATGGTGATTTTTCCTGCCTGACGTGTGTGAATTTCAGGCCTGGCGCAGGTTATCACTGATTTTTTTATCGCGGTTGGGCCCATCGCAACTTTTTTCACGTTCGGCTTGGGATTTTTATTGCCGTCCCGGTGATTTTATCGCGGACATTTGACGCGTTATCCGGAAACTATCGCATGTTACCGCCGTGTTGAGAATGTGACGTTGACACGGCGTTATTTTCCTGTGATAGACGGCGATATGAAGAATTACGTTAACCTATTTTGGCGATGATTATCGCACGTTCTTGTGAATATCCCCCTGAGACAGTTATTAAGTCAAACAAATCTACTCCCTAGTGTACTGTGCATGAAACTGCTATTAGTATGCTTTAATAGGCACTGCAGGTGATGCGTGCACTCATGCACAGACTGGAGACAATGTTTTGTAGCTCGCAGGTCACCCATGGAATACAGGCAGGGCTGGATCAGTATTTCATCCTTACAAGATGCGCTAAAGCATATTACACATGTAATAGTCACATTAGTATTTTGGTTAATGGATTATGTAGCACTTTCCTGTGTCCCGATTTCCCACACAATGCCTGTTTGGAAATGCCTGCGAGATGGGTGATCAAAGCCATGTATTTTACTTTGCTTAATCATTTAATCTGTGGGCATAAGGACTCTCACGCAACTGATGAGTACAATGAAAACAGTCTAGACTGCAAGAAAAAAGCGCTTAACATATACGGAAGGGCCAATCCAGTGCCAATGCTTTTTAGATGTTTGTTTTTCACATGTTTGTGAATGTTTAGCCATGTAGAATGGCATGTGTTAAACCACACAATATACAACATAATACCCGCCCATTTAAGAATACTCATGCCTGTAGCTTTTGTATTGTCCAGGCTTGCACGGTGCAGTGAATGGGACTGTAATTCCTCAATATAAGTTCCTCATACACACTCTTTGTGTACGTTGTAGTTGATTATTTTTAACCAATGATCTGATGTACGTACAACAGTGGAAGGTGTTGTTTCGATTGCCATTGGTGCATGCCTCAAAACATAGCTGCTTCCTGAAATTAGAGCCTCTGTGCACTATCGTGCTGCTCATGTGAACCTAAACTTCGATACAACATTTGCCACAAATTCTTATTTTCGTGGATTTCTAAATATTGTATTGTTGCTTTTATGAACTTTTGTTTTTATTGAAGCCATTTCATGATTAAATCATATATTCATACGTATGATCGATGCATCCACAATTCAATGTCCCAAGGACACACGATTCCACAACAGTCCATGCTGTTACATTTTATGCTTCAGGGTAGCCCAATGCATTTCGGGCTCTTCTAGTCCTTCGTCAGTCAGGGGGGAAACTATACACAAAACAAAACAAAAATACTAATTAACCACACAATCAAGCGAACCGCACAAGACACCGCAAGTTGTGAGTAAGCTGACTTCAATGAAATGCCAAGTCCTCCTTAAAAGGTTGTGTTGCCAAAAACCACACTTCCTCAGTCTCGATGATTGCATACTCTGTGTAAATGTTTTGCAAATGATGGGGGACTGCATGTATTTGTTCTTGCGTCAGGCAATGCTTGCAGTTATATCAATAGTAAAAGCATCCCAATAGACAATAAAACAAGCCTGCAAATTGCCCAAAAATTGATCCACACACTGACCTGTCAGACCAGCCATTTTGGAACTCCCAAATTGCCTATAGGCAAAGCAAAAAGAAACAAATATCCCTGACTTGTTGCGAGTTTTCTCCCTCTGCATGAGGGGCATTTGAACATTATCCTTCCCCATTCTTCCATGTCTCTAATAAAGATCCCAGGAGGGAGAAAACAGTGGTCTGCCCTAAATAGGCCATTGCAGACACTACTGTGACCTGGTGATACAGTGGTGGATGAAATACTCGATCACGGGTTTCCACCATTGGAGCCAGTAGGCCTTCTTCAGATGAAAGCCAGAAGATCCCCCATGTCAATATGAGGTGTGGGGAGCTGTACGTTTGACTGGGAGGGGGCACCACCAATATAAATTGTGTAACTGATTGTCAAGCTTATCCTGGTAATTCAGTTGAGAAGTTTGCAAGGACAACCAATTCATTTGATTTCAGAGGAGGAAAGACTGGAAATGTAACAAAATGTTATAGAATATTTCATGCAATGACTTTCCTAGATTGAGTGCGCAAGAGGATGTATGTTTTATTGTTTATGTTAAAAATTAAGAATAAGACATTCTCTTAAAAAGAACAAAAGAAAACTAGAGTCAAGTTGTTAACACTATAGTTACAGTAATGAAGTAAGTATAAGATGTAAAATATAGAGGAGCAGTTCAAGGCTACAGAGAGCATTTGCTAACAGTAATGATTATGATGGAAAAAATCAACAAAAGATTATTTTCTAAATAGGGGTCGACCCACAAAAGATACTTACACATGTAACTGAAAAATAAATATGGAAAATATGTAATCTGCTGCTGAACTGGCAAATCTTGTTTCACACAATCGAAATCTATAGATATTTATGGATTCAGATGACACACATGCCTGCCATATGGAGGAAATCATAAAGTTAGCTAAAGGAGAGAGAGACCAACACTGCCTATTATTGGAGCTCCCGCAATGCCAAAGCATACTTAATATTCTTAAGGAATGCATGGCTTTGTTTTGTTGGTATATGTACATGTAATATACGTTCAACTAACTAAAAAATAAGTTGGTAAAAAAATAAAATAGTTACAAAGACAAACAATGTACTAAAAACTATGTCATAAAAAATGAAGACTATTTTGATCACCACTCAAAAGTCACGAAGAAATCTAAAATTCCCTGATAGGAAAATATAGAAACTTGCATTATATTTTACCCTTTTGGGAAATGAATAAAAGTTAAAAAGTTCAAATTGTCTTCCATATAGTTGTCTGGGACCTACGTACCCTCTGTGGCTAATTTACCTGGTGCTTTGTTAAATGCTGGTGATTGGTAATGCTGAAAGTTTTAAAATATGGGTATAAAAACGTTTTTGGAGGTCTTACTGGTGGAAGAGGTGTGGCGCAGCTGCCAGGGCAGCTGACTACGGAACACCGGGGCTCACGGTTCGATCGCCAGTGGCAGCTCAGTCCAGCACCATGTGACTCGCTTTAACACCCTTAGGGGTAATTGTTCGCGCTTTACAAATACCGGTATTTCCATTTATTTCATTATTTTTTCAGCAGTTGAAGCCTGAAAGCAGAAGCCATGAAGGGCTTCATAGAGTCAGATGTGTTGTTGGGGAAGTCCCTTTGTTATCTAGATATTCCTCCTAAAGGTTAGAGAAGAAAACAATACTATGCTTAAGCCATACAGATTACACATTTTTCAGGTAGGCTTGGCACCATTTCGTAGACCTCTAGAGATGAAAATTCTCTAAATCCCAAATTCACTGTAAATGGTTGAACACACTGCTAAACTGACTTAAGCCCTTAAATCTACATTTCTGGTTCCTTAGCACCAATTCCACAGCATGTAGTTGCAAGACTGGGTGCGTTTCATAGCACTTCTTGTTGGGGTCCACAGCAAAATATCCAGTTCAAACTGGTCCACATGAATTGTTCTCAACAGGCATGAACCATTCTTACAGAGGTAAGTAGGATAAATACCTAGGGGCTTTCTTACACGCCTCTTGAGCCACTTTTGCGTCATTTTTATTATGCGAAAAGTGACGTGCGGGCGGCGTAAGGGGCTTGTAAATAAGCCCCTTAGTTGTAGTTAGTTGACTAGGACATTCTGAACTTTTGTATTACAGAATGGAAATTCCACGTTGGAAAAAGCCTTCACTGACAGAAGCTGGACACCTTTCATTCTGTGGTTCAACAAGAGACTGGTGCTTGCAGTCCTAGTCATGAATACAGGATCAGAAATAATATAAAAGAGCTGAAGGCAGCTCTCTCTGTATACAACAGTCAAATATTATTGTGCTGCATTGTTTATGAAAATGAACACTAAATATCAATCTCTATGAACAATATTTTGTCATTTATATGTTGTTTTTAAATTGAGTGTAGATTGTATGAGATGTGTGATTGTAGACACGATTGGAATAGTATGATTGGATTTTCTTATTATTGAAATGATTACTAATAAAAGATATTTTGTACTTTTTGAAGATAAATAGTTTCGTTGGTTCTTTCTTCTAATTAATTCTTCAGTTTTTTTTATTGATCACTCAAATGTTTATTGTTCTGTATTATTATTGTTGCCTTAAATATTTACACTGACTTATGTAGCCCTGCCTTAAGGAACCTTTACTTCATTAGCAGGGGCCTCTCTCTTTACATTAATGTTTTCCTATGGGTTCATTTTATAAATGTGACGAGCACACACAAAGTTTTGAGAACGTTCTGGGCCGCACCTTCAAATTCGACTCTGGTCTATAGACCTTTTTAGTAAGCTGAGAGGAAAGTGGGTAAACAAAAATGTAAATCTTAAGGTACAGTGTTACCATTAGGACCATACAATAGAATTCTGAGTCAGTAACTTTATTTTAAAATGTTTATTTCAAACTCAAAGCCAAACTAATATAAATCAATCTCAAGAACATGCTATAAAAATACAAAATTACCAAAGGCAGACCAAAGTGGCATACAATATTAGTCCTCAACAGCTAGGAGCATGTAAGAATTTCTGTGGCAGCTATGCAAAAAACAAGGAATAGGATTTGAAGACTAGACTAATGGTTTGATCCTTCTCCCCATACTTGGAAAACATTCACAACATCTACTAAACCCTACACTAAACTAAGTATAGGGGAAATCCTATTGAATCAAAGAAGCAAGGAAGGTTTTAACATCAGAACCTCTGTAGAAGTTTTACAGGTAGAAGTCATGTATAGCATGAAGTCACACAATCAGAGATTACAAGAGAGGTTTGTACCTCTCTAAGTCTAAAGGGAATCCAAGCAAACCCAAGGTGGGTTCCCTAATTAAAATGCACAAAAAACATTCAAGAAATATGACCTAATATGTATCATAGTACATTTCCAGTTCTGTAGAAAGAACTTGGTGCCTTGAACACTACTCCCATATTCCAGTCTCCGTGTAAAATAGTCAGCGGTTCACTCTCAAATATTGCCGACAAAGAATACTGGGGAAAACCCATTACAGAGCTCTCCACACATTCTGACCCCATCGTAGGGAAGTAGAAAGGGAGATGGCCTGGAGATCGATGGACGGAACTGCCAGGAATCCATCGGAGTGGAGGTGTGGATGACGTATGGGACTGCGGGCGATGTGGAGGAGGAGACAGGTCAGGAATCTGGAGGACGAGACCCCGAGGAACTGGAGACTGAGACGCAATCTAGGGAGCGAGACTGCTGAACTCCACTTTCAGAGAACGGAGCACAGAGCGGGGCTGCATGAGACTGCCAAGGTGATACAGGGATTCAAATCTAGGAGTTTCAGGATGCCACGGCTCCAAGACTGAGCCGTAGCCACAGGCAAGTGCTGTGTTGGGGATTCTTGGGTCGGTGGTGAGGCCCTAACTGAATGACCACGCCATTAAGGTGGAGGGAGGGAGCGCTATTGAAAGGGACGGAAACACTTTGTCACGCTTCCCTCTTCTCATGTGGTGCACAGATTTCACGGGTGTCAGTGAAGGTATTGAACACAGAAGAGATAGAGTCTCAATGAGTCTCTCTCTATATCTTTATTCCCGAGGTATGCCACTGGCAGAATCATGAGAGTCCATTCCAGAAAAAGGTGGAATTGAATCCTGCTACTGACCTCTGTGCAACTGGGGATCAGACTAAAAGACTGAGTTCTCAAGGCATTTTTATGGCTGCAAGACCTTCAAACAAAATAATTTTTGTTGTTGTTGTAGCTTACTGAATGTATAATTAAAAAGACTCAAACCCCATAAATGAATGGTCTGTGAACATCCTGACTCTCTTTACACTCCGGTTCCAAAGCGTCCATGAATTCCTCCCTTAATCTGATAGTACCAACTGGTAACAATCCCTTTGTTCTTCATTAAATTAATTTGACAATGCTAGTTCTTCCTTGTCTCACTAACTCTGATATACAATGTGCTCTTTACTAACTAATGATTGCCTTTGGTCTGTTCCTGCAGAGGAGAAAACATGCAGGAAAAAACTTTCAAGTTTGCATTAAATGTCTTGACTGTAAGCTTAAGGCCCACAATTATGCTAATTTAACAGTTTTCTTTAAATACATATTAATTCTACAACCTACATATAATTCAATAAATGAAATCTTTAATAAGGGAATCAAGCTATTTTATACTGTATTAATACATGTGGCAAAGTAAACTAATACACTTTTTTATTAAACAAAAACAACAACTGGTCACAATTTATAAAGAAAGCATTGAACACATACATGATTCATTCTCAGTAATCCCTGGCAAATGCACTGCATGAAATGCATTTTGGTGCACCACCTTACATCTATATATAAGATTAATATCAGCAATCAAGATGTTTCTGAAAAGGAAAAACATAAATATGCACACACATATATGTCTCAAACACACAATAAATGCACCTTCTGTACCTTTAGTGCACTATATCTCATTGGTATTATTGCATCACATGAGTACATAAGACTAACTGTAAATATGTATATATGGCCTAGCCAAATGTAAAAGGATGGAGCCCACATTATGCTACTCCAATCCCCATGCTCTGATGGCTATCAAGCCATCACAGATTAGAATCAGATTATTTTCAGATTAGACCAATCAAAACCTAGTGGTCTTGTTCATCTTTTGTCTGGAGTTCTCCAGAAGCTTCATATCATCATAAAATCTGCTCTGACCTTTTTCTAACTCCATATCTGTTCTCTTTCTCTTCATTCCCTGTCTAACTTGTGCATGCTGATATTCCTTAAAGATCAGAAATTTGAATATTGCATAAAGGGTGATTATCAAAAGGGGTTTCAAAAAGGCACCCATAATTCAACTTCCCAAGCATCCAAACCACCCACCTATTGAAGCAAACCCATTTCCAATAGCTATCCTAGCACCTGTCCCTTCCAAACCTTTCAAATCCTGTGCCAACTTGGATATTTTCTTAATATATTTCTCCAGGTCCTTACTTTCGTCTTGAATATAAGTACACCATTGCTGAACTTTCCACATCCGACAGACTCCGCCCTTTTTTGCGAACAAAAGATCTATCGCAAGTTGGTTCTGCAAGTCCATAGACCCTATTGCAATCATCTCAGTATTTACAAGTAATAAGGAATTTGCAGTATCAGTAGTCAATTTGTCCATAATTGTAGACAGCTTTCTAATTTTCAAATGATTTAGAATTACTCTCACAGATGGGATTATGGCACCAAAATATCTCCAACTACTTCTGCTTCACTAACACCTCATTTAGGTCTGGATTTCTATTCTCATACAGGCTCATTAAAATATTCCACATGATATATTTTTGGGAAAACTATGTCAAGATAACAGGTACCATGCCATCCATGTGGCAATTTGAAACATGCCTTTTGTCCACAAATAAAATAAACTCTAGGAATCACATGATTCTGTCCATCCAGGAAACAAGACTTTTTCTCTCTCGCTTCAAAAGTATATTCACATTCGCTTTCCCCTAGAATCAACTGATCTATATACCTCTGATCAACATGTATATACCAATTTCCTTTGTGTTTCCAATCTAAAACTAAGGTGGGTAAATTTCCTTTTTCATGATGTTCAATTTCTTCACTACTCCACACAGAGTTTTAAGATTCTTATCAGTTTCAGTTTGAGACTTAAGGACTTTGTGAACCTTCCTTAGCCCTACTCCATGTTCGTCTAAAAGACAACCTTAGGTTCCTTCAGTTCCCTTAAGCCTCGGTACTCTTCTTTCTTCCCTCCAAAGTCTATAAAATGTCTTTAATAATAAACAATTCTAGTTCACTCACTATCAGTCCAAACACGAAATGCTTCAGTTCAACAACTAGCACAGGAAACTCATTTGCATCCAAAAAAGGGAAATTCAGCCACATCTAAGATAAGATGTCTCAAGGCACTCAATCTTGTTAACAAAGGAAGTTCAAAGGAACGATCAAACTGGAGATCATGTTCGCGAAGTTTCAATTGAACTTTCACAGTGATCCCAAAATTCCCAAAACTCGTTCTCCCTGTCGTTTGCAAGAAAGTATGTCCATTCAGGGGATGAGTACCTCCAGCAGGTCACTCTTGCTTACTTTGACCTCCTAAGTATTGTCTCTTCTCCTCCTTCACTCAGGTCTGTATCCTCTGGGATATCTGGGAGATCACTTTCTCCTTGTGGAACCAGTCTCCCTTGCTCCTGCCTTCTCAGCCAAATTTCTTCTGCTGCCCCTCACGGTTCTCTAGCACTAGGCCCTTCATCAGGTCCAAGTCTATCTCTGTTATGACCACTGGATTAGCCTTTCTTTTATCAGTTTCATCATCCAACTCTCCAGAACCTTCCTCAGGCTGATCAAGTGCTATTTCAGGTTCTGACTGTACCCTTACAGCTTAACTAACCTGCTCCCATGATCTCTCGACCACCACTGGCTCTTCTGGGAGAGGTGCTGTTATTTCATCAAGGGAACATGGAACCCTGAGAGTATGGGCAGCATTATTCCAATTGGGGAGACCGCCGCACTTCACAGCAGTTGTAGTCATGAGTAGGATTTGATATGGCCCTCACCAATGAGGCTCCAAGCACGACTTCCGTATGTGCTTTTTCACTACCACCCCATCTCTGGGACTTAGGTCTTGGCACTGCTCCTGGTGTGGCAGGGATGTAGCAGCTTCAACCTGATTTGAAACAGAATGCATCATGTCAGCCAGTTCTTTGCAGGAATCTAATATCAAATCATCAGTAATGTTCACAAGTGCATTCACAGGTACAGCCTGCAATCTCATTTCCTTTCCCATGATGGTTTCATGGGGAGACAGTCCTGTTCTACGATCGGGTGTGCTGTGCAGACTCATCGACACCAACGGGAAAGCATCCGGCCATTCCAAAGCCATAAAAGCACATACTTTGGCAAGTCTTGATTTCAGTGTCCCATTGACTTGCTCCACCAGACCTGAAGCCTGAGGTCGGTAACTACAATGCAGATTCTGTTCAACCTGCAAGGCAGCAACAGCATCCTAAACACTTCATTATTGAAGTATGTGCCTCGTTCTGATTCCAAAGAGGTTGGGAAGCCGAACCTTGGTATCAATCAACTCAACAACAACTTCGCTATTGTGAGACTATCATTCCTTCTTCTGGGGTATGCTTCAACCCATCGTGAAAAGATTCACACAACAACCAACACATATCTCAGCCCATTGCACACAGGCATCTCAATAAAGTTAATTTGCATCCTGTTGAAGGGACCACTTGAACTGCCTATGTGGCTCAATGTCACTGTCGTTCTTTTCCCTACATTGTTCTGTTGGCACACAACACATCTGTGACATAACGCTTTCGCCATCAACCTGAACCTTGGATTAATCCATGTTTGGTGAAACAATCTGACCGTAGAATCCCTCCCCACATGAGTTGGATCATAGAAATGTCTTTTCATTGGCGGCAACAAACTATTTGGCAACACAGGTCTGCCATCTCCTGAAACCCATTTTCATCTTCATCTCTTTTAACACAACCTGAGTTTACCCTACTCTACTGTGAGCAAAAGGTTGCAAATTGGTCTTGTCTGTTCCTTCATTTACATACTCTCCATTAAATGTACAAGCATTGTAAGCACAGTCCCTTGCGACTTTGTCAGCATATCTTTTGCCTACTGTCACATAGTCATCTCCCTTGCAATGTGCGGATCACTTTAGGACCATAGCTTGCACAGGCAATTGCAAAGCATCTAACAGTTTTCTCACTGGCCCATCATTACGGATAGGGGATCCGGATAACATCATAAATCCCCACAGGGACCATAACTGTCCGAAGTTGTGCACTTCACCAAAACTGTACTGACTATCTGTAAAATTAGTCACCTGTAATTGATCTGAAATGTAGCATGCTCTGGTAAGAGCAATCAATTTAGCCACTTGTTCGGAGACTACTCCTTGAAGCCAAGCAGCTTCCACTACTCCTGAAATGATGCAGACTGCATAAGCTGCTCTCAAATTTCCTTTGTGATCTCATAAAAACGAGCCATCTACAAACAAAGCGTAATCAGATTCAGGTAGTGATTCATCCTTTACATCTGGTCTCGGCTTAGTGCATAGTTCAGTGACATCAAGACCATCATGCTCCACCTCACCATCAGCATTGTCATTATCAGGAAGTGGTAGCAAAGTGGCAGGATTTAAAACAGAACACCTCTTTAGGGACACGTTCTCGGTCGCCAGTATGATTTGCTCATACTGGGTCACTGTGAGGTGCGGGGTCTTCATTCCAGTTAACAAAATGTTGATAGAATGAGGAACATATAGAGTTAAGCGATGACCCATTTCTATACTTTCACACCTTTCGATGCTGAAACCTGTCACTGCCACTGCTTTAAGGCAACCAGGCAGCGCTGTAGCCACTGGATCTAATTTGGCTGAGAAGTGAGAAACCGATCTTCGGGCACCTCCCTGATTCTGTGCTAACAATGAAAGAACACAGCCAAAGCAAACACGCTTTGTTGTAATCAGGCATTCCTAGTGCCGGGACATGGCAAATGCTTCCTCTCAACTCTAGGAAGGCAACCAGACAGTCATTGTCCCAAGAAACCAGATCTGACACATCCTTGTGTGTCAGCCTCTGTAAAAGCTTGGCCAATAGGGAAACGTTGGGTATCCACTGATGACAGTAGCTCACCATTCTCAAGAACATCCTGACTTCTTTCTGTGTTGTTGGCAGATTCATTTGCATGATCGCCAAAATTCTCTCTTGTGACACCCTTCTCATAACTTTCTCGATATAACGACCAAGATAAAGGACTTCTCACAAACAGTACTACAACTTATTTGGGGACACCTTATGTCTATTTTAAGCCAAGGGTATTAGGAATGCAATAGTGTCAGTTTTACATGCTTCATGAGTATTTGACGCGACCAGACTATCGTCAATATATTGGACTAAAACAGAGTTGCACGGCATAACAAGAGTCTCCAAATTCTTCTTAAGGATCTAGGTAAAAATAAAAGGGCTCGCCGTATACCCTTGTGGGACTCAGCACCATGCCAAAACTCTGTTCCCAAGCTAAAATACAAAGAGGAAATGACTGTCCTCATGCAATGGTACGGTGAAAAATGCCTGGCATAAAAGAATAACAGTAAACCACTCAGCCTCACACGGAATTTGAAACAATATTATGATTTGGTACCACAGGGCGGCACTGAATCACATTGTTATTGATCTTACGAAGGTCCTGCACTATGCAGTACTAACCGCTAGGTTTCTGCAGGCCCATCATGGGTGAATTACATGGGCTCCCCATGATCTCCTTCAGTATACCTTGTTGAATCATTGTCTCAGTCACTAGGGTTATTCCAGTAATTGTTCCAAGGGTCAAATTATACTGCAATGTTCTGGGATACTCCGCATTTGGCTTTATCTGAATACAGACAGGCTCAACTCTTTTAATGAGTCCAATGTCCTTTCCTGAAAAAAATCCCAAACTTCTGGTCTCACTGAATCTCTGAGATTTAAAGCCAAGTCTTCTGTCATCATCATCATTGGATACATTCCAATAATTAGATTCTGATTTGCCAACTCAAAGGCAATTTCCTCATCATGAACTTGTAATACTAATCCTTTTGGGTTACAGTGTATGGTGTAGTTCAGTTTGCACAACAAATCGTGTCCTAACAAACTCACAGGACTCAAATCACAAACCTCAAATTGATGATTATCCTCAAAACTTTCTATTTTTACAAGGACATCCTCAGTAATGAGGTTCTTCATTTGTTGATTAGCAACTCCAATAACTTGGATAGTTTTTCCCGAGAGGGGTAGGTTTGGAACTTCCGCTGATCTCACTGTAGAACGGGTAGCACCAGCATCAACCAAAAATGATGCATCATAGCCATTTACTTTCAGTATCTATGAATGGGCAACTCTAGTCTACCTCCAAGACTGTGCCAAGCACACAATCTTCCTCCCCCCTCCGGCACCGTCTGGAAGTCTGATCAATGCTGAAATTTTCACTTGTTTTGAACATGGGAAATTGTTGGTAAGCATTGTTATTCTGGAAAGCATTCTGATTCAAATTCGGTACCTGGTTTGAAGAAAATCTGGGAACATTAACAGCTTTCTGTGGCATCGGAGGTTGGGGTTCCTGCATCACTGGGGCTTGTGGCACCTTAAAATTCTAAGATCTATGTCTGTGTATGTTCTGTTGCTGCATGGAATGACTGTTCTGAGATGGTACTAATTCTGGATTTTGACTCTGATTTTCAGGATTAAGATGACATTCTCACTTCCACTGCCCCAGCCTATCGCAGTAGTGGCATGATTTCGACATCTTCAATATAGTCACATCAATTCCAGTACTCAGATCAATAGGGACACCCCGGCCTCTACCTTGCGTCTGAAATCCATCACCACTCTGCATGGCCGAAGCTCCCTGTTGATACACTCCCTGCATTGGAGGGGCATTCCCTACAAACTGTGGATTTTGAATTCCTCTCTAAGCAGCCTTCATTTGTACCACCATCAATTTCTCCTTTAACTTTTTCTGCCTCATTTCAATTTAATCATTGCAATATTTAGCATATCGCAAAATTTCGTCAACCGACTTATTCTGCCAAGAAGCCAAATGCTGTTGAATTATCATACAAATCTCTGGCCTCAATCTTGTCACAAACCTGGACACAAAATGTCCCATATCTTTAGGCCCCAGTGTTTTGATTCTGCTATACTGTTTGAATGCCTGTAACAATCTCTTATAGTATGCATGAATCGTCTTTTTCGGTTCCTGGATCGTCCGATCGATCTTGACCCAATCAATATCTTGGGGTGGCACCTTAGACTTCAACTACGTCATTACCTGATCATACTTCCTCATTATTATAGCTGAAGGACAATTAGTTGCAGGATCTGTTGTCTGCTCTCTCTCGGGCCACTCTATGGCTATTTTGCATGACATCCACAAATCACTTGGGACCCCAATATCAAACAAGTTATTCAAATCAGTCCACAAAACCTTTGACATGTTCACAAACCACTCAACTTGCATGTACAACTTTACAGGCTTCTCTTTTAATTTGGGAAATTCATTTGTAAATGACGCAAGATCACTCCTATCCAAGGTACATATATGTAACCTTCACTAGGCACCGCCCATAGAGGAAAGCTTGTAGCTCCCATCTCCCTCCCTCTGGGAGGAGGCGGCTCCCTCGTCCTTCTCTTAGTAGTTGTTCTTTTTGACTATTTACCTTCCCACTTCTCTAATTCACTCCAAATTTGGATGCTGTGGATTAATTCCTGAATTTGCATCTTCATCCCTGGTATTCTCATATGTTCTATATGTTGATCACTAAAAGCGAGTCAGTGGCTTTTCTGTAAAGCCTTTTTCCATTCCAAATCTTCCTCATATATCTGAGCTAGTTCAGATAATTTGTCATGGGCTTGTTTTGCTTTCCTAGTAACATCCTTACTCATGAATAAAAGTTCACTCAGCTGATACGTTTCTATTCAATCCAATGCAAGACAACAATTTATCATTTCATCCATTTTCAAATTCAATTTTTCCACATCCTCCAAGTTTACTTTCAAAGTGGATTGAAGAGTTCTCTGACACTTCTGTATTCCCACTCACATTTGATGCATCATTAAGAACTTTAAAATTAATCTACCAATTCCTGAACATTAAGCCCAGGATGTACTTCTGGGGCTTTAGATACTATCTTTACTTTAGTGTGCTACTCTGCATATTTAAAGGCGGTTCCCAAGTAAGTGAACCCAGATCTGGTAACCGAGGGAACAACCTAAAAGGTCCAAATCCACTCTGATGCACACATGGGCCTGCACTTGCACCACAAGGAGAACCTACATTGATCGGACTTAAAGGAATGAATTCTCCCACCTTCCGACTCATGTGGGTCATTTCTGATGCCTGTTGTTGAGTGCGGACAGCTGAGTTTTGTAATTCCATTTCCCCTAGAACCAGGTTTATATATAGAAGCCACTGGTACAATGATAACAGGAACTATAAATGCATCTGGGACTGGGGGGGTGGAGCTTGCTCGAGACCAAGATGGCCGCTTGAGCCTTTAGCTCCGTGACACCGTCCTACTATCCGTTCAATATCCGACAGCCTCGCAGCACACTATCCCTTGCTAACTGCGGCCTGCCTGCTAGAGCGTGCTGGGGACACAGCGAGCGAACTCCGGCTCGTCTACGATCGGGGAAGGTGAAGCTACGAGCCCTGTTCGCTGCGTGCCTAGCTGGGCCTGGAGCCCCGGACTGGGGTTGGAACTCGGGAGCGGAGGTCGGGCCAAGACTCACAGCAGAGACGGGAGGAGCCGGTCCATCGCCTTATCGTATCGGCTCGACACGTTACACCGGAGAGCCCGGACACACTGCAGCGCCCCTGAGGAGCTCTCTGCGGGCCGAGCAGCACGAGGACGGAGGTACGTAGACACGCAGGCGACCGGAGCCTGCAAGACGATCACTGGCTGCCAGAGAGTGCTACCGGCGCTCGTAATACCGGGGCGGCTGGTTTTCTTCCCCCTCTGCACCCCCCCCCTGGACCTCGGAAATGGGAGCGGAGCGTGCGGGGTGCTCGACCTGAGGTGGCTGCTGCTTTGCTCGCCACGACAAACCTGACTGGCTGGCGGCCTCTATACTCCCTGGGACCGCCATTTTGACACACAAGCACTGCCCTGGAAGAGTTGGAGTGTTGGAGAGGCGCAGACAGAGGTACCAGCCGCTGAGGGGGGTGTAGTGGTGTTGCAGCCTTGGGACAGCGGCGCATGCGGGCGTGCCCTGATCCCCCGATCTTGAGTGGTGTGGGTGGTGCAGAGATCCACTCCACGGGCGGGACTGCGTTATCCGCCGCACATTGACTAGACCCTGGGAGCGGTGCCTTAGATCTGGAAACCACACGGGGCGGACACTACAGACCCTGCGACGTGGGGAGAGGCTGACGGCTGCAGCGTGGTGCCGATCTGAGGTGCGGCGGAGGAGGCATTCGTGACCTACTGCCCGGATTCGCGCTCCAGGTCGCGGCGTATCGGTGGGGCTAACCTTAACGCTAAAGTGAGGGTCTGTCGAGGGGCGCCAGTGTGGAGGAGCGAGCCAGTGGAGCAGTGCTGTGGGGAATGTGACTCCAACCGTTGACCAGATAGTAGCGTGGATTGATTCCCCCTGGAGCTCCCGGTAGTCACAACAGTCATCTGGCGTGAGGTGAGGCAGGTCTGGAGCGTAGGGGGGCTCTACCTGGAGGGCCCTGTCGAGAGCCAGCATGGGCAGAGTGGACAGGGCACAGCCCAAGCTGTCGTTTGACCAGAAGCGGTCGAAATCACACGACACCGCCACAGTAGAAACAGACAGGATGCAGGCCCCCACGACCGTAGATCCTAGCCCAGATATCCGGGTGATGTTGGTAGCCATGGAAAAAAGCCTACAAAGCGGAATCACCTCCCTGGGCACGAAGATGGACGCCCTCTCCTACCAGATGGACAGAATGGTGGAGCGCTTAGACAAGCATGCTGAGCGCCTGGATATGTCGGAGCAGAGACTTACGGAGGTGGAGGAAGCGCAAACTACGCTGGATACAGACCATAAACAACTTGGGAGGGTCCTACGTGTCCTCCAAGATAAAACGGAAGATCTGGAAGCACGTTCCCGTCGCTGCAATCTCAGAATCACCGGCCTTCCAGAAACCACCCAGACGGGTAACATGGAACACTTTGTGGAGAAACTGTTGATCACGCTTCTGGGAGAGGTGGCATTCTCCGCCATGTTCGTGGTGGAGAGAGCACATCGTTCCTTGGGCCCTCGCCCACAATCGGGGGCGCCATCACGACCAATCATTGCAAAACTGCTCAACTATCGAGACAGGGACACAGCCCTGAGACTAGCACGGGAAAAGCAGCCATTGTCTTATGAAGGTTCGGTGATCTCATTGTTTCCAGACTTCACGATCTGGGTGCAGGAGGCACGTCGCCAGTTTGCTCCCATGAAAAAACAATTGCGGGACATCGGTGTGGACTACGCCATGCTGTACCCAGCGAAGCTACGAGTCAACAGACAGGGCCGCTCCCACATTTTCACTGATCCAAAGTCCTTGCAGAGGGCCCTAAAGGACTGGTCCAAGGAGCGTCGTCGCAGTCCGGAGCGGCACCCGAGCGATGAAGCAGCAGGGGGGTCCCTGGAGGACCAAGACTAACTACGTCACTTTGCAGCTAGATGATAAGTATGGTTATGGGACTGGCACGTGTGGGGGTGGGGGCGGCTCTGTGTATGGATGATAAGATGCCAGGAGCAGTACGCAGTTGCCACACCCCAGTTGCTGTGTGAGAAGGGACTACTGGTATGGCTGAAACCTCCCAGTAATGTTGAAGTAGCGGTCACTGGCAATGATGTTGGGAGACGGCGAGATCTGCTGCCGGTGGAGAGGGGTACATCTGGGTCATGTTGCAATTGTGACTGAGCTATTGTGAACGGTTGGGGGGGTCTCACGGATCGCTGCGACCTGTGCAAGGGGGGGGGACGGCCGCTACACGGGCTCCTTGCTGATGCTAAGGCCTAAACACTTTGAGTTTGTGAGGTTGTATTAATATACACTGGCGGTGCACGGGGGGCTGATTGCTGCTTACTTTGTACTTTCTACTTGGACGAGCAACATCCGCCCACGAGTGCAACACAAAAGGGGAGGATATTTGGTTTTTGGGGGGGTGGAGGGAGGGTGATTGGGGGATCTAGGGGATGCATCACAACCAAGTTGGGGGAGGTCTGTTGTGGGTGGGGGGTGGAGGGGGGTGGGGAAAAGTTGGTTGTTGCGAATGTTTACAGTCTCACGTCTTTGGTTACACAGTGCGATTAACACTGAGAGGCCATATAGGTCGAAGCACATAATGGGCTATATTAAGTGCGATGGCAGGACACAGTGAGGTTAACACGTTAGCGACCCCAGACTCCCTCAGAGCGCTTACGTGGAACGTTCGGGGGCTCAACGACCACCGTAAGTTACATAAGGTGCTACACTACTTAAATAGGCAGAATATTGACATAGCCTTGATACAGGAGACCCATCTGCCATTAAATAGCGCGCTGCTACACAGCAGAGGACTATTGGATAATATCAACGTCTCGGGTTTCACCACACATGCCAGAGGGGTGATGACATGGGTTAACCCTAGGTCGGGTTTCAAGATGGCTCTATTGGACTCAGACAGGGATGGTCGTTTTGTGATCTCCAGGTGTCAGGGGAAGGGCGCCGATCTAATTATAGTCAATGTCTACGGTCCCAATTACGACTCCCCGGAGTTTTACACGTCGCTTGCAAGCACAGTTCATAAGCACCCGGAGGCGTTGTACCTGTGGGGAGGGGATTTTAATCTAGTCAGGAACCCTAATTTAGACAGGTCTGGGGGACCGGTGAGGCATCCATCTGCAGCGGCCAGAGCACTTGAGAGTGCCATGATGGGAATGGATCTCTGTGATGTGTGGAGAATGAGAAACCCGGATAGAGGAGGCTATACACATTATTCAGGTTATCACAACCTCCACACCCATATAGATTACTGGTTGATCTCTACGTCTCTCTTGGGACAAACACGAGAATGCTTGGTACTCCCTCTCACCCTGTCGGATCATTTGCCTCTTTTACTGGTGCTCAGCACGCCAAAAAAGTCTATCCCACCATTTACATTGTTGGATCCTGTCTTCAAAGAAGACTTGGCTGACGCTATAGAAACCTTTTTCACAATTAAAGTGGGCTCGGTGGATAGTTTCCAGGTTGTCTGGGAGACCTTCAAGGTCTACATTCGGGGTGTAGCTATGGCCAAGCATTCGGGGGTTCTCCGCTCTATCCGACAGAGACTGGCAGGCCTGGAACGGAAACTGGGTGCCTTGGAAAAAAGACAATTGTCGGGTGCCGATGAGGCAACAACGCGTGAAATGAAGGAACTGCTGGGAGAATACCATGACGCTGCCGATAGTGAACTCAAGCATCTAGGCAAATACGCCACGGCACATGTGTACGGGGAAGGTGACAGGCCGGGTTCCGTATTAGCGCAACTATTGAAAAATAAGCGCGGTAAAATGTTGGTCACGGAAGTTCGGTTGGCGGATGGGGTGACGCTGACTGAAGAGGCGGACATAGCAGATAGGTTTAGACAATTTTACGCGGGATTATACACTGCCAGACCTTTTGGCGCGGAAGATGAAATACTTGAATATCTTGAGCATATCAAATTGCCATTTCTCAACAATGCACACCGGGAGTTACTTATGCGACCCATCGCTCGAGACGAAATTGTATTGGCCCTGGCGGGTTTGAAGGCAACTAGCGCTCTGGGGGCGGATGGCCTCACCGTCGGCTTTTACAAAACCTTTCTTGACATGTTGCTCCCATATCTTGCAATGTTATTTGAAGACATGTGCGTGTCCGGCGCTATGCCACCATCGATGAGGGAGGCGATAATTGTCGCCATCCCTAAACCAGACAAGCCCCTGGATGAGTGCGGGTCCTACCGTCCACTCTCTCTGCTCAATGTGGATACCAAATTATTCGCTAAGATACTCGCTAATCGGCTTGTGCCCCTGGCACCAATATTGGTCGCCCCAGAGCAGGCGGGGTTCATCCCGGACAGGAACCTTACCTACAATCCCTGCACAGTGTTTGACACCATTCAGCATACGAAACAAGACACTAAAGCGGTCGCGGTCTTCCTCGACATGGAGAAGGCCTTCGACTCAGTCGAATGGCCCTTCATGAGACAGGTGTTGTCTAGGATGGGACTGGGCCCAGTCTTTCTTCAACTGATCGGAGTGCTGTACGATGCTCCCACGGCTCGCATTAAAATAGGCAATTTGGTTACGGACCCAATTACAGTCACCAGAGGAACGAGGCAGGGCTGCCCGCTGTCTCCTATCCTCTACGCCCTGGTTGCAGAACCACTGGTGTGTGCGCTTCGAGAGTACCATAGTCATAAAGGTGTCTGTTTCCCAAGTTGTAGGATCATAGTGTCTGCCTATGCGGATGACACGTTACTATACGTTCGCGACCCGGAAAGTAACCTCTCCTCCGTACTTAGGGAAGTGGTGCACATTGGGGCGCTGTCGGGTCTGCGGGTTAACTGGTCTAAATCAACAATTTTCCCACTCACCTCGGTCACGACTCCTTTCGAGCCGGACTATCCACTGCAATGGTCCACAGACGCGATCCGATACCTCGGCATCCGCCTCCACACGGACTCGGAGATTGTGTTTAGGGAAAACTACAGCACCACGGTCCATAGGCTGGAGGAAGATGTAGAAACCTGGATTCGGTTGCCATTGTCTCTACTTGGCAGAATCTCCATCATGAAGATGGTGGTGCTGCCACGTTTTCTGTTTCTCTCTACAAACATACCCATAGTATTGCCTCGCTCCTTTTTTCAAAGAGTTAATACTTTACTGATAAAATTGGCCTGGCGGGCAAACAAGCGAGGGTGCAAAGGCAGATCCTTACGTTACCATATCACCTGGGGGGGTTGGGCGCGCCAGATTTAAATTTGTATTATAGAGCGGCGCAAGGTGCCCAAGCTTATCATTGGATGCATGGTTCGCCGGATATACCGTTTCTTCGCATAGAAAAACTTCACGCTGATCCCCTTCCCCTTCCCGCCATGATTTTTGAGCCTCCGGATCGTAGGACGGGGATATTGGACTCCATTAACTCGACCCGACACGCATGGCATAACTTATTGCAGCTGCAGGCGGGGGCTCTATTGTACTCCCCGGGCATGCCCATCGAATGGGCTTTATGGCTGACCCCGTGCAGGGACAAAGGGGTTATACGGGCATTAAAATCATTGAATATAATCACAGCGGGAGATCTCTTCCAAGATAGCACTGTTAAAACCTGGGAGGAGGTGGAGGACCCGGCGACGGCTCGCAATGTGCTGCACAGATTTCAGTTTCATAGAGTTAGGAGTGCACTGTATGGAATTTTGGGAGAGGATATGCAGGAGCCCCCGGACATGCCTGAACTGTCCTACATAATCAGGGCTCAGACGCCCCGCAAGATGGTAACCAATATATATAAACTAGCTATGTCCCATAGAGCGAATTCCTATACCAAAGCCAGATTGGCCTGGCAGGGAGACTTACAACAGACAATTGGCGACGACATGTGGACCTACTGTTGCTCAAGCACCCGACGTGTCTCCTTACATGGCAGACACAGACTGATTCATTTTAAATATGTGAACAGAGTGTACTACACACCAGAGAGACTACACAGATATGGGTTGAGGGAGTCCCCGGCATGCGAAAGGTGTGGGTCACAACTCGCGGACTTCTTCCATCTGGCATGGCAATGTCCGGGAGTATACACATTTTGGGAATCAATCTTCCAGGAATTGGGGAAAATTGTGGACACAGAGCTTGCTACAGACCCGGCCATGGCCCTTTTAGGGTATAGTAAACGGCTGCCTAAGGCAATACGTAGACTAGTGGATATGGGTCTTCTAATAGCTAAGAGGAGGGTCGCTATGTGCTGGTCGCGGGGCCCCCTACCCACAATGGTCTCACGACATGCTTTATTGTAGCACACAAACAGAGGCTTTTAGCGAACTGCTTCCCCCCAGGAGCAGGCCCAAGAATTTCTGGGGACTTTACACGACATACATGCTTCCCAGGGTCCCAGATGCTGAGAACGAGGCCCACATAGACCCACCCGACAATATGCAGGACAAATCCACTTAATTAATCTTGGGTGACGCAACCTGGATGGCGCAGTTCAGGGTGGGGAGTATAGGCTGTGTTTTGGATACCCCTCCCCTGCCTCCCCCCACCTCAGGAGAGAAAGCCAAACTAGCTGGGAGGGCACGTGGGGTACGGGCTTCTTTAGGCCTGTTGGGAAGCGCGCCTAGCCGTGTGTAGCAATTCAGACGACCTTTAATTGATCCATATATAATTTGTCACCGCAGTATAGACGTGGGCTGTGTATGTTGAGTTTATAAAGTTTTGACGTCGTTTACTGCTTATTCTGCGCATTACGTTCCTACCACACACTACCTTATGAACGCTGCCTGCCCACAGGGTTGTTGGCCTTATAGCTGTGTGTAACTCTTTCCACTGATACGCTGCCGGCCCCAGGGTTGTAGGCAAGTGGCTGTGTGAGACTGAGCAGATTTCAATAAAACTTTTTTAAAAAAAATGCATCTGGGACTGTACAGACAGTGGGGGCCCCAGGAACGCAAGTCGCTGGATTTTCGCTGTAATAGTCCCCATCATGCTGTGGTCCTTCTGCACAGGAGAAATCCCTATCATAGCAGGGCTCTTACTTACTGCTGCAGTAGGCACTCCGGTATTCCCACCTGCAACCTCACTCTCACCTCCTTCCGTTCTAATCTCATTATACGGAGATGGTGGCTCAGACATTAATTCGTCTAAAAGACTGTCAGTAATATCACAATCACTATTTTCATCTTTCTCTCTGAATTGTTTTATTGTATCCTTCTGTCCCTCTCTCAGCTTTCCAATAATGAGTAAAATTTGGATCCTTCTATCATGTCAGTTCTCTGCCTTTTCTGGTCTACAGTCCACCTTGCATCTGTATAAGTGCACATTGTCTTTTTCACTCATTCCAGGTATCACTCTTTTTCTCTTGCGCGAGCCACAAGCACCCAAGAGTCAAGCGATTCAAATTGTGTGGGTCTTGGTTGTGGTTTCTTTTCATATAGAATTCTCCTCAAATTTTCAATAATTCTCAGATTAAATGTGCCATAACGTGGAAGCACCAGTGTACCTTCTTTCTCAGTGATCTTGTGCCATTGTTCTAGACAATTACATCTGTGTAACACTACGTATATCGCCATATAAAGTCCCACATTGTCTTTGGGTGGGACTTTTTCCCCTCTCAAAGATATCTGAACATCTCCAATAAACAAATCTTGTACATTTTTAAAACATTTCTTTTTCAATTAAAATGTGTTTGTTTAGACAAAAAAATCTATATTTTACTTAAAATCTCGTTCCAAATCATCAAACAAGTAGACAGCCAATAACAGCGTGGCTTTACACCAGCCGACCTATCCTAGCGTGGCACACTGTGATGACAATCTTACTCGCAGCAGCTCACCCTCCTTTACAATTTTCACGAGCGCACTCTTTTCAGTAATACATTTGCAACTAAATACATAGCAACAGGTAACAATTGTCTGTTTACTAAAGAATCGACAGAAATCAATCATGAAAAAGTAACACAACCACGCTTTCAAATGAAACTTCGTCCTGCGGGGAATCACTCTGATCAGTGCAGCTTTCTTCTGCGCCAAAGGTTTGCATCACTAATCATACCTTGCTTTCACACAAAAGATAAACGTCCCTACCTCAAATAGGCTGTCGACGACATCCAACGACCAACCCCACAAAACCTCAGCAGACAATTACAATACAGTGTCTTCTACACTTTTTTAATATTATCCCGGGATCTTAGGCCAAGTCGGGCCAGATAACAACTTCTCCACAATAAGCACTACACTCACACAATCATCTAGAACTTTAGCACAACATATCACAATCGCCGCAAGAGACCACACAAGTGCCATAAACACCGCAAGCTAAACATAAGCCGCTTATACAAAACCCTATTGATACTCACACCTCTGCTGTTACTACTCGCTCTCACCAAGTAGAACATCACCACCAACACCGATTCTCCACTAGGGACTGAGTTTGGACACCAGGGACTGAGTTTGGATCTGGGCTGATCTAAAGTAACAGTTTTTAACCCCTCAAATTCAGGTACTAACCATCCTCGGTATGCTAACATTTGAGAACGCTCTAGACCGTTCGCTCCAATTTGACTCTGGTCAATAGACCGTTTTAGTAGCCTGAGAAGAAAAGGGGTTAAGAACAATTTAAAACTTAAGGTACAGTGTGACCATTAAGACCACACAATACAAGTCCTAGTCAGTAATTTGAAGTTAAAAGGTTTAGTACAAACTGAAAGTCAGACTAATAAAAATCAGTCTTAAGAACATACTATAAAAATGCAAAATTATCAAAGAAATACCAAAGCGGCATACAATATTGGTCCTCAACAGCCATGGAGCATACAAACATTTCTGTGGCAGCTATGCAGAAAATAAGGATTAGGATTTGATGACTAGACAAATGATTTAGCTCCTTCTCCCCATACATGGAAAGGATTCACATTTACTAAAACATACACTAAACTAAGGGTAGGGAAAACCCAATTGAATCAAGGACTCAAGATAGGTGTCAAAATCAGAACATCTGTAGAAGTTCTATAGGTAACGAGACATGTATAGCATGAAGCCACACATTCAGAGATGACAAGAGAGCACTGTCTCTCTCTAAGTCTGACCAAACCCAAGGTGGGGTCCCTAATTAAAATGCACAAAGAACATTTAAGAAATATGAACTCATATGCATCATAGTACTTTTCCTGGTCTCAAGAAAGAATTTAGCGCCTTGAACACTACTCCCATATTCCAGTCTCCGCTTCCAAAGCGTCCTTGGATTCCTCCGTCCGTCTGATAGTACCAACTGGTAACACTCCCTTTGTTTTTCATTAAAATTATTTGATCTTGCCAGTTCTTCCTGGCCTCACTATTTCTGAAATACAATGTGCTTTTTACTAACTAATGAATGCCTTTGGCCTGCCCCTGCAGAGGAGAAAACATTCAGAAAAACAACTTTTACGCTGGTGTTAAATGTTTCACCAGTAAGCTTAAGGCCCACAATCACGCTAATTTAACAGTTTTCTTTAAATTCATATTAATTCTACAACCTACATATAACCCAATAAATGAAATATTTAATAAAGGAATCAAGCTATTTTATACTGTATTAGTAGAAACTTTATTTGATTTTTCAAGAAAATCATAAAAGTAGACACAATTAAAACTGTACAGACGAAAAAGTTAAAAAGGTCTAAAACACAGCCTGTGCAATATACAATGGGCAAGTTAATAATACATGTGATTAAAAGTAAAAATCTAAGAAGCATCATAAAAAATCGCATCAATACCAGCTTTAAAACCCAATATTAAAATTTAACACCCATGCAGAATCTCAGATAGAAAGTGAGTCATGAAAAATCAAATTGTGGGAGACTTTAACAATTGCAGAAACAGAAAGACTGGTCTCAATTGGCTGAAATTCACAGGCAAGAGAAGTGGACGAATATACTTATGATGGAGACTATTAAATCTTGCACATGTCATGCCAATGTGAAAAATATCAGGAATGGAAACATTGTCACAAGAACATGCCTGTAGGACCTAAACTTTAGACCAAGTCCCTTTAGGCAACAACAATTGATAGAACAGATTAACTCTAAAGTAGGTTAACAACCTGCAGTGGAAATTGGACATCTCCAGCATCAGATAGGGTTCCATTCCAGGGATACTTTTAACCACAATAAAATGAAGCATAGAGTGCTTGTGAAAGCCGCAGACTCTCTCGTTCAAGGTGAGAAAGGCCTGTTTTATCCAAGAAATGTCCCTCCTCACAATGCGCTCAGGTTCAGCAAAAACCTCAGTGTGACCCAAAGAGGTTAAGGTACGTCTGATGTATGTAAGCCATAAAATGCACAACATGATCCAAAAGAAGGCAATTTCGAATAATAAGCCTGTTGAGATTAAGGTCCTTCTTTAGCCAAATGGACAGCCAAAGAAGCAAGGGGCGTAACCTGATAAGGTCGGAATTATACCCCTGCCCAGGTTCCTCATAAACCATCTCAGAAGGTATACTCTGGGCAACTCTAAGAAGACCTTTCAGGAAAGAGTGTTCAATGACCTGCAGTTGGGAGGATGACACAAAGCCCCAAATGTTGCATGCATAGCAACCCATCATAATACGCTTAGCCCTGAGTACTTTACACATGGTATCCACGTGTGTGACCTATGTGCTTAGACAGGACACTAACCCTGGTAAATGCTGATTTAAACCTAATGGAGTTTTTCTTGAGCAAGGGCTCCCAAATGTGAGATTGGAATCCAATAGGATCCTTAGGTACGAAAAATTATTGACCCTAGAGATAGACTGCCCCTTTCTCCAGAAGCTTTTGGAGTTAGTGTTTCTGGGGCCCACCACCATTACATGGGATTTAACGTAGTTGGTGGTAAGGTCAAGCTCATCCATAAAGATTACAAAAAGGTCTATGAGACGCTGTAGTCCCTTGGTTGTGCGCGACATTAGAACGGTGTCACCCGTGTATAAAAGAACAGGCAGACGATCACCTCCCAAGCTCGGTGCATCCACCCCATGATCGAATACAGCCAATCGCAGACCATTAATATAGAGAGTAAAGATGAAAGGTGCCAGGATACACCCTCGGCGCATCCCTATCTTCAAATTAAAGGGCTGGGTGCATTCCCCATTCACTCCATATCTTACAGAAGCAGTTAGATCCTCATGAAGACTGCGCAGGAAGGTGATCAAAACCAATTCAACTCCCCATGGACACGAGCATGGCCCAGAACTTAGTTCTATTTACTCTGTCAAAGGCCGAGCTTAGGTCCATGAAGGCCAGATGGACCGCCCCCTCCTTCACCCTGGTGTACTTCACAATTAACATATACAGGTTCAGGAATTGATCAACTGTGCCCACCCTGCCCTAAACCCATATTGGGCTTCCGACAATACATTCTTATCTTTTGCCCAGATGGTAAGGCGATCCAGAAGGACCCTCCTTAACACCTTAACCTCACTAGGCACCAAGGAAATTGGAGGGTAGCAGTCGGGGTCAGCCCTACTACCCTTCTTGAAGATCGGGACAATGATCAATTGTTTCCAGCTAGGTGGAAGCGGCCCACTCTTGGCCACGTTAAAGTGCTGAGTCAATATAGGGCCCCAAAGATGAACCTCAGATTTAAATAGGTCCCCTGGGATACCATCTGGGCCCGGGGCCTTGCCATCTGGGAGAGACATGATAGCTTTCCTAAATTCCTCCCACTGAAAGCAAAGACCAGAAACCTCCTGATTTACAGGCAATGGGACCTCACCGGACTCAAGGTCATAAATGGCCCCTAAATGGTCTAACTAAACCTAAGGGGTGATGGTTAGGGCTGCATGCTCACTTGGTCTGGGGAGAAAAGGGGAATGTTCACTACCCTCCAAAACGTTGTGCAGTCCCATAGAGCGCAAGGCCCCAACAGCTTGTCCCATAGCTCCTGCTTTAGCATCTTCTTCCTCTCTGAGCGTACCAGACAATAGCTTGCCCTTGCCCTCCTCAATGCCTCCCGTTTGCGAGGATGCCTGTGCACAGAGACCATAAGTGCTCTATGGAAACCATTAACAGGGCACCACCACAGGAACAGTATTGGGGAGAGTGAGGGCAGTCTTTTTTTTTTTTTTTAAACAAATTTTTATTAATTTTCCGTTCTATACCGTTGCTGTCATACAGATATATATACATACAGGTCCAAGTTTGATTATTTAACATTGGCTATTAGTTTTCAGTACCTATTACAATACTTTTTTTTTTTTTTTTTACAATAGTGCAGGGTCATACCTTTCCACATTACATTTGTGACCTGTTTGCTGGTGTCCATGTTCATTTCTGGAATACAGCTATCTTGGCGCAACTTCACCGTATGGTACATTGATCCATTTTGTTTTAATATCAAACATTACAATAAACATAACTCCCCCTCCCTCCACCCTGCGTACTCAGCCAAACTATGAGTCAATTATTATAACACCTTATTTGTGTATCCTCCCTTCATCTGGTTATTTTACAACCAACACTTTGTCTACAGGTAGAGTTGACTGCTTTACTTGTCTTCCACAACCTCTGGTGTTGTGTAGCCTACCCAATACATCTCCATACCTCGCGCTGGATTCTTCCAATACTTTAAATTATAGGTATCTCATTTGCTATAAGCTCTTCTAACATTACATTCCACTCCATTGAGATAGGTTTTTTTCGCAGACCTCTATTTTCCTCTCTCTGTAACTCTATGCTTTCCGCTCTGCCCCATCTAACCATCTCATTAAACCAGTCGGACGCTGCTGGTGCTGTCCTCGCCTTCCATCTCATGGTGATCGTCCTCTTTGCTAGTATCAGTGCCAGATTAACAAATCTATATGTGGGATTTCCACTTTTGGGCTGAGGACTAAGTCCTAGTATGTATCTCTCTAACGAAATCTCCTTTCGTTCTGGGGCCACTGTGTTTAGCATGGTGGTTATTGTTGACCAATAGGGTCTCAGTCTGGGACAGGTACATATCATATGTAATAATCCTGCTGCAGTTTCCTGACATCTTGGACATGTATCAGTGGTATCTGGGAACATCTTACTTAATCTGTGCGGGGTCAAGTATGCACGGTGTGAGATCATCAACTGGATAAATTTAAATTTCGGATTGCGTGAGACTTTCCTTGGGTGTTCAAGTATGATACCCCATTCCTTATCAGTTAATTCCCTTCCTATATCTGTATTCCATTTATCTCTGAGTGCTTGCAGTGGGATTGCCGTGTGTGCTCTGATTCCATGTGACAACCATTTAGTCAAATGGGATCAATTCCCCATTAAATATTGCATACGTACTAATTCGTGCGTGTGGGGCTCTGTTCCTTCTGGCGTCCACGTAGATCGTAGGTATCTCGCTATGTTGGCATATAAAAGAAACTGGGTGTCCGGTACCCCTTGCTCCCTTACAAAGGTGTCATGTTTCATTAGCACACCATCTGCAAAGAGCATCCCTATTGAGTCCACTCCCGCCTCCAACCATGTATGTATATGCCTTTGTGTTACTGTTTCTAGAGGCAGAGGCAGACCCAAAAGCGGTATATTAGGGGAATAGGTAGTCTGGCTCTTGGTGTATTGCAGTGCCCGTCTCCAGTATTGTAACGCCACCTGTAGTAATGGAGGCGCAGTTTTGGGTATTTTGCTATGTGGTAGCAAAAGGGTATGTAGCGCACCTCTTTCCCAAGTACGTCGTGACATATCTATCTCATATAAATTACGCCCCGCAATCCAGTACACCAACCACTGTAGCTGTCCTGCATAGCAATATGTTCTAAAATCTGGGGCGCTCAGCCCCCCATGTCTAGTATCTAATCGAAGCTTTGCCAATCCAATTCTCTGTCTCTTGTTTCCCCAGATCAATTCTATCAGAAGCGTATCAAGTATTTGAAAAACCTGCATAGGTAGCACTATCGGCAAATTCGTAAAATAATATAGCAGCCTGGGGAGCATCACCATCTTGGCGATAGCGACCCTGCCCACCACTGATAGTGGTAGGGATGTCCAGAATTTTATCTGTGTTCTAAGTGTGTTAATTGACCGCATTATGTTGCTATCTACTATGTCCTCCTTCTCCCTGTAGATGTGGATCCCTAGATATTTAAACGTAACTGGCGCCATCTGGAACGTCCACTGCCCCAATTGTAGGGGGGCGAGTTGTGTGCAGGCTGTGAATGAGAATGCATAGGACTTGGAGTCATTAATAGCGAGACCGGACAAGTGTTGGAACCTATCAAACATGTCTGATATTGTTGTGTGATCATTTCCCAAGTTTCCGAAATAGAGGATAATATCATCCGCATAAGCTGATACAATATGCCATTCCGCCCCCACAGGTATGCCATGCTGCCCCGCTTGAGTGCGTATTTTTGCGAGAAGTGGTTCCAATGCGAGAATAAATATTAAGGGTGATAGTGGGCACCCTGTCTTGTACCCCTGTTCACTACATATTGCTCAGATATATGCGTGCCTGTACGTGTTCGTGCCGTGGGGTTAGTATATAATAAAGTCACCCATTTGGTGTAATTATCTGGAATACCAAATTTCGGTAGAGTATAAAGCATGTAGCCCCACTGTAGTGAATCAAAAGCCTGACTCAGATCCAGCGATATACAGCCCTGTGTGTGCTTGTTCGGATGTGGCCGTGTCATCAATTGATGCAGTTTACGGATGTTGAGGGCCGTGCTCCTGCCTGGTACAAACCCACATTGATCAGCATGTATCAATTTCGGTATAAGCTGTTGAATCCGGTTAGACAATAATTTACTTAAAATCTTGTAGTCCGTATTCAATAATGAGAGGGGTCTGTAACCCGACAATTCTGTACTATTCCGCCCTGGTTTAAGGAGGGAAACCACCAACGCCTGTAGCGTAGAATCGGGCAGTAAACCGGATTCCAATGACGCACAGTACAGCTGTTTGAGGTGTGGGACTAGTAATGTCTTATATTTTGCATAAAATTCTACTGGCAAACCATCCATCCCTGGTGTTTTATTTCTAGGTAGTGCCTTAATTGCTGCGTTAATTTCTGCGTCCGTTATTGGTTTATCTAGTTCTTCTTTGTGATCTGCCGCTAATTGCGGCAGTTGTAGCCCCTCGAAGAATACCTCATACTCATTGTCGTTCAGTTCAGGTGGAGCCGCGTATAGTGTCTCATAATAGGACTGGAAGGCCTTATTAATTTCTAGTTGTGTGTTGACCGTGTTTCCTTCCTGTGTAGTAACTTCTAAAATGGGGGTCATCGTCGGTGCATGTCTAATAATCCTTGCAAGGAGTGGGCCTGCCCTATCCGCCTCAGCATGTTGCTTTTGTGTGTATAGGCGGTAATCCACTACTCTGAGCTCTTCAAGCAATTCCGCGTGCCGCATATGTGCTTCATGTAGCTCCTCTGCATGTGTCTCCCCATCTACTGCTGCCTGTTCCAGCCCACCCAGCTTACTTTTCACTTCTGTGAGGCTGGCTACGAGGGCTGCACGAGCCCCTACTCTTGTACTAATTGCCACTACTCTCACCACTGTCTTAAAGGCATCCCATTCTATCTGCCGAGAACTAGCAGTATTTGCGTTTTCTGCAAAGTAATTGGTAATGGTTTTAGAAAGTGCATCGCGAAACACTGGGTCCTCCAATAAAGCAGGTTGGAGTTTCCAAGTCGGGATTGGAGTGGGTGATTTGCCTCAACACAACGTAACTTCTAGTGGATTATGATCGGATAGTGTTTTCCCTATATATGTAGCATCCACTACATCTTGTATCAGTCCTAACGAGCTACATATCCTGTCAATTTGTGTATGTAGACCATGTGGTGGCGAGAAAAAGGAGTATTCTCTGCTTGCAGGATGGAGTGTGCGCCAAACGTCAACTATATTCCAGCCCGCTGCCCAACCCTTCAGCGCTGCTGCCTGTTTGTTAGCACTTGTACCTTGGAGTGGCGGGTGTGATCTATCTAGCCCCACATCCAATACTGCGTTAAAATCTCCCCCAATTACCCACGGGTATTCTTCCCAACCCACCAGGGTTGTGGAGATGACATCCAAAAATGTATCTTGCTCTGAATTGGGTGCATATACACTCCCCAGCATTATGTGTTTCCCATCCAACACACCCAACAAGAACACATATCTTCCCTGCACATCCACTCTTTGGTCCACCAGTGTGAAAGGGGTGCCGTTGCGTATCCATATCGCTGCTCCGCGTGCAAACGCAGAGTAAGCTGTATAGTATAGTTGCCCCCTCCATTTCTTTTGCAGCTTAGTGGCTTCTGCAGTGGTAAGGTGTGACTCCTGCAGTAAAGCTATATGTACCTTTCTACGGTTGAGCTGAGCTAATATTCTATGTCTTTTGTGTATTGAGCCTAGGCCCCTCACATTCCAGGAGGCGTAGACATACTTACTAGGCTGTGACATCCTTCTGTAGGCAGTGGTGTATTATTCGATATGACATCCTATTCTGTTGGTTGGGAGGATAAGAGTGTGAGTCTGAGTTCGCATGAAACTTTCCCAACAAAACTCCCAATTCGTGGTTCCCCCATAAAACATTAGAGGACCAAACTGTACGCAAAAATATAACAATGAAACTAACAATGCTAGAACACAGTGCAGACGCCACTGGGGGGGTGGGAACCGCCACACTACTGCCGCGCATCTATGGACACGCCACTAAAATCTTCAACAAGCTCCGGCTTAAACCCCATTAATGTAGAAACAGAGGGGGCATAAGAATTATCGCACATTACAAGTTAAACACTCATACTCATCTGACCACAGCATACACAGTTCCAGTAGGATCGACTATCATCAGAAGTCATTTGCAGACTGTGCAGTCACAACCGGGAACAGCGCAAGGCTGCTCTCCGAATCAGATTGGGCCTCTGGTTCCTCGGATGAGTCCACCGTTTCAGCGACTGACGTTGTATCTTGGTCCAACAATGTCGCTGCAGTCCGCAAAGTGTCTTTTTGACTTGCTGCAATTTGGTTCTCCGTTGGACTGGCGTGTGGGTTGCATCCCGAGTGTGGAAATGTGCCAATTTTGGTGCTACGGAGTATATGCGGCGGCGATTTGTGTTGACTGCAGCCCTGCGACCCGGTCTGTGTCGTATTTGGGGTAGGTGTTATTTCAGCCCATTCCATAGCGTCATCAGGATTGTCAAAGAACAGCGATTTTTGATGATATATAATCTTCAGGCGTGCCGGGTACAACATAGCATATTTCAGGTTGTGCGATTGTAATGTTTTCTTCACTTCTCTGAAAGTATTTCTTGCCCGTTGAACTGCCAACGTGAAGTCCGGATAGATAGAGATTCTCGTATTCTCGAATTTTATCGGCGCGCGTTCTCTGGCTGCGTGCAGAATTGTGTCCCTATCTTTGTAATTTAGGATTCTTGCAATGATCGGCCTGGGTGGTGCCCCTGGCCGCGGCGGTCTGGCTGGGACTCTATGGGCTCTCTCCACACTATACATTTCAGACAACCCCACCAATGCTACCTGTTCCTTCAGCCATCTCTCAACGAATTGGGTTGGGTTGGTACCTTCACTTTTCTCTGGAATACCCAAGAGTCTCACGTTGTTGCGGCGGGACCTTCCTTCCGCATCGTCCACTTTGTCTTGCAACCCCTTGAGTTGGCGCTGGAGCTGTTCTAAACTGGAGGTGGTGTTCGTTTGTTGCGGTACTAGATAATTTAATATTGTTTGGTGGTTTTTAACTTTATCAGCCAGTTTGGCATGGTCTGCTCGCAGGAGAGTAAAATTAGTAGTCAGTGTTCCTATTTGTGTCTCGATCGCCGTTCTCAAGTCCCGTATTTCCTTTAGTATCAAGTCTAATTTATCACCTTGAGTCGCACCGGCCGTGGGCGGCACCACATCTCGCACACTGCTTTGTGTCGAGTCCTTTTGCATAGCAGTATCTATTTCCTCCACTGGGGGGTCCTGTTGCTTCGTTTTTGGCCTTCCCATTGTGTGTTAGTTCTGATGAGTGTCCACACTCTCAAGCCGCAGTTGCGTTAACCACGCTGTATCTCAGGACTCCCGTTTGTATTTTATATTCTGTCCAGTATCTTTGTTTGTGTTTGCTTATTTCCTCATTCTTGTTAGGAGCAGCACTCTCTTGTTGACAAAAGTTTCCAGTTGTGGGCTACTGAACCTCAGCCAGAACGCCGCTGTCTATTCCACCACAGCCGCTGCAGCGATTTTGTACAATCTGTATTGCGCCTTAGTAGTGTATCAGGCCGCCAGCCCCAGGGACCGTATCTGCACCGCACACTGTTCTATCCGTCTGCCACCGCTCTGCGTCTGTTTGTCTCCACAGGCCCTAACAAGTTCCATCAGCATTCATCTGTTTACACCATCTCCGGGTTCAGTCTGCCTATGTGTCTCTGCGGCTCCAACCCAGCCTTCTCTTGTTGGCACCTATAGCCCAGCACCCATGCGGCGTACTCTTTCTTCCAGGGGGGGCACTATATCATGCATACACTTTGCATTGGAAGCCACTTAACTCCACCTCTCGTTGTGTGGTATTCCCCCTTTAGTAAGTGTATAGACCAGCAGACTGCCTCGTTGCTTGCTAGGTCTTTAAGTTTTGGCCACTTTTTAATACTAAACATTAATTGACTGGCCGTGTTGGGATCGCAGCCTTACCCATCTGTGAAGTCATATGCCACACTGGTATTTATTTCCATAATCCCCTGCACGCATCCACAGCTACAGTCCAGTTGCCGGTGCTCATGTAATCAACACAGCTTCACATCATTCCTGGTGGGATCAAGGAACTGTATGGCTTGTGGGTGCAAGAGTCGTACCTCCCGTATATCAGGGCGATCCTCCTCCGTCTTCCAGTACGTTTCCACCAGCTAGACGCGCTATATGCGTGCACCGCCTCTGCTTGGTTTATTCAACTGCAACAGCCGCATACAGTCGGTCGGCGAGTTGGCGTGTAGCAGCGCTCCAACCTCTAGCTGCTGTACCTCCGTTGCCGAGTAGTTGCCCGTTCTCTGGAAGTTCGGATTGCAGCCCACTCCAATCGCACTGTGCCTGGCTCAGCTCCGGGGGTCACCGCAGTACAGGGCGTCTTCCTCCGCCATCTTGGTGCTTCGTTTATGCTGCGCACGTCCCCTTTCATTCATTTTCCATGGCAGGGAGGTCCGTACCTTGTCTGATGTTCGATCGCACGGCCAAGCTTTTCGTCTGCCTTGTCCAGCACTCTCTTTTCACGCAGTCAGCCTCCAGCGGATCATTCCCCGTGTAGTCTCGGGTTCACAGACGCCCTTCGCCCGTCCCGGTCAGAGTTCACTCTCGCCTTCTCGCCGGGCACACTGTCACTATTTTGCCACGGTTTTTCTTTCCCCACGTGTTCCGCTGCTTGATGCGATGTCTGTGTGCCTTCAGTACCCCCTTGAGAAGCTTGTATTTAGGCTAGTGTCGGGGTTCAGCCTGGAGCTCTTCTACTTCGTGTCCGCCATACTTGGCGGGTAGCCACGCCCCCCGAGTGAGGGCAGTCTTAATGCTCCCCGCAATATAGGAGAAGGCCATCAGGTTGTTAGAGGCAGAGGCTCCTTTATCCAGACAAGTACAGAAATCTGAGTGGCAAGAAGATATGCAAGTGCATTTAAACTCAGCCAGAACCACCTTAGTGCATTTGAGTCTTCCCCCCTGTGCTATGGGAACAATCGGTACCTGAAATAAGCCATCGGACCCACCCAGAGTCTGTGGCCACTTAAAAGTAGCCTAATGTGGTCACTCTGAGCATGCCAGACTACCTTGAAGTTGATAAAGGAGGCAAGGAGGCATTTGGAGACAAAATGTAAGCAATGGTTGAGCTAGAGACTGCCCCTTTAAAGGTGGAGTTTTGCACTGCACTATTAATGTCCCCCTTGTTAAGAAGAATCATAAGGGTGTGTTCTATAAATAAGGTATTAATTATATCTCCTTGTGGTGTGTGTTTCAAATGCACCTGATCCATGGCTCCTAGGTCGACATCTTAAGCCAAGTCCCCATACAAAAGTAATCTACACAGGGGTGTAGGTTAAAATATCCCATCTGTAAAAAAACTTTAATCCTGGGCGAGCTGGTGACAATGTTGCTGAGAAACTGCCCCAGTTTGCTTGCAACAGCATGTTCCCACCGGGTCAAAATAGGATGGTAAATGTTAACAATCAAATCCTTAAGATGGTTTGAAAAAATAAGAAGTGTGCCCAAAATAAAATGTGAAGATAAAGCAACCCTTTCCATTTTGCACCTTAAGCTCAATTTAATAAAGGTAACTAGGCCCCCCTTGGCTCTGCCGTGAAGGGAGGGGATGGCGGGTGACACAAACGATGCGTATCCATCTAAAATAAAGGAACCCCCAGTGTGCCACGTCTATAATGTCAGAGAGACTCAGGAGGTCAGTGTACTCCTCATCCACTAGTCTCCCTCCAAACCCCACGATATTCCAGCTCAAGACCTTAAGGGTACCCACAGAACACTGTGGGGCATGGGTCGAGGAATTGTCCGCCCCATGTCCCAGTCAATCATGGGAATCCCGTTCTGATAGGGGCTCAAAGTGGTTGCTCAGAGGTAAGCTGGGGGCTTATACAGACAAAGATGGATGAGGAGTTGCAGTCTCTCATGCAGTACAAAACCCTCTCCTTCCGTGCCCCCACTCAGTGGATAAGACGGGTTGTTTGTAGAAATAACCCAAGGGGAACAAAGAGATATTCCCATTTGGAGCAAACCCTTGCATAAATCGACCCAAAATATCTCCAGCTCTCCAAGTGTTGGAAAAGTTGACCACTATGCAGTCACCTACGGAGGTTTTAGGTGAGTGCCCCATCCAACCCATTCTCTGAACCATAATATTTTCCTTGGCACAAAAGTGAACTTTATTGATCTTGTTGAAGAGCCAGTGCAGGTATCTCTCTGTAACCTCTTTTTTAAGAGGGGGAACATTAACCATAACAAAAACACAGGGAGTGGCGGCTGGGTGAGTTGAATGGTAACCTCGCTAGGGTTAAACCCACAGGGGGATAGTGGATTCCCAGCCACCCCTCCATGTCTGTGGGTAAGTCAGTGAGGAACAATGTTCGTGAGTGCATGACCCAGGGCCTGGGGCAGGGTGGGTGGTTGGAATGAGTGGGACAGAGGAGAGTGCACTATTAACAGTAGAAGCAACAAAATTATGTCCCTGACCCCCACTTCCCAAATAAGAGGGGCCGGGGTCACTTGTTTGAGCCAAACGGAGGACAGTAGACACAACCATCTGCCTGGCTGAGGACCCCCTTGAACTACTAAGACTGGCCAGAGATGAATGGATTGCCGCCACAAATGGCTTGTGACATCTTCCACTTTGAGCATGCGAGTGGCCAGATTATCAAATGCCCTTGTGAGTAGCCCTTCCAATTTCACAAAAAAATCAGGGTGGGGGCCAATGTCAATTACAAATAGGATTTCTGAGGGCTCTGTCTGCATACCCATGCAAACTAAGGCGTTTTTCTTCTTGGGGGCAGCCGCGTGTCTCCTGCTCTGGCACCTCCAGCTGACAATAAGACTAGACTGGGTAATGTCCCCCTTTGGGTCTTTCAATGTGCCACTCCCTACTCAGTGGTGAAGAAAAAACTACCTTAGCCTCTTTTCACTCAACCAAACCCGTGGACAAGGTACAGTTGGACACCAGGGGCGTGGCAAGCCCCTCTTGAAGACAGGTGGCACACAGCAAGAGAAGGGCAGGACTGCTCCTAGCTAAGGACAGTCTTCTTGACGCCAGCTTAATTTCTTTAGGGACCACTACCACTGCCTATGTGAGGAATCCCTCGATGGTAGTAGCTCCAGAGAAACCTGGGGGGACCTTGAGTTGGACCCAGTTTTTGCCTTTTCTCCATGCCTTAAATAAGCTATGTTAGATTAATAAATGAACTGTGGCCACCCACTGGGAAGCTCCCCCAAAATATACATTATAAGTGAACAAAATAAATAGAAAGAGAACATAAAACAAAGGGAAGAAATAAATAAATGCCCCTTACAACACCTGGCTCCTGTTGAGACTGTATCTGTACACTAATACAATGAGTCCAGCGTGTGCGTTGCAGCCCTCAATCAGTGAGGTGCAGGCCCTCGTATGCACTGCAAGCCCTAATGAAGACTCCCAAACAGTCAGTCACTGCGATTGGGATAGATCAAGTCAATAACAACAAGTGTCCCAATCTTCAAAGTATTTTTCAGTTCTTAGGTGAGGAGGCAACCCAGTGAGTCACTCTATCAGGCGAAGGGGCACGGGCACACAGAGGCACGAGCAGCGGGGAAACACACGGCAATGTACCTTCCCAACAAAAATGGACCTCCACCAGGAAAAGCAAAGAGAGTACAAGGGCATTCCTCCACTAGGCCATGGGGGGGTGGACCATGCCTTCCTCTTCCTGGTGCTGACAGATGCAGGACAGGCCCGCCCATGGTGTGGGCTTCGCCCGGGCTGTGCCCCCTTCCCCTTGTGTCAACTGTTGGCGCTTCCCAGCACAATGGAAGTAGGGACTTGTGGTCCCCTTAGAGCCGCAGCAGGCCCCGCATCGTGGGAGTAGCGTTGGCGCTCTGTGACGCTAAAGGGGGCTCCTTCCCCTTGTGTCAGCTGCAGGGGCTTCCCAGCGCAATGGAAGTAGGGCTTGTGGTCCCCTGACAGCGGCACCAGACAGCAGGACCCGCATCACTAGAGTAGTGTTGGCGCTTTGTAGAACTAAAGTGGGCTCCTCCCCCTTGGGTCTGCTGTTGGCGCTTCCCAGCGCAATGGAAGTAGGGGCTTGTGGTCCCCTTACCGTGGCAGCAGGCAGCAGGACTTGTACTGTACTAATACATGTGGTACAGTAAACTAATAAAAAAATTATTAAACAAAAAGGACAACTGGTCATAATTCATAAAGAAAGCATTGAACACACATATGATTCAGTCTCAGTAATCCCTGGCGATTGCACTGCATTAAATGCATTTTAGCACACCACCTTACAATCGAAACTTATAGGAGATTAATATCAGCAATCCAGATGTTTCTGAAATGGAAAACACGTCAACATGCACACATATATATGTCTCAAACACACAATAAATGCACCTTCTATACCTGTAGTGCACTTTGGTAATACTGCATCACACAAGTACATAAGGCCAAAGGTAAATATATATATGGCCTAGCCAAACGTAAAAGGACGGAGCCAAAATTATGCTACTGCAATTGCAACTTTGTTAGCATTCAAAAATATTTTACTGCACACCTAAACCTAAAATGGTAGGCATACATTACGCAGTTAAGTTGGGAAATAGCAATTACCTTTTGCCTACAAATGTGTGCCTTGCAGACAATCACCAGGAATGGGAGGATTATGGCTGCAGTCGTTGTTTCCCCTTGCATTCTACTGGTAGAATTGAGAATGAAGAAATTCATGTAAATGTATCTGTTAAAGGACACATGAATGATACACTGTTTATTGTGACACATTAAAGTTTTACATTTATTACCAAGTCAAGCATATTATTTATTCAGTTTTGCAGAACGTGCGCTAATTTTATGACTCTGTTTTCAATTATGCTATCTTTAAATGTGCTAATACGAATACATCTCATTACTCAAAAGCAATAAACATATGCAGAGTGAAAATAAAAATACAATTATGAACGTGTGAGGATATATAAATAAACTGTAGGAAATAGGTCATATGTGACACAGAGAAGCATATAAATATCATCCTATGGCTGTCTGAACTATCTAAAAAATTAGAAAAAACAAAAGGGAGTAGATTAGTACATAATTTTATTTCTGAAGCAAAGAGTACTGGAGGACTGAGGAAGTGCATATTTTAGCATATTTTTTTTAGAAATGGTAAAACATTGACCATTTAAATGTCTGGAAGCTTCTTACGGCCAAGTAAAACATTGGTAGAAATTTTAAGGGGCCTAAAATGGGATCATCTGGAAGAAAGAACAGAAACCATCAGATTTCGCGAAAGATCAGTCTCTTAGGCCCAGATTTTGAAAGGTGTCACGGAACACAACACAGCAGCCAAAAATGCGGTGCTGCATTGCGTGACAGGGAGAGAGCAGGAGAGCGCCATATTCACATAGATATGGTTCTCTCCTCCCCTCTCCCTAATGTCGGCACTGATTTCAGCTGCCGTGTGCCTGGCACGCACCTTAGCGCCATAGTGGTAGGGTGCGTCCCTGAGTCTACCATAGGTTTTGTACAGGAAGGGTAGCCTTCCTGTACAAAAAACTATGGCTAGACACACCTTAAAGCTTTTCCTACTTTGCACATGTGCTGCACAGTGCAGCACGCATGCAAAGTCGGAAGAAAAAGGAGAAATTAAATAATTCCTCCTTTTTACTCCTGCTTTCCAGCTGTGTTAATTTTTGGGGCTAAACCCTGTCTACTCAAGTTAGTAGATAGGGTTAGCGTAAAAAACCATGGGGGGGTTGCATGGGAGCGCCCATGTACCACCCATGTAACACCCCCTAGATGCAAAGTAATGCAAAGCAGTGTTTCACGCTGATTTGTGTTACTTTCCCATACAAACCAACTCTAATGCCAATTAGCAGTGGTTTGTTGATCCCCAAAAATGTTTAGCGTCGGGTTAGCGTTACAAAAATAACGCTAACCCGACACTAAACCTGTGTGAATCGGGGCCTTAATTATTCCACTAACATGAAGAAAGTCTTAACAGCCCTTTGAAAAATCCTAGAAGCAGTGCTAAGTTTATGTTGGTGGCTGCAGGTGATGGGCACTGGCACACTTTTTTGGGTGCTTGGACAGATTTTGCATCTTCAGACTTTGACCCATAGCAAGAGAGTAAAAGGCGGAAAAGGGAGAAGGAAGGAGGAAAAGAAAGATAGGAAAATGGTGGCAAAGGGAAAACAGGAACGGAATAGAACCTGTATCACTGAGATAAAGAAATAGAATGTTTAGGGCTGTGGAAGGAAGAGATATGAGCCGGAATCAATACTAGACAGCGACGTTGGATTTCTGCAGATCTGGCGGGTGGCTTCTAGGAAAATTTACCAGTTAAGCACTACCCAAAAAAATGAATGACTAAACAACACAGACTTGTAAAAAACACATTTTTTAAACTACTCAGAGACCCTTGTTTGAAAAAATGAGAATTATTGCAGAGAAAAAAGATGCAATGCTTTCAAACTTGAGTCCATTAGACCTATTGATATGGTGATATCCCTGGTATAAAGTATAACATTTACATCACAATTTGGTTCAATTTACAAGTGTAGTACCTTACAGGACATTAGTAGTTGCATTTGTATGAAGACTCTGGACTGAAAAGTGAATGGACATACTTAACTCATATATAATGGCGATAGTAAATTAGGCTGGAAAAAGAATTTGAGATTTTTCTCAGATGATTGCTCTGTTATGGCTCTTCGGCATAGACACCTTTACTATAAGTAAAGTACTGATAGTAGGTTTTTGTATAACAAGACGAATCTTACAGTATCACAAGATAACACGTGAAATATCAGCCCACAATGAACATTTAGAAAAGGCTCTACTGTGCTTTATTTAAATATGTACAATGACTAGGCATACACTATTAAACATTATGGGTCTGATTATGAGTCAGGTGGAGTGGAATAACTGTGTGTGATTCCGATTTGGAAAAATCACATGAGACTTTGGCTGCCCCTCATTTATATCTATCATAAAAGCATCTAAAAAACACAATTTTATGTATATATATATATATATATATATATATATATATATATATATATATATACATACAATATATATACAATTTTATGATATATATATATGTATGATACTGATTTAGATCCTCGTCCCACCCAAGAAATCCTCATGGACACCGGCATTTTCTCTGGGAGTCCGGCGGCAAGTCCATTTTGTCCTCCTTCAACCTTTGTGCCCATCATGCCTAAAGATGCTATTGACATTTTTAATGACATGGTGATAGAAGACCTTAAACAATTAAACAAGACAGTAAAAAACAGACACTATAGGATGAGACATGTTGAATTGCAATATTACAACTTAATTCAAAAACTGAAAACCAAGAAAGATCTCATCATCAACAAAGCAGATAAAGGAGGCAATGTCGTAATTTGGCCTAGAGATATGTACATGACTGAAGCCATGAATCATCTTAATGATCCTAATTGCTACAAGTTGGCATCATTTGCAGACCTTAATAAAATCAAAGATTTGGTCTTTAAAGAACTATTTCAATGGAAGAGAGAAGGCCTTATCAGTAAGAGTGAGTTACTCTTCCTTAAAAAGATCATCCTATTACACCTATACTGTACTTTATTCCCAAAGGTCACAAACAGATTATTCCTACTCCAGGCAGACCGATAATCTCTGCACAAAGAAGTTTGCTGGAACCTGTTTCTAAGTTTGTTGATTATTTTTTACAGGAACACGTGTTTAATCTACCATCTTTTTTAAAGGACACTGGGGATTTTTTAAGGAAATTGAACAATGTTAATTGGGACAGTGATTATCTACTTGTAGTGATGGATATACCGTCTCTATATACAAGTATCCATCATGATGATGGTATTAATGCAGTTTCCTATTATCTAGGACATTGAGGCATCAGATACTTGGAACACAACAAAATGTTATTAGCTATGATTAAGATTTGTCTTACCAGTAATTTTTTCTTATTCAACAAACAAGTTTATCAGCAGTTGCGAGGTGTGGCGATGGGGGCATGCTTCTCCCCCAGCTACGCATGCTTGCATGTCGGCTGGTGGGAGGAGCATGTCCTCAGGGGTGAACACAAAGAATTGTTTGATGAGCATGTTTGCCATTGGTGGCATTATATTGATGATGTGTGTTTAATCTGGAAAGGTTCTTATACAGCTGCACTCAATTTTATCGACATCATCAATACCAACAGGCTCAATCTTAATTTCACAGCCACCATTAGCCCCACAAATGTTGAATTTTTAGATGTCTCAGTCTATGTCAAAGATAACATACTACACACTAAACTACACAGGAAAGATACGGCGGGGAACTCGGTTCTTCATGCGACCAGTTCCCACCCTAGACATCTGATCCGCAGCATCCCGTATGGGGAATTTCTGCGGATTCACTGTATCTGTAGTAACGATATAGATCTAGAAGTCTGCCAAAATGAAGCATTACAAAGATTCCTTTCACGTGGCTACAAGTTTCAAGATCTGAATCAGGCCCGTACAAAAGCCAATGCTTTATCTCGAGAGAGTTGCCTTGGCATTGATAAGTCTTTGACTGAGACTACTGATAATGCTATTAACTCTGATGTCAATAACATGCAAGTAGTAAGATTGATCACTACATATTCTAAACAACACAAACAGATTAAAAAGATTGTGCAGAGAAACTGGCCTATTATTCAAACTGACCTCACACTCTCTCAAATTTTACCTACTGCACCTGCTCTTACATTTAGAAAGTCACCTGCCATGAGAGATAGTTTGGTTAGAAACAGCCCTGAAGTCATGGTTTCCAGCACATGGCTTCCGGCTAAAAGTGGGTTTTTTAAATGTAACTCCTGCCGGGCATGCAAATTTGGGACCAGTACTAAAGAATACATGACCACTTTCAGCAACACTCCTGTCAAAATACAAGGGTTTTACACGTGCCGCACTGACTTTGCGGTTCATGTGCTACGTTGTACGTGCGGGTTGAAGTATGTCGGTAGCACTAAGCTCCAGGTTTACAATCGCATACTTCAACATCTTAGAGCCGCGGTCAATTCGGATCCCAACTATCCCGTTGCCAGACATCTAAAATCAGCCCACAACAATAATCTGAAGGATTTGGATTATTTTGTGATTGGGGCTGTTTCCAAATCCATTTGTGGAGGCAATAGAGAGCGCCAGTTAAGACAACTTGAAAGCAAGTTTATCCTCGAACTCGACACTAGAATGCCCAATGGGCTTAACATGGGGGAGGATCTGCACAATTTCCTTTAACCACATCCAAATAAATTTTTGCACTTGCTGGTTTTCAATATTATATCTGCTGCTATTGTATTATTTTGCTTCTTTAACATTGTTTTTAGAGAAGTTTTAGGCTATTTATTCCCCTTGTCCCATTAGATGTGCCACATTTGTTGGATTTCCCTTTTTTGACTATTCCCTTTTACATAGGGTACCATCTTGACCTTATAGCCATAAGATCTCCTTTTTTTCATCAATTTTTCGGTTTGTTAAGATTTTTTTGTCCAAGATTATTTACTTTTTTTGATGCTGCTAGCCATTTAGATTACTTAATTTTTACATTTCAGGGCTCCCCCGGGGCTCCGGGGGTTATGTTCCGCTGTAATAAAATTTTGAGTATTTTTGAGTTTTCATACATAAGCACATTTGCACTTTTCACTTGTTTGCACTTTGGCGTTATGAGGCAGTCAACACAATTAGACTTGGAACCTTTGGACTTGATTTTGGTTTTTAAGGACTACCGCGTATTTGCACATGAGTTCAGTTTACAAGCAGCAATTTGCACAATTTTTAGCAGGAGTTTTTCAAAGGATGCATTTTTAGATGGTATTAATACCTTGTATTACAAATTATATGCATCCATGGATTGATTAATTGTGTTCCTCCTGTTTTTACAATGTGGCATTGAATATTTATTGTTTTATCTTGCAATATCTATTTATAGTTCAATGAAATGTTTTTTAACTTTAAATCCACATTTATTTTGACAACTTTAAGTTATTTAACTCTATGTGCAGTATGTTTTCTATGTCCATTTGTCATGTGACCAGGTTTTGAATTCTACACAGATGCAACGTCTCTGCCTATTGTTGTTTGATCACTCCCACTATTTATTGACTTACTGGTTTGTAGCGCGTTATGTGAACAAGACAGAGTTGTTCTGTCGAAACGCGTCATGCTGGGGCACTGGCCAGGATTGACTGGTTGCTGGAGTCATGCTAATTAAATAATGCACTTCATTCACTATTATCGTCCCCTGAGTGGTCCGTACCTGTCTGTGTGCCGTGGAGGAGTGGTGCCATTCGGGATTTGTCTATATATATATATATATATATATATATATATATATATATATATATATATTATCTACTGGCGGTCGCCAGTAGATAGTTATAGTTAAAACCTATTATCCATAGGAAATCCGCGACATTCTATTTGAAATAACGTTGGCGCCGGTTGACGAATCTTCGCGAAAGTTTCCAACTTGTTGGGGCGCTCCGGTCCGCTCCTATCCTGAAAGTTTCGGGGTGATACGTCAAGCGGGGGCCGAGAAAAAAGGGGGTCCCAAAACGCGTTTTCCCCATTCATTTTTCCATAGGAACCTTTAGTCGCAGCTACAGCCCGAACTGCTGAACGGAATTACACCAAATTTGGCAAAGAGGTAGCCCTTGGTTCAGTGTCGTGCCTTTTGCTTAAATGGTGTAAATCCGTTCAGTAGTTCCTGAGAAAATCAAAAGTAAAGTCACATATATATCTGGGCGGAGCCTAACCACACATGTCATCGTGAGATCTGATTGGCTGTCAGCACTTCATCCTGGAATTGCTGGCAGCCATCTTGGGACCAATATAAATGATAGTACCTCATTGAAATGCATTGTAGTGAATAGAAGATTTTGAGGGTCACCAAAAGGAGAACTATAAAGGGTGATAACAGGCTTTAGTTACATTAGAATTTATTTGTTGATGGTACCATACTAATTTTAAGAATTGTGGTGTATTCTAAGGTGATTTTACCATGTGAAAAACCTTCTGCTGGGATATCATGAATCTTGTTTGAGAGAACACTATTTTCTCATGCTTGTCCCATGGAGGTTTGGAAGGTGCTCCAGAAGCTAAAATGAGAGCATATTTTCTGTAAATTCACATTATCTTTCTCACTCATGTGAGAATGAAGTCTGACATTCTCAGTAAAACATGTACATCCAACAAGGGCAGAGACTGTCAGTTGATTCCTTTGTGTTCTACTGCAGCTTCCCAGAGTGTTCTAAAGAACAACTAGAGTGCTAACAGCCTTACTTATGACAAAAGTATGGCACACCTGAAGCCATCTTGATTGGAATAAACTGGTAACACTTAAAACATTTAATTTAAAAAGGAACAAAATGATGGGGTTCATTTTGTCATAGAAATTATGGTTAGTGCTGTAGAAAGAAAAATAAGGACATGTTTCAAGTGTGATCTCAAATATCTTCCTGTTATATTTCAACAGGAGCAGCCTGCCAGTTGATGCCTTTGTGTTCTACTGCAGCTTCCCAGAGTGTTCTAAAGAACAACTAGAGTGCTAACAGCCTTACTTATGACAAAAGTATGGCACACCTGAAGCCATCTTGATTGGAATAAACTGGTAACACTTAAAACATTTAATATAAAAAGGAACAAAATGACGGGGTTCATTTTGTCATAGAAATTATGGTTAGTGCTGTAGAAAGAAAAATTAGGACATATTTCAAGTGTGATCTCAAATATCTTCCTGTTATATTTCAACAGGAGCAGCCTGCCAGTTGATGCCTTTGTGTTCTACTGCAGCTTCCCAGAGTGTTCTAAAGAACAACTAGAGCGCTAACAGCCTTACTTATGACAAAAGTATGGCACACCTGAAGCCATCTTGATTGGAATAAACCGGTAACACTTAAAACATTTAATTTAAAAAGGAACAAAATGAGGGGTTCTTTTGAAATAGAAATTATGGTTAGTGCTGCAGAAAGAAAAATGAGGGCATGTTTTAAGTGAGATCTCAAATCCTCTTCTATTTCATTAGAAAATTCTGACATGCAGACTGAAACAATCACTTTCAATACCAGCAGCAGACTACCAGTTAACTCCCTGGTGAGCAGTAGCTTTACTCCAGTGATCTAATGAGCAACTAGATTGCTAACATTCTGAATTTATGGCAGATGTGAGACACATCTGAATGCCTTCTTGATGGAATCAAAGTAAAAAACTGAAAGCATTTCCTATTGAGGAGACTGCAGTAAATGAAGAAATTAGGAAACTTCATAACAAAGAAGTCTTCCAAGATGGCCACCAGTGAACAAAGAGCCCAAATGTGGCACAAATATTACCCAGATGTAGCCCACATATAGCCCAATGACAAAAGTGTGCAAAACACTTTTTATTTTTAGTTTTTTTGCAGTTTTATGTAGTGCAGACTGGTCAGGTATTGGAGCATTGCATCTTAAAACATGACCCTCCTACACTACAAAAACACCACTGCACTACCTTAAACCCTAAAACACTACCCCCAGCACGACCCCCTACACTACACAAGCACCACTGCACTATCCTAAACCCTAAAACACTACCCCCAGCACGACCCCCTACACTACCCAAACACCACTGCACTAACCTAAATCCTAAAACACTACCACCAGCACGACCCCCTACACTACCCAAACACCACTGCACTACCCTAAAACATGACCCCCTACACTACACAAACACCACTGCACTACCCTAAACCCTAAAACACTACCCCCAGCATGACCCCCTACACTACACAAGCACCACTGCACTACCCTAAACCCTAAAACACTATCCCCAGCACGACCCCTACACTACACAAACACCACTGCACTACCCTAAACCCTAAAACACTACCCCCAGCACGACCCCCTACACTACCCAAACACCACTGCACTACCCTAAAACATGACCCCTTACACTACACAAACACCACTACACTACCCTAAACCCTAAAACACTACCCCAGCACGACCCCCTACACTACACAAGCACCACTGCACTACCCTAAACCCTAAAACACTACCCCCAGCATGACCCCCTACACTGCCCGAACACCAATGCACTGCCCTAAACCCTGAAACACCACCCTCTTCACGACCCCCTACACTGCCCGAACACCACTGCACTGCCCTAAACCCTGAAACACCACCCCCAGCATGACCCCCTACACTGCCCGAACACCACTGCACTGCCCTAAACCCTGAAACACTACCCCCAGCAAGACCCCCTCCACTGCCCGACCACCACTGCACTGCCCTAAACCCTGAAACATCACCCCCAGCAATACCCCCTACACTGCCCGAACACCACTGACCTAAAGCCTGAAACACCACCCCCAGCACGACCCCCTACACTGCCCGAACACCACTGCACTGCCCTAAACCCTGAAACACTACCCCCAGCATGACCCCCTACACTGCCCGAACACCACTGCTCTGCCCAAAACCCTGAAACACCAGCCCCAGCACGACCCCCTACACTGCCCGAACACCACTGCACTGCCCTAAACCTTGAAACACCAGCCCCTGCACGACCCCCTACACTGCCCGAACACCTCTGCACTACCCTAAACCCTGAAACATCACCCCCAGCATGACCCCCTACACTGCCCGAGCACCACTGCACTGCCCTAAACCCTGAAACACCAGCCCCAGCACGACCCCCTACACTGCCCGAACACCACTGCACTGCCCTAAACCCTGAAACATCAGCCCCAGCACAACCGCCTACACTGCCCGAACACCACTGCACTGCCCTAAACCCTGAAACACCAGCCCCAGCACGACCCCCTACACTGCCCGAACACCACTGCACTGCCCTAAACCGTGAAACACCAGCCTCAGCACGACCCCCTACACTGCCTGAACACCACTGCACTGCCCTGAACCCTGAAACACCAGCCCCAGCACAACACCCTACACTGCCCGAACACCACTGCACTGCCCTAAACCCTGAAACACCACCCCGTGCATGACCCCCTACACTGCCCGAACACCACTGCACTGCCCTAAACCCTGAAACACCACCCCCAGCGCGACCCCCTACACTGCCCGAACACCACTGCACTGCCCTAAACCCTGAAACACCACCCCTGCACAACCCCCTACACTGCTCGAACACTACTGCACTGCCCTAAACCCAGAAACACCATCCCCAGCACGACCCCCTATACTGCACGAACACCACTGCACTGCCCTAAACCCTGAAACACTACCCCCAGCAAGACCCCCTACACTGCCCGAACACCACTGCACTGCCCTAAACCCTGAAACATCACCCCCAGCAAGACCCCCTACACTGCCCGAACACCACTGCCCTAAACTCTGAAACACCACCCCCAGCAAGACCCCCTACACTGCCCGAACACCACTGCACTGCCCTAAACCCTGAAACACCAGCCCCAGCACGACCCCCTACACTGCCCGAACACCACTGCACTGCCCTAAACCCTGAAACACCACCCCTGCATGACCCCCTACACTGCCCGAACACCACTGTACTGCCCTAAACCCTGAAACCCCACCCCCAGCATGACCCCCTACACTGCCAGAACACCACTGCACTGCCCTAAACCCTGAAACACCACCCCCTGCACGACCCCCTACACTGCCCGAACACTACTGCACTGCCCTAAACCCTGAAACACCACCCCCAGCACGACCCCCTACACTGCACGAACACCACTGCACCGCCCTAAACCCTGAAACACTACCCCCAGCAAGACCCCCTACACTGCCCGAACACCACTGCACTGCCCTAAACCCTGAAACATCACCCCCAGCAAGACCCCCTACACTGCCCGATCACCACTGCCCTAAACCCTGAAACACCACCTCCAGCAAGACCCCCTACACTGCCCGAACACCACTGCACTGCCCTAAACCCTGAAACACCACCCCCAGCAAGACCCCCTACACTGCCCGGACACTACTGCACTGCCCTAAACCCTGAAACACCACCCCCAGCACGACCCCCTACAATGCCCGAACACCACTGCTCTGCCCAAAACCCTGAAACATCAGCCCCAGCACGACCCCCTACACTGCCCGAACACCACTGCACTGCCCTAAACCCTGAAACACCAGCCCCAGCACGACCCCCTACACTGCCCGAACACCACTGCACTGCCCTAAACCCTGAAACACCACCCCCAGCACGACCCCCTACACTGCCCAAACACCACTGCACTGCCCTAAACCCTGAAACACCAGCCCCAGCACAACCCCGTACACTGACCGCACACCACTGCACTGCCCTAAACCCTGAAACACCAGCCCCAGCACAACCCCGTACACTGCCCGAACACCACTGCACTGCCCTAAACCCTGAAACACCAGCCCCAGCACGACCGCCTACACTGGCCGAAAACTACTGCACTGCCCTAAACCCTGAAATACCACCCCCTGCAAGACTACCTACACTGGCCGAACACCACTGCACTGCCCTAAACCCTGAAACACCACCCCCTGCACGACTCCCTACACTGCCCAAACACTACTGCACTGCCCTAAACCCTGAAACACCACCCCAGCACGACCCCTACACTGCCCGAACACCACTGCACTAAACCCTGAAACACCACCCCCTGCACGACCCCCTACACTGCCGGAACACCACTGCACTGCCCTAAACCCTGAAACACCACCCCCAGCACGACCCCCTACACTGCCCTAACACCACTGCACTGCCCTAAACCCTGAAACATCACCCCCAGCACAACCCCCTACACTGACGAGCACCATTGCTCTGCCCTAAACCCTGAAACACTAGCCCCAGCACGACCCCCTACACTGCCCGAACACCACTGCACTGCCCTAAACCCTGAAACACCACCCCCGCACGACCCCCTACACTGCCCGAACACCACTGCACTGCCCTAAACCCTGAAACACCAGCCCCAGCAAGACCCCCTACACTGCCCAAACACCACTGCATTGCCCTAGACTCTGAACCACCAGCCCCAGCAAGACCCCCTACACTGCCCGAACACCACTGCACTGCCCTAAACCCTGAAACACCAGCCCCAGCACGACCCCCTACACTGCCCGAACACCACTGCACTGCCCTAAACCCTGAAACACCAGCCCCAGCACGACCCCCTACACTGCCCGAACACCACTGCACTGCCCTAAACCCTGAAACACCAGCCCCAGCACCACCCCCTACAATGCCCGAACACCACTGTACTGCCCTAAACCCTGAAACACCACCCCCTGCACCGCCCCCTACACTGCCCGAACACCACTGCACTGCCCTAAACCCTGAAACACCACCCCGTGCATGACCCCCTACACTGCCTGAACACCACTGCACTGCCCTAAACCCTGAAACACCACCCCCAGCGCGACCCCCTACACTGCCCGAACACCACTGCACTGCCCTAAACCCTGAAACACCACCCCCTGTACAACCCCCTACACTGCTCGAACACTACTTCACTGCCCTAAACCCAGAAACACCATCCCCAGCACGACCCCCTATACTGCACGAACACCACTGCACTGCCCTAAACCCTGAAACACTACCCCCAGCAAGACCCCCTACACTGCCCGAACACCACTGCACTGCCCTAAACCCTGAAACATCACCCCCAGCAAGACCCCCTACACTGCCCGAACACCACTGCCCTAAACCCTGAAACACCACCCCTGCAAGACCCCCTACACTGCCCGAACACCACTGCACTGCCCTAAACCCTGAAACACCAGCCCCAGCACGACCCCCTACACTGCCCGAACACCACTGCACTGCCCTAAACCCTGAAACACCACCCCCTGCATGACCCCTACACTACCCAAACACCACTGTACTGCCCTAAACCCTGAAACCCCACCCCCAGCATGACCCCCTACACTGCCAGAACACCACTGCACTGCCCTAAACCCTGAAACACCACCCCCTGCATGACCCCCTACACTGCCCGAACACTACTGCACTGCCCTAAACCCTGAAACACCACCCCCAGCACGACTCCCTACACTGCACGAACACCACTGCACCGCCCTAAACCCTGAAACACTACCCCCAGCAAGACCCCCTACACTGCCCGAACACCACTGCACTGCCCTAAACCCTGAAACATCACCCCCAGCAAGACCCCCTACACTGCCCGAACACCACTGTCCTAAACCCTGAAACACCACCTCCAGCAAGACCCCCTACACTGCCCGAACACCACTGCACTGCCCTAAACCCTGAAACACCACCCCCAGCAAGACCCCCTACACTGCCCGGACACTACTGCACTGCCCTAAACCCTGAAACACCACCCACAGCACGACCCCCTACAATGCCCGAACACCACTGCTCTGCCCAAAACCCTGAAACACCACCCACAGCACGACCCCCTACAATGCCCGAACACCACTGCTCTGCCCAAAACCCTGAAACACCAGCCCCAGCACGACCCCCTACACTGCCCGAACACCACTGCACTGCCCTAAACCCTGAAACACCAGCCCCAGCACGACCCCCTACACTGCCCGAACACCACTGCACTCCCCTAAACCATGAAACACCACCCCCAGCACAACCCCCTACACTGCCCGAACACCACTGCACTGCCCTAAACCCTGAAACACCAGCCCCAGCACAACCCCGTACACTGACCGCACACCACTGCACTGCCCTAAACCCTGAAACACCAGTCCCAGCACAACCCCGTACACTGCCCGAACACCACTGCACTGCCCTAAACCCTGAAACACCAGCCCCAGCACGACCGCCTACACTGCCCGAAAACGACTGCACTGCCCTAAACCCTGAAACACCACCCCCAGCAAGACTACCTACACTGGCCGAACACCACTGCACTGCCCTAAACCCTGAAACACCACCCCCTGCACGACCCCCTACACTGCCCAAACACTACTGCACTGCCCTAAACCCTGAAACACCACCCCAGCACGACCCCTACACTGCCCGAACACCACTGCACTAAACCCTGAAACACCACCCCCTGCACGACCCCCTACACTGCCGGAACACCACTGCACTGCCCTAAACCCTGAAACACCACCCCCAGCACGACCCCCTACACTGCCCTAACACCACTGCACTGCCCTAAACCCTGAAACATCACCCCCAGCACAACCCCCTACACTGCCTGAGCATCATTGCTCTGCCCTAAACCCTGAAACACTAGCCCCAACACGACCCCCTACACTGCCCGAACACAACTGCACTGCCCTAAACCCTGAAACACCACCCCCAGCACGACCCCCTACACTGCCCGAACACCACTGCACTGCCCTAAACCTTGAAACACCAGCCCCTGCACGACCCCCTACACTGCCCGAACACCACTGCACTACCCTAAACCCTGAAACATCACCCCCAGCATGACCCCCTACACTGCCCGAGCACCACTGCACTGCCCTAAACCCTGAAACACCAGCCCCAGCACGACCCCCTACACTGCCCGAACACCACTGCACTGCCCTAAACCCTGAAACATCAGCCCCAGCACAACCGCCTACACTGCCCGAACACCACTGCACTGCCCTAAACCCTGAAACACCAGCCCCAGCACGACCCCCTACACTGCCCGAACACCACTGCACTGCCCTAAACCGTGAAACACCAGCCTCAGCACGACCCCCTACACTGCCTGAACACCACTGCACTGCCCTGAACCCTGAAACACCAGCCCCAGCACAACACCCTACACTGCCCGAACACCACTGCACTGCCCTAAACCCTGAAACACCACCCCGTGCATGACCCCCTACACTGCCCGAACACCACTGCACTGCCCTAAACCCTGAAACACCACCCCCAGCGCGACCCCCTACACTGCCCGAACACCACTGCACTGCCCTAAACCCTGAAACACCACCCCCTGCACAACCCCCTACACTGCTCGAACACTACTGCACTGCCCTAAACCCAGAAACACCATCCCCAGCACGACCCCCTATACTGCACGAACACCACTGCACTGCCCTAAACCCTGAAACACTACCCCCAGCAAGACCCCCTACACTGCCCGAACACCACTGCACTGCCCTAAACCCTGAAACATCACCCCCAGCAAGACCCCCTACACTGCCCGAACACCACTGCCCTAAACTCTGAAACACCACCCCCAGCAAGACCCCCTACACTGCCCGAACACCACTGCACTGCCCTAAACCCTGAAACACCAGCCCCAGCACGACCCCCTACACTGCCCGAACACCACTGCACTGCCCTAAACCCTGAAACACCACCCCTGCATGACCCCCTACACTGCCCGAACACCACTGTACTGCCCTAAACCCTGAAACCCCACCCCCAGCATGACCCCCTACACTGCCAGAACACCACTGCACTGCCCTAAACCCTGAAACACCACCCCCTGCACGACCCCCTACACTGCCCGAACACTACTGCACTGCCCTAAATCCTGAAACACCACCCCCAGCACGACCCCCTACACTGCACGAACACCACTGCACCGCCCTAAACCCTGAAACACTACCCCCAGCAAGACCCCCTACACTGCCCGAACACCACTGCACTGCCCTAAACCCTGAAACATCACCCCCAGCAAGACCCCCTGCACTGCCCGATCACCACTGCCCTAAACCCTGAAACACCACCTCCAGCAAGACCCCCTACACTGCCCGAACACCACTGCACTGCCCTAAACCCTGAAACACCACCCCCAGCAAGACCCCCTACACTGCCCGGACACTACTGCACTGCCCTAAACCCTGAAACACCACCCCCAGCACGACCCCCTACAATGCCCGAACACCACTGCTCTGCCCAAAACCCTGAAACACCAGCCCCAGCACGACCCCCTACACTGCCCGAACACCACTGCACTGCCCTAAACCCTGAAACACCAGCCCCAGCACGACCCCCTACACTGCCCGAACACCACTGCACTGCCCTAAACCCTGAAACACCACCCCCAGCACGACCCCCTACACTGCCCGAACACCACTGCACTGCCCTAAACCCTGAAACACCAGCCCCAGCACAACCCCGTACACTGACCGCACACCACTGCACTGCCCTAAACCCTGAAACACCAGCCCCAGCACAACCCCGTACACTGCCCGAACACCACTGCACTGCCCTAAACCCTGAAACACCAGCCCCAGCACGACCGCCTACACTGGCCGAAAACTACTGCACTGCCCTAAACCCTGAAACACCACCCCTGCAAGACTACCTACAGTGGCCGAACACCACTGCACTGCCCTAAACCCTGAAACACCACCCCTGCACGACTCCCTACACTGCCCAAACACTACTGCACTGCCCTAAACCCTGAAACACCACCCCAGCACGACCCCTACACTGCCCGAACACCACTGCACTAAACCCTGAAACACCACCCCCTGCACGACCCCCTACACTGCCGGAACACCACTGCACTGCCCTAAACCCTGAAACACCACCCCCAGCACGACCCCCTACACTGCCCTAACACCACTGCACTGCCCTAAACCCTGAAACATCACCCCCAGCACAACCCCCTACACTGACGAGCACCATTGCTCTGCCCTAAACCCTGAAACACTAGCCCCAGCACGACCCCTACACTGCCCGAACACCACTGCACTGCCCTAAACCCTGAAACACCACCCCCGCACGACCCCCTACACTGCCCGAACACCACTGCACTGCCCTAAACCCTGAAACACCAGCCCCAGCAAGACCCCCTACACTGCCCAAACACCACTGCATTGCCCTAGACTCTGAACCACCAGCCCCAGCAAGACCCCCTACACTGCCCGAACACCACTGCACTGCCCTAAACCCTGAAACACCAGCCCCAGCACGACCCCCTACACTGCTCGAACACCACTGCACTGCCCTAAACCCTGAAACACCAGCCCCAGCACGACCCCCTACACTGCCCGAACACCACTGCACTGCCCTAAACCCTGAAACACCAGCCCCAGCACCACCCCCTACAATGCCCGAACACCACTGTACTGCCCTAAACCCTGAAACACCACCCCTGCACCGCCCCCTACACTGCCCGAACACCACTGCACTGCCCTAAACCCTGAAACACCACCCCGTGCATGACCCCCTACACTGCCTGAACACCACTGCACTGCCCTAAACCCTGAAACACCACCCCCAGCGAGACCCCCTACACTGCCCGAAAATCCACTGCACTGCCCTAAACCCTGAAACACCACCCCCTGTACAACCCCCTACACTGCTCGAACACTACTTCACTGCCCTAAACCCAGAAACACCATCCCCAGCACGACCCCCTATACTGCACGAACACCACTGCACTGCCCTAAACCCTGAAACACTACCCCCAGCAAGACCCCCTACACTGCCCGAACACCACTGCACTGCCCTAAACCCTGAAACATCACCCCCAGCAAGACCCCCTACACTGCCCGAACACCACTGCCCTAAACCCTGAAACACCACCCCCTGCAAGACCCCCTACACTGCCCGAACACCACTGCACAGCCTTAAACCCTGAAACACCAGCCCCAGCACGACCCCCTACACTGCCCGAACACCACTGCACTGCCCTAAACCCTGAAACACCACCCCCTGCATGACCCCTACACTACCCGAACACCACTGTACTGCCCTAAACCCTGAAACCCCACCCCCAGCATGACCCCCTACACTGCCAGAACACCACTGCACTGCCCTAAACCCTGAAACACCACCCCCTGCATGACCCCCTACACTGCCCGAACACTACTGCACTGCCCTAAACCCTGAAACACCACCCCCAGCACGACCCCCTACACTGCACGAACACCACTGCACCGCCCTAAACCCTGAAACACTACCCCCAGCAAGACCCCCTACACTGCCCGAACACCACTGCACTGCCCTAAACCCTAAAACATCACCCCCAGCAAGACCCCCTACACTGCCCGAACACCACTGTCCTAAACCCTGAAACACCACCTCCAGCAAGACCCCCTACACTGCCCGAACACCACTGCACTGCCCTAAACCCTGAAACACCACCCCCAGCAAGACCCCCTACACTGCCCGGACACTACTGCACTGCCCTAAACCCTGAAACACCACCCACAGCACGACCCCCTACAATGCCCGAACACCACTGCTCTGCCCAAAACCCTGAAACACCAGCCCCAGCACGACCCCCTACACTGCCCGAACACCACTGCACTGCCCTAAACCCTGAAACACCAGCCCCAGCACGACCCCCTACACTGCCCGAACACCACTGCACTCCCCTAAACCATGAAACACCACCCCCAGCACGACCCCCTACACTGCCCGAACACCACTGCACTGCCCTAAACCCTGAAACACCAGCCCCAGCACAACCCCGTACACTGACCGCACACCACTGCACTGCCCTAAACCCTGAAACACCAGCCCCAGCACAACCCCGTACACTGCCCGAACACCACTGCACTGCCCTAAACCCTGAAACACCAGCCCCAGCACGACCGCCTACACTGCCCGAAAACGACTGCACTGCCCTAAACCCTGAAACACCACCCCCAGCAAGACTACCTACACTGGCCGAACACCACTGCACTGCCCTAAACCCTGAAACACCACCCCCTGCACGACCCCCTACACTGCCCAAACACTACTGCACTGCCCTAAACCCTGAAACACCACCCCAGCATGACCCCTACACTGCCCGAACACCACTGCACTAAACCCTGAAACACCACCCCCTGCACGACCCCCTACACTGCCGGAACACCACTGCACTGCCCTAAACCCTGAAACACCACCCCCAGCACGACCCTCTACACTGCCCTAACACCACTGCACTGCCCTAAACCCTGAAACATCACCCCCAGCACAACCCCCTACACTGCCTGAGCATCATTGCTCTGCCCTAAACCCTGAAACACTAGCCCCAGCACGACCCCCTACACTGCCCGAACACCACTGCACTGCCCTAAACCCTGAAACACCACCCCCAGCACGACCCCCTACACTGCCCGAACACCACTGCACTGCCCTAAACCCTGAAACACCAGCCCCAGCAAGACCCCCTACACTGCCCGAACACCACTGCATTGCCCTAGACTCTGAAACACCAGCCCCAGCAAGACCCCCTACACTGCCCGAACACCACTGCACTGCCCTAAACCCTGAAACACCAGTCCCAGCACGACCCCCTACACTGCCCGAACATCACTGCACTGCCCTAAACCCTGAAACACCAGCCCCAGCACGACCCCCTACACTGCCCGAACACCACTGCACTGCCCTAAACCCTGAAACACCAGCCCCAGCACGACCCCCTACACTGCCCGAACACCACTGCACTGCCCTAAACTCTGAAACACCAGCCCCAGCACCACCCCCTACAATGCCCGAACACCACTGTACTGCCCTAAACCCTGAAACACTACACCCTGCACCGCCCCCTACACTGCCTGAACACCACTGCACTGCCCTAAACCCTGAAACACCACCCCCTGCACGACCCCTACACTGCCCGAACACCACTGCACTGCCCTAAACCCTGAAACACCACCCCCTGCACCACCCCCTACACTGCCCGAACACCACTGCACTGCCCTAAACCCTGAAACACCACCCCCTGCACCGCCCCCTACACTGCCCGAACACGACTGCACTGCCCTAAACCCTGAAACACCACCCCCAGCATGACCCCCTTTACTGCTCGAACACCACTGCACTGCCCCAAACCCTGAAACACCACCCCCAGCATGACCCCCTACACTGCCCGAACACCACTGCCCTAAACCCTGAAACACAACCCCTGCACGACCCCCTACACTGCCTGAACACCACTGCACTGCCCTAAACCCTGAAACACCACCCCCTGCACGACCCCCTACACTCCCCGAACACCACTGCACTGCCCTATACCCTGAAACACCACCCCCAGCACGACCCCCTACTCTGCCTGAACACCACTGCACTGCCCTAAACCCTAAAACACCATCCCCAGCACGACCCCCTACACTGCCCGAACACCACTGCACTGCCCTAAACCCTAGAACACTACCCCCAGCATGACCCCCTACACTACCCGAACACCACTGCACTACCCTAAACCCTAAAATACTCCCCCCAGCACGACCCCCTACACTACCCAAACACGACTGCACTGCCCTAAACCCTAAAACACTCCCCCCAGCACGACCCCCTACACTACCCGAACACCACTGCACTGCCCTAAACCCTAAAACACTCCCCCCAGCACGACCCCCTACACTACCTAAACACCACTGCACTGCCCTAAACCCTAAAACACTACCCCCCGCATGACCCCCTACACTACCCAAATACCAATGCACTACCCTAATCCCTAAAACACTACCCCCCGCACAACCCCCTACACTACCCAAAGACCACTGCACTACCCTAAACTCTAAAACAATACCCCCGCACGACTCCCTACACTACCCAAAGACCACTGCACTACCCTAAACCCTAAAACACGACCTCCTACACTACACAAACACCACTGCACTACCCAAAACCCTAAAAAACTACCCCCAGCACGAACCCCTACACTACCCAAACACCACTGCACTACCCTAAACCATAAAACACTACCCCCAGAAGTACCCCCTACACTACCCAAACACCACTGCACTACCCTAAACCCTAAAACACTACCCCCAGCAGTACCCCCTACACTACCCAAACACCATTGCACAACCCTAAACCCTAAAACACTACCCCCAGCAGTATCCCCTACACTACCCAAACACCACTGCACTACCCTAAACCCTAAAACCCTAAAACACTAACCCCAGCACGACCCCCTACACTACCCAAACACCACTGTAGTACCCTAAACCCTAAAACACTCCCCCAGCACGACTCCCTACACTACCCAAACACCACTGCACTACCCTAAACCCTAAATCTACCCCCAGCATGACCCCCTACACTACACAAACACCACTGCACTACCCTAAACCCTAAAACACTACCCCCAGCACGACCCTCTTCACTACCTAAACACAACTGCACAATTTGTTACAGGCGTTGCAACGCAGGCCTGTGGTGCTTACTGGAAGTACCTGGTGGGCTAGTTGGGCCCCAGGGACTCTCAGGATTCAAGGTGACCTAATCCCCCAACTTAAAACGCGCCACGGGGCGCGTTTGCACAGTGGTGAAGGGAGGGGGCGGGGCCTCAGGTGACATGTGCGCAAACACGCCCTGTGGTGCGTTTTAAGTTGGGGAGTTAATTTCCTTTGAATCCTGGGGGCCAACTAGCCCACCAGGTACCTTCAGTAAGCACAACAGAGTTGCGTTGCAGAGAGGTGAAAAAAGGTGCGTGGCCTCGGAACGCCTCTCTGCAACTCAGCTCTGTGGTCCTAACTGTAGGTACCTGGGGGGCTAGTTGGGCCCCAGGGACCCTCAGGATTCAAGGGGACTTAATCCCGCAACTTAAAATGCGCCACGGGGCGCGTTTGCACACATGTCACCTCAGGCCCCCCCTCCCTTCACCACTGTGCAAACGCGCACTGGCTCTGGTTAGTCAGAGTCAGTTACCACCAGTACCCGTCTGAAAACGTTGTGGGCACAGGATGATTTTGCAACAAGGCCTCTTTCTGCTCCTCTGTTGGTTCTTTCTGCACATCTTTTGCTTCTTTCTGTGCATTTTTTCTTCTTTCTTCACATGTCCTACCTCTGTTGGCATAGTTAGAAACTAGCATTTAAAAACCTTTGAAATTCACTTAAAAAATCATAGGTTTCAGGCACGTTATAGTTAGAAATTAGCATTTAAAAAACCTTTGAAATTCATTGAAAAAACCATAGGTTTCAGGCACATTATAGTTAGAAATTAGCATTTAAAAAACCTTTGAAATTCACTGAAAAAACCATAGGTTTCAGGCACGTTATAGTTAGAAATTAGCATTTGAAAAACCTTTGAAATTCACTGAAAAAACCATAGGTTTCAGACACGTTATAGTTAGAAATTAGCATTTAAAAAACCTTTGAAATTCACTGAAAAAACCATAGGTTTTAGGGACAGTTATAGTTAGTTGGACATTGCACTCGTACAAAACCCGTGAAATTCCCCTGTTATAGTTAGTTCAGCTAACTATAACTCGCGCCCCCGCAATGCACTGCTGATGACGTCACATATTACATCACTCATGACATGGTCAGTGACATCACTGATGACATCATCCATGTGATAATTTCATGCATCTTCTCACACCCTAATATAACTTTTGATACACCCACTCTAAATTACAGACTGCCATTCTCAAAACCATAGACACTCCAACACCAAAAACTACATACCCACTCACTGATTCTTAGGTCTACACACACATCCACTCACTCACCTGTACAGTCACTCATACTTACAGTCACTCAGTACAGAACTATCATATGCACTCATACACCTATATAAACACTCACACACCGCCACTCATCCATAGAGGTACTCACACACCTAGTCAGTCATGCAAAAAATTAATCACACACCCATTTACTCACCTATACAGTTAAACACACACCAGCTCACTTACTCATACAAATACTAGCACATTCTTACGCTCTTATACAATAACTGATACAAGCACACACGCATCCATACAGCCACTCTCACAATAACACACTCTCACTTATAGCCATTTAAATACTCTAACACACATATATACTGCCTTTTACATATGTAGTTACTCGCACATGTACCACTGAGATATACATTCACTCACTAACACACCCATACACACACTCACCCACCCAAGCAGTCCATCACAGATGCATTCTTGAAATCATGCACCCAGTGAATCACCCACTCACACATCTATGTATAGAGTCACACACACCCCACCCACACAAACACTCAGGCAGCCATACAGATACTCAGAGAACCAATCAATAACCCATATAGACACTCATGTAGCTATTCGCAAATCCATGCATCCACTTACACACCAACAAACAGACGGATACAGACATTCACCCAGTTTAGTCACTAACCCATGCATTCAGTAAGATACGTTTAATCACTCACTTGTAGAGTCAGTCACTCACGTACTAAATCATCCATTCAGACACTTATACACCCACTCATTCTTCAATACGCCTTTCCCTATATATATTAAACATATTTAAACTTTACAGAAACACACAGTCACTGGATGATGTCATCAGTGATGTCATCAGTGATGTCATTTGAGATGTCATCAGTGATGTCATCAGTGATGTCACTGACCATGTCATGAGTGATGTAATATGTGACGTCATCAGCAGTGCATTGCGGGGCGCGAGTTATAGTTAGCTGAACTAACTATAACAGGGGAATTTCACGGGTTTTGTACGAGTGCAATGTCCAACTAACTATAACTGTCCCTAAAACCTATGGTTTTTTCAGTGAATATATATATATATATATATATATATATATATATATATATATATATATATATATATATATATATATATATGTGAATATATAGTGAATTAAATCAAATCAAGGATCCATGCATTTTTATTTAATTATATTTGGTATATTTCAAATGATGAAGGTGTGCAAATATGATAAACCTATAGCGTTTACTAATGGCACTCTTTAATAATACTTATGATTTTCTTGACCATGCTATATTTGAAACCCATGAGGCACGAAAAGTCTAATTTTGGTTAAAATCAAAATTAGTGGTAATGGTTGGCCAAATTTATGCATTGATTAATCTCTCAATGAAGCACAAAACGGGGAATTGTTCATAAGGGCAGAAGACCTGGATTTCATCACAAATCTGCCTTTAATAAAGTAGTCACCATTTGTGGTTAAGGCTCATGTTTTTTTTCTGGCCTGAGAGTTTAAAAACATTCTGGCTGATCTTTCCCAACAACAGGCAAGACATACACATTAAATAGAGAGGAGACAGTGTAGAGCACTGAAGGTGTTGAACTGAAAGGTGAGTTGTCAAATCATTGTCCACAATCAGAGAACAATAACTTGTGGGAACCAGAACTTTTTTGTGATTAGAGTCTTAGAAGAGTCAATGTGCATACAACGATTCAGAAGAGCAAAGGTCCTAACAGCCCCCATCTTCCTTACTTTGATAGTCAAAGAGCAGGTCATAGCTACTAATTTCAAATTCTTTAAGTCTGTAAACCTGGATAAGCTGGATCCAGTGTGTGGCGTCTCTAAAAATAGTCATGAAGTTTTGCTATTATGATCCATTCATTGTTTAGCAAACTAGTCAGGGTTATTGATGATAACCACTAAATGATACTGTTGTCCATTAGTGGGAAAGCGGCCCAAATGTGTGAGAAGGCCCATCAGTTATTGACTGCTTTTCTTCAAATGTTTACATTTAAAAGGATGACAGACCCTCACTAGGGGTTAGAGATGAGCCTTTAGATTTCTACATCTCCAGAATTCAGAGAAGTTTTCTTCAAAAGAGAAATTAGAAATATTATTGTAAATACCAATGTGACTATGCTTCAAAACAGGGACACTTTTGGGAAATAATTTGTGGCCCAATAAGTCTGTTCAATACCAGTTTGAGGTTCTTAACTTTTGAGATTAATTACCAGTTGTCAGGACACAATAACCTTGTAGTCAGAATCCAGTTGGAGTGATGCATTATTTGTGCCTCACCCTTCCCAATGATTACCACACCCACAGGAGTATGAAGCCAGTTTTATAAACTGAGAAAAATAATTGGATGAGCGAAAACAAGACATTGAACTTCACAACTCTGACTTATCACTGCTGTTGATCAAGGAAAGATAAAGGATGTGGTGGATAGCTAAAAGGCAATGAAATATCTTAATTATCTTGCCATACAAGGCTCTGCGCTTAACAGTAATAGTGAATGAACATACCTAAGATATATCTCTGTGTAATCAACTCTCTGGTCCTGATTCACAAAGGGACTTAAGACTTATAAAGTTATGAGTGCGGGTCTCCGCATTCAGGGCAGAGTCTTTCCCACTCGTGGCAGAATCTCCGCACTGAGCACTGTAGTACACAGACTCCGCACTCGTAACTTTACGAGTCATGAATCGATTTGGGAATCGGGCCCTTTGTATTTTGATATGGAACTTGCAATTCCAGAAAACTCCACAAATAAAGATGGACTATCTCAAATATTTGTTCACTAAATGTACTCACCATGGCTTGAACTACTACTTCAAACTTCAGCAATATGTACTCTCTGTAGAAGATGAGTTATAGGGTATAATTAGGGCTCCCGGTTTTATGGTATTTATTTTTTTAACATTTCCGTCTGTATTTATCCATATTTATTTTTTGGCCATTTTATCTGTATTTATCCATATTTATTTTGTGTTTTGGGTATAAATGAAGTTAAAAAACTGTACATTTCCATATTTATTTAACTGATGCGCACTCATACTTTGATGTCTGTCATGTTTTAGCTATTTAAGCTGTTTAATATTACAAAACAATACATCCACTGGTAAATACTAGTATTATACCATAAATGTATGTAGACATATGCTGTTATTTAAATACATTTCATCCTGTTTTTTTAATTTCCCATGCTGTCCATATGCTCAGCTGCTGGCCTATAACTCATCAAAGACCGCATGGAGAGTCACTTGAAAGGAGCACAATTTTCTGTATTTATCCACTTTTAAAAATAAATGCAGACAGAAAACACATTGTTTTCTGTCTGTATTTATCTGTAAAAATCCGAAAAAGCAGAAACAGGGAGCCTTAGGTATAGTGGATCAAAGGGCTTTCCCCAGTCTACGCCTATGGAGACATCTGTTAATGCATACAGTCCATAGTTTCTACACAACTCTTGTAGAACTACATGAAATTCAAAAATTTTAATATTCTGCTCTTCCCTACTCTTAACAATTCATATTTACATACTAAAACTCTTCATACATAGAATAGCCAGGATAAAAATCCTTCCTGTTCAAATACAGGATAACCCTAATTAAAATGTAACAATCCGCAGGTCTTGGCAAAGCAAATCTGAGATCCGTGTAGCAAACCCTGGCTGCAGCTACATGAGCTCGATATTGCATCTGGCTGGTGCTAGAAATGGGATTTCTGGTTGGCTAGGGCAAGCGCCTAAGCCAGGCAGAAATGAACACTCTAGTCAGGGCAAGGGAGTTACACGCCGAAGATAACCCCTGCTCACCCCCTTGGTAGCTTGGCACGAGCAGTCAGGCTTATCCCGGAGGCAATGAGTAAAGCGTTTGCGCAACACACTCACACAGCAGCGACACACTAGGCATACCACAAAAGAAACTCCACACAAGGTTATATCAAAAATAGCCTTTGTATTATCCATAAAACACATCAGAGCATAATCACAAATGTACACTGTGCCATCTGGCACTAGGTATGACTTTACAGGGGATTATATACAGGACAGGGCCAATCGGGCCACTGTCATCACCATTAGCACTCACAAGTAGGGAAAATAAAACAACCAGTAACTACTGGCAATATGGCACTCTGCATAAACATATTAGGCAGAAAATCATAGCATTACATAGAATAGCCTATTATGCATACAACATCATCACATCAGGCCCTCCTTAGGCCTAAACCTCATCAGCAGCAGTGTACCCTATCATTATCACCGCACATGTGGGTACTCAGCATAGCACATTATGACCTAGCATCAGGAACCGTGCACTAAAGTAAACACTGGCAAAGTGAACACATTTTATCTCCACCAGCCAAAGCCAACAGTACCCCACAGCACAGCATGATCCCCTCACCCAGCGCGGTACTGGTGCTCTATATCGCGGGGCCCCTCACATGGGGATTGGGCACCACAGTACCTGTGTTCCCCCAACTGGGATTACCATATTCCCAGTGACGTTGTCCCCCAAAGTCAGGACACTCTAAAGGGGGGGCCCTGTCCTGGGCTCTCCCCGCAAGGCCCCCTTTCCAAGTAAGGGCTTTCCCAACTCTGTGCCCCTTGGCAAGGCTTCCGCTAGACCCCTGGCTGCAGTTGCAGCAAGAGCAATGCCCGTAATGCGAGGGGGGGTGCAACTCACCCTGGTCTCCTCAAAAGAATGCCCCAGATGCTATGACTCTCTTAGGGACACCTGCCCACTGCCACCCAGGGCAACTGCTCTGCACGTAGAAAAACGTCGGCATTGCCCCTCGCCGGGCCTCTTACCGATCCCGACGCCTCAGGAACTGTGGAGCCTTTCACCACTGCGGCCCATGTTTAAGGAAATATCTGGCCGCTCCTCTACTGACAAGCGAAAGGGCCACTGCGGTAGGACCCGGAGCGAAGTCTCCATTGAGTCCGCTCTGAGCACCCTCTCTCATCTCCTGGGCTCGTGGGGCTCTCCTCTCACCTCTATCAGCTTTGGCAGACACGCGGGGCTCTCCTAGTCGTTGCGGGAGCCCCGCCCACAAACAGGCTACAACTCTGCCTGACTTCCGCAGGGCTCTCGTCGTTCTCCCGAGAGCCCCGCCCATGACCAGGCAATCTTCTGCCTGACTTCTGGCATGCTGGGGATCACGGAGCGAAATCTCTGTGGATTCCGGCAGCTTCCTCAACAAGGCGCGACGGCGCCCACGGCCAGTTGCTGAGACCACAGAGGAAGTTTCCTGCTGCATAGTAGCCAGCTCCACACAAGCAAAGTGCTGGGCAGCCACCAGAAATGAGCTGCTCACGAGCTCTAGCACCTGGCAGTTTGGCATGAAAGCACCTGGGCAATTAGGAACATGAAGCGCTCAGCCTGTCTCCCCCTGGAAGACACAAACAGGGAGCAGGCAGCGCTCTTCTTCCAGGGATGTGCAAGGCAGAGCTGGGCACAGGCAGGCCAGTACGCAGGGCCTCCCAGCAGAGGGCAGCCCCTTCCGTCACCAAGCAGGCAGCAGCTGAGTCCCATGGCGGTTCCTCCTGGCAGAGTGCTCTTCAGATCCAGTTGCCAAGAAAGCACACCAAACATGGGGTCACAGCCCCAATGCTTATACTGCATGTGTCCTTTGTTCTCCCCCTGGCAAGGGCTCAGTGTCCGGTCCAAACCAGTTCTGGGGGGCACTACAACATTTGCTTACAGTGCACAACAGTCCCCATTGACAGAGTGGGTCCTGGCTCCAGACACACCACAGGGGGGCGGAGCCAGCCTTGTGCAAGGCAGGCACAGACCTATTCAGGGTCAGGGACTACTCTTCCCACTACTCCAAATGCAGTTCAAGCCTATTCAGCCTAGCGCTGACTCACCCAGCCCCTCTGGAGCCACGGCACCTCCCCAGCCCCTGTCACTCCAGAGCCAGACATGCAATACACATCAGGCAGGCACAAAGACACATAGCACACAGAAATGCCAACTTCTAAAAGTGGCATTTCTAAAATAGTGATAATGAATCTGCGAACACCATTGCGCAGCATTTATTATTACTATTCCAAACATACCAAACTTGACCACGCTGCTCCTCTCATATCAGGAATTACCACTGAAACACTTATCAGGGAATCCCAATGCATTTCTATGAGAGGGCAGCCTCACAGTAGTGAGAAACCAAAATGGCTGTTTGTCATTACCAGGACATGCCACACAATTAAGGCACATGTCCTGCCTTTTACCTACAATGCACCCTGCCCATAGGGCTAGCTAGGGCCTACCTTAGGGGTGACTGATATGTAGTAAAACGGGAGTCCCCGAAGTGGCACCCATTTTATGTGCCACGTCACAGTGGCATTAAACTGCGTGCGCAGGCCCTGCAATGGCAGAGGCCTGAGACAGGTTTGAAAGGCTACTTTGGTGGGTGGCGCAATCAGCGCTGCAAGCCCACCAGTAGCATTTAATTTACTGGCCCTGGGTATCGGGGATACCGCTTTACAAGGGACTGATAGGTAAATTAAATTAGCCAAACAGGTGTAGACCAATCTTACCACATTTACCATCGAGAGCACATGCACTTTACACTGGACAGCAGTGATAAAGTGCCCAGAGTCCTAAAACCACCAACACCAGGTCAGAAAAAATACTAGGAGGAAGGCAAAAAGTTCAGGGATGACCCTGCAAAAAGGGCCAAGTCCAGTAGCTGGCATCTATGGGGAGGGAGGGTGGGGGCAGGCACATTATTAATATTAAAAAAACTCACCTGAACCGATGTCCTCCATCGTCTGGAACTCTTCTCAGGAACTGGATGCAGTGAGGGCACCAATCCCGGCGCTGCTCTCATGCTGTGAGAGCAGCGCCCTGAATGGAGGGAGCGGCCTCACTCGCCACTCCTGAGGACACTGGAGCCCTGCCCTTACTCTAACCCAGCTGTCTTAAGACAGCTGGGTTAGAGGTTTTCATAGTGTGCATGTGTGGCAGGCTGTTGCAAGATGGCCGGCCAAAGTGACATATGCACTTTGAAAAGTAAACAATCAGCCCACCCTTGTCTCTGCTGCTGTCATTCAGCAGCGGCCCGGCCCCCGTCCTGACGGTCAGTTCAGGATAGGACGATGCAAAAAAGAATGGCAATGAATTACCATTTTGTTTTTCATCTTTGGGGTAATTTACGTGGGGTGAGCTCCTGTGTGTTGTGTCCTGCGAGACACGTTCTAGTGTCTCGACAGGCACAGAGTTAGTAGCCACTCCCCTATGGGAGTGGGCACACTTGCACCCCACATGCATCCCTCACAGGCGTCATGAGTGACGTGAGCCTGCTAATAAAAGGGCCCAGGTGCACGTGCTTGTGGCCAGTTGAATAACGATAGCCACGGTGTCTGTGTCAGTCATTGATCAACATGTGGGCCAAGGGCCCACGACATAACATTTGGCGACGAGGATGGGATTATCCCGCGTGTGCAGCCGCCGTGTTTTCGTGGGAGAAGGGGGAATGTGCATTGCCCTTGGAGAGGGCGGACCCTGAAGCAGGTGATTACATTATCGAAGCGTCAGCGAGGCGTGTGAAGGGCCCCACGGTGAAGTTGAGGTGGCGGGAGCCCACCCCGCGTATGACGACGAGCCTGCGGCGCCCCCCGCGTATGACGAGCCTGCAGCTCCTACCACTGGTGTGAGGTAAAGCCCCGAGAACGCAGAATGAGTGCGGGCGAGGCCGGACTGCTGAGACGCCGGCCGCCACCGCAAATTGCCACGAGGAAGAAGTAAGCCTGGGCAGCGATCGGGCCAAGGTGAGCCCGGGATGGCGACATGTGCCGGGCTGTCATGGAGCCCCGCAAAGTAAGCGGAAGCGGCCCGTTGCTGACCGGAGAAACACCGGTGCCACAGCAGTGTCGGACCAGTGAGGACTGCAGGGAGTGAAGGCCGGCCGCAGTGCAGAAAGAGGCAATCGAGCGGAGCGGGAGCCCATCCCGCGTTTGATCCGCCTGCAAAGCCCGCGGGCGTAAGGTGAGCCCTGGCTGCGGGACATCGGGGGCAGTGAAGAGAGCGTAATGAGGGGAGATTAGAAAGTGGAGCCGTGGCCCGCTCCGTCACCTCCTCGAAGAAGACAAACCATGCCCCATACCGGCAGCAGCGCCAAAGCCCCAACCCCCGCGCAGCGTGTGAACTGCGAGGCTGCTGAGGCGCCCATTCAAATGGGCGAAGAAAAAGAGAGAAAACTTACCGCAGTATGCAGAGTGGCCGTGGAGCCACGAGGACCGCTGGTGCAGTGCACTGAGGCCCAGGAACCTCCAGGTGTGTCTGCAGTTCGGTGGGCATCCACCGGGGCTGTAAAGAAGAAGGCAGCCCCCACCACGAGTTGCCTGCCCTCCATTCCTCTGCCCCATCGAAGCCCCCGAGTACAAACGGCAGCATCACGGAACCGAGCGTGGTTCCAGAACGAAGGTAAACGACCGCAGACAGCCAGAGTTTGCCCTGCAGTGCCATCTGGTGGCCGTTTTGCGCTACCGCGGCTAGGGAAAAGAATTATATGGACAAGCATGCAAGAAAAGGGAACCAATTGCTGCAGCCTGCAATAAGTGCCAGGGAAGAGGGTTATCCATGTGTTTAAAAAAAAAAAAGTTAGAGAACACAACCAGTGCCAGCAGCAGCACAGAACTGGGTGTTGCAGCACAACACAATTGAGGGACAATATTGCAGTAGCAGAAAGAAAAGAAAGGCAACACTGGACAGGGTTACAGTGATGACTGACAAGTGCATAAAGTGAGTGCGCAGGAAAGCCGCCATGCCAGAGTGGTGCCAAGCCACTACACAGCTTTAAGGATGAAGAGATAATGCGCAGCTAGGCGCCAGGAGTTCAGGAACACAGCGCCAAGCACGTGCGCAGCAACACAGTGAGTGCATGAAGTAACACAACACTGCACCTAAAACGACAAGCGCCCACACCCACTGTACTGGTCACGGCGCAGCCCAAACATAAGGAGAGGACAGAGTGGGAGACACTGAGCAATGGTCAAGACGTCACAGCAATAGACGGATCAGAATAGTGCCATCTGCCCCATGGACTGCATGTCAGGTTGACATAGAGAGACTGCTCAAAGGGGGGCTAAAAGTCCACAGCAGCCACGCCAACAAGAATCAGTCTCAGCAAGGTGATCACTGATCGAACAACAGCTCAAGGGAGACTACCCCCTGCCAAAAGTGCAAGAAAAGACTGGTGCAGAGAGTGCGCCATCAGCGGCGGCCCAACGCCACCACACGTGAGAAGAGCGTCATATGCCCCTGGCGGTCAACAAGCACCACCGCAAAGAAGGAAAGCAGGCACGGCAAGTGCCGGAAGAGGGAAAGGCGAAGCGCACGCAGTCCGAAGTGCGTGACGTGTGCACCCAGAAGAATGTCAGCAGAGGTGAACGCCCAGGAGGGAAAGATATCTCTCCAAAGGAAAGAAGCACTGCTGGAACCAGCAGGGAGATCCTATACATCTCCACAGCAGCAACGGAGCCCGGAAGGGGCCAAACGCCGCACAGTGTCCTCCCTCACACTGCCGCAAGCTGGAGTCGTCAGTGACCCAAGGCTGATGAGAGGAGAGTCGCACACTACGAGTGAACAGCTCACCACTGCCCGGGGAAGCCATTCCCTGGAGAGGGAACACCCGGAGTAAGAGATTTTGGACACATCGCCACTGCCCGTGGAAGCCATTCCCTGGAGAGGGAACACCCGGAGTAGGAGCATTGAGAAGCTGCCTGAAGAAGGAGCACGCAAGATGAATGGCTGCTCGCTATGCAGCCGAGAAAAGCGACTGAAGTTTTGCCTGTATGGTCCAGAGACCATTGAAGTTAATAGGCCCGTTGGCCTTGTCAGAACATGGTGCATGTCATTGCACCCGGAGGAGAAGCAGAAGAAGAGTGGAGATTGTGTCACCCTGAAGAGCTGGACAAACGCAGGTGTGTCAAAGTCAACGGGAGGAGAAGCAAGAGGACTCGTAGCACCACAAGCTAAGAACACCTCCAAAGAAACCAGACAGCCACCAAGGCGGACCGACGGCACTGGCGACAGCACTAAGGGAGAACCACACGTAAGCCGCAGCATGCGCAAACTGCGTTGCTCCTGTCGCTTCACAGTGAGACCGTCCAGCCCGAGCGTTGGCAGTTGGAGTCGAACGGCATCCCTGCCCCTGACCGCAAATGCCAGAGGTGCAAGAGAAGATTCAGAAGAGGCAGTCACGTGGCTACGACGTCTATCCAGAAACTTCCTCTCCTAGTGAATCATTGCCACCTGTCGTCCAGGCCCAATGGCAGCTACGTCATCAGTGCCATGTGCATGACACCACACTCAGCAAGAAACGTGGAAGTGTAACCGGAGGGTCTACACCAAGAATCGGACAAACAGCTGAAGTCAGAAGAGGAAGTCGTGAGTGGCAGGGCCGGACGATGAAGAAGACCCAAGCTACAACAGGAGTGAGTCCTGACACAGCGACAGCAAGGGAAGAGGGTGATAACCCGAGAAGGAACTGGCAACCGCACAGCGGGAGTCCGAGAGTAAGCCGCACAGCCTGCGCGAACCGAGTCTCAAGCCTTACGCTTCTCAGCGTGTTCATCACTCCTCCGTCATCAAAGTCCCAACAGCCCAAGAAGTACAAGTACATGAATGCAAGTCCCTCCCCAGAGAACATGGAGGTACCTGGCCACTCCCTGCCTCAGGTGATCGACACCAGACTAGACGCCTGCATCCATCAAGGCAAGTCGTCACCCGCCATCGTCCAGATTCACCACACGGTTGGCAATGCCACCATGCCAATCCTCATCAAGTGCGTCAACCGACACCATCTCGAATACACATGGAGTGGAGTCCTACACTAGTGCCAAACTAGCCAACAAGAATACTCAGAGGTTATCTGCTAACCTGGTCTGCACCTGAACTGCGGCAGCGAGAGCATGTCCTGACCAAGATCCATACACCCTTGAGGTTTGTGCGAGAGACTGGCTACTGGCTCCTCTGCGGTTTGCATCTGCCCCCAGCTGGCACACACGCAGCCCCATCGCATCCTGCCAGCAGTCCCGTGGCAAGCCCGACGAAGGGCCTCCCCAGGCAGGAGAGCTGGAAGAGACATTGCCCCACCGACAGGTCACCGGACACAGCAAGACAGCCTAAGAGAGACTTCAGGCGATCCAGAAGTATCCAGTAAACTTTCACCATGGACTCCCACCATGATCTTGACGCACCCAGTTAAAGAACTATTGTTACACATCACGTACCATCATCCAGGTCAGCAGGACTAAAGGACATGCTTACACCGGCACGTTCCTAGTGCGCAGATGACATCTTCAAGCAAGAGTTCGTGTCCTGAACCAATCAGGTTAAATGATGAATACCTGCTGAGTGTCCTGCCACAGTCGAAGTCACCAGCCCGTGTCTGCCGTCTTCCTGATGCCGGACCCGAGAAACTGATGGACCCTGTGGTGTATATTTCGTTACTGTTTATCCCTACAGGTTGAATTACAGAACTTTTGTTTTATTAAAATTTGGGAGGAATGTTGTGTCCTGCGAGACACGTTCTAGTGTCTCGACAGGCACCGAGTTAGTAGCCACTCCCCTATGGGAGTGGGCACACTTGCACCCCACATGCATCCCTCACAGGCGTCATGAGTGACGTGAGCCTGCTAATAAAAGGGCCCGGGTGCACGTGCTCATGGCCAGTTGAATAACGATAGCCACGGTGTCTGTGTCAGTCATTGATCAACATGTGGGCCTAGGGCCCACGACATAACACTGTGCTCCAAAGGAGGCACCGCCCCAGTTTGCATTGACAAAAACATGCTGGTTTCATTTTCCGTCATCCTTCATAAACAAAAGAGTGCATTTAGATGTGGGAATTCAGGCTAAGGGTAGTTCGTGATGCGGTGGTAAAGCTTCTGCAATCATGAGCTGCAAGGCTGTCAATTCTAGCATACTCGACCCTTTGAAGTGGCTTCAAGTCACAAGCCAACCCTGAATAAATAAATAAAATAAAATCATATTCCATGAATTTGAAGTTCGGTCACAAAAGGATTAGCTGTTGCACATTTTAATGCCATTGTCTTGTGTTTGATTAACTTCAGTCTTTTGCGGGAAGTAATTATTATGTAGTTATATTATATATTACCGTATTAATCTTAATCTAATGAGATGTGGTGTGATGTGTGGCAATTAGAGAGTATTTCAGTTATTTCCTTCAGAGTCTACATAAACCCATTGAACTCAAAAGAACAAAACAAATGCACACTCTTCACTTATTTTCAGATAAGGCATTACAAAGAAATGCCTGTGCGCATGCGTCGTCCTCTGGAGCCTTAATTGCTGTGCTTTATACACTGTGCCGTCCGTTGTTCAAACACAATACCAAACACACAGAGGTGAACAGATGTTCAGCTGAGAATACTGTTATTGAACATTTCTCGGACGTACTGCCACACCATCGCTTACAGTCTGGCAGCACAGGCTTTATTGTTATTTTTAATTAAAACATGTATTAGGCGCAACCTGCCACCAGAAAGAGCATGCCTCATCTGATTTAGGTATGGAATATAATTTGCACACTTTTACTTAAGCGAACCGTTATCACAGTCACTCGCTGTGACAGTCAGTGCGGAAACATTCCCTGGCAGTGAATGAAGGTTTCTATTTCCCGGGGCTCACTAAACAATCCCTTCTGCGGCCTGTCACTAATGGACGGAAATGCCCTGCCTACTGCCGCGTTTATGAACTCTTTTTATCTTCTCATATTAAAACTGAGCAGTGTATTTGTTTCAATAAGAAAGACTAAGCTTTGTAATTACTGCTAGTGGCTTGCTGCTTTTAGTATCACAGCAGCAGGAGCAATGTGCGTCTGCTAACATTTCCTCATCTCTGAAATGAACTGTGTCAGCCCAAACGGGATTCTGTGTTAGGTGTGACGTTTCAAAAGACACAGAAACCGTGGCCCTCGGGTTGTTGTTTATATCATATTTTGATAGTTCAGGCATTAAATTGCCAAAACGCATTCTTTTTTTTTTTTTGTGGCAAAAGCCTGTTCATACTAGCCTTTCGCCTTAAACACACTTTACTCTCTGTTTCCCCCTCTTGTATATTCTTTAACACCTTGAACATGCAAAGAATTGTAATTAAAACAAACTACTAAACACGTATCATGAGAAAGGATGGGAAACCTTTGATATAGTGATGCATACGGTCTATTCAAAACGAGCAAGCATAACAGTTTTCATATTAATTTATAATCCTTGAGGCGGTAGTAACAAAACACAGAGGGGGATATTCTCAAGAACGTGCGATAAACATCGCCAAAATAGGCTAACGCAATTTCTCATATCGCCGTCTATCGCGGGAAAATAACTCTGTGTCAACGTCGTATTCCCAACACGGCGGTAACATGCAATAGTATCCTGATAACGCCTCAAATGTCCGCGGTACAACCACTGTGACGGCGATAAAAAAGGAAACCCGAACGTGAAAAAAGTTGCGATGGGCCCAACCGCGATAGAAAAATCAGCGACAAGCAGCGCCAGGCTTGCAATTCCCACGTCAGGTGGGGAAAATCACCATAAAAGCAGCAAAAAAAGAAAAAAGAAAAAACACATAACAACTGCGAAGCACAATGGAGGTAACAGGAGCAAGTACAGAGGACAACCCGGACCCCACAAGCCCCACGGAGGACCAGCCCGGGACCTCGGGGTCAGGGAAGGGCAAGGAGAAGAAGAAGAGGAAGACGCGGTTCAGTCCACAGGAAAACAGGATCCTGATTACGGAGGTGATAGAACACCATCAACATCTGTTCGTCACCTCCACTGTGTCATTGGCAACAAAAAATGGAATATGGCAGTCCATCGTGGACAAGGTGAATGCAGCCAGAGTGCTGAGGAGGACAATGGATGAGGTCAAGAGGCGCTGGAATGATGTGAAGCGCAAAACCAAGCAGAAACTCGCAGACAACCGCAAAGCAGCAATGCAGACTGGGGGTGGGAGTCCTGCGCCACAGGAGGAGCTGGATGAGATGGAGGAATTGGTGTCCACAGTCATCAGTGTGGAGACGGTGGCAGGAGTCGGGGGACCGGACACTGCTCAACATGACCTGACACAACAGCAACAGGGTGAGTAACCGCCAGGGACTGGGGGACAGGGGGAGATGGGCACAATGGCACACATGCACAATGGAGTATAGCACACTGCACAACCACAATGACTCTGGATCATGTCCCTGATCTCCTTGCCATACTGCAGCACACATAGTAACAGCAAGTAGTCCCCTGTCCACAATGTGCCCAGAGGGGGCCCTCCCCACACATCACCAATTTCACAACAAACCCATGCACATGTGCTGAACCCAGCAAAGCTGCGGATCCGTGATCCCCACTGACAATGCAAGTGACACTGCATGATGATGAGCATGTCTGCAGGCCACTCATCATGACATGTTGCACGCCACAACACCGAGGTGGCTGAGTGTGGTCCACATCCGGATAGGAGCAGATCACACACTGACACATCCACGTGCACAAACAACCCCTGATGGCAACAAGACATCTGCGGACAAACCATGCCCAAGAGTCCCAACTCCCACCAAGAGCCCAATTTACCCAAGTATGCAACATCTCAGCACTGCATAAGCACAGAAGTCAAAGGCACACCGCCTGAAAGGGAGTAGTCCAAGCAAAGTCGGAGCTGCAGGGGCAACTCTCCCACAATGCAGCACACACACAAGAATCAGAGCACATCAACATTGACAACAATGTGCTACAAACTGCAACACTTTCACAACAGAATAGAGGACACAACTGCTGCTGCTTGTGTGTAGAAACTGGCCAATCACATTTGGCATAGCAGGAAACTGTGACATGATAATGGACAAGTACAACCCCACATCCCTGATGGTGCACATATGTCCACTGTCCCGCTTCAAATAGGCAGCACATCCTAAACAGTCACAATGTACATTGTCATGCAGTCTGTTTTGAAACTTGGCCAATGCGTGAACATACATGGAACACACTGTTAAACTGCATCTCCCCTTTACATTGCAGAGGGAGAATCATCTACTCCTGCAGAGCAGACCGAACACCTCCTCACTGATGACGAGGAGGACCACCCCACCTTCGACACCGACGCCCTCCAAGAGCTCATCGACAGCTTCGGCACCCACACCAAGGATCAGGGCAGCCCAGCTGCATCGAGGAGACCCCACCCCCTGCACAGACCACACAGCAGGAGGCACCCACCACCCCGGCTGTCTCCCAGGCCCCCCACGATCAACACATGGCCTTCCAACGCCGTGTGTTAGAGGGCCAGAAGGAAATGGCTGATCAGGTGCGGGTGGGGTTCGACCTCATGGCAGCCAAACTAGATGCCACCCATGGGTGTCATTGTCCCATCAGGGACCACTTACAGTCCCTAACGGAGACCCACAGTCTGCTTCATGGTCTCCAACGAGCCCTGGCTGACATCGCTGGAGTCCTGACTCGGAAACAAGAACACCTGTCTGGTCAGAGTGGCTCCAGCGATCTCAGCCGGGAGATGGGACACATGCGGAGGCTCATGGAGGACATGGTGCGGATGGAGGCGGAAAGGATGGCTGCCACGGCTGCACATCAGCGAGATGTAGCTGCGATCTACCATGCCCTGCAGATCCTCATCATGGCATTGCTGCCACAAGGCCTGGCGCAGATGAATGCTGCTGCTCCTACACCATCCACATCTCCGCCCCCTGATGTGTCAGTGCCCCACAGTGCGGCAGACATTCCACCTCCGGCACCTGATGTGTCACTGCCACACAGTGCGGCTAACAATCCACCTCCGGCCCCTGATGTGTCAGTGCCACACAGTGCTGCAGCCGAAACACCACCACCGCCAGGTGAGGCACATGAAACATCAGAGGACGAAGATGCGGGTGAATCTACCTTAGTGGTAAGGAGGAGGCGGTAGCATTCATCTCCGCCATATGGCCTGTTTCTGCTTGGTTCGGCCCTTTGCATCATCACCTTCCACTGTCCCCCGATACACTCTGCGGCACTCACCTTGGACCTCGACATGGACTGCCATATACTGTTTGGTTACCAATGACACAGCAATCAGACTGCGGACTGAACTCTTCCTCTTCCGATGAACTTGTCCTTCCCTAATGGACTCTGGCTGGCCCTCCACGGGGCAACAATGTCAAGTGGGGTGTGCATGGCTCTGTACTGCTCCAGCTGCTACACTCCAATGAATGTGAATAAAACATTCAAATTCACACAGATGTGTCATGTCTATGAACCTTCAAGTGTGACAGTATGGATGAATGTCGGGTCACTGACTCCCCCGCACGTCCATTTTGCACATGTTGTGGGGCTTGGGTCACATGGTGCAACATTGCCGATTGCGGTCCGGGTGGCGCAGACACTACAACGGAGACACATGCAATGGTTACTTCCTTGTCCAGGCCAGAACTGAACCACTCCCAGAGCCCCTGGCTCATTGTTCACACCCCTACGCTGGACTGGCATACGCCAGCCCAGCCCACTCCGCTTACGCTCACAGGGGGTGACGACACAGCTACATGTCCCAGGTCTTCCCCGTAGTGATCTGCTGGTCACTGGTCTAGTTGTCAGAATGCCACAGCCACTCCCTGAGGGCTGGTATACACCCACACCACACCCATCCAGCACAGGCGTCATGGGACATGTGACCCTGTCAATAAAAGGGGCCCACCACAGCACATCCCCCACTGCCGGAAGTGACATGATGGCGTCCGCACCTCGAGACCCAATCATGAGGGGGTTGTGACTTGCGTTGCACTGGGTTAGTGGCACCCGAGGGCCTGCATCCGGCACAGGCCGTGGCGATGACTTGCGTTGCACAGTTAGTGGCACCCGATGGCCTGCGTCCGGCACGGGCCTACCGCCATGTGGCGATGACTTGCGTTGCACTGAGTTAGGCCCACCTGAAGAGCTGAGCGGGTGTGCAGCCTGCGATGATGCGTTGGCCTCGATACGGCGTCCAGCGAATCAAGACTCGAATTGAACTGTGAGCCCTTCTGGACTGCAGTGTACGCGCAGGCAGCAGTCAGCACACACATGACTCCGCGGTGCGGTTCCGCAGGGTGCACTGGGGGCCTGTGGTGCGTAAACCAGAGACCGGCTGAGGAGGTTGCGCCGGCACGTGGAGGGCCCTCTTGGAGACACGCCGGTGGCTGCAGGTCAGCATTGAGGCCTGGGTGTGCAGGGGCGGGCAGTCATCGCTGGGCGGTGGACCGGTCTGGGGACCAGGGCTGGAGTGCAGCAGGCGCACAGGATCGTGCAGGCACCACCGGTCACGGCGGCGGCCACGTGGCTGGGTGGGGGGTGCCGCCCTGGCAGACACGAGCCTGCATGCGCTGACGAGATGTACACAGGTTGGCTTGGGATGTAGTCACCTCGTCTCCAGTGTGAATACGGCCGTTGAATGTGGTCGGGGACGTGTGTGTGGGCCTATGGTCACGATAAGACGGACACAGAGGCACACGCAGTAGTTACTGTAGTGGCCATCCCAGAAGTGGACCACGCCCAGGGCCCCGGGCTATTCATTCGTGACAAACGCCGGCCAAGGCCGCTCCGCTCAGGCTTACAGGGGGGGACCACATGGCTACATGTCCAAGGTCTTCCACACTGCCTGGGGTAACCTGTTTGCGTCCACTGTCCACTACACTGCAAACACCAGCAGTAGATGTCTACATGGACCTGTCTGTGCTCTGCATACTGCAGTCTGCCCAGCACATCTCCGCCACACTAGGCATTGTGTCCTTTCTTATTGCTGGGTCACTTGCCTCCTTCGCACATTCTTGGTTCCCACCTCTCCCCACATTCTGCAATTGTGTGTCAGAGGGGCTCTGCCTTTGTGGATGGTTTGTCTACATGTCTGTCCCCTGTTACCATGGTTACTTGTGTTGCGTGTCCGGTAGTTGGGCATGTTGGTTGGCATGTTGTATGTGATTTTGTTACGTGTGCTCTCCCACAGTTGTGAGTTGTGTGATTGTGGAGTTGAGGTGTGTGGTGTGTTCAGTTAGTACTTACCAATGAGCAGTGCATTGCCATGGGTGCCATCCTGGAAGCGCTGGTTGATGATGGACTGTCGGAAGATGTATGTATCATGCACACTGCCTGTGAAGTTGGCAACGACATTGGGGAGCTGTCCCCGGTGGTCCACTATCGCCTGCACATTGATGGAATGCGTGTGCTTTCTGTGGCGGTTATTGTGTGCAGGGTCGGCAGGGGGCACAAGTGGTACATGTGTACAGTCAATTGCCCCCGACACGTGCGGTAAGGCAGCTATGGCGTAATTCCCTTGCATGGTCTCCAGCTGTTCATGCACAGCGTGGGGGAAGTGAAGGTCCAGGGGTATCAAGATGATACAAACCGTGATGTTTACAGGTATGATGAATCCTGCATGATGAGACCATGACAGATGTTTGTGTGGTCGTCACCTTCCTTTTCTTTCCTGCGGAGGTTACGAGCACACAGACTTCTGATACAGTATGTTTGGACTGGATTCATCGTACCTGTATGCATTCCAGTTTGTCCAAATGCAATACACTGTGCCAGATACGTTTGTGACTATGAGGACGCTTGACCATTGTCATCATTTCTCCAACAGGTTTCTGACTACTGATTTCAGGATGTGGAATGGTATTGGGGAGTTACCGCAGCATTTACAGTTTTTGGATCCACACGTTGCCCTGGTGAAGTTCCCCATTGGGAATGGAACGCGTTGGCTGAGCTTTTCGTTTTGTTGTTTATGTATTTGTAATAAAGTTCTGTTTTTCCACTACCATTGACTGCTGGACTTCATGACCTGGGGGGGAGGGTCCGGGGGGTGGTTGCGGTGGGTGTTGTGGCCCTCTTGGGTCTCCGAGCTGCATGATCAGTAGCTCCATGACATGTGTTGGTCTTCAGATGTGGCTCTAGGCTGGGCTCCCTTTCATGCTGCAGGTTGTCGTCCTGCTTAACACCAGTGAGAGGCAGGTGTTGAATACCTGCTGCTAACGCGCATTATCGCCTGTTTTCGGATCGCATCGCTGATCTGGCTGCTCGTTGGGAATGTTGCAAAGTGCTGTTTTCGTGTGTTTTTGCACAGGAACGCCTACTCTGCATATCATTAGCGTTAGTTGTCGCTCTCATCCGTGGCGATGTGTTTTGGGGCAGCTATCGCGGGAAAACTGACGATGTCGGCAGTTTGCACCAGCTTGTGAATGGGGCGATAAGTCTATCGCCACTTTTGCGGCGCTAAAGTGCCGATAAATCGGCGATGGCTCCTTGAGAATATGCCCCAGAATTACTGATACCCTCAGTATTGTTAATACTGGCAACTTTAGTACCACATACACCGATTCTGCTGGCCTTAGGCCACTCAAAACGAGGAACGGAGAACAGCGCTGTTTCATATGAAAGAGAGTCCACAAGATTAAAAAATAAGTAGACTTGAGGATTTCTGTTCAGCGATGTTTGTTTCGAATAAAAAAAAATCGGTAATTCGGGTTCATTTAATAATTGGAAGTTCTCTCGCACAGCCGGAATGGTAGCAAAAACGGAGTTGATGGGCAGCTTGTGAATTTGTGAAAAAAACGGAACATCTGGGCCCACAGCATGGAAGTAGTTGCCTTTTGACCCCTTACCTATTAGATTTGAATTCGGCCTCATCATGACCGTTCTAACTCATGTGAAAATGTGCATTCCTATTTCCTTCAGTAGAGGTGTGCATGCAAGTCACGGGACAGCAAGGGTGAATCTGTGAAGAAATCAGAGTCGAATATTCCTTATACTGAGCCTATAATTATTAATAAGTACCTTAAGGACATCCCTTCTTAATCCAATGAGTAAAATTAAGATTTGCTGCTACTTGCGTGTGATGAACACTATGGGCCTGATACAAGTTTTGGCGGTCCTGGGGCAGGCGGTACACCACCGCTCTGCTCCAGGACTGCCGAAACTCACTGCCGCTCTCCTGCCAGATTACAAGTAATTTTGTGGTCTGGCAGGCGGGCGGCGTGACGGTCCTGCGGCAGTGCTGTTTAAAGGCTCATTGTGAGCCTTAAACAGCACCGCAGCGGGACCGCCAGTGCACGTTACTGTATGGAAAGGAATGCACCATGTTGTGCATTTCTTCCTGTGCATGAGGTGGGGGTGCATAACTACAGGGGGGCACAACAGGTGCCCCCCTGCATGCACCCCGTGCACAGGGGCAAGAGTGGGCCCTTGTTGCCTCACCGCCACCCTTTTCATGGCAGTGCAACCGCCATGAAAAGGGCGGTGAAGAGGCAACTCAAATATGCTTGGCGGTGCAGCTGCGGCACCAACAGCCTATTTTGGCCTCCAACCGCTGCCAGACCACTGAAGGATCCTTGATCCGCAGCAGTAACAGCGGTTCAGTGGCGGTCCCACCGTCACGATTATAATACTGAGGGCGGTCCTGGAGTGTGGCAGTGGTCGGACCGCCACCCCAACTACAGTGGTCCCAAAGACCTGCGTAGTCGTAATAAGGCCCATAGCCAATTACTGTGAAGGTGTCGGATACTTGCCTGAGTGTTGCTGTATCAATAGAATGATGGCAGCAAAACTCAACTGCCTCAAACCCTTTGCACAACGCATCTATGAATTACAATTTTAATGTCTTGTTATCCGGGAATTTACCCCATAGTGTAGAAGCGCTAGGTAGGCTCCAAGATAATTTTTAGAAAAGATGGATATCCCTGGAGGAAGTAGGATAATTGAGTGAGAGATGTGACAGCAGGCTTTGATTTTCATTCTGAGTTCCCTGGATGTAGATGCGGAGATGCAGTGTGCTGGAATCTCTGTTCTGTCTTGAATACCTGCACCCAAATTCGGGATTACAGAATATTTCCTCTGGGGTGAGAAATAGCACATGGCACTGGGAATACTAGATCCAATTTTGCATGCTTTTCCCCTTTCTGGGGAAAAAAACGGCTCAAATCCGAACACATCAACTACCTGCTTGAAGCAGATGGTAAAGATGCAAAGGGGATATATTGAGGGACTTGGTGCAGATGGAGGGCAGAGAATGTGAGGGAAGAACAGGGTAGAGTATGTTCGACTTCAACCATTGTGCAGGAGGAGGGTTGGTGAGGGCTGGTTGTAATAACTGCTGCAGCTCTTGGTGCATCACACAAGGCTATGGGTACAGTATTTCTTTTCATGGGATTAACGGGTTTGGAATTCTTGGACGTAAGGCTATTTTCAATCACGAGGAGAAGTGCCCGCCTAGGATACCACTTTGGGCCACTTGCAATGAGGTCCATAGCTTCATGATATTATAGTCTTTACCAACCTTTAGAGAAATGAGACTCCTTTCTTGCCCAAAGAGATCAAAGTAAATTTGGCCTGAACTCGACGGCAAAAGATGCCTCCTTCACCCTGCAAATTTCCATTTTTATTTGGCAGATATATCTTTCCTTACCGTTTGCAGTAATGCAAATGCTGTGTCATTTTTCTTCGTAAAAGACTTCAGTTAATCAGTGGTAAGCGTGCCTTATGGCAGCATTACAAGCACACTTCTGCTTCTTGTGACTATCACTGTTGTACTCTTTTCAAATTGCATCCTTTAGGCATTTATTTCAACAGCCCAAAAATGCCACATATTTACAAAATGTCTACTGATATCTAGCTTGGTTTGCTACAGTAACATATGAATGTTTTCATTTAGGAAGTAAAACCTCACCACGGGTAAATAAAGCTGGTTCATTTAGACAGGTATATAGTGGCATGTGTTTTCTAAGATTATGATTATTGTTGCTCTTTAAATGTTGTATTTTGCAAAAGACAAATGAAGAACCCGTGGCAAGGGTGGTGAAAACTGCAATATCTTTTTGGATTTTTTGGGCTGGTCACTGCCAGAGAAGAATGTTTCAAAATTTAGCACCTGTGAGATTCTCAAAATTGTGCAAGAAAATTTGCAAAAAACATTGTAGGGGTCATTTAATGAGTCTCCTGTTTATTTAACGCTATGAAAAAAATAATTCAAGTTCAAGGTATGAAGCAAACGAAAGATCAATGAATCAGTGGATTAAGCCAATTTAAAATGACATTAATTACTTACAAATAATTATTAAAATAGATTGTTCATCAGAAGTAAAACTAAAGTACTGTCAAGAACATTTGAAAATCTGTGATTATGGTTAGTTGAGATCTGTAGCTCTTGTAGATAAGCTTGCCAGTCATTCAGGGCATGCGTTTTTCAGAAAATAATGCAGTTATGTTCGGGTTAGTGGGGACGTTCCCCAATCCTGCATTAAAAAAAAAAAACACTTTTCTTAGGTAGTACCAGAATGCACATTTATTTAGATGCACAAACTAGTGTGTTGACCGATGGAGAACATCAGTTACCAGACTCCTCCCAGGGCTAAAAACACAGCCCATATTTATACAAATCGCCACATCAGAGATCATCTGGTTCCCCATGTGATGAGGCCTGTACAAACATAGGCCTAGATTTACTAAGATTTCGCATCGAGTTGTATCACTTTTGTGGCAGAGCCCCAATGCAAAATACTTTTAGGCATTGACTAAGCCATGCAAAGTCGATTTTCGTGGCTTTGCACTGTTCAGTAAATACAAAGTAATGCAGCAAACCAAATAGCACTTACTTGAGTTACTTTGCGTCGGGTAGGCATTACATGGGTGGAGTATCAGCATTCCCATGCATCCATTCATGTATTTTGAAGTAAACCCAGATTTACAGAGACTTGTAAACTTGGGTTTGAACCAAAATGGTGTGCCTATCCAACAGACGCATAAGGTGGAGAAATATCTTCTTTTTTCCTCATTTCTTTCTCTTTCCTCGTGTGTTGCATTCTGCAGCACTCATATAATGAGAGATATGCCTCTAAGGATTGTTTTTTTGCAGGAAGGCATCCCTTCAAGCACAAAAATCTTCCACCCGTAAAGCAGGTATTCCTGCACCATGATGCAAGAGTGCTTGCATTAGCTCTAGGCAGACACAAGTGTGCCAGCACATAGATGGAGCTGAAAAGTGACATATCTTGGTAAATATGGTGCTGTTCGGCTCTTTCCCTTCCAGGCAACACATCAACATGCTTTGCTGCTCTGCGTTGCATGATTTAATAAATAAGCCCCATAGGGGCATATTAGCAAGGAAGTGGCGGAGAGAGGCGTTAGCCTTCTTGGCTTAACGCCTCTCTCCGCCACTTCGGAAACGCAAGGCTGCACCATATTATCAAGGATATGGTGCAGCCTCGCGTTTCCCCTGCGATGGCGCTAAGTTTTACAACTTAGTGCCAACGCAGGCACCCTTGCACCAGAGTGCAAGGGTGTCTTCGAGCAGGGAGGTGTGTTTATGTACAGGAAGGTGTCCTTTCCTGCACATAAACAAACCTAAAATGCCAGTTTGTAACTTACGTGTGTGCTGCTTCATGCAGCACACATGTAAGTTACAAAATGGCATTTAAAAAAAAAGGTTTGTTTATGTACAGGAAGGGACAAGGCAGCACACATGGAAAAGGCAAAAAAGAGGAGAAATAAAGCATTTCTCCTCTTTTTGCCAACTTAAGACCAGGATTTTCCTGGTCTTAAGTTCGGCGCTGCCACCTATTATCTCCACCCTTGATAATAGGTGGCAGCGTCGAATTCAATGGGTGTTGCGGTGGAACGCCCACCGCAACACCCACTGCACGCCCCCTTTCACGCTAAGTTTAGCGTGAAAGGGGCACTATTATCAAGGCAGCGTTAAGCCACTTAAGGTGGCTTTAAGCCACGTTAAGTGGCTTAACGCTGCCTTGATAATAGGGAGCTGGCCCTATCGCCACCACAACGACACAAAAAGTGACGTTGTTGTGGCGATAGGGGCTTGATAATATGCCCCATAGTGTTTTATGGCTTAACCGGTGAGCAACATAATTTAAGCAAGTTTTTCAGTGTTTTGAAACAGTTCCTGCTTCCCAAAACACAATAATAAATTAAATGCCTAATAGTTCAGCCTTGTATAGTGATAAATGATAAGCAATGTGCGAGGGCAGAAAATGTCTAAAAGCAGAAGGGTAGTTTGCATTCTTCCAATGACCTGCATAGATATTCTTGGTGTTGAAAAGAGGAGCAATGGTCAGAAGGTCATACGACACAAGTTTAGATTTGCACACATACATTTTTCTTTCAACATACGCATTGTTGTATTTTTTCATTGATCTTCCACAACAGCAATTATACATGTTCAAAATGTACATATAATTCTGAAAAAAGCATAATGTGGTTGATTCCCTGTGACTTGTGGTCAGACAGCAATGACAGTATACAAATGCTGGCCTACCTTTACCTTCCAGAACATCAAAAAGAAAAGCAGTCAAAGTATAAGTGGACTCTGCAGATTTTCACTCTTCTAAGAGCAATGTCTTCTACACCACCAAATAAATACTCATAGATACCAAGGGCCTTATTTATGATTAAGGCACCCAGCAAGTCATCTTGCTGCGCTGTGTGACACAGAATGGGCAGAAATGTGCTGTATTTAAGGCAACACAGCGCATTCCTTTCCTTTCCCTTGCACTGGCACCCATTTGGCAGCCTAGCCCCAACACAGGCACTTTTGCACCATGGTGCAAGGGTTCCTGTGTTGCATGCAGGATTGTTCTTATGCAGGAAGGGCACCTTCCTGCACAAAAACAATCCTGGGAGGTATATGCCTCTTTCTATATGCTGCACACATAGAAAGAGGAAGAAATGAGGGTAAGATATTTCTTGTCACTACGCCTCCCCTGGGAAGGTGTAAGTGTTTGGAGCATCCCCAGGTTTACAAGTTCTTTTAAATCTGGGGATGCATCGAAAACCATGGGAGTTGCGTGGGAACACCCATGCAACACAGATGGAATGCCTACCCAGGGCAGAGTAATGCAACACAGCAGTTTGCACTGTGTTGCTTTACTCCAGAATTTTGAAGCCACTCAGAGTCCCTCGGAGTGGTTTTGCGTGGTTTCAAAAATCTGACTTAGAGGTTTGCTTCACACATGTAACACGTTGCGTGGTACAAACATGATTCAAGCCTCTCATAATTGAGACCCCCAATATTTACTATGCATATTGGCATAGTATAGGTTGGTATGCTGTCTGGCAGGTGAGGGTGCACCTACGGGTTGTGTGCTGATGATGAATGTTACACGGCCCATTTTATAACTCCAGTTTGCCCTATGGCTCATTTGTTTTCGATCCAAATACTGTTACATATATCAAGTTTCTTAATACTACAAACTAGAAGAAGCCAGAATGGAACTACCCAGAAAGAGTAAAAGTATCAAAATACTCCAAAAGGTAATGTAAGCAGGGGTGGGACACACTAAAAATTATAATGGATACTAATATTGCCAGGTAAGCTCAGTAAACATTACTATAAAACTTGGACAATCAAGAACTGCCAGAGAGGGGTTGAGCTTGAAATGCATAATAGCATTAGGAAAAATGAGGAGCTTTATGTGGCTTTGATAGCAAATGAACAGAGACCTGAGCAGGTGCCCATGTTTAATGTAATATGAAAGTGACAAGGTGACAGGATAGATACATTGTCCAACAAGACTGATCCATTACCTGGAACTCTGACCCCCACCTTTGTTTTTCATATGAAAAATATAAATATTTACCATATGGACCTCGAAAACCTGGGGCCTGATTTAGAGATTGGCTGATGGCTTATTCTACCACAAATGTGCCGGATATCCCGTCCACCTTATTAAACATTCATTATATCTTATGTCACTTGCAATAATACAGACTGCTTTTCTGTCATGCTTGGGAAGGAGGGCCATCCACCAAAATCTAAATCTCACCCTTAGAGTCCTGGTAGCACAGCACAATTATGTAGTTGCTCTGCTGTTCTTCGTCTTGGGGCTGTCTAGGCCTCATTAAGAGTGCTCCAGATGCTGGGTTGTGAATGTATCACCCCTAGAGTTAATATTAATATGGGGGGACTCGTTAACTCTTGGGTGGGCAAGAGAATCAATGGGGGTTCAAGGTTGTACCTTTAGAAGTCCCAGAGAATTGATGGAATCATGTTTTTGGTCCCACCTGGTAGTTTGTCATTTTATCTTCAACTTTCACTTACAGATTTCTGCTTCTTTCATCAACCATAATCTTTACATGAAAATAAACAGATCTGCTTTATTCCCAAAGATCTCTGAATTTTAATGAGGCCCACAAACAGCAAGGTACATTTTAATCAGGCCATATTTAGCGAGTGGGAGCCTAAATGCCAGTGCTTAATTTGTAAAAATAAGTAAGTGCCAGGGCCCTTCTCAGAAGGCTACTGCTGCTTGCACCACCCATTGCCCCCTGCCTGTGCTGCCAATGACAGTACAACCACACGTCTTAGCCATCACACTCCTACAAGCGTGACAATTCAGACTATTCCAAGCCCCCCAAAGCTATAAAAATGGCTTAGGCAGCAGGTATTAGTAATTTTTATTGTATATTGAATTATAAAACAACCACTGTTGTGCTCATTTCAAAATTACAGACAGCGCCATCATGTGGCGAACTGTCATACATTCCACTTGTTGATAATTAAGTGCCGAGCACTGGAAACCATCGGCTCAAATTAAGCACTGCTGAGTGCTGGAATCTCTGGCTTGCTGGTGATCCCTGATACGGGCTGAGATTCCTCCCACCCTGCTCCCTTGCTGCTAAAAAAGCAGGATGTTCCTGAAGGCCCCATGCCCAACAAAGTGAGCACTGCAAACTGCTGACATCTATATGAGAGAATAGGGTACATAAAAGACATTGGGAGCCCAGGAGGGAACTCAGCTGTTGTACTTGTTGTGGCTGGAGCTCCTGCTGCTAGATGCATGTATTGTGCTGTAAGTAGAGAATTTATATTGCCTTATACTTCATAAATCAGAATTTGTAAAGCATGGCAAATCACCTGTGAGGGCCTTGGGGTGCTGGGGATGCTAGCTGCTTCATGGTGATCGTGTTCAGTTCGAACAGCCAGGTCTTGAGTCCTTTCCTCGATTGCAGGAGCATTGGGGTGGTCCTGAGGTGCAGGGTAAGGTTGTCTGTCCCGTGGTGGAAGGGACGAGTTCAGCAGGCCACCATGTGTCATTCCATAGCGAGGTGTTGTTCCTTCCCAAAGATGAATACTTCTGTCTTGTCCATGTTGAGTTTGAGACAGTTGTCCTTCATCCCCTCTGCTACATTCATCATGCAGCTGTGGAAGTTGGCTCTGGTGGTAGAGGAGTCTTCTGACAGTTTGAGGACAAGCTGGGTGTTGTCGGTGTAGGAGATGATGTTCAGTCCATGCGATCTCTTGGTCTATCTATCTATCTATCTATCTATCTATCTATCTATCTATCTATCTATCTATCTATCTATCTATCTATCTATCTATCTATTCCTATTTTCGATTCTCAACACAGGTAGGAGAAAGCTTGAGATCACCCCTGAAGATGTTTTTTTTAAATTACATGACTGAATGTCATAAAATGGATGTAGGAAAGTGGGTTTCTGTTGCAGTAACCCCCCACTTTTTTGCCAGACTGCTGATGCACTTTTACTTGATGTGCCCTGGGTCCCTGCCAATCAGGTTCCCAGGGCCTGTGTTCTTTCCCCAAAACTAACCCAATTGGCATCTCTGGCCACAGGTCAGCCCTGGTAAATGGAACCACATGTATCCAGGGCACTGTGACCAGGGAAGACCTCTAAGGGCTGCAGCACTTATTGTGCCACCCTTAGAGGCCCTGTACCTTTACACACACACACTGCCTTTGCAGGCTGCGTGTTTTGGTGCAGAACAAAGTGAAGAGTCGACATGGCACACATCTCTGTGTGCCATGCATACAACCCACTGCCCTGGCATAGATCAGTCACCCCTCTAGCTGGGTGCACTATACCAGTGGTGAGGGTACAGGTGCATGAGCCCTGTACCCCTAAAGTGTCTAAGTCTAGTCTTAGACATTGTAAGTGCAGTGCTGCCATTAAGAGTATATGGTGCTGGGAGTTTGTCATTACAAACTCCACAGCACCATAATGGCTACACTGAAAACTGAGAAGTTTGGTATCAAACCTCTGAGCACATTAAACCCACACTGATGCCAGTATGGGATTTAATGAAAAATGCACACAGAGGGCATCTTAGAGATGCCACCTGAAAATTAACCCACCTCTAGTGTCCAGGCTGAGTGGTGTTAGGTTTTAAATTCCTGTCCCTGCAATGTATTCCTTTCACGTTATATTAGGTTAGCAATGTGTGACTAAATAGATGCCAGTTGTATTTACGTTATGCAACCCACTGAGTTATCCGCGTAATATGCAGGCTTCAGTTGGCGAATGCGACTCCATTTTGTTTCTTGCAATCCTTATTAGGCTGCTTAGACTGTGCCCCAGTTATGCCTCATGGCCTGTAATACTTGCCTCAGCAGAACACTGTACTTCGCTAATGTTTTTTTCTTTCTGTCCAAGGCTGTCTCTCGACCTTGTAATGAGGAGACAATTCAGCTCTCACATACCAATCTAAGTGTGTAGTTCTGCTCCCACGTTAGGAGACACTGAGACCCAGCGCAGTGGCCTTGGGTTTCTGATAACATGTAGCCATCTGGCAGGTGGTAGCTCATCTCCCAGTGCCTCCTTTGTTCATGTTCGGCCCCGGCTGGTAGTTTTCCATGGTGGGCGGGGTTGGAGGCTTTTGGGGAAGAATGATTACTCACTGTGGACCGTTGGGAAGTTAGTCCCTCGGCAGACATCTTAGGGTGCAGGTCATGATGGACTCCTCTGCAGAGCATTTCTAATAAAGCATGTAAGTTTGTATTCTCTACTGTCTGACCGACTCTTCATTCTTGGGAAAGCATAGCAGGTGGTTGTGAGAAAACCCGAGTGGCCCTAGCGGGCCACTTCCTTCAGTTGGCGCCTAAACAGGGACCCCGCAAGGTGATCCGACTCACCCGTAATCGGGTTGTAGGGTCGGGGGTGTGCGTTTGGTCAGTTGGGCGGATCGGGGTACCCCACACAAGACCGAGCTTGGTTCTCGCAGCTGCCCCACCTGGCTGATCAGGCGCCCCTCTCGTCTAGTGGTCACCAGCTGGGGTCCTGAGAAGGCGAAACCTTGGAGTTGACCGTTTGGTCCGAAGAGTCGGCAGTGGAGAATAGCTTGACTCGACCTCTGTGCACCAGGTGAGGGATTTGATTCTTGGAAAAAATGGCACCATTCTTGGACGGCACGAGCCTGCGGGCTGTGTCTTGATACGGTCTTCGGACTGTCTTGTCTGCAGTTTTTGAACTGCCTTGCTTGAACGACACGAGTCGACGGGCTGTGTCTTGGTTCGGTCTCCGGACTGTCTTGTCTTGAACTGGGTGGGTCTGCGGACCCTTGGAAAGGCACAGAGTGTTTGCGAGCAGTTCATTGGACCACCCGGAAATTTGGCCCGTGCTTGAAAAGGCCAGGGACTGCCCGCTAACAATCTACCAGACCAACTGGTAATTTGGCTAATGCTTGAAAAGGTCTGGGGCTAGAACCTGTCTTCTTGAATTTGATACAGTCTTCGGACTGTAGGGAGTGGTCACTTGACCGTTTTTGTTTGGCTCCGTGACCAATATTTGTTATTTTATTTTTGTCTTTGTCTGTCGATTGTTGGTGTTATACTTGTCCGGTAGGGACAGTGCCTGTGTCTTATATTAAGATGCCTTGTTTTAGCAAATTGTGGTGTTTTGGATGTCGATGTTGATCTACTGATGCTCGATTGGCAGAGAGCCAGCCTGCACCTCCGGAGGGTTCTCCAAATTTTTATATGTATGTTAAACATGGAATTGGCCCTGTTATGTTTAGCACATTGTGGCATAAATATACGAGGGACAATGCTGAGTTACAGTGGCCGCTTACTGGCTCATTTGATGAGCAGAAATTGAACTTCTTGCAAGACAAGTTGTTTGCTAGGAGGAGCAGACAGTCGATGTTTGATTCTCTGAGAGTATAGCAGAAAGAAACAAAGTAGCGACGCATGAGGGCAGAGAAAGAGGCCCGGAAGAGGCAGACGCAAACGATAACACAGAAAGCAGTAGCTTATGAAAGAGGAAAGGTAGAGAAGGGTATAGAATGTGCAGATAGAAAGTTTCGGTTACAGACAGATAAGTGCTATGTTACTAGAGAGGAAGGTGATCATTTCGTCGAAGACCTATTGGATTTTTGTACTCCTCCGCCCTTGAAATGATATACCCGGCAGTCCCAGCCTCTCAGTCCTTGGCCCCTAGTGCCGCCCCTTCTAGCATTCCCGTTTCTGGCACTACTGCTACAGCCCTGGCCCCTCTTGCTTCTCTTCTACTCACACCAGGCACCGGGGCGGGTGCTGTTAGTTCTCCAGTCCAGTCTGTCGGCTGTGGATCGACCGCTACTCTCCCTCTCACCCCTACCACCCTGTCTCCCTACTTGATGGTGCCTGTCTTTGCGTCTGCTCCTTCCCCCGTGAGTGTGGCACACCAGGCACAGTTGAATGTCGAAACTCCTGCACGTGGCGTGCATGATGTGAATTGGGCAGCGGCACGAGATCGAATGGATATAAAGTATTGGTGCGTTCTGCAGTGGGTGATGAGGAAAAGAAAATGGCGGCGAACCAAGCAGCTCAGTGCGCTCGACACCTGATCTATAGTGTGGAGGATGTGTGGAGTGTGATGAAAGATTATGAGCCGTTTATACAGCAGCATGCACTTAAACACATGTCAGGGATGCTGATAGAGTTGTGGGAACAATGTTTTCAGGGTGTTGCACCACAAATCATATATGACATACGGGATAGGGTATATGCTGCAGGTATGGCTCCCAATGAGGTTTTTAGCAATATAACGACACTAGTGGGTTACCGAGGTACATTGCTCCAGAAGGTACCGACAATGGGGACACAGCATCCCATGAGGGAGGTTCATCCCATTTACCACCCTGAAATTCCAGAACTGCGTGATTCCACTAATGCTGTGATTAGACAATGGGTTGACGCTCAGTTTCAGGAGCAATGGATTTATACTCCTTGGAAGAGGAGTGAGGTCCTATCCTTAAAGGGCCAGCTGCCGGACCCCTGAAATAACCCTACTGCATATTATAAGGAATTGATGGAGGCGGCCTCCTCTACAGTAATGACGTTAGCGGATATAGAGTTGTTTTTCGGCTTGTTGGTACCAGTGGACATATGGAGGCAAGTCCATACGCAGGATCATGCAGTAGAGTTGGGGGGAACATGGGATGAGATTAGGGCTTGGGATAAGGAGCGTAAGTCCGGCGACAAGCCGAAAGCGGAGCTCCTCGCTTTGCCAGGGCGTATTATCACATACATGCATTCACTTATTCCGCCAAAAAGAGTGGTTTGGAATAAGTTGACTGCGTGTCGCCAGAAGAAGGATGAAAGTGTGTTGGATTTCTTTACTAGCTTTGAAGGGGTGTTCTTAGATTTTAGCGGACAGGACCTGTCGCAGGAGGGTGGTGTTCGTTTATTTGTCAACAGATTTGTCACTAACTTACTTCCCGAGATTGCAATGCGGTTGCAAGCTTCAGAAAGTACTTGGACGACATCATCCCCGTCCGTGATATTGAGTATGGCACAATACTACGAACATAGAGAGAATGAGGACAAGGAAAGGGTGGAGAAAAAGTCAAAGGATTTGAAGACGAGGGTATTGATGCAGCAGGTTGCAAGGGGAAATGAACGAGGTAGAGGTTCGGGTTCGGCCCAGCAGCGGTCTGACAGAGGTGGAGCATCAAACGCGCCCCTCGGGCTCAACCAATGCGCGTACTGCAAAAAGGAGGGACATTGGCGGAACGAGTGTCCGGAGTCGTTACAGAAGGGTGAGGCCCCAAGGGGTCGAGGTTTTCGAGGACGCGGGCGAGGAACGGGAGGTAGATGGGGAATGCAGTCAGAAGATACGTCACACAATAGGCAGAGCGGAAATTATTTGGATGATCCCAGGGGACAGCAGTATTATCACGACGATTATGACATGGACGAAGTGACAGGGTTGTCTCACAGCTAGGACAGCCGAGGACAGGGCGAGGGACCGGTTCCAGTGCCTATGGATCAGAATGGACCTTATGTCACTGCTGATTTACAGGGTACTACTGAAACATTTTTAGGTGATACAGGGGCTATGAATAGCTCTGTTTCCCGTTCACTGGTCCCGGGGGCAGCTCTGTCTGGCCAAAATAATGTTTCGGAGGGTTTCTCAGGTGTGCCGGTCATTAGCCCCATTTCCAAGCCCCTTGCTTTGACCATTGGCCCCTTTACGGTCGATTCACCATTTTTACTGACGTCAAATTGCGGGGAAAATTTGTTAGGACTCGATTTATTGAAACAGTTGCATGTGACAATTTTCTGTTCTCCAGCCGGTGTTTATATGACTATTGGACCGCAGGCCGCTCGTGCCAAACAGTGCTTTGCGAAAGATGCCCCCTTCAAGCTGAGTTTAGAGATGTACCACGTACGTTATGGACTACATGAGACACAGATGTGGGGTTACTCTAGATCCCGCCTGTCTCTATACAGATCAGAGGCAATGCTAAATTGCCACGTATTCCCCAGTACAAGATATCCCAGGCAGGTGAAAGGGCCCTGTTGCAAATAATACAAGATTTGATTGAGTCTGGTGTGGTTGAGGAGACTATGGTGAATGTGTGTAATAGCCCTATTCTTCCTATCCTTAAAAAGGCCCCCTTGGATTCCCCTGATGCCCACCCTGATGTTTACCGCTTTGTGATTGACCTCAGAGAGGTTAATAAGATCGTAGTTCCCCAATACCCTGTGGTTCCGGACATTACAGCGATCTTAACAATGATTCCCCCATCAGAGAAATTTTTCTCTGTAATTGACTTGAAAAACGCTTTCTTCAGCATACCAATTCATACACCTAGCCGATATCTGTTTGGCTTTGCAATAGCCGGTGGGAGCTTTAGATTCTGTCATGCTCCACGAGGCTATACTAAAAGCCCTGGTATCTATAGTCAAGCCTTGAAAGCTCAATTGGATTCTTTGGAGCTTCCCCCTGGTAATGTGCTGTTGCAGTATGTTGATGACCTCCTTATTGCGTCGGACAACGAGGACGGTTGCAAAGACGCCACAGTTAAATTATTGTTGCATCTGGCGCATCATGGACACAAGGTGTCCCTCTCCAAATTCCAATATTATCGACAGGAGGTCACCTATTTAGGTCACCTACTGTCGAAGGAGGGCCACAGACTAACACCTGAGCGCATAGCTACCATCACTAGCATGTCTGTCCCTAGAACCCAACACGAGGTACGCGCGTTTATAGGGATAACATCGTATTGTCGGCACTAGATCCCTAACTACTCCCTACTAACAAAGCCCCTTCTTTACCTGACCACAAAAGATGTGCATGAACCCTTGCCTTGGACACCTGCATGCCAGCAAGCTTTTGAGCAACTAAAGAATGCGCTTTGCCCTGCTCCTGTGCTTGGTACTCCTGATTACCAGAAGCCTTTTGTGCTCTACGTGCATGAGGTGGCCGGTTGCGCGCTTTCTGTTCTAACACAGGGTTTGGGTGGTAAGCAGAGACCCTGCGCCTACTTCTCGGCCATGCTTGATAATGTCACCAGAGCGCTACCGAGCTGTCTGAGAGCTGACACGGCAGTGGCGGTTTCTATCAGACAATCGGCAGGGCTCATTCTTGACACGGACCTCACAGTCATGGTACCTCATGCTGTGGATACATTATTGAATAAGACAAAGACGCAGCACCTTACTAGTGCGCGTCTGACTGGTTATGAACTGACCCTGTTTGCTCCGCACATTACCATCAAAAGATGTGCTACTCTGAACCCAGCCACGTTACTACACCTCCCTTCGTAAGAAAAGGGCAATGATGTCCATGATTGTTTATTTCGGACTGAGGAAGAAACGAAGGGACCGGTAGACCTGACTGGTGTTCCCTTATCTGAACCCCAAGGGGAACTATATGTCGATGGCTCTTGTTTTAAGTTACCAGATGGCACCACCATTGCAGCCTATGCAATAACAACGTTACACACTGTAGGTGAGACATCCCGTATCCCGCACCAATCATCCCAAGCTGCAGTTGGTAGCCCTCCTTAGGGCTTGTGAGTTGAGTGAGGGGCTGGCTGTTAATATCTACACCGACAGCCAATACGCCTTTGGGGTGGCCCATAATTTTAGGCGCCTCTGGGCAGAGAGAGGGTTCTTGACTTCGCATGCACTGCGGATTCAGAACGAGCCATTGATACATAGATTGCTGTCAGCATTGACACTTCCCAGTAAGTTAGCAATAGTGAAATGTAGCGCTCATATGGCTATTACGGATGATGTGGGGAGGAGAAACGCTTTCGCAGACCAGACAGCTAAGGAGACAGCTCGATCAAATATGACACAGATGTTGGTGGCAGGTCCCGCGAGGTGGGTCCCAGACAATGGAATGTTTGAGGACACATTGGAGAATGTCAGGGAAATCCAGGGTGAGGCGACTTTGGATGAATTAGCAATGTGGGAGGAGAGAACAGGTCGTTTGGATGAGGATGGGTGTTGGACTGACTTGTCAGGGAAGCACGGTGGTTGCTGTCTAATTCATATGTGCTCCCTGTTGTGACTATGGCCCATGGCCCAGCGCACATTAGTGCTAAAGGAATATGCAAGTTGCTGGAACCAGTATGGCAGAATGATAATATTGCTAAGGCAGCAACGCACCTAGTGAAGCATTGTATCATGTGTTTGAGACATAACCCCAGGAAAGGTACCCCTACACCTTCTGGTAATTTTGCACCACCTTCCTTCCCTTTCGAGGTTCTCCAGATGGATTTCATCAAAATGGAACGGGTGAGTAACTTGAAGTATGTGCTAGTAGTGATCTGCGCATTCAGTAAATGGATTGAGGCTTACCCCACTAAAGAGAATACAGCTATGGCGACGGTGAAAGCACTTCTAAAAGAGTACTTCCCGCGCTATGGATTGCCACGCATGATCTGGAGTGACAACGGAAGTCACTTTAATGCAAAAGTCATTGAATTGGTGTGCACAGGTTTGCATATTAAACAGAAGTTTCATGCAGCGAATCACCCCCAGTCAGCAGGCCTGGTTGAGAAGTACAATGGTACTCTCAAACTGAAGTTGGCAAAAATTCAAGAAAGCACAGGACTAAAATGGCCAGATGCATTACCCTTGGCTTTATTATCTACCAGAGCGTCAGCGCATTCTAGAACAGGGTTGTCCCCCTACGAGGTGGTCTTTGGACGCCCTGCTAATGTTTGGGGCGTCCCCAGACCCAAGCACGTTTCCGAGATAGAGTACCCCCTACTTGTAGACTACCTGTATGAATTGTCTAAAAAGTTTCGTTCTCTTCACCAACAGATACACGCCACATTGCAGCCAGTACCAGAGGGGCCCAGGCATTGCATACAGCCCGGAGATCATGTGCTGATAAGGAACTTCCAAGGGAAAAGCAGCCTGGAGCCGAGGTGGAAAGGGCCAGTGATCGTGCTACTCGTCACCAGAACAGCTGTCAAGGTGGATGGCAGAAAGCACTGGATTCATGCATCTCATGTGAAACGGGTGCCTCTCCCACTTCCGTATGACCGCTGGGTCAACGAAGGCATCGGTGATCAGGAGTGTGAGAAGGTGCCACGCTTCGTTCCCTTCTCTGATGCCCGAGTGAGGTGGGCGCAGACAGACGAAGAAAGTGATGCAGTTCTGTCTGAGGCGATCCCACCAGAGATAAGGGCCGCCCCGGATAACACTGTCTCTAACACGCTGGAATCTGAGTCCCGATGCCCATCTGATCCTGAGTTTCTGCCCCTTTTTGTTGATGAAACAGTGCCTGGAGTTACCAAATATAATTTGAGGCCCCGGAAAAAGGACGGTGCACCAACTGAACAGTCTAGGAGTTAGGGAAGGACTTGAGCTTAGGGCGCAGGTGCTGTGCCTAAGGTGCCTGTATTAGACTAGGGTGAACAACACTGGTGCACTGCCCTGGACACTGGACAGGATAGCTGAGGGCATTGGCCCAGGAGGGAGGGTGCCCTATCCTGAAAGAAGATGGATTTGTTTTTTCTGCAAGGGTTGCGATCGCGCAGCTCCTCCGTGGGAGTGCTTCATAGCACCATCGTTGATGAACAATAGGAGCCTGCCAGTGAGGCTCTAAACGGACACTGGGTGATTTTTGCCCCCTGGCACTGTGGTTGCAATAAGTGGCTCTAGCCTGTGAATTTTTCTTTCCCTTTTTGACACCTATAAATTGCCTTTGAAGTTATCCAAATGTATCCTATTGGCCGTCCTATCCCTGATGAGGAGCAGCCCTTTGCGGCTCCGCGTCCTACTCCAAATGATCCTGTTTGGTCCTCTAGGTCCACTAAGAGTAAAGTAGTGTTTGTTGCCATAATTTTGCTTTCCTTGCTAGTTGTATTTGGGGTGGTGTGGGACCTAGAGGTACAACATCCTGTGCACACCTTGATAGGGACTACCCCGGTTCCAGCAGAGCACTCGTTTGTCACATTGGCTCGACATAAGGAGAGACATAGACACACTTATGCACAAAATGCTTTCGTTCAGATGCCTAATCAGGTACACAGTACTACTAATGCCACCAATTGTTGGGTGTGTGGGCTACTTCCCTCAGTTATGCATAAAAATGATTTGCTAGTGTCATTGCCCCTGTCATATTTGGGTAGCTGTGAAGCCTGGTTCCAACTGCTCTCTATGGTATACATGCATTATCATGCCGACGCTATGAAAATGGTACAAGCTGACTACGAAGCAGTGTTGGAGTATATAGTGGTACACCAGGGATATACACCCGGACCAGATGGCAAGGAGGGTACCCTGCACGCCGATGCTTGTATGAATAAATTTGAAGCCCACGAAAATGTCACTTGGTTGCAAAATAAAATTTTAGATTTCCAAGGATTTAATGTCACCGAATACTTTAAATGTTTCCAGGAGCGCAATATCACTGAGGACAAAGCTATGCCTGACCCTGTGATCAACTCAACAGCTAGTTTCTGTTTTGAAGGAACAGGGAACATTTCAGTAGGACAGAGTCATTGTAATTACACATACCGACTGAACACTACTAGCAGCCCACCTTTGCTTACACCTCCGAATGTATACTTCATCTGTGCAGCAATTTACTGACATAATGAAGGGCATTCTGCCGTTCTGGGGTCAAATGTTCAATAGCCGTAATATTCGTCGCCCTGCTAGAGTAGTTCAGGGAGTCATTAATACTACTGCTGGTATACTGACTAATATTACAGTCGAGCTTCAGGCTACGAGGCTCTTTTCTCTTCAAAACCGGATGGTTTTAGACGTCATTCTGGCTGATAGGGGTGGAGCCTGTCGCGTCATCGGCAGCAGTTGCTGTGTGTATATTCCTGATAGTGCCCCTACTGTATACTCCGCAATACAGAAATTGCACCGACTCGCCTCAGATATCCATCAGGACAATGGTTCATGGTCACTTACGGGGTGGCTCTGGGGTCTAGTGACATCATGGGGTTGGAAAATATTACTTGTCCTAATAGCAATTGCAGGAGTCATCTTTACCTGTTGCTTATGCATTAACTGACTTCCAGCCTGTTGCACGTATTGTATGAGTAAAATTATTTCTACCCCTACATTGCCAAGAAGCGATAACAAAATTTCTGTTATGATGATGCAGGAAATTCAGGATATCATGCTTATTGATGAGGGCATCTTCGAGTATTAGGTGCCTTCAATGTTCATGCCTTGCTTGTTTTCCCCTGTAACATGAGTGACTTTGTTTATTCTTCCTCTCCCTTAGAATTGTAAAGACCCTACCGGATAGCAATAAAGGATTTAGCCACCCATGCTAAAAGGAGGGTCTGTTAGGTTTTAAATTCCCGTCCCTGCAATGTATTCCTTTCACGTTATATTAGGTTAGCAATGTGTGGCTAAATAGATGCCAGTTGTATTTACGTTATGCAACCCACTGAGTTATCTGCGTAATGTGCAGGCTTCAGTTGGCGAATGCGACTCCATTTTGTTTCTTGCAATCCTTATTAGGCTGCTTAGACTGTGCCCGAGTTAGTCCTCATGGCCCGTAATGCTTGCCTCAGCAGAACACTGTACTTCGCTAATGTTTTTTTCTTTCTGTCCAAGGCTGTCTCTCGATCTGCTAATGAGGAGACAATTCAGCTCTCACATACCAATCTAAGTGTGTAGTTCTGCTCCCACGTTAGGGGACGCTGAGACCCAGCACAGTGGCCTTGGGTTTCTGATAACATGTAGCCATCTGGCAGGTGGTAGCTCATCTCCCAGTGCCTCCTTTGTTCATGTTCGGCCCCGGCTGGTAGTTTTCCATGGTGGGCGGGGTTGGAGTCTTTTGGGGAAGAATGATTTCTCACTGTGGACCGTTGGGAAGTTAGTCCCTCAGCAGACATCTTAGGGTGCAGGTCATGATGGACTCCTCTGCAGAACATTTCTAATAAAGCATGTAAGTTTGTATTCTCTACTGTCTGACCGACTCTTCATTCTTGGGAAGGCAAAGCAGGTGGTTGTGAGAAAACCCAAGTGGCCCTAGCGGGCCACTTCCTTCAGTGGCTGCTTTCAGCTGCCACCACCAGACATGTTTCTAGATCCCTGGGTCGAGAGCCTGCTGCTCTCTGGGGCCTGAAACAATGCACATCATGGGATGAGGTGCCCAGCCTCTTCCCCCAGGATGGGCAGGGTTCACGAAGGGGAAGCTTCAAAGGCTTGCCCCCTTTGTGAGCTTCCCCAGGCCACTTGCTGCTTTCAGCAACTGGTCCCCACTGGTTCTGACCCCCACTTTGGGCGGGAGAACCAGCGGGAAAAATAAGTGAGGAAGAGAGGTGTGTCCATCTCTGCCAACTCCACCCCTCAGGTGGGGGAGGCGAGGTGAAGCACAACTCCCAGTCCCCGCCATCTTGCAGATGGGGGGACTCAGTCAACCAGGGACAGGCTCATGCCCCCCTCCCACTGGAGGGTGGCATAATAGGGGTGTACCCACCCCAGGGAAGGGACCCATTGGTCCCTGCCTTTTATCTACCTGTAACACCCCTAAATCTAGTATTTAGGGGCACCCCTGAACCTTGCTTCCTCAGACAAGAAGAAACTGCAAGAAGAAGAAGAAGAAGGACCGAACAGCCGTGCAGCAGCTAACAAGAGGAAGACGCCCACTGACTTGGCCCCAGCCCTACTGGCCTGTCTCCCCCTCGAACCTGCTCCTGCGAAATCCAGGTTTGTCCTGCAGCCAGCAACCTCGAAGACCCCGGAGGACCTGCCTGCCTTCAAGAACAAAGACTTTGTCTCCCGTGAACACCAGATTTGTTCATCTGCAACCTCTGGCTCCGGCCAGACACCGCGGATCTGCCCCACTCTGCACCCGCCGTCCATGGCCCGAGCTCGAGTGGGCAAACACCACAAGGAGGTCACCCCGGCGATCCTGACCCGAGTTCCGGCGACCCCCTGACCTGTCTCAAGCCTCCAGCCGACGCCTGCAGCCTAAATCCAGAAGGTCCCCCCAACCGCGACCAGGAGCTGGTAAGAAGATCTGACCCCAAAAGGCACCCCTGCACCCGACGCCCCACGGCCTTGTGTGCCCAAACCGACGGTGCCTAACCAACCCCTAACTTCCCAATTTACCTCTCGAAGTGGTGGTCACACCCAGAAGACCTTCGTCCCCAAGCCTGCAGGGCCTTTGCAAACCGGAGGTTCCTCATTGAAAACAACAGGGCGCCCGACGTCGAAACAGTACCCTGCACCCGGCCGCCCTAGTGCCGCTGAGGGTGCACCTTTGGTGCTACTGTGTTTCCCCATTTGCCCTGAGCTAAAGTCCAGGAGCTTTGCTCCCACAACCCAGTGGCCTGCTTGTCAGCAGCCACCAACCGGAGGCCCCCTATCCCCCATTGGATAACATTGGGCCTCAGCACTCTGCACCCGGCCGCCCTAGTGCCACTGGGGGTGTTACGAGAGTGCATCCTTGACCCTGGGGGAACCCTTGTTCTAACCCCAGAAGCTCAACTCCAAAGACCGATTACTTACCTGGTAACCGTTAACTTAATTTCTTTCCATAGGAACATATTTACTGTTTTTCTCTGAAAAATGTTTTGTGTGGAGTTGATTTGTATGGAAACCTGAAAAATAACAGTTGTGCAAAACTGACTTTACTTTCCTTTTCTCTAGGAAATGTCCCAGTGTGATATCTAGGCATATCACAGTGAGTAGAAAAAGTAATCTAAAAAGTAATCTCAAAAGTAACGTAAAAGTAACTTACCTTTAATTTTTACTGCAAAATCGATACAAAGTATATGTACAGCATTCCACAGTATTGCATTACCAGTAATTCAAACAGTAACCATTTCAAAGTACATTTACAACTGCATTTCAAACTATATATTTACTGCAAAGTATTTATCAACTTACATGTGCCAGGCTTGCTTGGTTCTAGGAAATAAAATAACTAAAAGAATATTTTTATACATAACCAATTGGTCTGAAGTTCAATCTTTGAGTGTGTGAAATCATTTGCTGATTGAGTGGGTACAACAAATGCTTAACACTGTCCTCTGATACTGCCTTACTGCTCGACCACACTACCACAAATAGAGAGTAAGGTGCTATCTAACTTTACCTCTGCCTACCTTTGGGGATCCACTGGACTCTGTGCACACCATACCTCACTTTGGTATAGTATATACAGAGCCAGCTTCCTACATTGGTGGATCAGCAGTGGGATATACAACTTTGCATTTGTTGGACTACTTGGTTACCACCTGATCACACAACAGAACTCTTAAATTGTCTTTAGAATTCTGATTTTTTCAAATTGGCATTTTTGCAAAACTACTAAAAGTCTTGTTAGGGCCTTGGTTAAGTCCCTTTAGAATTTTAGAAAAATAAAAAGTCACTTTAGCTAGGGTTAGAGGGGTTAGAAGTTCTTTTTTTTAACTATGTCTCAAAACAAGAACCCAGCTGTTAGTGAAAATAACCACAATGACATAGAGGACATGGTTGAGGAGCTTGACCTCACCCCTTACCTTCACTTGTCTTTTAAGGAGGTAAGGTCCCTATGCAAACTTAAAAACATAACTATGGGGTCCCATCCCACCAAACAAAAGCTCCAGGAGCTGTTGGCTGGGTATGCTAAGGACCACCCATCTGACAGCACCTCCCGCCTGATCCGCATGCCCCTTGAATAAAAAGACCAGTGGGTAAGTGCGAGAGTGCCGGAGTACATGTGACACAACAAGGTGACTAACACAGGATGAATGTATAAAGTTACGATCACCACACCTAGAGATTGCATCCGGACCTATCAGATAGCCCACAACCGATTCATATAAAGGTTTTTTTAAATAGAAAACTGAGTTGTACATAGTCAGATCACGAACCACAGCAATGTAAATAGTCACAGGATCACTTATTCATTTTAATTTTCATGAAGAGATAGAGGGAAATCTGTTGCCAGAGTGTCATGCACGAAATAAGGATATGCATAAAACTCAAGAAAACACGGTCCAACATTTTTGAATGGATGACACACTATTAACAGTCAGGATGAGTGAAAGAAGTAATAATGGCCTCTTCATCTCTCCCCTTTCTTAGGAAATCTACTGAGGACAGAACCAAGACAGGTGAGCGCATTAGGCCTCACGTTTGTGCATGGTGTGCATGCACAGTATAGAAGCAGGGACGAAATATAAGTAAAAAAGCCCTGACGAAGGCCCCAGACCCACGTGGGCTCCTAGCGAGGGCCAAAACATGTTGGCACAGCAAAAGGGGTATAACTGAACAATTATATTCAGTAAAATCCCAAAATTCACTTTTTTATTCATACCCCAGGTACCCTCAAAATAAAGCATAGCATTTAGGTATACCTCGAGGTATTTTTAACAAACACTCATCTGGATCCCTGCTTATCCAGTATTGCTTTATCTAAGAACTCCGATTCCATCTATGTTTGAGTCAGCCCGGGTAGGATCATCTTACCCGGGCGAGGATAGGCGCCAATGATGAAGCATGTCACGATAAGTGAGTGAGGCATCTACTCCTGTCGTGTAGTTCCTATATTACCTATACAGGATATGCGCGTTCGGATAACATAAACTGTAGGATTGGTGGCGGAAGGATTCCATGCACCCCCACCGGATACGTTAGTCTGTCTGTATTAGCTAGCTCACAGTGCCACTGGAGTCTCCTCTTATCGGGGAGAGAATAGTTCTTGGCAACCTCAGAACATGACAACCCTGATCCCCCAGAATCGTGGAAACAATATACTACCTTTCGCTCTGTCACTCGTGCTCACGTAGTTTGTCTCAGAGAGATACACAGAAAAAACAGGCTGGGCGTTTCAATAAGTATTTATTGAACAGTTGTTATTCTAGTGTAGAATAGATGAGCCGCAACAACCATTAGACAGTAGCAGAGATATATGATTAGCAATACTACGAAAGTAAAGGGATGGTATAGTTCTACCATCTTGCAGAAATCATGAATATATACTTGTACATAAAACACATGATAAAAAGTGCGTACTCCTACGATGCCTCCCTAACTAGATGTACCTAAATGTACCTAGCATCTGTGTAGGTGTTATGCCAAGAATCCCTCTAGGATCTAGTCCACCCCATTACCTGAGAGTTTAGAGAATGTGGGACCCCGTCCTGGTCTCGAGTTGGACACCCCGCGAGGGATGTTAGACCACTGCTAGCTGGAGCGTCTGCATGCAGGAACCTCAGCGTCTCTGGTCAGTGTGTCAGCCGGGAAGTCACGGTCTCCTCTCTCTTCCTAAGCAAGATGTGTTGTATATATACCCATAGGTCTCCCTGGGGTCCTACCTTGCTGTGTTACTGTGTCGGCCTAAAGGATGACGTCGGGCCTGAACCTTATACAGAGATATTATACAGGAGATGGTAATCCTACTGTTAGTCCTGCTGTGCTTCCAAGAAGCCTCATGCATAATGTATGAGAATCGAACCAGAGAAAAACCCGCGTTCTGAATGCAGTATCATATCTAGGTAAAAGGTCAGTGCCTAAGAACCGTTATGTATGTAATGTAGGGACGGATGTAGGTAAAAGGTTGCGATGTTACCTGCGCCTATATAGGGTACCTATATGGAATATAACATTCCAATATCTTTGTATACCCTTATCCTCTAGGATAGGGCAGAGGGAGATTACTACATCCTGACAGAGTTAAAAAAAGCCCAGAGTTCCTCAGGAGAATTCTCAAGGCAGCGGTTGCTTGTATATGATAGCAAAGTATTTACCAGGTTCAACAACGACTGGCTCCATCTTTACAATGACGACCTCCCCAGCCTGGAAATCCAGCTTTTTCTATTTTGAGCTTTTCCCCGCTATCGTCAACGGCTTCACCGAGACTTCGTCCTGTAGCTCCCCTGCGTTAACGACTCCTCCTTAGACACAGCCTTCTGCCTTGCCTCCTTGAACTCAACCTTCTTATGAACTTTTTGCATAAATATTTCCAAGTCCTAAGGTAAGCCGAGACCGGACCCGATCCACCCCCTGCATCTGACCTGCGCTCCATCGTGGTTAGGCTTAACTTTTTACTTTGACACAGTCTCACATGACCAGATACCCACAGTTGGCGCTTTAATCTTTGAGGGGGCTATATTTCACTAAAAACGTAAAAGATTCATTGCTCTGGTTCTACTGATTGGATTTCATTCATTTTGGTGTTGTTTTATTTATTAAACATTTCTCTATTTCTCTAAATTGGTTTGGGATTTCTCTTGTGTTGTGTTTCCACTTTATTGCTTTTTTGTGTGCTACATAAATACATTACACATTGTCTCTAAGTTAAGTGTGACTGCTTTTGTGCCAGTCTACCCGAGGGTTCAGCACCAGCTAATTTAGTGACTTTTGTGGTCCACCCTGACAAAAACTGTGGTTGTTACCTGAGTGGGGTTTCCACCCTCCTCAACCAAATAACCCAGGGGCATATTAGCAAGAAGAGGCGATAATCATCGCTAACCCTGCTTAGCGTGATTTTTTTTATCGCCGGCTATCGCTGGAATATATCGCCACGCTAACGCTGTATTAGCAACGATTAGCGCTATGGCGATGAATATTCCAGCAATAGCGGGGAAATGGGCCAACATCGCTGAAAAACCAGCGATGTTGCATGGAGAAGGGAGAACACCTTGCTGATACGACCCTGTGGTCGTATCAGCATAATCCACCCCCCATGTTAGGTATGGCTAACACCTGCTAATTGCAGGTGTTAAATAAATGGCGATGACCTCGGTTAGCGCGACTTTTCACGTCGCTAACTGGGGCCATGGCCACCTTGCTAATAGGCGATAGGCCTGTTAGCGAGTGTTTCCCAGGTTTGTTCGTCGGAACGCCCACTTTGCATGTCATTAGCGATAAATATCGCTGACATGCAAAGCGGTAAAAACGGGCGCTAATGCCCGCAAACTGTCGCTAACTGCTGTTAGAGACAGTTTGCTGATAGGGCGATATAAATATCGCCGCTTTAGCGGCAAAAAGTGCCGCTAAAGCGGCGATAGTGCCCTTGCTAATATGCCCCCCAGTTTCTAACAATGTTCAAATAAGAAAGATTTTTGTAGTAGTGGTTGCCTGTCATATGTAGGCTCCTGGGTCTGGCTGCACTCGTGTAATCATACCAATCCCAGACATTTCTGAAAACTGGAGAATTAGGGGAGTCCGTTGTGGTGTAGCTTTCATGGATCCCTTGAATTTTTCATACCCGCAATACAGAGCAAATGGCAAATATTCGATGTAATCACAGAATTTACTGACATTTCTGTGAGGAAATATTCAGAGTCTGTGGAAAATAACAAAAGTAGTACCACCCAGCATATCCAAATAAAAACTGTACTGCACTTTTGTGGGTTGCCTTAGCCTGAAACAAGAAAGGCCCAGGAATATGCCATAGAAATATCAAAAACCTTGCTTTGAAATAACATTGGGGCATATTCTCAAGGAGCCATCGCCGATTTATCGGCACTTTAGCGCCGCAAAAGTAGCGATAGACTTATCGCCCCATTCACAAGCTGGTGCAAACTGTCGACATCGCCAGTTTTCCTGCGATAGCTGCTGCAAAACACATCGCCAAGGATGAGAGCGACAGACAACGCTAATGACATGCAGAGTAGGCGTTCCCGTGCAAAAACACACGAAAACACCACTTCGCGATATTCTCAACGACCAGCCAGATCTGCGATGCCAGACAAAAACTGCCGATAAGGCGCGTTAGCAGCAGGGACATAACACCTGCTCATTGCTGGTCTTAAATAGGACGAAAACCTGCAGTACAGAGGGAGCCCAGGCCAGCTGAAGACTAACACATGTCATGGATCAAATGATCATGCTGCTCGGAGACCCAAGAGGACCACAACACCCACCGCCACCACCCCCAGGCCCCCCCCTCCCTCCCCCCCAGACTACCACCGAGGCATCGCAGAACAAGACAGCTGACCTCCCGAAAACGGCATGGCCCCTCAGCCACTCAATTGCAGAATGTGGGGAGAGGTGGGAACCAAGTATGTGTGAAGGAGGCAAGTCACCCATGAATAAGAATGTACACAATGCCAAGTGTGGCGGTGATGTGCTGGACAGACTCCAGTATGCAGAGCACAGACATGTCCCTGTGGACACATACTGCTGGTGTGTGCAGTAAGTGGACGCAACCTTCTTACCTCAGGCTGTGGGGAAGACCTCGCTCATGTAGCTGCATCTGTACGTGGAAGCGCAGTGGGCTGGTCCGGCGTACGCCACACCAGCGTAGGAGTGTGAATAAATAAACTGGGGTACTGGGCGTGGTTCACTTCCGGGATGGCCAACGCGTCTACCAGGGCGGCGCCCCTCACCCTGCCACGAGTCCACCGTTGTGACCCCCAGCCTCCTCAGCCGAACGCTGGCTTTCGCGACACAGGCCCCCAGCGCACCCAGCGGCACAGCACCGCGGAGTAATGTGTGCTCTGACTACTGCCTTCTGCCTACACTCCGGTCAGCAGGGCTCACAATTCAAATTGAGACTTGATTTAATTATGGCAGAGTCCAGAAGGCAACAGACATTGCTTCCAGGGCGGCCCGCCCGTACGACGCATCTTCGCTGGCTGCACACCCGCTGAGCACTCCAGGTGCCACTAACTCAGTGCACCACAAGTCATCATCACGTGGCTGTGGGCCCTTTCTGACCGCTGCCTCTGGCCTACACTGCGGTCAGCAGGTCCCCCAAGTCAAACGACGCATCATCGCAGGCCGCGCACCCACTGAGCGCTCCAGGTGCCACTAACTCTGTGCAGCTCAAGTCATCGCCACGTAGCTGTGGGCCCTTTCTGACCACTGCCTCCGGCCTACACTGCGGTCAGCAGGGTTCACAATTCAAATTGAGTCTATATTTATTTATGGTGCAGTCCAGTAGGCAACAGACATTGCTTCCAGGGCGGCCCACCCGGACGACGCATCATCGCAGGCCGCGCACCCGCCGAGCGCTTCCAGTGCCACAAACTCAGTGCAGCTCAAGTTATGGACCCTTCATGATGTACTTTTCTGTGTGTGAGACCAGTTCTGGTGCCCCTACCTCAGTGCACTGCAAGTCATGGACCCTTCATGATTGAATCTTCTTTGTGTGATGTCAGAGCTGGTGCCCCTGCCTCAGTGCACCACAAGTCATGGACCGTTTATGATTGAGTCTCATGTGTGTGATGTCAGAGCTGGTGCCCCTGCCTCAGTGCACCACAAGTCATGGACCCTTAATGATTGAATCTGTGTGTGTGATCCGATGATCACTGCTCTAGTTGTTGCCAGCACCAACTACTCCCTGAGGGCTGGCTTACACTCACCCCACACCCATCCAGCACAGGCGTCACTGGACATGTGACCCTGGTAATAAAAAGGGGCCGGGCGCACGTGCCCATAGCCAGTTCCACCATACATCTAAGTGTGTCTGTGTGGTCATTATGTATGCGTGATGGCCCCTGGCCCTACCACATCACATCGTGCTGTGGACAGCGGACGCAAGCATGGCCCGGGTCTCAGGGCGTGGTTCAGTTCTGACCTGGACAAGGAAGTAACTAATGCGTGTGTCTCTGTTGTAGTGTCGGCGCCACCCGGCCCGCAATTGACAATGTAGCATGCACCCGGAGGGCGGTCTCGCACGAATGGAGAAATGAAGGAGCACAAGACCGCACGGGGTCTTGGCTCATACATGCCAAGTGTTGTGTGTATCTGTTTTGCCGCAGCATGAGCCAAATGCCTAGCCTTAATCGCAGCGCTAGTTCAGCCAGGCATGAACTCTACATCTGTGTCCGCACTATCCTTACCATAGGCCTCCACTCACGTGGCCGCCCACCTTCAACGGCCAACATCACAGTGTCGTTGTCAGGCTTGTGGACAAGCGCAGACAGGCATGGCAATGGTTTGCCTTTGGAGTGCAAGTGATGCAACCGCGCAGCGTACACAAGTGAATAGGCTCGGGGCGGGAGGAGCAGCTGTGAGGCAACGTAACACACAGTGATGCCGCTCATTTGCCACATGCAAGTCATGTCAAACATGAATCCCAAAGTCGCACACATCCCACCCCACACCCAAAAATCCACATCACAATTCCTGAATGCAAGCAGATGACAAACTGACATTAGGGATGAAAGCTCCTTTGTCTGAACTATCAGGCGGAAGCACATCTGCACATCCGACTCGGAATTGCATGTGCCCGGCACCCCCTGACAGATACGATAGCAGATGAGGACGACTCCCACACTACGCACAGCCCGACGAGAGACCAATGCATACACACCCCACACACAGAAGTTCTTTCTCTGAGTTATCTTGCATGGAATGGCCTTCACACTTACTCCCACTCCATCCCAGGCGTACAACTGTCGCACACTTAAACAACTCATTGATCCGAGCTGTGGCATTTCATCCACAGAACTGGCGCAGGTCAGAACAGTGCCGCTTCAACCAGGGCCACTAACGCAATGGAAGAACATCCCGGACACATGCACAACCCCTGTCACGTCGAACTGTAAAGTGCACGTATGCTGCATTTACTGGGGGCACTGCCACTGGTAGTGCTGCGGGTCAGTTACCGGCTGAGCTTCCGCCTTGCCAACGTCACCTACGTTCAGCCTGTGTTGCATTGTCGATCGTGCATATTCGAGTGGTCCATGGATGTCTGCCTATCCAACAGGACGGTAGCCGAACTGGATTTCGACATGTGTGTGTGCCCCCTGTTGGCCCACGACCAGGAGTGTCACCGTGATTCCCGTCTATGGGATGCCTGGATACTTGGCATATATGCTGGCAGCTGGACCTGGGAAATTGCAGAACTCCTCGTGTGCAGTGACCACATTGAGCCGCTCCCCTATTGGGCTGTAGTGCTAATTGGTGACAGGGGGTGGACACAGCAAATCTGTCCGGACCTGCTAATGGCTAACCTCGCCATCCTGTTCGATGGAGTCGACAACTACCTCATGTTGGAAATGATTGCCTATGAAGCTGCACTCGCTTTCATGGACGTGTAACTACGTACCTGCAGCCACAACAGTTTGGAACCCATTGCACATGTCCCGACACCTTGTTGCATCTTGGGGTTCTGGTCACATATCCCATGACAACAGTGGACTTGGCTGCATTCGCCTGGACCCCGAATACGTGTGTGGACAACCACGCGGGATAGCACACACCTGTGAAAGGTGAGGCACTCCCCCGGAGTGGACAGCGGCGCTTGGCAACGTTCCTCATTCTTACATACTGCTGCATTGGTCGGCATGTTGTGGCACTTCTCTTGCCCGTACTGGCACGCATATGCCAATAAAGTCTACGCACATTCACTTATTTTCAACTGTGATGTGAGTTGTTTTGAATGACGATGTGTGTCTCACTGCCTATCTGGGTCACGGCCATACATGCGCATTGATAGCATTACCCAGGGAGTACCATTTATGTGGAATCACTGTCCCTACATTCATCAATACTTTCATGCTTAATTGATCAGGGCCATGACACATCAGTGTGAATTTGAATGTTTTATTCACATTCAGTGGGGTGTTTCAGCTGGACCAGTACAGGGCCATGCAAACCCCACTTTCCATTGTCACCCCTTGGAGGGCCTGCCAGAGTCCTTTAGGGATGGACAGGTTCATCGGGAGAGGTAGACTTCAGTCTGCAGTGTGATTGCTGTATCATTGGTAACCAATCCAAATATGGCAGTCCATGTCGAGGTCCAAGGTGAGTGTCGCTGAGAGTAACGGGGGACAGTGGAAGATGTTATTCCAGGGCATGATGCAGAGGGCAGTAACAAGCTGAAACAGGCCATATGGCGGTGATGTATGCTACCACTTCAATCTTGCCACCAAGCTAGATTCATCGTCATCTTCGTCCTCTGATGTGTCAGGTGCCTCACATGTGGGTGGTGGTGTTTGGTCTGCCACACTGTGTGGCACGGACACTTCAGGGGGCAGAGATGTGGACGGAGTAGTAGCAGCAGCAGTCATCCGCGCCAGGCCGTGTGGCGGCAATGCCATGACGAGGATCTGCAGGGCATGGAAGTTCCCAGCTACATCTCGCTGGTGTGCAGCCGTGGCAGCCAATCGTTCCGCATGCATCCACTCCATGTTCTCCATGATCCTTCGCATGTGCCCAAATCCCGGCTGACATCGCTGGAGCCACTCTGACTAGACAGTTGTTCTTGTCTCTGAGTCATGACTCCTGCAATGTCAGCCATGTATTGTTGGAGAGCATAGAGCAGACAGTGGGTGTCCGTTAGGGACTGTAAGTGGACCCTGATGGGACTTAGACACCCACGTATGGCATCTAGTTTGGCTGCCATGAGGTCGAACCCCACCCGCAGCTGATCAGCCATCTTCTCCTGGCACCCTAACACACGGCGTTGGAATGCCATGTGTTGGTCGTGGGGGTCCTGGGAAACAGCCGTGGTGGTGGGTGCTTCTTGCTGTGTGGTCTGTGCAGAGGGTGGGGTCTCCTCAATGCAGCCGGGCTGCCCTGATCCTGGAGGTGGGGTGCCGAAGCTGTCCATGTGCTGCTGGAGGGCGTCGGTGTCGATGTTGGGGAGGTCGTCTTCATCACCAGTGCTGAGTTGTTGTGTCTGCTCTGCAGGAGGTGTTGATTCTCCCTCTGCAATGTGAAGGGGAGATGCAGATTGACACTGTGTTCACATGTATGTCCGCGCATTGTACAAGTTTACTAACGGACTGCATGCCAATGTACATTGTGAATGTTTGTGATGAGATGCCTATTTGATGCAGGACAGTTGACATTTCTACACCATCAGGGATGTGTGGTTGTACTTGTCCATTGTCATCTCACAGTTTCCTGCTATGCCAAATGCGAATGGCCATTTACTACACACAAGCAGCAGCAGTTGTGTCCTCTGTTCTGTTGTGAGAGTGTTGCAGTTTGTGCCACATTGTTGTCAATGTTGTGGTGCTCTGATTCTTATGTGTGTGTGCTGCATTGTGGGTGTGTTGCCCCTTCAGCTCTGATTTGGCTGGCCCTTCTCTCTTTCAGGCGGTGTGCCTTTCACTTCTGTGCTTATACAGTGCTGAGATGTTGCAGACTTGGGTAAATTGGGCTCTTGGTCGGTGTTGTGACTCTTGGGCATGGTTTGTCCGCAGATGTGCTCTGCTTACTTGTGCATGTGTGCCATTGTGCCCATCTCCCCCCGTCCCCCCAGTTCCTGGTCATTACTCACCCTGTTGCTGTTGGCTCAGGTCATGTTGTGTAGTGTCCGGTCCACCAACTCCTGCCACCGTCTCCCCAATGATGACTCGGGTCACCATTTCCTCCATCTGATCCAGCTCCTGGTGTGTCGCTGGACTCCCACCTCCAGTCTGCATTGCTGCTCTCAGGTTGGCAGCGGTTTTCAGCTTGGTTTTGCGCTTCACATCAGTCCAGCGCTTCTTGCAGTCGTCCACTTCCCTTCTCTTCACTCCGACTGCATTCACCTTGGCCAAGATGGACTGCCATATTGTATTTTTAGTTGCCAATGTCACAGTGGAGGTGATGAACAGTTGGTGGTGGTGTTCTGTTACCTCCGTAATGAGGATCCTGGTTCCCTGCGGACTGAGACGTGTCTTCCTCTTCTTCTTCTCCTTGCCCTTCCCTGTCCCAGAGGTCCCAGGCTGGTCCTCCGTGTGGCTTGTGGGGTTCTGGTTGTCCTCTGTACTTGCTTCGGCTCCCTCCATGGTGCTTCGCAGTTGTTTGTGTTTTGTAGGTGTTTTTTTTTGCAGCTTTTGTAGTGTTTGTTCCCGCCTTGCTTGTGGGACTTGCAGGCCTGGTCCTGCTTTTCCATGGATTTTTATCACAGTTGGGCCCATCGCAGCTTTTTTCACGTTCGGGTTTCCTTTTTTATCACCGTCGCGGTAGTTGTATCGCGGAAATTTGAGGCGTTCTCGGGAAACTATTGCATTTTACCACCGTGTTGAGAATGAGACGTTGACACAGAGTTATTTTCCCGCGATAGACGGCGATATGAAAAATTGCGTTAACCTATTTTGACGATGATCTTCGCACGTTCTTGAGAATATCCCCCATTGTTTCTTGTATAGTGAGTACCTTTGGCATTGTGACTCAAGGACAGCTGCATAGAGGTAACTATACGAATCTCATATGTTTCTGGAAAGTAGACACCCACTGGAGTCATGGATCACCCAAAATTATTTGTTTTTTGTGCTCACTAACTCACATTTCGAATACAAAATATAGAACCTTCAACAGATAATAAGAAATACCCTACCATTCTGTATTTCTACACTTCTCCTGATAAAAACTGCATCCCCAGATGTGTAGCTGGGTATTTCACATGGGACACGAAAGGCCCAAAAACTCCAAAAATATGAAGAGAGGAAACAGTTTATGGATGAGAGAGCTGTTTGTAGTGGTTGTGCTGTCATATTCAGGGCCCTGGGTCTGCCCACACCGAAGCAAACACACCAATGCCAGACATTTCTGAAAGCTAGAGAATTGCAGGAGTCCATGGCCTTTTCTTTCCCAGAATGCTGAGCTAATGGCAATCATTCAATGAAATTGCAGAATTTCCTCACATTTCTGTGGGGAAACATTCCCGAATTTTTATTAATGACAAGTCTTACCACCCATTATTCCCAAACATCTCCAAATAAAAACTGTACACCACTTGTGTTGGTTGCTTATCGCCTGTAAACGGAAAGACCCAAAAACAAGCCATGGAAATATCAAGAGTTTTACTTTGACAAAGTAGGTACCTTTGGTATTGTGGCCCAGGTTCGGCTGACATACAGGGAAATCTACTAATCTCAGATGTTTCTTGAAAGAAGACACCCACTGGAATCTTGGACTACCCATAATAGACAGCCTCTGGAGTCTTGGGTGGTAAGTATTGTAGGAATCTCACTGCCTTTATTGACCATTGGGGCCTTTTAAACATCAACCTTTGGGTGAAATTGCATTTCTTCCCATTTCTGTGACAAAATGTTCTGGAATCTGTAGGAAACAACAAATGTCCTAGAATCCAATGTTCCCCCACACTTCCCCAGATAGAACCAGTAATCTATTTGTCTCAGTGGACATGCCATCGGGAACAACTGGCACCCAGAGAAACCTACCAACGCCAGAGATTTCTGGGAACAAGAGATTTAGGTGCGTTCAGGATGGCGTGTTCAGGATGCATGTATCACGCTCCTTTTCTGTACTTGAATACTATGCAAACATCAAAATGTGTGTGAATACACATACTTTCTTCACAATCTGGTCAGGAAACGTTCTGCAATTTGTGGAGAACAACAAAAGTCTTACTATATAGCATTTTCACACTTGTACCAATAAAAGGTATGTCATGAGTGGGTGTATTGCATAGGACAAGAAATTCCCAGAAATAAAATGTGGAAATTTCAATAAGTTTACCATAAACATCCATTGATTCCTTCGATCCTTGGGATATGCGTAGGTGCAATATTTGAGCCCAGCCAAACCAAGGTTGGAGGACATCTAGGCAAACCTCTCAGTACAAGACATTTCTGAAAATGAGACACCCATGCAACTAAATAATTGTGTTGTTTGCATAAATCTCAGCAAATGTTTGCACTAGAATGCCTTGCAGACATCAAAACTCTGCCTAATGACACCCCATTTTCCTCTCACTTCCCATGCTGGATAGCTGCAGAATTTGGCCTAGAGTCACCTGGAAACTACAGAACTCTACCAAAACTGGGCTTTTCTGTTACGCCTTCACTACGTGGAGATTTATACCTACAGACTTAGACACTTTTTTGCAGCTCAGATTCATCCAGTGGGGCAAAGCTGCCAGCTGTACCCAAACAGTGCTTCTCAAGGCCGGATATCTTCTCTGCGACATTCCACTGGAACAGGCTTGCTGCGACGTAAAAGCTCTGAGCAGGAGCAACCTGAATTTTGGGTCCAGTAGCAATGAACCTTCATCAAAATAACTTGGCAGGCCCTGTCCCGGTCTTGTAATGGTTCTCAGGCAAAAATCCATGAAAATGTTTTAAAGGCCCAGCCATTAGGGTTAGACAGGGGGTGTACACTCTGACACTTATCCAAGTGCCCCAGGACTTTAGAGACACCACTTTATGGTCAGGACTCATACCAGTAGAAGCCAGCAGCAGGGCCCTGGGCAGGGCCAGTTGGAACTAGTCATCTGGGCTCTTCAAGGAAGTGGGTTTCTTACAGATTTTATGTTCCTGGAGCTGAACAGGAGGTCAGCCAACTGACCCTTTGTTGGACTTTACCCTTTGTTGGACTTTACCCTTTGTTGGACTTCACCCTTTCTGCAGGGTCATCCCCGGACTTTTTGCCTTACTCCTTCTATTTTTGCTGAATTCATTTTTGTTGACCTTAGGTCTCTGATCTCTTTGTCACTGCTACCCAGTGCTAAAGTGGTTGTGTTCTCTCCTTAAAACATTGTAGAATTGGTGTTTACCCAATTGGCATATTTAACTTACTTGTAAATCCCTAGTTAAGTGGCACTAACTGTGCATCCAATTCTCCGAAAGTGCAGATAATCTAATAAAAGATTAATATTAAAATTATAAGACCGGTTAATTCACAGGTACAATTATTATCTATATCAAAGAGGGTGGAGAATTTCTCATACTTTAAAAACCAAAGGTTCAAAGCAACCCAAAACTTTAATAACAACAGCCATAAATAGGGATTTGGGAATGCGGATATATACGGGTACATCCTCGGGTTATCCCTAGACTCCCACATATAACCGGCTGAGGGTTTCATTGAAAAATAGAGTAAATCCACAAGCCTAGACTCCCTCTTACAGGCCTCTTTCAAATCCCCCTTCGATAGGTATGATGGCTCTATGACCTTAAAATTACCAATGTTCAATTTTGCGGCAATAATTTCTAATCTATTTCTAACTTTCATCGCCCATTTTGATTCACTCATCACTACTTTATTGGCACAAAGAACTGAGATCGTTTGAACCTCGGTAGACCAACGATTATCCCAAAACCGCATCATAGATTTATAGGCTAGGAAACTCCAAGCCTGTAGGTCCTTTTTCAATTATTATCACCACACACATTGCGCTTTTAGGCAGCCCCATTAATTATTTCAAGCGATTACTTTCACACATATCCCAGTTTTCCTCTGAACTAAGGGACAATAATTCTGCCCCGTATAAACATTGTGCAGGCACCATGACATTATAAGCAGATAATACCAAGGGCCTAGATGATCCTCCAAAAATATTGTTACATTTTACTAATCCTCCAATAGTGGATACTGCCTGAACCTCAACAGTTTCTCTATGCAGAGCCCACTTTAGGTTGCTACTGAACATCACCCACAAATATTTATAGGCTACCACCTCCACAACCTTATCCCCCAAAAACCACTTATATGATTATGACTTCTTTCCAAAACTAATTATTTTTGTTTTCTCCAAATTAATCTTGAGCCACTCGGTACATATAAATATTACTTAAGTATACGATCCAAACATCTTCAAGGACCATACACCATAGGGGTTCTTTTACCTTATTGCATCCTCCCTGAACTAGCTTCCAGAATTGTATCCATATCTTTAGCAAGCAGGGTGCTAACCATCACATCTCAGTTTTCTTTGTAAAAAGCTATTAAATCAGTGCTGCGTATTCCTTCTTTAAGATATTATATCTTTCTCTTTCCCAAGAGCCCTCAGGGAAACACTTCATGTATCTGGCTTTCCTTAGCCTCTTTTAAGACCTAAACATTCCTTATCACACCAGGGCTGGATAGATGACCATTGTGGAGTGTCTTTCTTAGCTCAAGATTACACTTTCTGACTAAAGGAGTCAAGCATTCAGCCACTTATGCAATAGTCTGGGAATACCAATCCAAAACATTAATACTCGACTCTCCTCCCAACCCTAGGTCTTTAGCCACTTAATATTGCGCTAACAGCACGATGAATCGATCATCAATTCTGGTGGTCAAGCGTTTTGAAAAAGACTCTTCCATTGGTATCACTGTTTCCCGAGGAGCGGAAACTAGAATTATTTTTAAGCCCCAATGATTACAACGCTTGATTCTTACCACCATGAATCTTTTACAAGCCTCAAAATAGCAGTCCTGTATAAACATGTAGTCAATGGGGCAGCTCTGATTATCAAACACAAAGGTTTGGGCAGCCAGGGTATCCAATGCAAAAAAAACAATTGATAGACATAATGCTGGTCAATGTCAAACATTCACCCCAGTACAGAGATCTGGGCTTAAATCCATTGTTTTTTTGCTCCCCATGCCATTCCAGTTTAAACCCAGCCATATGCAAACCAGTCTGAACCCTGATCCCCATGGGAACACTCCAGCCCGAACTGCCAGGCCAGGTCCTCCCTTGACTGGAAACAAGCATCCTGGGACCGGTTTCGGGGCATGGCCCCTCATCAGCCAGGCTAGCTTGACTCCAGTGGCATGGAGAGCACAAGACCCACGTCTGGGCATACCCGTCCCACTGGGGGTGACAAATGCAAAAAGAACAATTGATGGACAGAATGCTAATCAGTGTCAAACATTCACCCCAGTACAGCGATCTGGGTCTAAATCCATCATTTTGTTGCTCCCCATGCCATTCCAGATTAAACCCAGCCATATGCAAATCAGTCTTGACCATGTTCCCCATGGGAACAGTCCAGCCGAACTGCCAGGCCAGGTCCTCCCTGGACTGGAAACAAGCATCCTGGGACCGGTTTGGGGGCATCACCCCATATCAGCTAGGCTAGCTTGACTCCAGTGGCATGGAGAGCACGGGACCCATGTCTGGGCATACCCATCCCACTCTTGGTGACAAATGCAAAAAGAACAATTGATGGGCAGAATGCTGATCAATGTCAAACATTCACCCCAGTATAGAGATCTGGGCCTAAATCAATAGTTTTTTTGCTCCCCATGCCATTCCAGTTTAAACCCAGCCATATGCAAATCAGTCTTGACATTGTTCCCCATGGGAACAGTCCAGCCCGAACTGCCAGGCCAGGTCCTCCCTGGACTGGAAACAAGCATCCTGGGACTGGTTTCAGGGCATCACCCCTCATCAGCCAGGCTAGCTTTACTCCAGTGTCATGGAGAGCACGTGACCCACGTCTGGGCATACCCGTCCCACTCGGGTTGACAAATGCAAGAAGAACTATTGATGGACAGAATGCTGATCAATGTCAAACATTCAACCCAGTACAGAGATCCGGGCTTAAATCCATCTGTTTTTTGCTCCCCATGCCATTCAAGTTTAAACCCAGCCATATGCAAATCAGTCTTGACCCTGTTCCTCCTTAAAGTGGCCATTTAAGCACACAAACCCTAACTCAGAGATTAGGTTAGTTAGCTTAAGATCATGCTTCGACTGGGCACTTTTGGAAAATGCTGCATGATGGTGGGGGGCGGGGGAAGGACAAGGGGCGGGTGTAGGGGGAAACAATAATTTTAAAAACGTACCTTTTCCCCCGCAGCCTCCGATTCCGATGGCCTCCTCCCGCCTTGGAGCTCTCCCAGCAGTATCTGGGAAGGCAGAGGCTGCTCATCCAATCCAGACGCTGCTGTGCTGGGAGAGCAGCGTCTGATTGTTCTGAGGGGCCTGCTCTGCTGCTCAGACACTGCCGGTGAGCCTGAGGCATTTCTCCAACCCTGCTGTGAACACAGCTGCGTTCACAGCAGGGTTGGAGAAATAGAAGTGCGCATGTATGTTTGTTCAGCCTAGGACAGCCGGCCAAACATACATGTGCACTTCTAAGTGCCACCACCTGCCTTTCATGGCCCGGCCCCACCCTCCACGCATGTTAAATCCAGTAAAAAAAAATTATATTGTTTCATTATCATTTTATTTTTCTTAGACTGGCTCTGATGAGTGGGGCAATGTTCCTCCGCCATTACGGAGGAGCGGCCCCTGGCATGAGGTACACCATAGCTTTTCAGCATATCGATGCACAATCCCTCTTCTTGGACTGGTAAAAAGCAGAGATTAAAGTCCCCAATGAAAAGAATAGGTGGGGCCCACAGAATCTCCGTCAGTGATGCCAGATCCTTTAAAAACAATTGCCAAAGCTCCTTCTGAGCCTCACCTTGGTTTGCATAAACATTTCCAATTATACCTATCATACAAGTTTAAATGGCAAGCCAGTAATCAATTGCTACTTGTATGAATGATACTGCTCCTTTTATACATTTTGTTGAGCTCAATGCCAACAGCTCTCCATTTAAACACCCTGCCCCGACTTTCAAAGCCTGTTTAGCGAATTGCCTGAAACCACATACATTTGTCATCTCTCACACTAACCAGAACTCTTGGAAACAAATTATCATATTTTTCTCCCAAAAATGTGCAAGTTCAACTGTTCTATTCTAATGTTCCAACCCATCTACATTCCAAGAGAAAACATCAAGGTTAGCGGGAGGGCCATCCACCTAGTCCACCTGCCCCCGCCCATGAGTAGATGCTCTCCTGATCAACGATTAAATGAGCAAATCTATTGTGAAGCGGGAGAGAGTCTATCATCTTGTCTCTTATGTGGTTGGCTACTGTTACCTCTAGACTGCCATACTTATATCCCACCAAATGGGGTTGGGGAGGAGAACCTTCCACTCCAATTGCCAAATTTAATTGTTCCAAATTGAGGCCAGCATGGCTACTAGTAGAGGCTTCTTAGACTTAAGAGCCTCAAAGTCCGCTTCAGGCACTATATGTAGACCGATTTCCTTAAGCTCGCCTCCAGCTTTTAATACCAATTCAGCAGGTATCAGAGTACTAGAACTAACTTTCATAACGTCCCTCCCAGTTAGGGATTCTCTAAAGGCCATTTGACCTATCTCTCTTGAAGTAACCACCTTCAATGCTTTATAATTTGAAAAAATCTTTAATAGGTTAGATCTATTCAGGGGTTTACATTTATTTGCCTTTAACCTTTAAGTATAACATCCAAATACACATAGGCTAGTTTGGGATCCCTTTAAGGGGCATATGATGACTTCTGGTCAGGTGTAGGATCCACTTGAGTACCCATTGCGTTGTCTAGGTGGGGTTATATTAGAAGAGCTATGCGCTCTGGCCGTTGAGACAAATGTGCCATTCTCCTGGCTCCCCTTAAATTCTTGACCCCCTTTGTACTGAATAGTCTACTAGGTTCTTTACAGATAGCCTTGACACCCAGCTTATTTGGGGCGGAAGTCTTCCCTTCCTGTACCTTATTACCTTCCTGTATTTACTCCTATATATCTTCCTTGCTTCACTTCTTATTTTGAAGGCTTAGCCAATTCTTTGACACTACAAGACTTCCTGGCCTCCTGGGAGGATTTCCTGAAACCTTTTTTTATTCATATATTTTTTCTTACCCTCAAATGCGCAAGGTGCTAGTTCCCAACCCACCCTTGATACCATCTTTTCACCAACATTGGCATTTTAGACATACACACAGAGAACTACTTGCTCCCCCCCCCTCACAATCAATTAAACCCTCTCCAGGCACAGAGTTTTGGGGGAGCAAGTGCCGTACAAGTGATGGCATACATGAGTTTATTGACTTTAGCTCACAAAAAGTCTGCTTTAGAATACAGGCCACGATTTTCAGAGTCTCCTTTATTGTAAGTGTAATTTCAATAAGCCATGAAGCGTCTCTTGCATTAATAGACGGACATCCAACATCGGAGATTGGCCTTAGAGTTAGGAATCTATGTTTGAGGTAGATGGAGCTGAATTGCATTGAACCTCCACTTGAAGAATCTGGCCTACGCAGCTGACATTTGTGGCTGTTATTCCCGTGGAAGTAGCCACACCGGCCTCAGGCAATTCCTTGTTCCCCTCAATCCCCTCTCCCCCCTGGTTCTCCAAACCCATCTTCTGAGCTCGCAAAGCTTAGCATAGACAGGGGGGAATAAATAGGGGGATGATGATAGGCGGGGATAGATCACCAAAATATCTTCCATAATGTCCGGGTCCTCCCTCTCCTGAATGTCCAGCTCCTCCATCCAACAGTCTGAGGGGAAGGGCTATGGGGCCAACATTAATGGAATCATGTGTCACTATGCTCTTGGAATGTTTCCCCACAAAATCCTTAATTGCAACAGCTAAAGCCTTGGCCAAAGAGTGCCTAGTAATTATATCAGAGGTTCAGTCCATTTGCAGGGAGTCTGAATATTTCTCTTTTGTGAGTAAAGAGTTCTCTGGTCCAAAACAGTCCCTTACATCCACTGTGGGCTCCTTCATGTATTCTGCCCCTTTCATGCTCTTAGAGGAAGCTTGGGGCGTAGCCCCTCTTTTGTTTTAAGGAGGCATTCTTACACGTGCCAAACAATAGACTCAAATGAATTCTTGTAAAAGACCCAGGCTAACTTATAGCAAATAAGATGACATAAAATAAATCCAATGGCATAAAGTAGGTACACCATCAATTTCTTATCCACGCACCAATTATCTTCTTCTCCAATCAAGCAGTGGCCGCCTTATGGAGCCGCTGCCACCACCCTTAGGAGCCAAATACTCCTTACTATTCCAAATACAATCAACTTGATCTTAAGACATCATCCCTGTGTGGGGGCCTCCCTTCTTGATTTGGTGGGTAAGCTTATGTAGGATATCTATATAATGAATGTAGGGATGGCAGAACTCCTAAACACAAAACTCTGCAAGGCAACAGCGGTCCGTCACCAACTGGCTAAAACCGTCCACCGATAATAAGCTGGGGACACACTCCCCTCATCCTCAGGCCACTTAGCCACTTTAACCACCAGGGCCACAGGAGCCAGGAACCAGGAGCCAAGTAGCCGGGAGGCAACTCCCACCATAGTACTCTAAGGCAAACTCCATGGGGAGAGAGACAAGAATCCACAGAAGATCCAATTAAGGCTAATTAAGGCTTTTTCAGAACAGCTCCTAGGGCGGCAGCAGTGCGTCGCATCCATAGCCGTAAAAAAAAAAGAAATTCACAAAATCCACAAGCTGAATTACTCAGAAGCAGCCGTCTGAGCCGTCCGAGGTGTCCAAGCACATGTCCATACACAGAGAGCAGCGGGTGGGCACGAGCATGGTCACAGAGCTTGCACAAAGCAGCATCAAGTGTCAGGAGGAGGAAGGATGCTTCTTTATAGTTTGTAGTTCGCCTAGAAGTTTGCCAACCTAGAGATCTACACTGTGGCTGAACTCAAGGAGTTTTGTCGGGAGAGGGGGCTGCCTGCTAAAAGGAGCACCAGGAACGTAAAGCTCCAAAAGATCTTGAGGGCATGGGCGGAGGCCTGCCAGTTGCCACTCGCAACAGATGGCCAGGAGCTAGAGGATGATGTGGAGGGATCAGAGCAGGACCTGCAGGAAGATGTTGGAATGCAGTCTGGTGAGGGGGGATGACTTACCTGTGGGATTGGAGATCCTTGCCCAAACAGGAAGTAGTGTGTCCTCTCGCATCCTATCCCCAGAGGAGCTGGCGGAAAGGAAGGCAGAGAGAGAGAGTTCAGGCCAGAACAAAGGAGAAGAAACTGGCCATGGAGGCAGAAAAGAAAAAGGCTGATGCTGAGAGAGACTTGGAGGAGAGGAAAATCTTGTTGGCTCCTAAAGGAGCTGGACATCAATGCCAGGAAGGCAGACAGGTCCAGCAGTGATGGTGGCAGCATACCTGCAGGGCCCTCTGGAGACAAGAGGGTTCATATTCCTAAATGTGTGATTTCTGACTTTTTGTGGGAGACAATATTGACAAGTAGTTTGAGGCTTATGATATTACCTTACTGATGCCCAAGATCCCTGAGGAAGAATGGGAGGGTCTTTTCTGTGGAGGCATATGCCTAATGAGGGGAACGACACCCTACTGGCCCTAGAGAAGGGAAACAGGATGAGGTGTCCACTCATGAAGGAGGCTCTTGTCATGAAGTATGGCCTCACCTCAGAGAAGTATAGGCAGAAACTCAGGGACAGCCAGAAACTGACCCATCAGACCAGGGTGGATTGTGTGGATTCCTTTTGCAAGGCACTGATGGCTGGGTGAATGGCAGTAAGATCAAAAACTATCAAGGGCTGTACAATTTGATGGCAAAGGAGTACATGTTCAGACTTTGTTTCCCAGATCTGCAACAACACCTGCTTGGCAGTAAGCTCACTCACACCAGGGAGCCTGCTAAGGAGACAGACCAGTGGGTCAACACCAGAGTCCAAAAAAGATACCTGGAAGTGACCCCAAGAAAGGTGGCGCAGGTCCCCCCTAGCAGAGTGAGGGGGGATGTCAAGGCAGACACAGACAGATCCCAGAATAAGGGAGAAGAAAGAGTTCCCATGCCCCTTCTGAGAAACAGGTAGGAGGTGCTGGTGGGTGGTGGCCCAGGGCACCCCATTTCTAACCCCACTGCTTTGAATGTTCCCAGCTAAGAAATCACCCACTGGTGGGACCTCTACAGGGGTGGCCAATTTAGTATTAGGGATACGTAGTCCCCAGTGACAGGTCAGAGACCATGCCATGATCTCCTTTAGCTGGGGGACAAACTCAGAGGGTGAGCTCAGGATCCCTGATGGTGGGAGTTGTCACTTCCAGTGGGTGAAAGTGAATGTGGTCCTAGTCACTGCTCTGAGGGGCAGTGAGTCCAACCAGACCATTATAGTAGAAAGGCTAGTTTCTCCAGAGCAGTACACCAGCCAAGTGTGTAGGATAACCCAGGCACATGGGCAGGATTCTTCCACCCTAATGCCCTGGTCCCTGAAGTGGGGTGGGAAGGTGACCCTGAGGAGGGTCATAGTTAGTCCCCAGATGCCCATAGACTGCATTATGGGGAATAATTTGCCGCAGATGTCAGGAGAACTGGGAAGGGTGGCAGCCCAGGGCACCCTGACAGTTCAGTTTTCTGGGGTACTACTCCTAAGCAGAGAGTGTGGGAGCCCAGGTGGAGGGGCAAGGTGAGGTAAGACTCACACCACTCACACCGGTCCCCTGTTGAGCCTCAGGGTGTAGGCCCTGAGCTGAATGACCAGTTTCAGAATACCATCCCTGAACTGGTGGGAGGTAGAGTGGAAGTAGGGTGCAAAACATCCGGGGCTACCGCCCCCACTCTGAGAAATCTCAGAGGTCAGAGAACCCTGAATGGTCTGGGACCTGTCTTTTGCCACTTACAGCTGTCAGTGGGCTCTGATGGGTACTGTCCATATGCGCAGAGTTTTCCTTGAGTTGGGGACAGAAGTCTGTTCAAGAGGTGGAATGGGCCATGTCACTTTTTCTGCCATAATAGTACTGTCTGCATACTAGGATGCCTCTCTGAGCAAGTTAAGGTTAAGTTCTGCACAGATGGGGTCCACAGGTAAGGAGGAAAATCCCCATGGATCAATTCAGTGGCTCGTGAGAGTATAGACAGAGGGATGCAATTGAGTTCAGAGAGGCTTAGAACTGACAGGTGCCCCTGCATAGCAGGGCCTTTGTCCAGTCTCTATTGTATAAGCAGGGAAGCCCCTCAAGGTATTGATTAGTCTAGATTGGCTTTTGGCTGAAGTGGGGGGTTGTGTTGGACTTGGCCCTTCCTGCAGGATCATCCCCAGACTTTTTTGCCTTTCTCTTCCTATTTTTCCTGAATTTGATTTATGTTGGCATTAGGACTCTGTGCATTTTACCATTGCTAACCTGTGGTAAAATGCTTGTGCTCTCTCCTTAACACATGGTAGAATTGGCTTATACCCACTTGTAAGTCCCTAGTAAAGTGGCACTACCTGTGACCAGGATCTGTAAATTAAATGCTACTAGTGGGTCTGCAATACTGGATGTGCCACCTACTTAAGTAGTACATTAAACATGTCTCAGACCTTTCATTGCACCCTGTGTGTATGTAGTTTTAAACTGCCATTTTGCCCTGACAAAATAAACCTTTTGGAGTTACCTTATTACTTTTTATAAGTGTAATTTCCAAATGGAAACAGGTAACCAGTTCATGTTTGACATCTCTGGAATTGTAAAGAACAATCCTAACTTATGGTGAATTAGGATTTTAAATTACAATTTTGAAAATGCCACTTTTATAAAGCTGGCATTTCTTGCCTTGGTGCCTCATTATGAGTTTGGCGATGCTGGAGCGGGACCGCCAAACTCTTGCACCACCAAACCCGTGTAGGAATTACTCGCCAGATCAGGAGTTTTTTCCTGGTCTGGCGGGTGGTTGTTTGGCATTCCCAGGGTGTTGCCTATGAAATAGGCACCGCAATGGGAACATCTAAGGCAGTACCTGCACGGCATGGACTGCTGCAGTCCATGCCCTGCAGGTACCGGTGTGCATGCACACAGGGGGGGGGACATATTGTGCCCCTCTGTGTGCATTCACATGGCATGAGGTACCTTTTTTTCCTCGCGCCACAGTTTTAATGGTAGTTGCACCGCCTGGCAGTAAGGAAGCTTGCAATATGCTTGCCGGTGCAGCAGCTGCCCTGCCAAGCACATTGCGACCTCAAGAACGCCGTGCTGCCACAGGGATCTCTGATCCCTGGAAGTTGCTGTAGTCCCAGGTTGGCCCAACTGCCCTGGTCCTAATAGGGCAGTCGGAAGACCGCCACTGCCGCGCCCCCATGAGTCTAAGCCCCTTAGCCATTTGGTGCATGCAGCCTGTCTCTGGGCCACATGACTGGGTGTAGTTGTCAGTTCGGCTATGTGTATTTATCCTAGACAGCCACACACAATGGAGAGCTTAGATGTGACTGGATGGGCCATCACTGCCAGGGTGGGAGGGAGGACCTGGGCCCAGCCCCACTTACACTTGAATAGGCTGTGTCCTGTATCCACACAAAGGGATGGATAACCCATGTAGTTAGTCTGGAGCCAGGGCCTGGATGGCAGAACATCTGTGCTCTTCAAAATCAGGCCTCTCTCCCCACAACTGTGTATAAATACTAGTGCTCAGACACCAACTCTTCAGTACACGTCTGGACCTATGGATACTATGCCAGGAAGAAGGACCGCTGTGTTATGTTATGTTAATATAACTTATAAAGCGTACAAATACGCATGGGCGTCTTGGCACTGGCTGGACTTAAGCATGCAGAGGTTGGAAAAGTCTTAGTTGTTAAAGAGTCAAGCTCTTTCCTAAATGCCAGAAGGGATGGAATGGCTCTGATGTGGGCAGGAAGGCTATTCCATAGCTTAGCTGTACTGGCAATAAAGCTCCTACCTCACCAGTTGGCTTTCCTGACTTTGGGTATCGTAAGTGTTCTGGACCCTACAGAACCTACTGCAGACCTGGAAGTCAATGCATCTTTCGGATTCCAGGGGAGATTGAGTGGAATTTCGGGAGGTCAAGGATCATTCGGGCTGCGGCGTTTTGAAGTGACTGAAGTCTACTAGCAATTTTTTCTTGTAGGTTCATGTAGAGGCCATTGCAGTAGTCCCACTTTGTGAGGACTAAGGCTGTGATCAAGTTTTTCCTGATTTTATCACAAATGTATGGAAGAATTTTCCTGATCATCCTGAGGGTATGAAAAGAGAAGGACACCACTGCAGAGACTTGAGCTCCAAAATGAAGCTTATCATCAATAAGGACACCCAGGATTTTTAGCTTTGGTCACAGGTATGGGAGGGGGGCTGAGTTCATCAGGCCACCAGGATGGCGACGAGGATGGGGAGAGATTCCCAAACAATACTACTTCGGTTTTCCAGAGTTGAGTTTTAAACAGTGTTTGCTCATCCAAAGAGTGATTGCTGCCATGCAGTCTTGGAATCGTATAGGTCCAGAAGGGTCATTGTTGAGGTCTGCGACTACCAATTGGGTGTTGTCAGCATAGGAGGTAAGCTTAAAGTTAAAACTTTTGATAAGGGGGGACAGTTCGGAGACATAAATGTTGAAAAGGGTGGGCTCAGCGAGGATCCGTGTGGGACCCCGCATGGCAGAGTGAAAGGTAAGGATTCGAATTGGCCTAAGGCCAGTGTTTGAGTCCAGTCAGAGAGGAAGGAGGTCAGCAGGGACAGAACATTATCTTTGATCCCTATCGCTGCTAAATGGTGGATCATAGTATTATGATCCACCGTATCGAAAGTGGCGGATAGGTCAAGGAGAATGAGGGCGGCAGATCCCCTCTATCTAAAGCAGCCCTTATCTCTTCTGTGGTTTTGACAAGGGCAATTTCTGTACTGTGCCCTGGTGTGAACCCGAACTGGGTAGGGTCCAAAGGGTGGTTATCTTGAATACATTTAGAAAGTTCTGAGTTCAGGATTTTTTCGACAAATTTAGCGGGGAGTGGAAGACGTGAAATAGGGTGGTTGTTATTAGGGTCGGTTGAACTGAGATTAGGCTTTTTTATTAGGGGAAGGATGGAAGCACACCTGTTGAAATCATCATATTAAAAATCACTGAGAGGTTGGTGTCGATCAAGTCCAGTAGTAGCTTAAGTATCCTGGGAGCAGGGGTTTTAAGGGGACCCTGATTTGGCTCCAATCAGGAGGTAAGCCACTTGATTAGGAGAGGTGAGAGATAATTCCGAAAGAGGGGGGTAATCCTGCTCTATCTGAAGTATCTGATCATTGGAGGTCACATGATGAGAGTTATTGAATTTATTGAAAATTTGGTTAACCTTACGTTTAAAGGTAAATACTAGTGTGTTGCAGAACTGTTGGATATGCGTGGTCACATTGTGCTTTGGGATGGAGGTGAGCTTGGCAACCACCTGAAAGAGTTCCTTGATGGAGTAAGAGGCATTTTCAATCATCTGTTTGTAGTAATTAATTTTTTCTTTGATGAGAAGATTTTTATATTTAGCTAACACTAAATTATATAAATGTTTTTCTTGGACATCACAGTGCTTTCGCCAGCTTCTTTCCTGCCTTCTGCAGTCTTGCGTTTCCAGCCTGTGGGCTTCGGAAACCCATTGAGCAGAGGTTTCCTTCCAGTTGGAGTGGAAGGAATTAAGAGGAACTAGCTTAAGAAAGGTGGAGTTAAGCCAATCCATATAGTACGTGGATGCTGGTTCAGCATCCGCAGGGAGGATAGGTTGATTATGTGGCAAAAGTTGGGGTAAAATGTCAGTGTCAAGTTTGTTCCTAGCTCTGCAAGTTGTGGACTCAATTGGCTTGAAATGGTCATAAAATTTGTGAGGTGTATTAAACTAGAAGTTAATGGTTTTGTGGTCAGACCAGCTGTGTGGGAGAATCTTTTTAAAAGTAATGTGGGAGTGAGTTACAATTGTCCAGCTGAGTGTGTGGATTCCTTAATGAGTTGATTAAGCCCTAATGATGAGGAGATTTCCAAGAGGGCTTCTGTGTCTTTGTCCTCTTTGGCTTCCTGATGAAAATTAAAATCGCACAGAATAGAGAAATTGTCAGACTGGAGGCTGTACTCAAATAGTGACTGAAAGTTGTTTATAAAGTTGTTTTTAGTGCCAGGGGAATATATAAGTATGCCTTTAAAGGTCAGCTGCTTATGGCAACCTAAGCTAAAGAAGAGCGCCTCACAGTCAGTGGAAGGGGCGGCTGTACAATTGGCAGAGAGGCCACTGCGGTATATCAGGGCGAGGCCCCCGCCTCTTTTTAAAGGTCTATTGAGTCTAAACAGCGAATAGCCAGTCAGGACAGCCAACGCAAAAGCCGAGTTGGATGCCTTGTCACACCAAGTTTCAGTAATAAATAACACATCAAGTTGTTCATTGTCCAGTAGATCTGCGATTTCATACTTATGTTTGGGCAGGAAACGTCTATTAATTAAGGCAAGATGAAGCTTAGTCCCATTTTTATTGCGGGGGCTGCCCATGTGAAGTAGTCGGTGGGTGTAGTGGTGGCCCTGTTATATTTTTGTAACAGTTAGGGCATGTCAAAACTGGCAAGTGAGGGAGAGTGGCCATGAAGAGATTAATACATCAGGCGGAGCAAGGAGGGCGTAAGGCAAGAAGGGTCGTACCTGAATATTTAATATAGGCGTCTTCATCCAGGGGGGGGGGAAGATCCAGAGGTTCTGGGACTGGGCCTGATCTGGGCGTGGACAAGCGCAGACAGGCTTGCCTTAGGCGCGCCTTCGGATGCAGCCATGTTTAAGTACCCTCTTAGAGGAGGGGGCGTGTCCAGACACAGTGACAGAGCACTAAAGAGGAAAGTGAGTGGCCAAAACAAATGGGGCTTTCCAACTGGGGCCCAGCAACCCCTGCATCACCTACAAGCTCCAGATGTGGGTGTTGCTACTGATAAATGGATATGTTTAAAAGAAATAAAATATGTGAACGAACCCATAAAGTGATTAAAAGCTGGGATGCAGTACAACAGAGATGGTGCCCGCTATGTCAGGAGCCAGGCTCCTCCTAAAACAGGAAATATACGGAAATCAGATGTTGTGTCCACGTTCTAGCATGCTCAGGAGGAGCTGCGCGGACACGATGAGACCATGTTTAAATACCCTCTTAGAGGAGGGCGGCATGTCCAGACTCGGTGCCAGAGCACGAAAGAGAAAAGTGAGCGGCCAAAACAAATGGGGCTTTCCAATTGGGACCCAGCAACCCCTGCAGCACATACAGGCTCCACTGTGGGCGTTGCTACTGGTAAATGATATGTTTAAAAGAAATAAAATATGTGAACAAACCCACAAAATGATTAAAAGCAGGGATTCAGTACACCAGAGATGGCGCCCGCAATGTCAGGAGCCAGGCACCTCATAAAGCAGGAAATACAAGGAAATCAGATGTTGTGTACACATTCTAGCATGCTCAGGAGGAGCTGCTGAAAGGGCTGCCACTCTGCTGGACTGCTGCTCTGGAAGAGCTCCTGCCCTGCTGTGCTGATCTGCTGCCTGCTGGCCAAGGAGAATTGGACCTGCACTTCATCCTTGAACCCAGGAGACTAGAGTGACTCCAAGGACTAGTCTGCTGGCCTCCTGACCTGAGCCTCAGGGACATAAAAGGCTCCCCAGCTTCCTGCACCAACACCTGGACCCAGCTGAAGTGAATTCCTGACCCTCAAGTGGTGCCCTTCAGGTCCTGGCCCCTAGGTGTGGCTCAGTGAGCTGAAATATAGCTTTTGTGCTCTTTGTGATCGCAAATAGACCCATTAATTTTGAGACCTTGCTGCTCGCATGGCAATTCAGCGCAAAGCTCCGTCAGCCTGACTGTTCTTGCTACAGCATTGACAGCCACAGGGACCGTCAACACAAAGCTCCAGCAATACCTGCGTGCGATGCCTGGCCTGCTCTTTGCCCTATGCTGGCAGCCTCGCTGATGCTCTTCCTGCTCCTTGCAGCCCCCTTCAACATGAATGGAACTCTTGGCACAGATTTAAGAAGGTAGAACTTCAGCGGGACTAACCTAGTGACTGTAGTCGACCTGTGAGCTATTGCGGTCGACTTGGATGTGTGACTTTGACTTGTCCAACATAACCAGATATCACGAGTTGGCGCTGAGTGCTTCTTGGTGTTGTTTTTGCAAAAATCTTAAAAAATTCATAACTCCGGTTCTACTGATTTGAGGTTTGTTGTTTTGGTCTTGCTTTATTTAGTAAATTGTACTCTATTTTTCTAACTTAGTGTAGGATCCTTTTTTGTGTGTTGTTTTTCACTTTATAACTGTTTGAAGTGTTGAAAAAATACTTTACACATTGCCTCTAGGTCAAGCTTGACTGCTCCATGCAAATGACCAGCGGGTTGAGCACAAGTTAATTTGGGGTTTGCTTGTGCCTCACCCTGAAACGGATTATGGTTGCTGCTTGACCAGGGCTCACACCCAGTCAACCAACAACCCAATTTCTCACATTGGTGATCAGCTGTGAGGATAAGACTTGTGTTTGTGCAGTGCCATAAAGTGATTTTGTGTACACTACCATCCCATATCTACGACCAGTATGAATTTTAAGTTCTTCCTGATTGGACATTTTGCTTTTTTTTAATGCATACCACTTCACAGTCCTGGGTACAGTGGAGGAAGGGCCAGCCCTTAGGGCCTCTATCCACAGGTTCAACAGCAGGTGCAGGTATTCTTCTGTCTTCTACAGGTCCAGGCGTGTTCTGGAGGGGGTACTGAGAGTGCCGCATTTATGCCCAGTGCCAGCCTATGGGCGGGGAGGTTCCTGATCACTCCCTTACTATTGGGGTAAAAGTTCCCAGGTGTGTCCCTGCCTACGTGTGCAGAACATCTTGTATGTTTTACTGTAAACTATCCAGCAGTGCTCTTCTTTACCTAAAACCAACATGAGGCAACCTTCCTTTCCTTGGGAAGAGCTGTTTGTGCCCTCCCAGAGTAGTGGCTATGATAATGGGAAAATCCTCCTTTGTGGTCACTCAAAACCAGTTCTGGTGAAGCCCTTTCCCCCACTTGGATTGGTGCCTAGCTGTCTAGCAGGACAATGAATGGGGTTTAAGTTATATAGGTACCTTTTTGAAAATTAATTAAGTTCCTAGCCACAGCCCAGATGGCCATCCTGTCAGTGGGAAGAGCATCTTCTCACACCCAAACCCTTTATCCACTGTCTGGTAGCAATACACATCACACCACAGGAGAGCCAATAGCAGTCAGGTGACACTGAACACTGGCAGAAAGGCACACGTGGCTTAGAAAGGAAAATGCCAATGCTTTCAAAGTGACACTTCCAAAATAGTAATGTAAAATCCAGCTTGATCATTGTGTTGGATTTTAAATTGCTATTAAAATGAGTCCTTGAATAATTTTTCTAGCTCCTCAAACTGAAGCTCAGCATTATAAGGCGCTAAAATGTAACTCAGTGTTTTTTTAAGGGAGAGCAAGTCTTACAACAGTGAAAAACAACGTTGGAGTTTTTCACTGCCAGGACATGTAAAAATTAATACTTTTTAATCAGTATGCACCCTGCCCTATGGGCATCTAGGGCCTACTTTAACGGGAGACTTACAAGTATTAATAAGGAAGGTTTAGACCTTGCCAATGGTTTATTTTGAGAGCTCGAATTGACAGTTTTAAAAATGCACACTTAGGCTACTGTGGCAGGCCTAGGGACATGTTGTACATGGTCACTTTAGTGGTGGCACAATAAGTGCTGTAGTCCACTAGTGAAATTTAACTCACTGGACCTGGCCATACAGGATACCATCTACTAGGGACTTACAAGTAAACTAAATGTGCCAATTAGGGATTAGTCAATTTCACGTTTTTAGAGGTCAGAGCACATACACGGGGTGCTGAACGGCAGTGACCCTGTGTTCAGAGACCATACACCAGCAATACAATCCAGCAAGAAATTCTGTGTGGGGGGGGGGGGGGTGACCATGCAAAAAGTGCATTATCTCACATTTATCATTATGCTACAGCACCGATTAATTTTTTATGTTTATTCAGGTACTTCTTATATATGTTCTGCGTGGCTCATTCTGAGGAAAGAACTGGAACAAATTATTTCGTCGATTTTAATATTCGATGACAGTGTTCCTTTAATCTATTTACTGAGTCCTCACTCAGTGCTGACGGCCATGGACTCCTAACACCCTTTACTTTGGGTGAGGGGCAGCCAGATAAGAGAGGCTGATATACCAGTCCTGGGATCCTTCTAAACTATTGTTGTACAGCTTCGACAGTCATATTCACTTTGGTTAAACCTGCCTCTCTGTGCCACCTCATTAAGCCCCCCTTTAAGCTCTCCCTATGCTAGCATGATGCCACTTTTCTGTCTGCCTCATTATGCCCCATTCACCTGCCCTTCCTGTGAACCCATGCCTCTGTCCTCAGCCTGCCTCTCTCCTTGCCAGTTCAGTCTGTGCACCTATATTATCATCCTTCGGCCTCCCCTCTCTTTTGGCAATGTGGTCATCTTCAGCTTCCCCTTCTTATGTACTACAGCCATGTATGCTTTCATCCTTCCGGTACTCCCTTTCTCATCCCTTCATGTCCCTGCTTATGCTCTCTACTGCTCACAGCCTGCCCCTGATGTTGCCATTGCTTCTGCAATCTCTGTGCACCTGTGCCTATACCACAGCCTCCTTTCCTTCTGCCCAATGCTGTTGCACCCTCCACAATGCCTGCTCTCTTTTTCCATGCTTCTATCACCAGGCCGACTTGAGTTATCCCCATGCACATCATCCAACCCTCCCTGTGTGCCCTCGCCCATCATTTGCATCCTGTTAGTTGCTTCCAATAGTCATGCTCCACTCAGTTTATCATCTCTTAAACTCACTTCTACCCCACGCTTTTCTCGAGGCTGTCTGTTCAGATTTTCCAAAAAGCCTGTTTTAATTTGAAGAGTTGACCCACGGTCCCAAAGATCCAAACGTCATTCCATAAATATCAACAGAGCTACCCTATTCCAAGTGGAACCGGGTTACAGATAAGTATCAATAAAGAAGAAGTACGTGGTTCCTCGGTGAATACAGAGTATTTATAGTAGGTCGTGAAAGGAAGGGGATTCTTCCTTTCGGAACTGGTGCCCTCACACACCCAGCAAACTAGGTGTCATGCTTCATCATCTGGGCCTGCTCCTCGTCGGGTCGGCGCTGCAATACCCGACGGGCACCCAAAAAGGGGCTCTTTATCGGAGATCTTTTGTTCCTTGCCGGTGGGTGCCGTGGGTGTAAGGGCCCTTTTGATTGTGTGGATGTAGTAGTATGTGAAGTGAGTTAAAACAAGTCAGGGTGCCTTATGGAACATATTTTATTCTTGGTAGGCCCCCTGCCTGATTTAAAATAGAAAAAGGAGAGGCGTCTATCTGACTATAATGGGTCAAGATCAGGGCGCTCTATTCCTAGTGGTCAACATGTTTCTCGCCATTGTTGTCTTAAGGATCAAAGGCGATTCTTCAGGACCGTAAAGTGAGTCTATCTACACCCAGTGGTGTGGTGAACTACCTACCACTCTTGGATAAGCGGGTTGTGCGCCCGTTGTTTCTATGGACGACCTGTACCTGAGAAAAAAAAGGGTATATATACTCTCAAGGACACAGTTGACCACAAGTTCCATCGTGCTTCCAAACAGATACTCTGTATTAGGTCCATGACTGACATTGGTGATCAATAATATCAATAGTGGTTCGCTATTCATATCACCCAAAAAGTGTGTTCCTGAACGAAGTCTTCTGGTAACACATACATATTGTTGAATAAAACCAATTACTTTAAAACATTAATACAATGGTGAAGAAATGGTAGTAAAACAATTGGGTGATCAGAGGCCTTTTTCATGCAACTCACCCAATCACTAATTGAATCGTGCCTCGTCAGTATCCAGCGGGCCGTGGACACATATAAGTTATGTGTCTGGAAATTGATAGATATAAGAAGAGATTCATAGTCAGGTGTGAGGAGATCACAGGTTAGTATAGAACTGCTTCTATAACTACAAGGATAGCCTCGTGAAGTAGCGATCTTCCAGTGGTCCTGGCCCAATGGGTTGCTCTTTCAAAATAAGTTCCTGTCCTCACTTGGCGGATTCTCAATGCCCCTCAATTCTATGGCACTCCGTACGGGCAGCAGTGCGGGCGCCAGCACCACCGGTGACCCCAATGGGTGATAGTAGTCACTGCGGTACTGAGCACGCACATCGCTACAAACAAGCTGTCACCACCCCTATGAATTGGCATTGCGTTCCCATCAAGTAGTTACTTGATAACTCATGTGAGAGATAGCAATCTGTTCCCCAGGCGCTTACCTCTGTAGTCGGTGCCGTCTGAGGTCCCTTATTTTTAAGCGTATCAAATACTCACCTGCTTTCAATGAAAGCTGTGTGGTTGACCTACCCCTCTCCGCTGGATCCGGGAAGGTAATGGACTAGTAGAAACTGTCCTTTTATATACCTGCAGGTGAGCCAGCTCGGGCGGGGCAGGGAAGCCGATCGGTTTCAGCTGGTGCTGCTAAGCGTCATGTGACGTCTAAGCAAGAAAGGTAGCGGCCATCTTAGACTGGTGTGGAGTGTCTATAGGGAGAAAGGTGGCGGCCATCTTAGACTGGTGTGGAGTGTCTATAGGGAGAAAGGTGGCGGCCATCTTAGACTGGTGTGGAGTGTCTATAGGGAGGTATCCCTTTCTACTCATTGCATAATAATAACCACATCTTAGATAGGGGCCCGTGCTGGTATCACCGGAGTTGGTGAATAAAAGGGGTGGAAAATGTGTTTGCACATACCATATAGGAAAGGTCAAAGATGCCGAGAATGTAGCGGCCATCTTAGGCTGGTGTAGAGTTTCACTTGGAATATGTATATGTATGCTCAGTGCATTCTGGTAACCCATTTACCAATTGCGGTCCCATGGTGATGTCACTGGAACTATTGCTGGGATTGTTAGTGGGGTAAATGGGCGCGGTGTTTGCCAATGTTGGTCCCATATTACGTAAAGCGGGAGAAGCCTGGTCAAGTATCGTGTGTACATGCTATGACCATCTTGGGGTGTTCAGGATCTTAGTGCTCCGGGTATCAAGTTAGGGGTGTTATATTCATGAGTCGTACCCTGGTTTGGGGTCGGACAGTTGTGGGGAGGTTGTTAATATCGAATGCAGGGTAAGGGTCAGTACCTCTCATAGTGTCTCATATCATCTGTGATGTACGCATTGTATCAGAGGTTAGCGAGTGACCCCCACGGAATCTCATCATTGAGTCCCTGTTGGTCAGTCAACAACCGGTGTACCCATCTTTGTTCGATTCTAAAGAGGGAATTCTGTGTAATCTGAGGGTGAGTCTCTAAAACCACCCACCGCAAACTTTCAGGGGAATGTTTCAGTTCTTTGAAGTGGGTGTATAGTTTTGTGGTTACTCGTTGACATCGGATGTTACTTTTGTGTTCTGTGATTCTGGTTTTTACCATCCTCATTGTCATCCCTATATACCTTTTCTTACAAGGGCATGTAATCATATATACACATTGAGTTGTGTTACAATTGGTATGTTTTGTAATCTGCCAGGTAAACGAGTCTGTGAAAGTTATTTCTTTTGTGGGCGTGGTTTGGGGACATACCGCACAGGAGCCACAGGGATGGTGTCCCTGAACTGGTGGTAAATCCCATAGGGATCTTTGGTCATTTGCTCTTCCAGGTCTAGGTCTTGTATGGATCAGTATGTCCTTTAAGTTCTGAGTACGCTTAAAAGCAAACCGGGGTTTAGGGATCTATAATGCCCCTGTGTTGAGGATCCCCCAGTGTTTATTGATCACTTTCTTTATCCGGTTGGAGTCCGAAGTAAAGGAAGTGACACAGGTTAGTATGTCAGTTTGCTCTTTAGGGGTTACTTCTAGTAGGGCCTCCCGGTGATTATTCCTAGCTCTCTTCATGGATTGAGCCACTTGTCTTTGTGGGTATTGCCTCTTGAGTAAGTTTTTTGATAAGGATTTGGCCTCTGTTTGATAGTCAATGATGGAACTACAGTTTCTCCTGATGCGTAAAAACTGTCCAAAGGGTATATTCTCCTTCAGTGCTCGAGGATGGTGGCTGTTATATAACAACAGGCTATTTCTGTCAGTGGGTTTTTTGTATAAGGTGGTGTCGAGTTGGCCATCACGAAGTCTGATCTTGAGATCTAGGAATGGTATGTCAGTGGATGAGATGGTGTGAGTGAATTTTAAAAATTCATTTTTAGTGTTAATCCACTGACAGAATTCGTGGCATGTAGTCATACTGCCTCTCCAAAGAATCAATATGTCGTCTATGAATCTCTTCCACAGTCTCAGATTGTCAGCATAGGGATTGCTGGGGTGAGAAATGACACTCTCCTCAAATGCAGCCATATAGAGGCAGGCCACACTGGGAGCAAATGTACTCCCCATGGATGAACCCTGAGACTGGTGGAAGAGTTGACCCTTATACTCAAAGAAATTCTCTGTTAGAGCTAGGGATGCGCACTCCATTACAAATGTCACAGGAGTATGTGAGGTCCATGTTGTCATCTCCATGGCTGTTTCAATAACAGTCAGTGTCGCTTGTTGGGGAATGTTCGTGTATAGTTGTTCTACATCTAAGGTAACAAGGAGGTTGATTTCGTCTGTGTTACTAATCTCTCCTATTATGCGCAAGACATCAGTTGTGTCTCGCACATAGGAGGGGGTCAACTTCACCAGTGGTTGGAGGAAATGATCACAGAATTTCGACAGGGGCTCCAAAATTGAGCCAATACCTGAGACTATAGGTCTCCCCGGGACAGGTGTTATTCCCTTATGAATTTTGGGGAGTGTATAGAAGTATGGTGTTCTTGGGTTTTTTGTCGTGAGAAAGTCTGCCTCTTTCTTGCTGATCCACCCATTGGCCTCTGCTTCAAATACTAGGCTGGAGATTTTCGTTGCTAGTCTGTGGGTAGGATTAGTAGTGATTGGTGTATAGTGCCTGCTGTTGGAAAGTTGGTGTCTACACTCAAGGTCATAATCAACCGTGGATTGAATCACTGTAGCACCCCCCTTGTCTGCCTGTTTAATCGTGATGTTAGTGTCCTCTGCTAGAGACCTGGCGGCCGCCAGTTCTATCTTGGAGAGATTGTGGAAAGGAGTCTCCCTTGTCTCCTGTTTGAGATCTTTAAGTACAGCCTGCTCGAAAGTAATGACTTCCACTGGAGTCATGCTGTTGTTGGGAGTGAATGTAGAGGGGTTTCTTAACCCTGAGTCTTCCTGGACAGATTCTGTCTTCTCAGAAAAAAGGCTTTAAGGCGGATATTCCTGAAGAAATTTTGAATTTCGCATTGGTCTCGAAACTTATCTCTCTTTGGGGTCGGGACAAATCCTAGGCCTTTCTCTAGTACTGTTGATTCTGTTTCGGTGAGTGTTCTGTGTGACAGGTTAACTACTAGAGTCTCCTGCCCTGAGTCTTGCTCCTCGTTTCCATTGGATTGGGTGTTTGGTCTTGCCATTGTACCTGTTTGTTTGCGCCTCTTCTGTTGCGCCCTCTTCCTCTGCCCCAACCTCTGCCTAAAAAAGGAGGGGGGTTTGGGTTGCCAGTCGGGTAGTATTGTGGTTGACCTGGCGGGTACATGGGAAAAGGCCAGAAGGGTTGGGGCGGACCATGGTAGTTAGGTGTATTTTGGTTAGGGAAGTAAGGACGATTGGTCCTCCTGGAGTTATTACTGCCCCAACTCCTAGTACTGGAATCACTGTCAGAGGAGCCTCTTCTACTGTCGTCAGCACTTTCTTCAGAGGAATAACTATTCTTTGTAGATGTATAGTCTGCCTTTAAATAGGGGTACACTTTCTCTGTTTTGAACCTTTGGATGTCCTTCTGCAATTTGTTGACTTTTTGCTTCATTAGATAGTCTTTGTTCTCTGATATCTCATTGTTCAGTTCAGCCAACTTAGTCTTGTAAACAGTCAATTGGATAGTGGTCTTAATTGCCCCTTCTGCAATCTGAATACGTATCAGAAGGGCGTCAACAATTCTCTTTGCGGCATTAATAATCAAGATGAGCCAGTCCCTAGTGCATTTCCATGCTACTAGGGACCACTTTTTCTTGAATACTGCGTCTTCCAGGAATAGTCTGGGGAAGTTACTAACGATGAGGCCATTCGGAGCGATGTTGGCCCGCAAATATTCAGTCATCATAGCGCCGTGGAGGGTGATCTTTAACCACTCCCTTTTCATTGCCATTAAAGATGACCAGTCTTCTGCCTGGCTACCTAATGCTGTACTATTTTCTACCCCTAAGATGGAAGGGGTAGTTCTCAAAATCTCTTCAGCCATCTCTTCACCAAAGCTGAGTCCCTGGTTAAGTTCCATAGTGGTAGAGCGAAAACGGGAGGGTTCTAACTGGAAATATGGTCCAGAAAGGGCAAATTACACTTCTGGTATCCTGATTGTACCGTCCCACGGGCAAACCCGTGCATACAATTTTTTACAAAAGGATGGGGACAATGGGCTTTTGGAAAGGTCCAACGTACATGCCCTAGATAATCAATAAAGAAGAAGTACGTGGTTCCTCGGTGAATACAGAGTATTTATAGCAGGTCGTGAAAGGAAGGGGATTCTTCCTTTTGGAACTGGTGCCCTCACACACCCAGCAAGCTAGGTGTCATGCTTCATCATCTGGGCCTGCTCCTCGTCGGGTCAGAGCTGCAATACCCGACGGGCACCCAAAAAAGGGGCTCTTTATCGGAGATCTTTTGTTCCTTGCCGGTGGGTGCCGTGGGTGTAAGGGCCCTTTTGATTGTGTGGTTGTAGTAGTATGTGAAGTGAGTTAAAACAAGTCAGGGTGCCTTATGGAACATATTTTATTCTTGGTAGGCCCCCTGCCTGATTTAAAATAGAAAAAGGAGAGGCGTCTATCTGACTATAATGGGTCAAGATCAGGGCGCTCTATTCCCAGTGGGTCAACATGTTTCTCGCCATTGTTGTCTTAAGGATCAAAGGCAATTCTTTAGGACCGTAAAGTGAGTCTATCTACACCCAGTGGTGTGGTGAACTACCTACCACTCTTGGATAAGCGGGTTGTGCACCCGTTGTTTCTATGGACGACCTGTACGTGAGAAAAAAAAGGGTATATATACTCTCAAGGACACAGTTGACCACAAGTTCCATCGTGCTTCCAAACAGATACTCTGTATTAGGTCCATGACTGACATTGGTGATCAATAATATCAATAGTGGTTCGCTATTCATATCACCCAAAAAGTGTGTTCCTGAACGAAGTCTTCTGGTAACACATACATATTGTTGAATAAAACCAATTACTTTAAAACATTAATACAATGGTGAAGAAATGGTAGTAAAACAATTGGGTGATCAGAGGCCTTTTTCATGCAACTCACCCAATCACTAATTGAATCGTGCCTCGTCAGTATCCAGCGGGCCGTGGACACATATAAGTTATGTGTCTGGAAATTGATAGATATAAGAAGAGATTCATAGTCAGGTGTGAGGAGATCACAGGTTAGTATAGAACTGCTTCTATAACTACAAGGATAGCCTCGTAAAGTAGCGATCTTCCAGTGGTCCTGGCCCAATGGGTTGCTCTTTCAAAATAAGTTCCTGTCCTCACTTGGCGGATTCTCAATGCCCCTCAATCCTATGGCACTCAGTACGGGCAGCAGTGCGGGCGCCAGCACCACCGGTGACCCCAATGGGTGATAGTAGTCACTGCGGTACTAAGCGCGCACATCGCTACAAACAAGCTGTCACCACCCCTATGAATTGGCATTGCGTTCCCATCAAGTAGTTACTTGATAACTCATGTGAGAGATAGCAATCTGTTCCACAGGCGCTTACCTCTGTAGTCGGTGCCGTCTGAGGTCCCTTATTTTTAAGCGTATCAAATACTCACCTGCTTTCAATGAAAGCCGTGTGGTTGACCTACCCCTCTCCGCTGGATCCAGGAAGGTAATGGACTAGTAGAAACTGTCCTTTTATATACCTGGAGGTGAGCCAGCTCGGGCGGGGCAGGGAAGCCGATCGGTTTCAGCTGGTGCTGCTAAGCGTCATGTGACGTCTAAGCAAGAAAGGTGGCGGCCATCTTAGCTGGTGTGGAGTGTCTATAGGGAGAAAGGTGGCGGCCATCTTAGACTGGTGTGGAGTGTCTATAGGGAGGTATCCCTTTCTACTCATCGCATAATAATAACCACATCTTAGATAGGGGCCCGTGCTGGTATCACCGGAGTTGGTGAATAAAAGGGGTGGAAAATGTGTTTGCACATAACATATAGGAAAGTTCAAAGATGCCGAGAATGTAGCGGCCATCTTAGGCTGGTGTAGAGTTTCACTTGGAATATGTATATGTATGCTCAGTGCATTCTGGTAACCCATTTACCAATTGCGGTCCCATGGTGACGTCACTGGAACTATTGCTGGGATTCTTAGTGGGGTAAATGGGCACGGTGTTTGCCAATGTTGGTCCCATATTACGTAAAGCGGGAGAAGCCTGGTCGAGTATCGTGTGTACATGCTATGACCATCTTGGAGTGTTCAGGATCTTAGTGCTCCGGGTATCAAGTTAGGGGTGTTATATTCATGAGTCGTACCCTGGTTTGGGGTCGGACAGTTGTGGGGAGGTTGTTAATATCGAATGCAGGGTAAGGGTCAGTACCTCTCATAGTGTCTCATATCATCTGTGATGTACTCATTGTATCAGAGGTTAGCGAGTGACCGCCACGGAATCTCATCATTGAGTCCCTGTTGGTCAGTCAACAACCGGTGTACCCATCTTTGTTTGATTCTAAAGAGGGAATTCTGTGTAATCTGAGGGTGAGTCTCTAAAACCACCCACCGCAAACTTTCAGGGGAATGTTTCAGTTCTTTGAAGTGGGTGTATAGTTTTGTGGTTACTCGTTGGCATTGGATGTTTCTTTTGTGTTCTGTGATTCTGGTTTTTACCATCCTCATTGTCATCCCTATATACCTTTTCTTACAAGGGCATGTAATCATATATACACATTGAGTTGTGTTACAATTGGTATGTATTGTAATCTGCCAGGTAAACGAGTCTGTGAAAGTTATTTCTTTTGTGGGCGTGGTTTGGGGACATACCGCACAGGAGCCACAGGGATGGTGTCCCTGAACTGGTGGTAAATCCCATAGTGATCTTTGGTCATTCGCTCTTCCAGGTCTAGGTCTTGTATGGATCAGTATGTCCTTTAAGTTCTGAGTACGCTTAAAAGCAAACCGGGGTTTAGGGATCTGTAATGCCCCTGTGTTGAGGATCCCCCAGTGTTTATTGATCACTTTCTTTATCCGGTTGGAGTCCGAAGTAAAGGAAGTGACACAGGTTAGTATGTCAGTTTGCTCTTTAGGGGTTACTTCTAGTAGGGCCTCCCGGTGATTATTCCTAGCTCTCTTCATGGATTGAGCCACTTGTCTTTGTGGGTATTGCCTCTTGAGTAAGTTTTTTGATAAGGATTTGGCCTCTGTTTGATAGTCAATGATGGAACTACAGTTTCTCCTGATGCGTAAAAACTGTCCAAAGGGTAAATTCTCCTTACGTGCTCGAGGATGGTGGCTGTTATATAACAACAGGCTATTTCTGTCAGTGGCTTTTTTGTATAAGGTGGTGTCGAGTTGGCCATCACGAAGTCTGATCTTGAGATCTAGGAATGGTATGTCAGTGGATGAGATGGTGTGAGTGAATTTTAAAAATTCATTTTTAGTGTTAATCCACTGATAGCATTCGTGGCATGTAGTCATACTGCCTCTCCAAAGAATCAATATGTCGTCTATGAATCTCTTCCACAGTCTCAGGTTGTCAGCATAGGGATTGCTGGGGTGAGAAATGACACTCTCCTCAAATGCAGCCATATAGAGGCAGGCCACACTGGGAGCAAATGTACTCCCCATGGATGAACCCTGAGACTGGTGGAAGAGTTGACCCTTATACTCAAAGAAATTCTCTGTTAGAGCTAGGGATGCGCACTCCATGACAAATGTCACAGGAGTATGTGTGGTCCATGTTGTCATCTCCATGGCTGTTTCAATAACTGTCAGTGTCGCTTGTTGGGGAATGTTCGTGTATAGTTGTTCAACATCTAAGGTAACAAGGAGGTTGATTTCGTCTGTGTTACTAATCTCTCCTATTATGCGCAAGACATCAGTTGTGTCTCGCACATAGGAGGGGGTCAACTTCACCAGTGGTTGGAGGAAATGATCACAGAATTTCGACAGGGGCTCCAAAATTGAGCCAATACCTGAGACTATAGGTCTCCCTGGGACAGGTGTTATTCCCTTATGAATTTTGGGGAGTGTATAGAAGTATGGTGTTCTTGGGTTTTTTGTCTTGAGAAAGTCTGCCTCTTTCTTGCTGATCCACCCATTGGCCTCTGCTTCAAATACTAGGCTGGAGATTTTCGTTGCTAGTCTGTGGGTAGGATTAGTAGTGATTAGTGTATAGTGCCTGCTGTTGGAAAGTTGGCGTCTACACTCAAGGTCATAATCAACCGTGGATTGAATCACTGTAGCACCCCCCTTGTCTGCCTGTTTAATCGTGATGTTAGTGTCCTCTGCTAGCGACCTGGTGGCCGCCAGTTCTATCTTGGAGAGATTGTGGAAAGGAGTCTCCCTTGTCTCCTGTTTGAGATCTTTAAGTACAGCCTGCTCGAAAGTAATGACTTCCACTGGAGTCATGCTGTTGTTGGGAGTGAATGTAGAGGGGTTTCTTAACCCTGAGTCTTCCTGGACAGATTCTGTCTTCTCATGAAAAAAGGCTTTAAGGCGGATTTTCCTGAAGAAATTTTGAATTTCGCATTGGTCTCGAAACTTATCTCTCTTTGGGGTCGGGACAAATCCTAGGCCTTTCTCTAGTACTGTTGTTTCTGTTTCGGTGAGTGTTCTGTGTGACAGGTTAACTACTAGAGTCTCCTGCCCTGAGTCTTGCTCCTCGTTTCCATTGGATTGGGTGTTTGGTCTTGCCATTGTACCTGTTTGTTTGCGCCTCTTCTGTTGCGCCCTCTTCCTCTGCCCCAACCTCTGCCTAAAAAGGAGAGGGGTTTGGGTTGCCAGTCGGGTAGTATTGTGGTTGACCTGGCGGGTACATGGGAAAAGGCCAGAAGAGTTGGGGCGGACCATGGTAGTTAGGTGTATTTTGGTTAGGGAAGTAAGGATGATTGGTCCTCCTGGAGTTATTACTGCCCCAACTCCTAGTACTGGAATCACTGTCAGAGGAGCCTCTTCTACTGTCGTCAGCACTTTCTTCAGAGGAAAGCTATTCTTTGTAGATGTATAGTCTGCCTTTAAATAGGGGTACACTTTCTCTGTTTTGAACCTTTGGATGTCCTTCTGCAATTTGTTGACTTTCTGCTTCATTAGATAGTCTTTGTTCTCTGATATCTCATTGTTCAGTTCAGCCAACTTAGTCTTGTAAACAGTCAATTGGATAGTGGTCTTAATCGCCCCTTCTGCAATCTGAATACGTATCAGAAGGGCGTCAGCAATTCTCTTTGCGGTATTAATAATCAAGATGAGCCAGTCCCTAGTGCATTTCCATGCTACTAGGGACCACTCTTTCTTGAATACTGCGCCTTCCAGGAATAGTCTGGGCAAGTTACTAACGATGAGGCCATTCGGAGCGATGTTAGCCCGCAAATATTCAGTCATCATAGCGCCGTGGAGGGTGATCTTTAATCACTCCCTTTTCATTACCATTAAAGATGACCAGTCTTCTGCCTGGCTACGTGATGCTGTACTATTTTCTACCCCTAAGATGTATGGGGTAGTTCTCAAAATCTCTTCAGCCATCTCTTCACCAAAGCTGAGTCCCTGGTTAAGTTCCATAGTGGTAGAGCGAAACCGGGAGGGTTCTAACTGGAAATATGGTCCAGAAAGGGCAAATTACACTTCTGGTATCCTGATTGTACCGTCCCACGGGCAAACCCGTGCATACAATTTTTTACAAAAGGATGGGGACAATGGGCTTTTGGAAAGGTCCAACGTACATGCCCTAGATAATCAATAAAGAAGAAGTACGTGGTTCCTCGGTGAATACAGAGTATTTATAGCAGGTCGTGAAAGGAAGGGGATTCTTCCTTTCGGAACTGGTGCCCTCACACACCCAGCAAGCTAGGTGTCATGCTTCATCATCTGGGCCTGCTCCTCGTCGGGTCGGCGCTGCAATACCCGACGGGCACCCAAAAAGGGGCTCTTTATCGGAGATCTTTTGTTCCTTGCCGGTGCGTGCCGTGGGTGTAAGGGCCCTTTTGATTGTGTGGATGTAGTAGTCTGTGAAGTGAGTTAAAACAAGTCAGGGTGCCTTATGGAACATATTTTATTCTTGGTAGGCCCCCTGCCTGATTTAAAATAGAAAAAGGAGAGGCGTCTATCTGACTATAATGGGTCAAGATCAGGGCGCTCTATTCCTAGTGGGTCAACATGTTTCTCGCCATTGTTGTCTTAAGGATCAAAGGCGATTCTTCAGGACCGTAAAGTGAGTCTATCTACACCCAGTGGTGTGGTGAACTACCTACCACTCTTGGATAAGCGGGTTGTGCGCCCGTTGTTTCTATGGACGACCTGTACGTGAGAAAAAAAGGGTATATATACTCTCAAGGACGCAGTTGACCACAAGTTCCATCGTGCTTCCAAACAGATACTCTGTATTAGGTCCATGACTGACATTGGTGATCAATAATATCAATAGTGGTTCGCTATTCATATCACCCAAAAAGTGTGTTCCTGAACGAAGTCTTCTGGTAACACATACATATTGTTGAATAAAACCAATTACTTTAAAACATTAATACAATGGTGAAGAAATGGTAGTAAAACAATTGGGTGATCAGAGGCCTTTTTCATGCAACTCACCCAATCACTAATTGAATCGTGAATCGTCAGTATCCAGCGGGCCGTGGACACATATTAGTTATGTGTCTGGAAATTGATAGATATAAGAAGAGATTCATAGTCAGGTGTGAGGAGATCACAGGTTAGTATAGAACTGCTTCTATAACTACAAGGATAGCCTCGTAAAGTAGCGATCTTCCAGTGGTCCTGGCCCAATGGGTTGCTCTTTCAAAATAAGTTCCTGTCCTCACTTGGCGGATTCTCAATGCCCCTTAATCCTATGGCACTCAGTACGGGCAGCAGTACGGGCACCAGCACCACCGGTGACCCCAATGGGTGATAGTAGTCACTGCGGTACTAAGCGCGCACATCGCTACAAACAAGCTGTCACCACCCCTATGAATTGGCATTGCGTTCCCATCAAGTAGTTACTTGATAACTCATGTGAGAGATAGCAATCTGTTCCCCAGGCGCTTACCTCTGTAGTCGGTGCCGTCTGAGGTCCCTTATTTTTAAGCGTATCAAATACTCACCTGCTTTCAATGAAAGCCGTGTGGTTGACCAAACGTCATTCCATAAATATCAACAGAGCTAACCTATTCCAAGTGGAACCGGGTTACAGATAAGTATACCATAAAGAAATACTGTGATCCCATTCGAATGTGTAACAGCCAAGACAGTTCCTCAGCGCTAACAGAATCAGTGAGATGACAAAGGGGCAGATCTACAAGGAAGTGTTGCAGCGCTGCAACGCAAGCCCTTTGGCTGCGCAACGCTGCGGCACTTCCAAAGCACAGGAATGCAACATATTTACAATAATCCTCTCCCCTGCGCTGGCGCACAAACAGCTGCCATGCGCCGGCGAAGGCACCCTTGCACCATGGTCGCCTGCGTCGTGGGGAGATTGTTTTTGTGCAGGAAGGGGCACCTTCCTGCAATAAAAACAATCACTACAGGCATTTTCCTCTTTCAATGCGTGCTGTAGAATGCAGCACGCATTGAAAGAGGAAAAACTAGGAGAAATTAAAACATTTCTCCTCGTTGCGCTTGCTACGCCTCCCCTGGGGAGGCGTGGCATTCTAACGCATTTCCAGATTTACGATTCCTTGTAAATCTGGAAATGTGTCTTGTTCCATGGGTATTGCGTGGGAACACCCACAGCAACACCCATGGAATGCCCCTTTCACGCAAAGTGCTGCGGGTAAAGGGGCCGTATTTACAAGGACAGGAAACGTCACACAGGGTGGCTTTCCCTGTCCTTGTAAATATGGGGCAGAGAAAGACGCCACCAGTTCGTCACAAAAAGTGACGTACTGGTGGCACAGGGGGCTTGTAAATTTGCCCCAAATTACAGAAAAAATGATGTTTTTAAGTGACCCAGATCTAAGCTATGAGTAAAATAAAGAGGAATATTTAGGCAAATTGTAGCGCAGCACAGCAAGTCACCTTGATGCGCTGCTCTGCGTTATAGGGGAAGAGCAGGAATGTGCCCTATTTATTGCACCACGGTGCATTCCTGTCCTTTGCCCTGCGCTGGCACACAATGGGCTGCCATGCGCCAACACAGGTACTCTTGCGCCATGGTGCAAGGGTGCCTGCCTTGCATGCAGGTTTGATTTTGGGCAGAAAGGAGCACCTTTCTGAACAAAAACAATCCTGAGAGGCACATTCCTCTTTCTATGTGTGCAGCACACATAGAAAGAAGAAGTAAATAAGACATTTCTCCTCGTTACACCTCCCTGATAAGGCGTATCATTTTGGTGCATTCCCAGGTCTACCAGTGATGGTAAATCTGAAAATGCGTCAACATCTAGGGGAGTTGCATGGGAACACCCATAGAATGCCCATGGAACGCCTTCCCAGGGCAGAGTAACATAATGCAGTGATTTGCGCTGCACTGCGTTACTCCAGATTGATGAAGTCAGTCAAGGCCACACAAGGTGTCCTTGGTGACTTCACAAATTGCATTTTAGAGTTGCGTCCCACATGCACCACATTGCGTGGTGCAAGTGTGAAGCAGCTCCTGCCATAAATATGGCCAACATGTTTAACGCACATGTTATGTGCAAAATCTTGAGGTGCATGAGGTGACTACAAACCTGTGTTGCACAGTAAGAATGTGTAACACATTTAGGTGAGTAAAAGATCAATACAAAATTAGGCCGCTTTATTTTTAAAACATCCATTTCAGAAGCGTTTTACCTATGACTGTCCTGATGATGACCCATTCAGTCACATGCAGAAGTCAAAACACCAACTTTACCCAACTGACTTAATGAGAAAGCGTAGGGAGGCAATGTATGCGCTGCGAAGTGTTTCTCATAGCATCAGTTCAGCGGTTTGGAGCACACTGAGACAACTCATTTGGGCCTCCTGTACAAATCTGCATACAACAGGCAAGCTTCAGGTCTGCATCTCAGTGAGTTCATTAATCTGCTGCATTGATCTGAGTGTAATCTGCAGGTTGCTAGTTAAGTTCCCTTCCTGGACTAACTAGACGTTTATCCCTCAGGTATTGATAGCATGAGAACTAGTCAGATGGATGGATAGCAATAACACGAACTATTCAGCCTCTAAAACACGGATCACTGACAGAATATCGAGGAGCAAAATATCGACCTGCCAAAATATCGAGGAAAAAATATAGAATGCCAGAATATCGAATTCCTATCTACAAACAGGTAAGTACAAAAATATTGAATCCAAAATATCGTTGTAAATAATATAGTTTGTTAAAATATCGAATTTTTAAAATGTCTTAAAAGTAATGTAAAAGTAATGAAATAATAAATATAATTAACTAAAACATACTTAAAAATACTTAAATAACCTTAAAACTAATAAATAATTAATGTAAGTTGAAAAAAAATAAACATGCATTTTTATTTTTTAATACATATATATATTAACTTAATATTAATAAAAAATATTCAATATTTTTAGCGTAGGATAGCGAGACGGTAACATTTACTATTCCCACTCCAGTGAGTGCAACAGTAGGGAAAGTGTTAGATAGCAAGAGGGTAAAAATTACTATTCCCACTCCAGTGAGTGCAACAGTAGGGAAAGCGTTGGATAGCGGAAGAGTAAAAATTACTATTCCTACTCCAGTGAGTGCAACAGTAGGGAAAGCGTTGGATAGCGGGAGGGTAAAAATTACTATTCCCACTCCAGTGAGTGCAACAGTAGGGAAAGCGTTGGATAGCAGAAGGGTAAAAATTACTATTCCCACTCCAGTGAGTGCAACAGTAGGGAAAGCGTTGGATAGAGGGAGGGTAAAAATTACTATTCCCACTCCAGTGAGTGCAACAGTAGGGAAAGCATTGGATAGCGGGAGGGTAAAAATTACTATTCCCACTCCAGTGAGTGCAACAGTAGGGAAAGCATTGGATAGCAGGCGGGTAAAAATTACTATTCCCACTCCAGTGAGTGCAACAGTAGGGAAAGCGTTGGATAGCGGGAGGGTAAAAATTACTATTCCCACTCCAGTGAGTGCAACAGCAGGGAAAGCGTTGGATAGCGGGAGGGTAAAAATTACTATTCCCACTCCAGTGAGTGCAACAGTAGGGAAAGCGTTGGATAGCCTAGCGGTAAAAATTACTATTCCCACTCCAGTGAGTGCAACAGTAGGGAAAGTGTTGGATAGCTTAGGGGTAAAAATTACTATTCCCACCCCAGTGAGTGCAACAGTAGGGAAAGCGTTGGATAGCGGGAGGGGAAAAATTACTATTCCCACTCCAGAGAGTGCAACAGTAGGGAAAGTGTTGGATAGCGTAGGGGTAAAAATTACTATTCCCACTCCAGTGACTGCAACAGTAGGGAAAGTGTTGGATAGCGTAGGGGTAAAAATTACTATTCCCACTCCAGTGAGTGCAACAGTAGGGAAAGTAATGATTTAATATTTAAATAAAAATAAATAAATTATCAATACCAATAAAAAATTAATTAAAATTAATTACCAATTACAAAATATGTAATAATTAATTAATTATAAATACCAATAAATATTATTTATTAGACATTAATTACCTATTAATAATTAATTAACAACCAATAAATTTTCGATACCAAAAATTAGTAAGTAATACATTTTTTACCAATTAATAATTAATTAACAGTAAATGAATTATCAATACACAAAAATAATTTCAATAGTTACTTAATTACAATTAAATTACTTCCCACCCTATTCCCCTATAAACCCACAACCCACTCTGAATAATAAATTAATACAAGTAATATAATTATCAATTAATCAATTAATAAAAATTAATTAGCAATTCATAAAAAATAATTACCAATTCATAATTAATTAACAATAAATTAATTATCAATACCAATAAATAAAAATAATTACTTAATAACAATTAAATTACTTCCCACCCTATTCCCCTATAAATCCACAACCCGCTACAGAACTAAAACGCAAAATTAAATGAAAAATATTTAATAATTCCTAAAAATTCTTATTTAATTTACTATAATTAAATTACTTCCCACACTATTCCCCTATAAACCCACAACCCGCTACGGAATTAAATTACGCGAAAACTTAAATAACATAAAATTCATTACTTTAAAAAAATTAAAACATACATTACAAAAATAATACATACTTTTAACACATATACTAACACTTAAAACACTATAAAAAAATTCAATATTTTTAACAGCTATATTATGACTGTCGATATTACTAACTTCGATATTATGGAAATCGATATTTCTTACCTGAATTTCGATATTCTGCACCACTATATTTTTGCAATTCGATATTCTGTCCATTCTATATAAAAAACTCGATATTCTGTCCAGTCGATATTTTTTTTTCGATATTATGACTGTTCACCCTAAAAAACAATACAGCTAATGCAAACTGCTTTCAGTATTAATTGTTTCTGCTGGCCTAAGGCTTCCCCTATGACATTCTCTCTTTAATACTGGGGGACATATGCAATCATTTACATTATAAAATTGTTCCCCCTTTATTTTGTTTTCCCTGCTTTTTTCCTTAGTTTTCCTTTCTTATCAAGGACTTTGCCGGCTGCTCAGACACAGGGATGTCTGAAATGCTGGGAGGTTCGTTGAGCATTATCAGCTATAAGTTAGAATTTTATTAATGTAGTTTTTTCCTGTGTTGTTCTTGATGTGCACAGATAGTACAGAAGAGCGCCTGCATATATTGATCAAGCAAAGGGGTCGATGGCTCTGAAATTCTGGGAGAAGCACAAAACTGTGTGTCTGGAATCCCTTGATAAAAAAAGAAGCAGTGTGCTCGTGAATACTGAGCAAAGAGCATGATTGTTTTAAAGCAATGGCGAGGGCATATGTTGTTTGAAGAGTTGGGTTACTTTAGGATGCAGCAAGCTTTTGCGCCCTGGATCAACAGCAGTGTTCTTTTTCAGTCTTACTCATTCAGTTCTTTCAGCCATGGAGACAAGTTTAATAATTCATTTTTTGCGTACCAAACGCAACAAGAAATTCCTCTACTCGAGGTGCCATTATTTAGAAATTCAATGGAAATCATTTTTCCAACCTTGAGAAGTGGAACAGATAAGTATGACTCAGTCGCGTAGCTAAAGGGGGAGGGGGAGGCGGTCTTCCCCGGGAGGCACTCTTTTTGGGGGCGGCAGAGGTGAGCAAGTTGTGTCTGTCAAATACCACTCCCCCCCCTGCCCTGGAGAACAAGTTGGTCGTCGGCTGACAAAACCCCCCGCTCTTACCTGCACTGGACGGCAAACTTAGGGGCCTCCCCAGGTGGCAGTAGGTCTAGCTATGCCACTGGTATAACTAGCTGGGATTTAAAATGGTGATCTGTGGTTCTCTGTCAACTCGGAACTGTGCACATTTTATCGTAGAGTAAGTGAGGGAGGTGAACCTTTGAACCTGTAAAAATAAGTAGCTGTGTCCATAGCAAAGTGGGTCACATAGAGATAAACAGAGCAAGTGTGAAGACATGCTGTTTCAGTCAAAGATCAAGGAGAGATCTGTGCAAATTCCCCATCATGGGAATTCAGAAGTACTTTATTTTTTAATAAAAGCACAATCAGTAACTTAGAGATGGTTGATCACTATTGGGCACCTCAGAGTGTACCACCTACCTCAGTAGAGCCAAATTGAAGTATGTGCAGGTAGGCCACAAACGATGTGTGTAAATTGTGAATTTTTCAAACCTGCCTATTTACTAGGTCGCATTGCAAAATGTTCATTCAGAGAGGGTCACTTTTTAAAGCAGCCTGCTTCCCTTAAATGTGCAGATAGTGTTTTTTTTTTAAAAAGGAAAAAGATTGTTTTCTGCTTGGAAAACATTGCAGGGAACATGCAGTGGTCCCCAGGACCAGTGTCTGCAGTCCTCAAGGCTACAACTCAGGTATCAGCATTTATCAATGGTTTGTGTAGTGTCGTGAGACTGTGCACTAGGACCCTTGCACTATCCTGACCCAGATAAAGTGCAAATGCTGCCAGCTACATTTCCCCCTCACAAGATGTTACCATTCTGCGATCCTTCTTAGGCGTGGCCAGTTATTGCCCAAGGTACAGTCGTGATTTTGCTACTGTGTGTGCCCCATTAAGAGACTTGGCAAAATAAAATGTTCCTTTCCAGTGGTCTGCTGAGTGTGATCAAAGTTTCAAAAGAATAAAATAAAACTTGTGATTGAGAATGCAACCGAGATGGCCTATTTTGACTCCAAGTTTCATACTGAGATCTCAGTAGATGTGAGCCCGGATGCACTTAAGGCAATCCTTGCTCAACATAATGGCCATACGAATGCTCAGAGACATATTGTGGCCTATGCTAGTTGGAGCCCGTCAGACATAGAACATGCCTATTCTCAGCCAGAGAAGGAGAGTCTGACTGTATTGTGGGCCTGCGAATATTTTCATGTGTTTCTATACAGAAAATGTTTCACTATAATTACAGACCATCAAGCGCTGCTCTCTGTTTTTGAAACCCAAAAACCAATATGCCCCCTCGCATTAAGAGGTGGGGGTTGTGACTACATGAATATGACTATGCTTTTGTACACAAGCCGGGTAAAGATCAGAATCATGCTGATTACTTTTCGCAAGTACCGCTACATCGTCACAGTTTGACATCCAAAACGGATGAGGAGTACATTGACTCTATTGTGAGATCCAGCCCTATCCATTCAATAACTTATTGCTGCTACTAATGCTGATAAGAGCATGCTTATCTTCAAAGACATCATTTCAACTTAATTGTGGAAGAAGAATGCTCAACCTTTTGCTGATGATGTTAAATTTAAAAAATGCAAAAGTGTACAGAATAAACTGTACGTTACAAGGGAAGGTGTTGTATTGAGAGGCTCGAGAATCATCATAACTGGGAGCCTAAGACAGCTAATTATTGAACTAGCCCATGAAGTACATTGTGGCATTGTACCCACCTAAAGAGCCCTAAGAGACCGAGTGTAGTTGAGGAATAAAGAAGTCTACTACAGAGCGCCATGTGGCCTATTCATTTGTGTGGTCCCGGGCTGGGGAGGACGCTACAGTTTACAATGGCAATCGCGGTCACAAACCATTGGCACATATTAATGTGAATCACAATTAGAAGTTGATGATCCATTTAGCCCACTTCCTAATTGCAAATCAATATGAGTTTCAGAACAATGTTTAAGAGCTGGAAAGATTTTGTACCTCACAAAAGTGTATCTTGAAGTTGCAACCCCTGTGAGTTTGAGAATGAAAGGTGTTGCACTTGCAAAATTTGTTTTGTATATATAGTCCAAAGTTCTTAATCCAAAACAGAAATGGTAAGTACTGAACATCATGCAAATTTGTATCCAAATGTTAAAAAGGAGGAGTCACACCAATAGGTTTAGTTTACAGATCAGATATTAACCTAGATATAGGTAATGACAAATCATCAGATGGAGGATAAAAAGATACAATTACTATTGATTTAGGTGTGATCCTTGCATATTTTATTCACGTTTCATTTTCCAGCCTCCTTGTTCATGTTTTGTAAAGTTATTTTGTGGATTAGTTGAGGTCAAGAACAATAGTCTACTATCTGTCTTGACATTTAATTGGGAGGATTAGGCCACTGGGTTTTTGACCCTTTTATCCTTTTTGCAGCCTCACTACAGACAATTATAGCTGTCTAACATCATTGTAACCAATACCTTAAGGTATACTAATGTGGGCTTTGGGTCTTCCCCTTCTTCATTATTGGGTGGCATATTTCTCTGTTTCCATTCCTTGATCCAGATTTTCTAGTTTTCTGTCATTTTATTATGTTTGTCCCATTTCTGGTGTATTTTGGTTTCCCCATTTTTTCATTGATGAGTTGTACACTTCCACTGCTGGGTTGAGGTATCTACTTTCTTTTTGCATGTTTGTATAGCCACTGACTTTTAACACTGGAAGAAAGCACATGGATTTCTCTTATTTCCTAGAGTGTCTCTATCTGGTTTCCCTGCTACCACTCCCTCTTTCTCCTTATCTTTCCTGCACCCCACTCTTTCCTGATCTCGGGTCTCTGAGAGCTTGCAGTTTTATCTGCTGAGCTCTCTGGAGGTACGTCACACTCATCCCTGGGCGATGTTTCTAAGTGTGTGCTCCATATTTTTCTGCCAGCCCTCCTCTGAAGAATGGCAGCCACCCCTTGTGCCTCCAAGCTCAGCTATTTATTGTGCAGCCCAGACTGAGGCTAGACTGAACAATTCCACTGAAACTGGGGGCCTTCAGGACAATTTTGCCCCACAAATGGATTATAGGAGCCTGTCCCTAAATTGTTTAAAAAAAAACCTGTCTTACCACAGAGTTTGAATAATTTAACATCATGTTCTTGCTAAATCCATTCCTTTAATGGTCACTATAAAATTATGAAGCTTAAAAACAAAACTTTAATCCATGGGGACAGAAGCTGGTCATTCCACACTATAGGATAATTGGCTTGGAGACAGTAGGTAGCCCTCCTTGTATCGCTTTTCAAAGTGTAATCTCTGCTGCTCATTTCAAATATGTTTAGATTTACCTAGCAACAAATTCTGAACACACAGAAAGAATGAATAGAGAACTTAGGAAATAAGCACAGAACATCGGACTCCATGTACACTGAGCCTCAAACTCCTAGGAACCACATAATGGATCCAGCCCTAAGACACAATTGCGTCTTGGCACTGCTGCCATAATGGATAGAAGCAATGGAGAAAAAAAAGAGAGCTACACTAGTGACTAAAGAGCCAGGTCTTAAGAGATTTCCTAAAGGACAATAGGTCTTGACAGGTCTTTAGATTCATGGGGAGAGAGTTACACAGTTTGGCCGTCCCCAGAAAGAAACTCCTACCTCCCTATGATGCTTGTTTGGCCCTGGGCAGAACAAGGCGCTTGGCTTCTGAGGATCAGAGCTTCCGGGATGGGGTGTACCAGATAAATCTGTTCTGAAGAGAGCCTGGGCCGATGCTATCCAGTCCCTTAAAAGCTACACAGAGAGCTATAAATTGTATTCTCTTAGACACTGGAAGCCAATGTAGCTTAATCAAGGCCTGAGGCACAGACTGAAATTTTGGAATTCGCAACAGGAGCTGGGCTGATGCATTCTGTAGAATCTGAAGTTTATGGAGAAGTCTTTTCTGGATGCCCTTAAATAGGGCAATGCCATAGTCCAATTTGGCTTGGGCACGAGTGGTAGCCACAGGTTTTGGAGGTCTGAGGGAATGAAGGGACAATTTTTTCTAATTATTCTTGAGGTAAAAAATACTGATGAAACCAGGGTATTAACCTGATCTTCATAGTTTAGTTTATTGTCAATGCCAATCCCCAGGCTCTTCACTTTCCGGACTTGTGAAGGATTTGCGCCAATTTCCTGAGACCACCAAATTGGCGACCAAAATGAGTTGTCTTTGCCTAGGAAAAGGACCTCAGTTTTCCCCGAACTAAGCATTAAACAGTTTAGCCTCACCCAGATACCTATCTGAGACATACAGGAGCTAAATCTAGAGGTAGTGTCTGCTGTACTACTGGATACTGATACCACTATTAGCAGGGGAATTAATGCAATTTCATTGCAGGCTCACTCTTATTGATTATTCATAATTTACCTACAGTCTTCCAAAAACACACATTCATTCTCTTGAAATAAAAACGCTGAATTGAGGTTAGCATTGATCATTTTAGCACAATCTTTCTTTTTATGTCCGGCTTGACAGCACAGCTGTAGCCAGACATAATGTAATCACCTTAAAAAGAGCTTTCAGGAGTACAACAGCAAGGGGCTTTGTCTCTGCCCACATGTTGGTAGCCACAAGTACATGTTTTTATTGGGCATAAATTGTATGCTTCCACAGAATAAGTGATTCTCCCCCATGCAGCTTCGATTATTTTGTTCATTTATCCAGCTGCCTGAGCAAGTAGCAGTATGGCTGCCTGAGTGTGTACTTTCAAGGCCACATACATGACAATGTAATGCTGCTAAGTGTCTTAGATAGATAGCTAGATAATATACAGTGTTTGTTTTTCAATGGCAGTAGCACAGATGGGAGGAGAGCAGACATGAGGGATGTATTTCAGAACCACCACCCTCCCTTTTCATCATTCCCTTTAGAATTCAGAGTACAGTCTAACACCAATGCAAAGTGTCATAAACGGAATGTAACACCAACAGGACATAAGGTGACTCACTAATGTCTCACTTAAGTAAACAGCCCTGGGATCTGATATTAAAAAAAATATATATATATATATATATATATTTTCTATTTTTGAGACCCACTTGGGACTAGGCGTAGACAATACCTACATCATCTACCTGGCTGCTGCGGTCCAGCTTATACTGGTTGACCCCTTACTTTTCTTTGTTGTCCCTTTTTGTATTTTTGTATTGCACTACTCACCTCACTCACCACAATGTCCTTAATTGTCCCCTTTTTGAGCCACTTTTCCTTTGAGGGTTTTATCCCCCCCTTTTTCCTTTTTTTACCTTGTCTTGTGGGAAACACGATCATCATCCTATGACCTTGACAATAGGACTGATTGGTCACATGTAATATTAGGGGCCTGCACCGTGGGCACCTGGAGCTGACTATGGCCGAGGCAGGCTGGATCCTTCCAGTAAATCAGGCCACTTGGCCTTATTATAAAATTAGACAATTATATAATATATATTATAATTTAGACATTGTCCCTTCTTGAACGAATAAAATGTATGGAGTTTAGGGGTAATTGGGACTTTGCGCTTAGGGAGGTGTTTCATGGAATTGTTAACATATTAATTTGCATGATCACTAACATTCATCTACAATGCATTAATTGGGGCATTTCTATAATTTATACATATATGTATCTTTGAGAATGAGACACATGTAATCTGTCTTCCTTCTAACATGGAAAATCATGTTTTGCAATTACTAGTCTTTCACTTTTGTCTATTCAGGAAGGAGTCAGCTGAGGTCCATCTTCTATGTTTACACTAATGAACTTTAAATGTGGGTGTTTTTGTTGCTGTAACTTGGCTTGTGAGAAAGACCGTAACGGTCGAAACGCGTCGCCAATAACATTTGATTTGTTATCACGATCCCTGGAGTGCGAGTCTTCTTTTTGCGCGCTGACTGGCGCTGGCGAAAATTCAACCATATATATATATATATATATATATATATATATATATATTACCTACTGGCGGTCACCAGTAGGTAGTTATAGTTAGGACCTATTTTCCATAGGAAATTCACAACATTCTATTTCCAATAACTTTGGCGCCGGTTGATGAATCTTCGCGAAATTTTCAAAACTCATGGGGCGATCCGGTCCGCTCCTATCCTGAAATTCTCGGGGTGATTCATCAAGTGGGGGCCGAGAAAAAAGGGGGTCCCAAAACGTATTTTCCCCATGCAATTTTCCATAGGAACCTTTAGTCGCAGCTACAGCCCGAACTGCTGAACGGAATTACACCAAATTTGGCAAGAAGGTAGCCCTTGGTTCAGAGTTGTGCCTTTTGGTTTAATGGTGTAAATCCGTTCAGTAGTTCCTGAGAAATTTGAAAAAGAAAACACATATATATCTGGGCGGAGCCTAACCACACATGTCATCGTGAGATCTGATTGGCTGTCAGCACTTCAGCCTGGAATTGCTGGCAGCCATCTTGGGACCAATATAAATGATAGTACCCCATTGAAATGCATTGTAGTGAATCGAAGATTTTGAGAGTTACGAAAAGGAGAACTATAAAGGGTGATAACAGACTTTAGTTACATTAGAATTCATTTGTTGATGGTACCATACTAATTTCAGAAATTGTGGTGTGTTCTAAGGTGATTTTACCCTGTGAAAAACCTTCTGCTGGGATATCATGAATCATGTTTGAGAGAAATCTATTTTCACATGCTTGTCCCATACAGTTTTGGAAGGTGCTCCAGAAGCTAAAATGAGAGCATATTTTCTGTAAATTCACATTATCTTTCTCAGTCATGTGAGAATGAAGTCTGACATTCTCAGTACAACATGTGCATCCAACAAGGGCAGAGACTGTCAGTTGATTCCTTTGTGTTCTACTGCAGCTTCCCAGAGTGTTCTAAAGAACAACTAGAGTGCTAACAGCCTTACTTATGACAAAAGTATGGCACACCTGAAGCCATCTTCATTGGAATAAACTGGTAACACTTAAAACATTTAATTTAAAAAGGAATAAAATGATGGGGTTCATTTTGTCATAGAAATTATGGTTAGTGCTGTAGAAAGAACAATTAGGACATGTTTCAAGTGTGATCTCAAATATCTTCCTGTTATATTTCAACAGGAGCAGCCTGTCAGTTGATGCCTTTGTGTTCTACTGCAGCTTCCCAGAGTGTTCTAAAGAACAACTAGAGTGCTAACAGTCTTACTTATGACACAATTATGGCACACCTGAAGCCATCTTGATTGGAATAAACTGGTAACTCTTAAAACATTTAATTTAAAAAGGAACAAAATGAGGGGGTTCATTTTGTCATAGAAATTATGGTTAGTGCTGTAGAAAGAAAAATTAGGACATGTTTTAAGTGAGATCTCAAATATCTTCCTGTTATATTTCAACAGGAGCAGCCTGTCAGTTGATGCCTTTGTGTTCTACTGCAGCTTCCCAGAGTGTTCTAAAGAACAACTAGAGAGCTAACAGTCTTACTTATGACAAAAGTATGGCACACCTGAAGCCATCTTGATTGGAATAAACAGGTAACACTTAAAACATTTAATTTAAAAAGGAACAAAATGAGGGGGTTCATTTTGCCATAGAAATTATGGTTAGTGCTGTAGAAAGAAAAATTAGGACATGTTTTAAGCGAGATCTCAAATATCTTCCTGTTATATTTCAACAGGAGCAGCCTGTCAGTTGATGCCTTTGTGTTCTACTGCAGCTTCCCAGAGTGTTCTAAAGAACAACTAGAGTGCTAACAGCCTAACTTATGACAAAAGTATGGCACACATGAAGCCATCTTGATTGGAATAAACTGGTAACACTTAAAACATTTAATTTAAAAAGGAACAAAATGATGGGGTTCATTTTGTCATAGAAATTATGGTTAGTGCTGTAGAAAGAAAAATTAGGACATGTTTCAAGTGTGATCTCAAATATCTTCCTGTTATATTTCAACAGGAGCAGCCTGTCAGTTGATGCCTTTGTGTTCTACTGCAGCTTCCCAGAGTGTTCTAAAGAACAACTAGAGTGCTAACAGCCTTACTTATGACAAAAGTATGGCACACATGAAGCCATCTTGATTGGAATAAACTGGTAACACTTAAAACATTTAATTTAAAAAGGAACAAAATGATGGGGTTCATTTTGTCATAGAAATTATAGTTAGTGCTGTAGAAAGAAAAATTAGGACATGTTTTAAGTGAGATCTCAAATATCTTCCTGTTATATTTCAACAGGAGCATCCTGTCAGTTGATGCCTTTGTGTTCTACTGCAGCTTCCCAGAGTGTTCTAAAGAACAACTAGAGCGCTAACAGTCTTACTTATGACAAAAGTATGGCACACCTGAAGCCATCTTGATTGGAATAAACTGGTAACACTTTAAACATTTAATTTAAAAAGGAACAAAATGAGGGGGTTCATTTTGCCATAGAAATTATGGTTAGTGCTGCAGAAAGAACATTTAGGGCATGTTTTAAGTGAGATCTCAAATCCTCTTCTATTTCATTAGAAAATTCTGACATGCAGACTGAAACAATCACTTTCAATACCAGCAGTAAACTTCCAGTTAACTCCCTGGTGAGCAGTAGCTTTACTACAGTGATCTAATGAACAACTAGAGTAATAACATTCTGAATTTATGGCAAATGTGTGACACATCTGAATGCCTTCTTGATGGAATCAAAGTAAAAAACTGAAAGCAATTCCTACTGAGGAGACTGCAGTAAATGACGAAATTAGGAAACTTCATAACAAATAAGTCTCCCAAGATGGCCACCAGAGAAAAAAGAGCCCAAATGTAGCACAAATATCACCCAGATGTAGCCCACATATAGCCCAATGACAGAAGTGTGCAAAACACTTTTTATTTTTTGTTTTTCTGCAGTTTTATATAGTGCAAACTGGTCAGGTATTGGAGCGTTACATCTTACTTGGACCCCTTATTGCGTATTTTGCACAAAGTACATGAGATTGATCTTGCGAAACATTGAACTTTACGATTCTGTTAACCTGAAGTTGCTCTGAACCGGGCTTTGTAACACCCGTTTTTACCTACTGGTTTTAATTAATTCTCACTGTATTGTATTAGGAAAGAGGATTTACTGTTTTTATGTACACTTTTATGATCTATGTTTCTAAATCAGATCAAATAAAGTTTAATGAATTCTATGGCAGGACGGAGGCGAGGATTTTGCATATCTTTCCTCACTTTATTTGCATAGCAGTTCAAAGAAAACGTAACACAACAATCATTAAACAAAAGACCACACAACCCATGAACCATTAGCGGGGTAGTCTCCAAGGCAACTATAGTCCAATCATATCACAGTCCATCGTATATAATATCGTGACGTCCCTTCCGCTTCCTCTTTCTTCACTGCTCGTCAGTTAAGTGCATTCCTTACATTCTTGGCTTAATCTGACGTTGTTGCTGTTTGTATAGCGGTTTCTTGTGCACGTTATTAGCATTATTGCCTTGGTATTGTTTCATATTCCCTGCGCAGCAGGCTCTTGCCCGAGTGCGTTCTCCCCCTCGCAGTTTCTCCCGCTGTGTGCTCTGCACGCGGTGACATCCTGTCAGGCGCGTCTGGTCCGAGCGAGGCAGATCCATCAAGCGCTCCCGCTGGTCTTTACGCGCGTTTGGGAATCCGGTCACTCCTTTAGTGTCCGCTTGATTCCCGACCAACCCTCGCCTAATTTTGACATCGCTACGCGGTGATTTCCACACACGGCCACGTTAGTGACCAGCGCCACCTGGTGGTGGTAATTGGTATTGCGCCTCAGTCTATTCTTATAACAGCTTAGGGGAAAGCCCAGCTGTTGGAGCACCGGCGAGGGGGCTGTCTTAAGGATTTTAAGGGTATTTGTTCTGTGCTCACACCCTCTGCTATCATGTCTTCTCCAGAAGACCATTTTTACTCCTCCTACCAGGAAGTGGAGGAGGAATGGCCCCCCAACTTCTCCCTCCAGCAGTGGACCAAGCCCTCTCTCTGGCTATTTCTAGGGCGCTGGCTCCTCTTAGGGATCAGGTTGATAAGCTGGCGAAAAGCATCCCTGGGGTGTTCAGTGACCCAGATCTGGTGGTGGCGGGTCCAAGTAGCTCCCAGATGGGGAATAAAAGGGCCGTTAAGCATAACCCCGGGCACTTGGAAGGATTTGATAAACATACGGAGACCTTCCTCAAGAGTGCGCGAACACTAAAACATGCACCCTGCCAGGAGGAGGAGGGGCCCGGAGAAAATTGCGACACTGTCACCACTATTGTAGACCCCGACGGCGGCTTTCCCTTAGAGGGAGAGGGTGTATCGGAGGACGATTTCTCCTCCGATGAGGATAAGGACTCGGGGCGTCCCTGGCGTCCAGAGTCCCACTCCTCTCAGTCCCCGGTTGGGGACGGGGTCCACTCGGACATGTTCGAGCCTACCCAAATTTACCATCCTAGGTCGGCAGAGTGGACACCTGACGCCAAAGTGGCAGAGTATGTGGTGGGGAAAATCCATCAACCCCTTGAAAGGGAGGTCAGGAATAGGATGAGGGGAGAATGCCCCAGGCCCTCACTGAAGGGGAAGGTGGCACACACGCCTGAAATTGATGAGAAACTATGTACCTTTTTCTCCAAGTATATGAGGGATCCCAAGAAAGGAATTGATAGGTCTTGGACGTGGTAGGGCCCTTGACCCAAATTATTCAATTGACGGAGCGTTCCAAAGAGTCAGGATCCCCTTTGTCCACGGATATTGTGGCTGGTTGGGTGCACTACCCTAAACCCTAAAACACTACCCCCTCCACTACCCAAACACCACTGCACTACCCTAAACCCTAAAACACTATCCCCAGCACGACACCCTACACTACCCAAACATAACTGCACTACCCTAAACCCTAAAAGACTACCACCAGCATGACTCCCTACACTACCCAAACACCACTGCACTACCCTAAACCCTAAAACACTACCACCAGCATGACTCCCTACACTACCCAAACACCACTGCACTACACTAAACCCTAAATATACCCCCAGCATGACCTCCCACACTTCACAAACACCACTGCACTACCTTAAACCCTAAAATACTACCCCCAGCACGACCCCCTACACTACCCAAACACCACTGCACTACCCTAAACCCTAAAACACTAACCCCAGCATGACCCCCTACACTACCCAAACACCACTGCACTACCATATACCCTAAAACACGACCCCCTACACTACACAAACACGACTGCACTACCCTAAACCCTAAAACACTACCCACATCATGACCCCCTTCACTACACAAACACCACTGCACTGCCCTAAACTGTAAAACACTACCCCAGCACTACCCCCTACACTACCCAAACACCACTGCACTAACATAAACCCTAAAACACTACCCCAGCACAACCCCCTACACTACACAAACACCACTGCACTACCCTAAACCCTAAAATACTACCCCCAGCACGACTCCCTACACTACCCAAACACCACTGCACTACCCTAAACCCTAAATCTAACCCCAGCACGACCCCCTACACTACCCAAACACCACTGCACTACCCTAAACCATAAAACACTACCCCCAGCATGACCCCCTACACTACACAAACACCACTGCACTACCCTAAACCCTAAAACACTACCCCAGCACGACCCCCTACACTACCCATACACCACTGCACTACCCTAAACCCTAAAACACTACCCCCAGCACGACCCCCTACACTACTGCACTACCCTAAACCCTAAAACACTACCCCCAGCACGACCCCCTACACTACCCAAACACCACTACACTACCCTAAACACTAAAACACTACCCCCAGGACAACCCCCTACACCACCCAAACACCACTGCACTACCCTAAACCCTAGAAAAGAAACCCCCACCCCATGCCCAATCCCCATTACCTCTCACTCCTCATGGTTCCTCTCTCCTCATGGTTCCTGCTTCACGTCATCTCTGAGGGGCGGTGCACGTCGTTGTGAGGAAACGGAACAGCCTCTGTTTCCTTACAACGACATGGATCGTCTACATGTTTTTTAGAATGCATGGTCATTTACCATACATACCTTTACAACAAAATTTGTTGTAAAGGCATGCGTGGTAAATGACCACTCGTTCTAAAAAAATGCGTAGTAATGACTTCGTGATGTACAACGCATGCGTGGTAATGCATGCGTTGTAATGGTATCGCAAAGTAAAAAGTCGTTGTAACGGCTGTTTACCGATCGAAGCTGGCCCCTGTTCTTCAGTGAGACGTTTATTTGATTAATTAGGAGGAAGGAATGTGTTTTTTACCAAAAAGTGCATTCCCGGCTGTTGTATTGTGAAAGTGTCCGCGTGGCCTGGTTTCACTTCCGGTGAGAGAGTGGAGGGGTCTGTTTGGATCTAAAGGAGTTCTGTTGTTGGACGGGGCCCGGCGCCACATGTCATCAGAAAACATAGCTAATGGAAAGCGTCCTCCCTGAAGTGTGGAGCAGTGCCATGAGAGGTCAACGAGTGTGCGTCCCACCGCAGTATGACCGTACCGCGTGACCCATGTGCCGACTCCAGGGTACGGGAGGCAGAAGCGGCATCGCAGGTCCTCTTGAAGACCGTTGTAGCACTAATTCTACATTTTGGTACTAGGGCATTTTAACTTCATTGTTCCTGCCAGATACAAAGAGAAGATCCTGTGTTATTCAGTGCCCTCGTTACCTTTTTTGTGGGTTGTGGTGCTTGTCACTTCACTGCCCCGCCGGTGCACACGACTGGGCACCCCACCTCGTGTGCCATCTGCAGGGCCTCTGCCCTCGGATCACTGGTTTCGGTTTCTGGAGTGGCAACATAAACAGTTGCTCCCAAAGGACTAGCCTGAACACTTAGGTGAATATCCCCTGCACCAGCATTCCACGGAAATTCTTTCCTAGCTCTCCCACGTCAACGAGCACGGCTCCGCTCGGACACTGTATGACGTCATCGGAGCCATAAGAGGAACTTGTCGGCGTGCTGACGTCAGTTCCACCCATTTTTTCCGTGCCACCGAGGCAAACAGGGGACCGACACATTTTCACATGTATACATAGTATAATAAATATATATATATTCACTGAAAAAACCATAGGTTTCAGGCACGTTATAGTTAGAAATTAGCATTTAAAAAACCTTAGAAATTCACTGAAAAAACCATAGGTTTCAGGCACGTTATAGTTAGAAATTAGCATGTAAAAAACCTTAGAAATTCACTGAAAAAACCATAGGTTTCAGGGGCGTTATAGTTAGTTGGACATTTCACTCGTACAAAACCATAGAAATTCCCCGTTATAGTTAGTTCAGCTAACTATAACTCATGCGCCCGCAATGCACTGCTGATGACGTCACATATTACATCACTCATGACATGGTCAGTGACATCACTCATGACATCACTGATGACATCTCAAATGACATCACTGATGACATCACTGATGACATCATCCAGTGAATGTGTGTTTTTCTGAAAATTAAATATGTTTTATATATGTATATCTCAAGGTCGATGGAAGAATAAATGGGCATATAAGTGTCTAAATGGATGATTTTTTTGGTAAAATTGATTGTATAACTGACTAAGTGTATCTTAGTGAATACATGGGTTAGTGAGTAATGTTTAAATATGAAAATATCTGTATCAGTCTCTCACTTTGTGTATAAGTGGCTGCATGGGTTGGTGAGTAGCTATATGAGTGTCTATATGGGTTATTAGTTGGTTTTTTGAGTATCAGTATGAGTGTCTGAGTGTCTGTATGGTTCGGTGGGGGTATTACTTAGTGCATAGATGCATGAATGAGTGAATCACTGTTTGTATGTGTTGAAGACAGCATGTGTGCAGGACTGTATAAATGGATGAGTATGTGTATGGGTGTGTTAGTGAGTGAATGACTGTCTCAATAGTGTCTTTATGAGTAACTACATATGTTTTAAACTAGTATATGTGAGTATTGGTGTATATAAGTGAGTATATGTGAGAGTGAGAGATTGGAAGAGTTCCTGTACAAATAAGTAGGTGTTTCTATAAGTGATTGTTTAAGAGAGTAAGTATGTGTAAGTTTCTGTAGAAGTAAGTTTGGTAGTGTGTGTATAACTGTATATGCAAGTAAATGGATGTTTGATACTTTGTTTGCATGTGTGACTATGTGTGTGAGTAACTCTATGGATGAGTGGCGGTGTGTAACAGGATGTATAGGTGTATGAGTACATATGATGAGTGAGTACATGTATGAGTGACTGTATAGGGACTGTTGGTGAATGAGTGGATGTGTGTGTAGATCTTGGAATTACTGAATAGGTGTGTTGTAACTAGTATTGGTATGTCCATTGTTTTGAAAATGTTAGTTTGTATTTTTGAGTGTGTGTATCAAAGGATATATTAGGGTGAGAGGAGGTCTGCCACTCTATCACAAGGATGATGTCATCAGTGATGTCATCAGTGATGTCATTTGAGATGTCATCAGTGATGTCATGAGTGATGTCACTGACCATGTCATGAGTGATGTAATATGTGACGTCATCAGCAGTGCATTGCGGGCGCGCAAGTTATAGTTAGCTGAACTAACTATAACGGGGGAATTTCTATGGTTTTGTACAAGTGAAATGTCCAACTAACTATAACGCCCCTGAAACCTATGGTTTTTTCAGTGAATATATATATATATATATATCTTCTGATATAGACTTCTATCAATCTTCTGTCACTTTACTCAAGAACCCCTCAACACTTCATATTGCGAGTGATCCTTGAGTAGTCTGTGGTATATATATATGTGCTAAATTTCCTGTCATTATGGAGGCAATTGTTCTAAGTGTAGGCAACTTAGGTCAGTACCATCATAGCCTCATCATTACTAACAAACAAATCACTGGCCTCAGCTTATTCTTCTAAATAGAACTCTAACACAGTAGTGCCGAAAAGGTGAATAACTACTGCGGTGAACTCTAAATTAAGACCCCAGATCCAATCAGTACAACTCTCAGGTCTAATCTAGACATTGCTCCACCATTGTTCTGGTCTCATACATCATGGCAGAAAAGGAGAATAAAACAAGCCTGAAAAAAGTCAATGAGGACCCACCAAACCTAGATTCACCGGTCAAAAATAAAAAAGTGACATTAACATAACAATGGAAATGATTCTCAAAAAATTGGTAGATGTCCATGATCTGGCTAGATCCACCAAAGACAACACAGGTGCAGTGCAGAATGAAATATATGCCATCTGCCAGGACATCAAGCAAAACAATTCCAGAACTGCTGAAAACGAAAATAGAATTAGTAATCTGGAAGACTCTGAAAGCAAAAAACAAAAAACCATCTCAGCTTTCAGTAGCACAACTCAATTGTTATCTAAGCACCAGCAGACCTTGAGGACAGAAATAGACAGGGAACCTCCATATATTTGGAATCCCAGAAGTAGAAGAATACCCAGCAGGGTACTATATTCTCTTTTAGAGAAATGTTTCCCACAAAACACAGACATAACAATCAAGAAAGGTCTTGAATTTGACAGAGCACATAGAGTACCAACACGGAAGATTCCTAACCAGATTCACCCATGCCCCATTATATGTTAACCACTTTGCTATCAACATGTCGAACAAATTCTCTCATTTATGAAAAAGCATACCCACATACAGTGGAAGGGCAACAAGGTTTTCATCTCACAAGACTACTCTAAATCCACAGTTGAGATTGGGAAGGGCTTCTTTGCTCTACGACCAAGGCTGAAAGTGATGAATTGCAGGTCCTGCCAGATATCGGGTAACAATAGAGGGCACCTCACACATCTTCGATGATCATTTTACTCCTAGGAAATTCTTGGATGAAAAAGACGAGGCAGACAAGGACACCTCCTCACACTAGGCCACATCTTCAAGATATAAGCATTAACTTTTCACTTTGAACCCTGTGTTCCAAAGATTTACTGTCTTGCTCTACAATATGGTAATTTACGGCTATGGCTTTTGTCGCTCATTCCACCCCATAGTTTCCAACTGAGTGTCATATCTCTAAGTTTCTGAGGTTTTCCACAACCCTACCTTACAATTGAAGTCTTATGATCAACTATTCTGACACAGGGTCAAACACATTTGCTATAAGTAATCCTGATATATGATTTTGGTGAATCATCTCATGCGAACTCACACCAGGTTAGTTGATGCCAACAAGTAAGGAATGAGAATATTACGTCTACTACATCTACATTTATGTACATGATAACAACAGGATTATGAGGCTTGTTCCAATTAGTGCCTTGACTCATTTCTTTAGTTGCAATGCTTTACATAGAGCTCAGGTATAGTTTATGGTTACATTAACTAACTGGTTTTGCTATTATAGTACTGCATTGTTAAATTTCCTTTCATATTATGTAGATGAGAGTACTCAACTCTTGAGAAAACGCATGTACTATTGCTGTTTTAATCTTAACTCACTGTTTCCCTGGAGGAGTGTTTATCTTTCTCCTATCGCCATTCCTGTTGTATACTTACGTTGGGACTTATTAAAGGGGGGGGTGGATAATGCTACCTTATTGGATATGTTTTGCAACATTCTACCTTTTTGTTTTGCCTTATCTGTATTATTTGACAACGCTACCAAGAAATGGTTATCTTTCATGCGAGTAAACACTGTTTACCAGATGATTCACACATCACTCTGGACACAGCTGCACACCTTGGGAAATACATTAGGGAATTTCATCAAACTCTAGGCTCTAGTAATCCTTACTAGTTCACCTCATTTCATATTGCACAAGATGCCCTTAGCTATATAATCACTAATCACGAATACTCTAATGACCCACACCATCTTACACACCTACTTATGGCAAACTCTCCACAAAATATTAGGATAGTAAGTCTACATGTAAAAGGAATCAACCTTCTGATTAAAAAAGGAAAATCATTGACTATTTATAGAAACTTCAGGTAGATATTATCCTTCTTCAAGAAACCAAAGTTGATTCCTCACATGTTACATCACTCAGAAATAATAAATTCTCTGATGTAGCTTGATCTGCCGGGGAGGGAAAGAAAAATGATGTCTTAACTCTGATCGTTAATAAGTCAAAGATAGACATGGCATCAAACCTCTCTGACAAACAAGGGATGTTGACTATTTCAAAACTCTGTAAAAACAACAACGAGTTATTTGTGGTCAATGTCTATGTGTCTACAAAAGATGACCTATCGTTTTGGAATGAGCTTTCTGCCCAACTCAAAATGATTCCTGACTCAGCTACAATCATCCTTGCAGGAGACTTTAATTTACCATTGGATTCTGCGTTATAGAGGAACTCACAATTCACATTCCGTCCTAATAAAACCCATAAAGCTCTTAAAAACCTTTGCAATAAATACAACCTTGTTGATGATTGGAGAATGCAAAACTACGATGAAAGGGACTATACCTTTTACTCATTTTCCCATAACTCATATTCTTGCATTGACTACCTACTGATCTCGGGGCATTCCATTAGAAAGTTCGACCAAACAACAGCTGAACCAAGAGTGATAGCAGACCATTCCGGTATAACGATGTCTATCACTGACCCCGCTTCAGACCCAAAACAAGCACAGTGGAGACTAAATGATGAAATCTTTGTACACCAAAATAACAAACAAATTATTGGATAATCAATAGAAAACTGCCTTAAAGACATTAAAGAAAATAAATCTACTGACATCACCAGATAGGAAGCCTTAAAACAACAGTGAGAGGTGTGATTCTCAAAATCAGATCTAATATGAACAAAGAAGCTAACAGTAAGCACTTACATTTAGAAATTATAAGCACAAGAACAGGTATCTCGGTCAATAAATAAAAAAGCATCAGATTATGTGAATTCAACAAGGCGGGCAAAACTTTAGCCTCAGACCTAAAGCATAGATTACAAAACTATTCCATAAATGCCATCAAAGATGATTGAGGCCTTATTCAGACTGACACTAAAAGGATCACAGAGGTTTTTAAAGACTCTTACTAAAACCTTTATGAAGACAACACCTCATTGGATGACAAGATATGCAAAATATATCTAGATGAAGCAAAGTTACGCAAACTAAGAGAGGAGGAAATTCCCCTGGCCCGGATGGGTATAACGCACAATTTTGAATCCTTTTTCACAACAATTATCCCACCTTTATTAAGACTTAACCCGCACTTTGCCAATTCTGACCAAGTCACAGGTACTCCTGTGGAGGCTATAATAACGGTAATCCCCAAGTAGGACAAGGATACTCTTATTCCAAAAAATTACAGACAAATCTCACTAATTAATTTGGATTGTAAAATATATGCCATGACACTCTCCACCAGACTACAAAAATACATGTCTAAACTCATTCATCCTTCTCAAGTTGGCTTTCTCAACAAAAGATTATCCAGCAACAACACAAGAATATCCTGTCACGTCCTTGGAAAAGCAAAACTAACAAAGTCTCCCACAATAGCAATCAAACTTGATGCAGAAAAACTATTTAAATTTGGCTCTTGAGAAGTTTAATCACGGAAAGTCCCTGACATGTAAGATCATGTAACTCTACTAAAAACCAATCACTAAGGTAAGAGCAGGGGCCACTATATCTACCACATTTTCGCTTGAAATATGGAACCAGACAAGGCTGCCCCCTAACGTTGCCTCTATTTCTAATAGCATTAGAACTGTTCTTATGCCATCTGAGGGAGAACAAAGATATAACAGGTGTATCGTTCGGTGACAACACTGTAAAAATATCTGCTTATGCACATGATATTTTAATTATCACTGAGGATGTTCCCTTCTCAATTGCCACCCTAATAGCATTGATTCAAGACTTTTCTGAGGTATAAGGCTATGCACTCAATGAGGACAAATCTGAGGTTAAGCTTCTCAATAATTGTGTAAATAAAGATATCTTGTGCAGCTCAGGTCTAACATGGCAGCCTGACAGCATCAAAAATTTAGGAATAGAATTTTCCAATTACCTCATCACTACCCTAAAATACAATGAAGACTCCTTACTTAAGAAGATTAATAACCTCTGAGATGGCTGATCACCCAAGTTTCTTTCATGGTGGGGCAGAGCAGAGTCACTAAAAATTATGATTACCGCCCTAGTTAATTATCTTATTAGTATGCTCCTTATGTCTCTAGATGAAGATTTTCAAACAAAAATGGACAATAATTTTGATAAATTCCTTCAGCAAGGCAAGAAACCTAGAAATTCACTCAAAAAACTCACACTCTCTAATGATAATGGGTTAGAGTTCTCCCCAACTTTTGGAACTACCAAACAGCATATCTATTTGAACAAGGCTCCAACTGGATCCTCTAGGGGATGGACTATCAACCAGTCTTGGTGGCTGTAGAGAAATCACTTTTAAATGACACACCTATTAGTGCATTCCTGACAATGCACAAATTCTACCTCCTTTCCTCCAAGTATATTATGTCTAACACTAAAAAGGCTATTTTAAGATTAGACTATCTTTCAAAAACAAAATTTTGCAACTCTAACCTGTCATCCATTTGGCTCAACCTCAAAATTAAAATCGATGGTCACCCAATACTCTGGCCTGATTGGTCGAAAAAATAACTTTATATGATAAAACATATCTTTGACAGCAGGCTGCCACTTCCCTTCTCTACTTTACAGTCATGTTTTGGACTAGATTATTTGGACTTTTACAGATTTTTGAGAGTAAAAGTCCAGATATCAAAGCATCCTTTACTAAAGAACAGTCCCTCGCTACATACACTTATTGGTAACTTATGCAGAATTAGACATATAGGGGCACATGCATCAAGCTAGGCAATTGCGATTCTTTAACCCGTTTGCTGCTGCTGTCGGCCAACGGCCGTCGCGAGCACTACCTCGGTAGTGCTGCGCACGTCCGTTGGCCGACGCGGCCCCGCCCGTTTAATAGAACGTTCCGCACTGGCGCGGAACGTTCGAAGCAGCAAGCGGGTTAATAGCGATTATTAAGGAATCGCTATTAAGGAATCACAATTGCCTAAGCATGTAGGTTTTGCAAAAATATTTGCGATTCCTACAAATTCCTTAATTGCAAATCGCAAATTGCGATTCGCAATTAAGGAATGCCTATCCATTCATTCCTATGGGACTAGAGGCCCATAGGAATGAATGGAAGCCATTCGCAATTTGCGAGTACCAAATAGGTACTCGCAAATTGCGAATGTAATTGAAGGGTGCTAGGGGCCTTAAAGGCCACCCTGCTGCACCCCAAATTTGGCATCTGGGCTCATGTGGCGCACACATATGCCATAAGGGCATATGTGTGCGCCACATGACACTTTGAAAAATGCACTTTTGTGCATTTTTCAAAGTTTTTGCAAATTACCATCAAGTTCAGATTGATGGCAGTTTGCGACCCCTATTATCGAAATTGCTGTTTTTCAGTTTAGTGCATTGCATTTAAGGAATAGCAATTTGCGATTCCTTAAATGCAATCGCAATTAAGTAATCACAATTTTGCGATTCCTTAAAGTGCGATTTTTGCATTTGGGATGATGCATCCCAAATGCAAAAATACAGGTCGCAAAGGGGCAGATTCTGCGAATCTGCCCGTTTGCGACCCGATTTTCGGATGATGCATGTGCCTGATAGTATCCAGAGTATATAAACTACTTCTACCTAAACCCCGCAGAGCCCACACTCGAAATGATCGGGACTGGGAAGCAGAACCAACTAAAAGCAAAATAAAATTTGACTGGAAATGTATCTATAGCTCCACCTTCACAAACAAAATATCACCAACACTATACCAAATGACATATGATTATGAGTGGATGCTATTGGACCCCCCAATAAATACGCAAATTCAACCTTATACAAGACCCCAAATGTTGGTGTACAAAATAGAGATATAGCCCATATTTTCTCTTACTGTCCCATCCTCCAGAATTATTGGGACAATATTTTTAAATTGATAAAAAACAGTCTGAATATTAATCCCACCCAGGAGTTCTCGTATATGCTACTTGGTCAGCTAGACCCTCAAGTGAAAAGCGAAGCAGATGAATCCTTATTGGACCTAATGCTAACCATTGTCTGCAAACTGATTCTGAATAATTGGAAGAATTTCAATATAGTTTCATTCTATGTGGTGAGAATGGCTCACATTTCTTAGAGGAACATATAACACATACCTGCAATTTTCTCCTTGGCGTCTACCACACAGACCTATGTGGGACTCACTTGACACCACTTCCTTCACTTTGAACCTCTTTAGGCCCAGATGCACTTCGCTCACGCATAATGCAGAAACTATAAGACACACTGGTCCACGTTCTCTTTCAATCACACTTCTACCCATCTAAATCCAAGTGAACACTGTGCAGATGTGTGTATTCACTCGATCATTGTTTGTCTTAACTGAATCTACCCAAGGGTTGGCTATTTATTCCACTGTGCATATAAGATTACAGTAATATGGCACCTTGTACAACCTAAAAGATGTTACTTTGTGCCTCTATACTCCTTAACCTATACTACTGATTTACCACACTAATCCATATGTTGGATATATATTCCCATGAATATATTACACAGCTTATGTGTACGCCTATGCACATTCTTTACCCTTCCACTCTTTTTCCGTACCCCGCTACATGTGTTTAATGATCTTAACGTTCCCAATGCAATATGTTTATCAATGATGAGCTCACTCTCTCTTACTTATTTAAGTTTTGTACTGTCCTTATATTGGTGTTTTGTGTATTAAAATTAATAAAGATTATTTGAACTAAAAGAACAATTCAGAGTGCAGTTTTGTGTTTGATCAATCAATCAATCAATCAATCAGCATTTGTAGAGTGCAGCTCTATCATCCTTGGGGGTATCTGGGCGCTGGGGTGTGCGGTCTCCGTCGAAAAGCCCGGTCTTGAGGAAATGGTCAGAAGAGGGAAAAAAACGAGATGAAAAAGGCAAAACAGAGGGCAGAAAAAAAGCAAGCAGAAAAAGCAAAACAGAGGGCAGAAAAACAAGCAGAAAAGTCAAAACTGAGCAGAAGCCGGCAAAACAAAGGGCAGAAAAATGAGTAGAGTAGGCGAAACAGAGGAGAAGAGGGCAAAACGGAGGGCAGACAGATGAGCAAAATAGGCTAAACAGAGGACAGAAAAATGAAAAAGGCAAAACAGAGGGCAGAAGAATTAGCAGAAAAGGCAAAACAGAGCAAGAAATGAGCAGAGGAGGCACAAACAGAGGGCAGAAGGTAGATAGGCAGCAGAGGGTAGTGGACTTCCTGCAAGCTGGACAGGAGAACTGTCGCAGTGGGAGCTGGCATGAGGACCTGCTCAATGGGGTCATGCTGCGGCCTCCATTAAGTAGTTCCTGTGGAGAGGGCAGAGCGCTGGGTGTTGGGAGAAGGGAAATGGCGGGAAGAGGGAATAAATGAGCAGAAAAATGCAAAACTGAGGGCAGAAAAACAAGCAGAAAAGGCAAAGCCGAGGGCAGAAAAACCAACAGAAAAGGCACAACAGAGCAGAAGAGGGAAAAACAGAGGGCAGAAAAATGAGCAGAAAGGCAAAAGAGCAGAAGTGAACAGTATAGGATGCCCAGGGCTACACTAACCTACATAGATTTTTAGGTTTAGTTTGAGTTTGAAACTACAGCACTCGCCTGACGTTTTATGATCAGCAAAAAGAGCTTTCAGAGAACTACTAAAAGAGTGACTTAGGCTCCACCCACATGTTTGTTCCCCTGAGTACAGGATTTGATTGAAGCAAATTTGCATGTTTCCACTGAAAAGACTGCCTGTACTGCATTTTTTATCTTGTGACAAAGCTTATATTTGATTTTGTTATGGCGGCAAGCCAATGATCTATGCCAATAGGCCTGATCGGTTTATAAAATGCTATGATAAAGGTAATACACCTGACATATTTATTGTGAGAAGCATATGCTACAGTCAATAGGCATTTAAGTATGGTTGTGATTACTATATACTAAAGTTTATAGACAGGTATTTCGGTACATGGAATCTCACAGAGGCAATGGTTTTGGTGCTGCTTAATCCTTGTGACAAACCGTGGATATAAAAAATTTGCTCTGTGAGAATCCTAGTCAGGCCCTCCTAGGAGAGACAGTATTTTGATTAGCTGACTGTAATTTTGCATACCTTTCTAATTTGATGACTCTGTGTCTGATGGCTGCCTTGTGGAAAAAGCTTACGGTCAAAACTGTAGGCATGAGTTGGTTATGGTGAGAAGCTAAGCTATTGGCCTGACTGGAACACTGGAAAACGTTGGGCCCAATTCACAAAAGTAATCTGAGACAAAATCCTAACTTTACGACTTTCGGTATTCACAAAGGGCATTTAGGAGTAGTAAAGTTAGGATTTTGTCTCAGTTAAACTTAAGTTTTGGTCTTAAATTAAACTTAATCTTGTATGTGGGTAATCCAAGGAATTTTTCTCACACAGTCCAACTTCAGACAATCCGAGATTATAGCACGATTCAGACGTGTTTCCTCTTTTACCCAAATATTGTACCATAGCATCAAAGGTGCTAGTTGTGATCGAAAAGACAGTGGAGTTACACCCAGTTCATTATGACAAATAGTAGCGGCGGTGCTTTTGGGGACTCTCAGGACTCGTTTCAAGAACATATTCTCAGCTCTCTGTAAGCCAATGGTATTAGAACATCCCCAAACTCCGGCGCCATACAAAGTAACAGCGCACGTACGTGCTTTATAGATATCTATGATAGCTTTTATGGGCCGGGAGCCTAGTTTTTTTGTGAATCTAAAAATAGCCTCAACGTTTTGATTAAAACCTCCAATCCTTGCCTCAACTAGATGGGACCAAGAGTTGTTTTGGTTAAAAAGGATACCTAAATAGGAAAAAGTTGGCACATGTAGCAATTTTTCATTCTTTATATAAAAGGATTTTGTTTTCGAGGGAGATTTGCCCACTACCATAACATGTGATTTTGCAACATTTGTTTTTAGGCCAAGGTCACTCATAAAATTGTTAAAACTGATTAAAAGCCTTTGCAAACCCACCCCAGTTCTGGACATTAAAACACAATCGTCTGCGTATAATAATGCTGGTAGGAACCTACGGCCTATCAGGGGTGCATCTACATTTCCAATTCTGATGTCGCTTTCTAAATCATTTATATATAAACAAAATAAAAAAGGGGCAAGAACGCATCCCTGGCGGACCCTGCGATCCATCTTTATCGGAGAGGTGAGTTCACCGCCTACTCCATATCGCACTCTCCCCGTTACTCCCTGATGCATTGCTGCTAAAAAATGGACAATAGGTGGTTCAATGCCCATGGACAGCATTTTCTCCCAAAGCCTCCCCTCTGCACCCAGTCAAAGGCAGAAGTCAGGTCCATGAACCCAAGGTATAAAGATCCAGACTTGGCCAGAGTGTATTTGCCAATGACCAGGTGCAGATTAAGGCACTGATCTACTGTGCCCAGGCCTTTCCTGAAGCCGTATTGAACATCGGAAAGCTTCCCATTTTCTGTTATCCAGGTCTCCAACCTCTCTAATATTACTCGACCCATAATCTTACAGGAGCAATCAATTAAAGATATTGGTCGGTAACATTTAGGGTCCGACCTGTCTCCCTTTTTAAATATGGGGACTATTATAACCGATCTCCAGGAATCCGGGGGGCCCAGGGCCGCATAACATCTCAGTATATTAGTTAGCAGTGGGAGCCACAGGGGGAGATTAGCTAAAAACAGATCTGCCGGCATACCATCCGGCCCAGAAGCCTTGTTCTTCACGGTCTGGGATAAAGCCCTATTCACCTCATCTAAGGTCGGAGGTTCCAAATTAAATACCCCATATTGGAAATTAGTACTAGAGTGGGGATCACTACCAATTCTATAAAGACCAGTGAAGTGATCTACCCAGAACTCGGGCATGATTATCGCATCAATGTTACCATTTTTAGTATCACTAAAGTACTCTTGATTTACAGTTTGCCAGAAGAGTCTGGAATCTTTACTGGCATGCCACATGAAGTTGACCCCAAGCTTCTTGCCTAATTTCCAACTTACGTTTCTCCAGCGCATGCTTATAATCCAAGCGTATCTGTCTCACCTCCATTCTGTTGCGGGGTTTGGCTTTTAGAGTCTTAATTAGTTTGTTGTGGAGATGCGAGCATTCACTATTAAACCACCTTTTATTACTCTGTGGTCTGTCATTATATTTCTTAGTTAAAAGCATCTTGGTTGTCTCGGTTATTGCCATGAAAGATGTAATCATAACTTGTGAGTTTATATTATCTTCCAGGCAATCCAAAACTTGCCTTAAATTATTTTTTATAATCTGCTCCAAGACAATGTCAGGGTTAACAGTGGACCACTTCCGTAATATCCCCTTGTTTTTGACATAAATCAAGGGGGATATTCTGGCAGACATGATTGAATCATCAGAAGAGACCACCAGTTCTAGAGACAATGGGTAATGATCACTAAAATGAATTTTAAGTATATTAAAAGTCACAGACTGTAAATTAAAATAGCCAGATAAAGCGATAAAATTAATCAAAGTGCCTTGGCCTCTCCCAACATATGTTACTAAGTCAGAACTTAACATTTCAATAACATCCACAGTCAAAAAAAGAGAGAATTTCGATAACAAGGAATTAAAAATGTTCCCAAAGTCAAAGTCAAAGAATATGGCCAACCGTAGTGGAGCGCATTTCAGATTCAAGAAGTAGATTGGGCCCGGTCTGCCCTGACCTTCGGATTTAGAAAAATTCTTGAGAAAAATGTTCTGAGAAGGTAAAGTTCAGCAGGGCAAGGCTGCAGGAGGTGTCCGAGAAGGAAGTGTTGTTGTCGGAGTCCCTTGGATCGAAGCCACAGTGAGGATTTCTACATTGGACTTAGTCTCTGAAATGGAAGTCAAAAATCTCCAGCAGGACAAGGCAGAGGGCTGTATAGGGGTTGGCGGAACTTGCAGAGTTTTACTCCATGGAATTCCTCAGAGTTACATAAAAATGCATGAGATTCCGCAGAGTTCCGCCCACTGCCATCCTGACTTGTGAGGCATGGTGCCTGATGTACCCCTTAACACTAACAGCTCCTCACCTCCCACTCTTTGTGCCAAAACTGTGTGCGATGGGTAGCAGGATCAATACATCTTCTCAAGGACAGTATGTTTGACCAATATAGGGTGAATGCTACATGAGCATGCATTTGTGCTTGCTGGTATTTACATGCATTAACACTTTAAAACTGAACCTACTGGTAACTCCCAACAGCGGAAACATAGCAGTGCAACCAACCCATAAAGTCGCCATACATGCGCATTGGATTGCCAAAAGTGAAACAGGCCTGCGTGAGCTCCAGGCTAGGTGACACATTGTGCACATCGGAGGCCCAGTTGTCACGGGAGTGCTTCACCCTCTAGCATTCATAGGGTTCCTGATGGCATCGGCCAGCGGTGGCAGGAGTAGTGGTGGCCTCAATGTTATATTAAATGGCTCCCTGATGGTGGAGGGTAGCAGGATGGGAGGCGAGGCAAGGAAGGATCGAATGGGAGATGTTGGGGGCGGCAGTAGTGGTTTGTGATGCTAGTGGGGAGTGCAAGTAAGAGCAGGGGATGCGAGAAGTGAGGACACCACAGTAGATGGCAAGTGGGAGGCTGGGGTGACGCGACCGAGAGCAATCAACTAAATACATATTAAAGCAGAATAAAGCATGGGATAACCTCGCCCTTGCAGCGGAGAATAAGAACACTAAGGGGGTCATTACGATGTCGTAACGATCGCCACCGCCGAGCCGGCGGTGGCGACCGTTACGCCATCGTAGCGAGTAATACCCCCGCCATATTATAATGGCGGGGGTATCGCGGCGGACGTAAAGTGCGTCTGCCGCTTTTCCGCCTGTCGGCAATCATTCCGATTGCCGGCCGGGCGGACTTGGTCCCTAATATGGTGGTGGTGCCTAGCAGGCACCACCATCCATATTAGTATGCGTGCGGTCAAAGGCCTTTCCATGGCGGCGATGCCGCCATGGAAATGCTGGCGGGGAATTGCTTTGGAGGCCCGTTGCGGGCCCTCGGGAGGGTGGGGGGGTGGGGGTGCACTTGGGGGGTTCCCCCCCTCCATTTCCATGCACAAGGTGGCAGGCACCGCGCGGTGCCTGCCACGTTGTGCATGGAAATGCACAACATGTCAATTTGACATTGCGGCGGGTGCTGCTGTAAGCAGCACTGCCGCAATGTTAAACTGCGGAATGCGACCGCCAGGGTGGCGGTCGCATCCTGGCATGTCTGGCGGCCGGTCCCGTTACCACTGGGATGGTTAGTCTGCCTGCCATCCTAATAGGCCCCTTAGTTATTCTGGAATACTGTGAATGCACCATTTTTTTTAAAAATGATGATATCCCTGAGTTTAGTTACTTTGTCCCCTGTAATAGCTGGGTGGCACATTATTCTGATATTTTTAGACAAAATACCGAGGATGCAGCGAGGCATACATGGAGGTCGGAAGGGGAATGGGGTCCTGCAAAGTTAGGAATCACTCTTGAAGAAGTGAAGCTGGCCATTCAAACTAATGCAGGGGGACGAGCTCCTGGTCCAGACGGGGTGCCAGTTGATGTATTTAAATCTGGCCCTGACCTCTGAGGGCCTATCTTGACCAGAGTTTTCAATACAGCATCGACGGATAGTATTACATCCTCCTGGACGACATCAATTATTATACCTATATACAAAAAAGAGGATAAAACAGATCCCAAAAACTATCGCCCAATTTCACTCTTAGACTCCTCAATGATGGTAATGAGCAGAGTATTATCGTTAAGGTTGGAGGAATGGGCATATGAACAATTGATTCTGACCCTGGTACCGTATGGTTTCAGGAAGCAGTTGGGAACTGTCAATCACTGCATTAGTCTTGAGCTTCTAATTGAAAAATATACTAGGGACAAGATGGGCACTCTCTATCTATGTTTTGCAGATCTGAGCAGCGCTTTTGATCTAGTCGATTATAATTTATTATGGGCATTGCTGATTTCCCTAGGTGCACCCAGACCAATTGTGGGGTTTCTCTAACGCCTTTCCGAGAAGCTATCTAGTAAAGTACGTTTCGGCCCCACATGGAGAATGCACGCCAAACTTTAAAGTAGGGCGTGGTATTTGCCAGGGTTGTGTACTGGCACCACTGCTATTTTAGCTTTTCATTAACGGGGTGGACAGCCATTTAAAGTCTCTGCAGGTCGATGTCCCTAAGGCTGCAGGATACCCAATACCAGTGCTGCTTTATGCAGATGACGCAGCACTCCTTGCTAGAACACCGGTGGGCCTGCAGAGACTGATGAATGCCTTCAGTGAATATATGGCTGCCAAGAAAATGGTTATTAATTAAACCAAAACATTTACCATGGTCTATGGCCAAATACGGAAACCTGTAGAACCTTTTTTATTGATAGTACCCCAAAGAGTTCAAGTGGATTCTTTTTGCTATTTAGGGATTCTGTTTGCGGGCAACAGCTCATGGACACAGCACTTATTGAATACTAGAGCCAAAATGAGCAGGTTGTGGAATGGAATGGAATGGCTTTTATAGAGCGCATGGCTACCCGGCAGCATCCCAGCGCTGCGAATCACTAAGAGAGGGTCGGACCTCTAAGGAAAGAGCCAGGTCTTGAGCTGTTTACGGAAGGCTGAATGATTACATTGACTGCGGAGATGCAGTGGGAGACTATTCCACAGCTTGGAGGCATTATACGAAAAACGCCTGCCTCCACTTCTGGCCTTCTTGACCCTTGGTACCACTGCAAGATGTGGCTCATCCGAGCGGAGGATTCTATTGGCTTTGTAGGGGCGGATCAATGATTCAATATTGCGAGGACCATTTCCTCTCAAGGACTTATGGGCAATGCATAAGGCCTTGAAATCAATTCTTTCCTTCACTGGCAGCCAGTGGAGCATCTGGAGTGCAGGTTTTGCAGAGCTGTGTTTCTGGGTGCCCGTTAAGAGCCTAGCCGCAGAATTCTGCACCGTTTGCAGTTTAGATACAACATTTTTGGGGGCTCCAAGATAAAGAGCATTGCCCTGGTCTATTCTTGACAAGATGAGAGCTTGCACCAGAGTTCTTCTCGCCTGGTCTGGTAATAGCGGCAGAATTTTATGAATCATCCTTAGCAAGCCGAAGCAAAGTGCAGTGGTTTTCCTGGCTTGCACTTTGAACGAGAGCTCTTGGTCCAGCCAAATACCCAGGCTTTTTATTTCAGTTTTTGGGATGGGTACTGGGCCCATACAGGCTGGCCACATAGTGTTGGCTTTGAAGTTTATCTGGTTGCCCAGAAACATAAGCTCAGTTTTGACACCATTGAGCTTTAGGTGGGAGAGGCTCATCCACTTGGTGACTTCCTCCAGGCAGTGGTAAAGATCCGGGAGCAAATGGTTAGTCTGAGTCAAAGCCACCACCAGCTGAGTGTCATCGGCATAGGTGATTAATTGGATCCCAAAGGGGAGGACAATCTCCGCTAGTGGGTGCATGTAGACATTAAAAAGAGTTGGGCTCAGAGACGAGCCCTGTGGGACTCCACACTCAAGAGAGACCGGTTTAGATCGAGCGTCGCCTGAGAACACGTGAAAACACCTGCCAACCAGAAAGGATTGAAGCCAAGATAGCACTTTCCCGGACACACCTAGGTTCCTAAGCCGGTGTGCCAGTGTCTGGTGGTTCACTGTGTCAAAGGCTGCGCTTAGATCGAGGAGTATAATTGCGGCTGTACCTCCTTGGTCGAGAATCTTCCTTGCTTCTTCCACGACCACCACTAAGGCGGTCTCGGTGCCTTGTCCCAGGGGATTTTTGATTTCGCCTCTAAATTGGGTAGCTGTCCAATCAAGGAAATGGTAGCTATATTCAAAGCCAAGGGCGTGACTACTGCTACATAAGGGGCTGGTGTCTGGGGCCACACTAATGGCTATGCCCTGCAAATGGAGCTCTTCTATGTTTGCGACCCTGTGCAGCAAATAGCATAGTTCATAATGAGGTTGACTTGCAGTTTATAGAAGAGCTCCTCTTGGTGAGACCCTTGCTATTATGGATATCGCTCTGGGCTAAGGAAGAAACTCGCTTTACAAGAACTATTATCCTTGACTGTCTATCCCTGGATAAAGCCTTAAATATACCTTGGCTATCCTACATTAACTCTCTTCTTGGTAAACTGTTTATTTTGTCCATCTGGTCTGACAGTACCCAGTTTACATCATTAACCAAGAAGAGGATCAAAAGTATATTTTTCCAAAATAGGTTGGACAAACGCGAGCTAGACGATGGGAAAAATTTGTCAGTAATATTCTACAAGTCTTTAGATAAGAAGGAGGGGGGCAATCACTACCTGGTATATGTAACTATTATGCAGCACCGTTTTGTATTGATAAGGCTGAGATGTGGTATTGTGCATCGCCTAGTTGCCTTTCCTCACATGAGGACGTGCCCCTCTGACGCGAATCCCTGCCCCTGTGACGGACATAGCAAACAAAGCACCTTGCACCAGAATTCGAGGCTCCATTATTTGGAACCTATGTTTGTTGCCCAGAATATAAGATCTTATAAAGCTGCAATGAATTAGTTGGTGACATTAGGTGACCCGTTTGTGTGTAACAATATTGCCCTTTTTATCTTGAATGCTATCAAAATAAGGAAAGCATATCACAATAGCAAATGAATTGAGTACTATATATTTTTGTTCTTCGATCTATCTGACTTTTTAAATCTTTTTAAATTATTGATTATTGTATAGAATTTTCAGATTAATTGTATATATAACTTTTAGGAGTATCTTGATTGTACCTTTTTTTACAATACAGCCATAATAGAACTGGGGGTGTATACCCCACTGTGTTTTATGTACCAAATAATTTGGATTTTGGATGATGGATTGGGGATTTTTATTGTTTGTATTTATATATTTTCATGTGTTTTATTTACTCACTTTTATGGTTGTATCTTTTTCCAACCGAATAAAGTTTATGAACTGAACTAAATACATATTATAGACACTTCGCTTGACAAATGATGCACTCAAAAAGGTGCACATGTGACACTGTTCTCCCTCTCCTAAAAAAAGCTAACCTCAACACTAAAGAGCCGAGCAACTTCTGGGCCATCTCTAGGCTCCCATATCCGGCAAAATTGGTGGAAATATCATTTGACAACAACCACTTGCTAGTCGACCCCCAATTCGGCTTTAGAAAACACCACAGTACCGAGTCTGCATTGGTGGTAGCAACAGAAGAAATCAGAGCCACTCTGGATAGAGGAGGGAATGCTGCTCTGGTGCTTTTAGATCTTTCCGCGGCCTTTGATACGGTCAACCACACTGTGCTGGTTGACCGTCTGTGGATTTTAGGAACTGGAGGCCTGGCACTTAATATTTTAAAATCTTTTTTGACTAATAGACAACAGATGGTTTCAGTGGGAAAGTTTTCCTCTAAATCCTATACCCTGCCTTTTGGAGTCCCACAGGGATCATCTCTGAGCCCTACTATGTTCAAGCTTTATGTTACACCACTGGCCAAGCTTATAAAGTCCTTCTCACTATCTCTGGCATCCTATGCAAATGACACGCAGTTTGTCGTGTCACTGGCTAAAAATGCTATTAACACCGGTGACTCCTTCAGGTAATGCATGCCTGAAGTGAACAAATTGATATAGAACAATTGCTTCAAGCTAAACTCGTCCACAACTGAGGTTATCCTATTCAGAAACAATCCCGCCTTTTGAACACAAACCTGGTGGCCTTCTGAATTTGGTTCATTTCCTACCCCAGTACCAAAGGTTACAAATCTAGGGATAGTGATTGACAATAAACTGAAGATGAAGGAACACATTTCTAAGGTTACCTCGGCCTCTTTTTGCTTCCAGGGATTGGTTAAGAAAATTGAAAAATACCTGCCATTTTAACTCTTAAAAACAGTGGCCACCTCACTTGTGCTAACTAGACTTGACTATTGCAACAGTCTTTACCTCAACATTTCAGTTGGTCTATTAAAAAAGCTTCCGACACTGTAGAACGCATCAGTGTGCTTTCTTTTAAAAGTGCCCTGATTTGAATCAGCAAAAGGAGCCATTAGCATACTCCACTGGCTTCCGGTAAGACAGCGTATCATCGTTTCTTCAGGTCCACAGCTTTGCTCTGGAACTCTTTGCCTTCGGAACTTAAAACCTCCCCTTCCCTGCAAGGTTTCAGGACATCCTTGAAAACCTGGCTTTTCTTTCAAAACTAGGAACATAGGGGCCTATTACGATGGCGGGCAGAGACACGACCGCGGTGCCGGCGGTGGCGGTAACACCCATTTACCGCACGCCGCCAGCGGTCTCCACGCCCGCCATATTAGGATGGCCACACATTGCACATTTCCCACCCGCTGCGGTGCGACGCCGACCGCCATCAAAGTGCGCCCGCCACCGCGGCGGAGTGAGCCAATCACCACACACCGCCGTGCGGAATGACGTCCCGTACGCCGAAGATATCACAATGCCGGAAACAGGGCAGCGCACCGCGACGGAGAAACCGCACAGCGAAAGACGGCGGAGACATCACAGCGGAGACAGAAAAGAAACACCCGGGACACACCGCGATGGATCCTGCCCTACACGCCTTCCCGGTGCTGTACATGATACACCACCTGCAAGTTATCCACCGCCGCGGACGCCTCCACAAGTACGTACAGACACAACAGTGCAAGTAACACAATACACAGCTCCAGGGTGGGAAAACATTGCATGGGAACACCACACACCCCTGTGGGGACAGGCACACAGCCATCACTGCACACACACATGTCCCACCTGTGACAAAAACATCTCGCCACATACTGCCCACCCATGTACCGCATTCATGAACAAATGTCCCGGTCACGTCACCGCCGCGGTCAGTGTGCATGAAACCATGCACACAACGCAGAGCACAGGGCCAGCGTATGCCAAGGGCACCGTACAAATCGCACAGAGCCACAGCTCCATCCACAACACACCAGCTACCTCCCGAAGGGACATAACATGTGCCTCCCAAGTGCCACTCCTGCACAACAACCACACAACTACAGCCACACCATGCCCCACGTCACAACAACTGCATATACAGCCACAGCAGGACCCTTTGCAAAGGAACACATAGCACAGAAGCCCAGGCCCCAGCCAACACACACACCACAACAACATCACACACAAACCAAGAACACTGAGGCCAGGCACAAAATGTACACACACACAGATGAGGACCAAACACTTCACTGCACACACTACCTGACAAGTCACACACACACACACCACCCTGACTCACAGCTACATACACACACCACATGCCAGCAGTAATGGAGGACAACATATAGGAAAGCCAAAGTGAGGTGCCCACAAATGGAAGGTCAGTGACACAACCATCAAGCATGTGTGATGCACATGCAAGACAAGACACATGTGAGAACACACACAGCCCATCACAGCACACATGGCTGACACAGTCAGTCAACACAAACCACGGTCACCCCAATGCAACAACTCCTGGAGACAGCAAGGACACCCATGTATAGGCACAGGGATGTAAGGAAGGACCTGAACTCAAACACTGACCAGCCACTCATAGGCATCCAAATACTGGACAAGAGAATGTCTGCTGCACAACACACAGGGCCCAGTGACACACTACATGACAGCCAAGCACAAGTAGGATATGTCACACATACCTCCTCCCACAACAGCAACACACAATACTGCCATGTGCACAAAACACAACCACAGGGCTAAACAAGTACACATACAGGCACACCACTCCAGGGTCACACATGGCAGTAGTTGACAATGCAGATGCACACACATCCACAGTCACAACCAAGTCACCCCCTTCACACCATACACTTCTCCACCACCCAAGTGCACACATTGGAAGTAAGCCATGGGACCTGGATAACTCATCACCACAAGATGTCCATACATCGACACTGATTGGCACACAGAAAGGAAGCTCACACAGACCCCATGACCCTGGCCTGCCTGCCTGTAAGCCTGTGCCCAAACTCCCACCCTGTGCTGCCATTGCCCACAAACCTGACATGTGTCCACCGTAGATAACATGAGCAAAGAAGGAAGATGACAACAAGAATTCATTGCCAACCACCTGCACTGCACACATAAGTATCACAGTCATGTAGAAATGAAGTGCCTCCCACCCCTGCAAAAGAAATTAAATGTGAGACAACCCATTGGCAATGTTGAAGTGGCATACTGAGCATGTGACACAGTAAACCATGCACACACAGAAACAACTTTATTCAGGAAGGACACTGACACAACTCACAGCAGGACCAACTGTGTTTATTCACAATTTGCATATTGAGACAACAAATTTGGGCAACAGCAAAGCCAGTGGGCATTTCAATATGCACAGTATTTACATGAGAAGCTGCACAGGCAGGGGGCAAACAGCAGTGAACCACAAGGCAAGTACAATGTGCAGAGTAGTTACATCAGAAGCTGCACAGGCAAGGGGCAAACAGCAGTGAACAACAAGGCCAGTGGCCAGGACACAGTGCAGGTGAGGTACATGAGAAGCTGCACAGGCAAGGGGCAAACAGCAGTGAACAGCAAGGCCAGTGGCCAGGACACAGTGCAGGTGAGGTACATGAGAAGCTGCACAGGCAAGGGGCAAACAGCAGTGAACAGCAAGGCCAGTGGCCAGTCCAAAGTGCAGATTAAGTCCATGAGATCCTGCACAGGCAAGGGGCAAACAGCAGTGAACAGCAAGGCCAGTGGCCAGTCCAATGTGCAGATTAAGTCCATGAGAAGCTGCACAGGCAGGGGGCACACAGCAGTGAACAACAAGGGCAGTGGGCAGGACAAAGTGCAGAGTGAGTCCATGAGAAGCTGCACAGGCAGGGGGAACACAGCAGTGAATGACAAGGCCAGTGGGCAGGACAAAGTGCAGAGTGAGTCCATGAGAAGCTGCACAGGCAGGGGGCACACAGCAGTGAACGACAAGGCCAGTGGGCAGGACAAAGCGCAGAGTGAGTCCATGAGAAGCTGCACAGGCAGGGGGCACACAGCAGTGAACGACAAGGCCAGTGGGCAGGACAAAGTGCAGAGTGAGTCCATGAGAAGCTGCACAGGCAAGGGGCAAACAGCAGTGAAACACAAGGCCATTGGCCAGTACAATGTGCAGAGTAGTTACATCAGAAGCTGCACAGGCAAGGGGCAACCAGCAGTGAACAGCAAGGCCAGTGTCCAGGACACAGTGCAGGTGAGGTACATGAGATCCTGCACAGGCAAGGGGCAACCAGCAGTGAACAGCAAGGCCAGTGGCCAGGACACAGTGCAGGTGAGGTACATGAGACCCTGCACAGGCAAGGGGCAAACAGCAGTGAACAGCAAGGCCATTGGCCAGTACAATGTGCAGATGAAGTCCATGAGAAGCTGCACAGGCAGGGGGCAAATAGCAGTGAACAACAAGGCCAGTGGCCAGTACAATGTGCAGGTGAGGTACATGAGATCCTGCACAGGCAAGGGGCAAACAGCAGTGAAACACAAGGCCAGTGGCCAGTACAATGTGCAGAGTAGTTACATCAGAAGCTGCACAGGCAAGGGGCAACCAGCAGTGAACAGCAAGGCCAGTGTCCAGGACACAGTGCAGGTGAGGTACATGAGATCCTGCACAGGCAAGGGGCAACCAGCAGTGAACAGCAAGGCCAGTGGCCAGGACACAGTGCAGGTGAGGTACATGAGACCCTTCACAGGCAAGGGGCAAACAGCAGTGAACAGCAAGGCCATTGGCCAGTACAATGTGCAGATGAAGTCCATGAGAAGCTGCACAGGCAGGGGGCAAATAGCAGTGAACAACAAGGCCAGTGGCCAGTACAATGTGCAGATGAAGTTCACGAGAAGCTGCACAGCCAGGGGGCAAATAGCAGTGAACAACAAGGCCAGTGGCCAGTCCAAAGTGCAGGTGAGGTACATGAGATCCTGCACAGGCAAGGGGCAACCAGCAGTGAACAGCAAGGCCAGTGGCCAGTACAATGTGCAGAGTAGGGACACCAGAAGCTGCACAGGCAGGGGGCACACAGCAGTGAACGACAAGGACAGTGGGCAGGACAAAGTGCAGAGTGAGTCCATGAGAAGCTGCACAGCCAGGGGGCAAATAGCAGTGAACAACAAGGCCAGTGGCCAGTCCAAAGTGCAGGTGAGGTACATGAGATCCTGCACAGGCAAGGGGCAACCAGCAGTGAACAGCAAGGCCAGTGGCCAGTACAATGTGCAGAGTAGGGACACCAGAAGCTGCACAGGCAGGGGGCACACAGCAGTGAACGACAAGGCCAGTGGGCAGGACAAAGTGCAGAGTGAGTCCATGAGAAGCTGCACAGGCAGGGGGCACACAGCAGTGAACGACAAGGCCAGTGGGCAGGACAAAGTGCAGAGTGAGTCCATGAGAAGCTGCACAGGCAGGGGGCACACAGCAGTGAACGACAAGGCCAGTGGGCAGGACAAAGTGCAGAGTGAGTCCATGAGAAGCTGCACAGGCAGGGGAACACAGCAGTGAATGACAAGGCCAGTGGGCAGGACAAAGTGCAGAGTGAGTCCATGAGAAGCTGCACAGGCAGGGGGCACACAGCAGTGAACGACAAGGCCAGTGGGCAGGACAAAGTGCAGAGTGAGTCCATGAGAAGCTGCACAGGCAGGGGGCACACAGCAGTGAACGACAAGGCCAGCGGGAAGGACAAAGTGCAGAGTGAGTCCATGAGAAGCTGCACAGGCAGGGGGCACACAGCAGTGAACGACAAGGCCAGTGGGCAGGACAAAGTGCAGAGTGAGTCCATGAGAAGGTGCACAGGCATGGGGCAAACAGCAGTGAAACACAAGGTAAGTACAATGTGCAGAGTAGTGACATCAGAAGCTACACAGGGAATGTATGCAACTCTACCATGCCATGCCCAGCAACAGAGTAATGGGCCTGACAATGGGCATCACACGTACCCCTGTGGACAGACAGGTGTGTGAGGGTGACCACCACTCAGATGGGGCTGTCTGTCGGACTTGGAGCTGACTGTGTGTTGGGGTCAGTTGGAGGACTGCCCTGGGCAGTGGCAGTAACAACTGTGGAAGAGCCAACTGTGCATGTGGTAGCTGGGGGGCTGCTTGGACCAGGTGGGGTGGTGGCCCGGGGAGGTGGACTCATGCCCTGGTGAGACACAGTGTGTGCCGGAGATTGTGGAGGGGTGCCTCTCCACTTCTTGGGGATCCTGAAAGGCTTCCCTGTCTGTGGATTGAGGGGAACTGGGGCAGACACAACAGGTGACCCCAACACCAAAGCTGATTCTGGTGTGGATGGTGACCCCCCCCTCTGGGGACATGCTGGATCCCGCTGTGCACTTGCCTGGTGTTTGCCGCTGCCCTGCCTCCCTCTGTCCACCAGCTTTGCCCCCTACAGTGTCCTCCCGTGCTGGCTTCACAGGGCTTGGGATGGGAGTGGAGGTCAAGGATGGATTATCCATGGGGCCCTCATCCTGTGTAATGTTTGCAGGCAACACCTTCTCAGTGGGTGTGGAAACTGTCTTTTTGCCTCTGCGAGACGTCTTTGGGACAGGGGAGTCTTTGGCAGGGGAGGAAGGTGAGGCCTGTGACCCTGATGCTTTTTTCTTTGCTTTGTGGCCCTTGCTGTCGCCTGATGGGCTTTTCTCTCTGCGCTCTGGGTTGGCCTTACTCTTATGTGGGGATGGTGTCTGCGCCCTAGTACGCTTGGGCTGCTGCTGCTCCTGTGTGCTGCGGGTTCTGTATCGGGACTTTGGGGTCCATTGAGCATTGTCACTGTCGTCAGAGGTGCACAGTGACACGGGGCCGGACCGAGTGCTGGGAGCCGCTCCTGACTATGTGCCTGTTGCAGGGCTGCTGTCACAGTTGATGACAAGGACTGCACAGTCCGGTGTAGCCCACCTACGTCGGAATGTAAGCCCTCCATGAAAGCTATAACCTGCCCCAACTTTTTGTCGTGCTCTTGGAAGGCATTGAGAAGTGCTGTCTGCCCCACACACAGCTGGCGCAATAGCTCGACTGCTTCTGCACTGAGGGCAGCAGGGCTAACATGGGCTGGGGCAGCTGTGCCTGGGGTGAAGGTGACTCTTCCCTTCGTACTCGTGCGGACACGGGCAGCACCAGTGGCGGTTGAAGGGAGGCTGGGCACTGGACGCTGTGTGGCAGAAGAGGAGGCCGAGTCCCCGTTCCCTGTACCCCCCAACATGGATGTGTCACCGCTGGCGTCAGATGAGGTAGAGCTTTGTGTCTCCAGCTGTGAATCCTCTAGCAGACTCCTGTCCCCCTCCTCGGCGCTGGTCACATCTGTGTCAGTCAGCTCCGGTGCGGCTGTTGCACTGGAAGCCTCACCACTGGTGTCCGTCCCCTCTCCCTCTGCACATACGGGAGCTGCTGCATAGGAGAGAGAAGTACTGTGAGATGAGTGGCATCAACAGAACTAACACGTGCCAATACATCTGCATCCTAGAAAGAGGTGTGCAGCACATTGCATGCCACCCTGTGCACACATATATCTTGCCACCCAAAATTTCTACACAACGGTGCATGTCCGCCACACATCCTGCCATAAGTGCCCCAGGTGACTCACACAGCACACCATCCTGCAGTTGGCTCACATCAGACACAGCCCCAAAATGGCCTGTGCACACACACTGTCCCGATGTTGGCAAGGATGAACACCACAACATGGTGCACATCACCTACATGTGTGGAGCAGTAGGGGACCACACAGACTACAACATACCAGCCCACAATGACCCTGCACACATGCCATCCACCATATCGAGTCTATGGGCACATCTACTGTTGCACATTGGCCTCAGATGTCTGACTGGCAGACATCTGAGGTCTGGAATTGCACGCATTCATTGAAACGCATTCACAGTTGGCACACTGGCATTCCCATCCATCTGAATTCACACACTACCCCACAGCAGAAGGTACCTGAAGGCCACAACTCCAAATGTAAGAGAGATGTACAGTGCTAAAACTCACTTCATGAAGCACCGTTTGGGAAAAAGCATGGCACATACACCCAGCACAGAGGCCACTCCCAAAACATTGCACCACACAACCAACGTCACACAGCTGACAATTTGCACACTCTGTAGACACATGCACCCACTCCCAGCCAAAGGCAGCCTGCAACACATACTCACCCCTGGCTCGCTGCTGATGCTCCTTCAGTCGTCTGTCCAGCTCAGGTTGTGTGACAGCCAGGATGCGGGTCATTAGTGGTATCATGCTGCGCCTAGCCAACCTGCCAGTCCGAGGGAGCAGCCCCAGCGTCATCTCGGCCACGTTCTTGCTCAGCCGGCAGATGTCGTCCCACCTTTTATGACAGTGGGTGCACCTTCGGTTTGACACACCCAGATCCTGGACTCTGGAGGCAATGGCCTTCCACACGGCTTTACGCTGGTGGACCTTCAGCTGCAGGCATGGGAGACAAGAGGGGTGAGGTTCCAGTGACACAGTGCACAATGACAACACAACGAAAATGCAGTAGCACGACAGTGACTCATCCAAAACTCCAGCTACAACTGTCACATAGCCAACAATTGCTCTGAACATGGTGCAATGTCATTGGTCAATCAGACGTACAGGCATGCATATTCGATGGTGGACACAGTACCTCCACATCCCATTCACATGCAGGATACCAACACAGCAAGCAACGTGTAGTCTGCCTGCAGCTACTGTCTGCAGTTACCTACAACTACACATAGAGAAGATAGCAAAACATGTGTCTTGTTGTTGGACTCACTGTGTCCAACACTGCGCATTCCTAAGTGTCCTAGCCCTGTGAAAGCCTCACTGTGTCCTGGAACTCACATAGAGTGACAACAACTGTCATACACACACCCTTCTCCCACGCCTGCTCCTGTGCAATCTACATGGCAGAGATGGGACTTAGATGAAGAGGCGTGACCCAAACACACATGGAACACACTGTACATGCAGTGATGTGGACATGTGGCATTCGGCGGGGACTGTGCAGGGCAGGTGGACTGACACTGAGTGGGTTAATTGGGAGCAACACAGCCATTCACACAAACGATAACTGGCCAGACTCCTGCATCAGCAAAATGCAGCTGCACTGTATGGCTGACACTACAGGACATGTCCCTCTACTCAGGATAGGCATGCAGGGTAACGTGTGAAAGAGCCCACCAAGCCCTTCCCACTGTAGTAAACATGATAGGCAGTGCATGTCAGAGCCCCACAACCACTGACACATACCGAAGCACCTCCACCCCACGTGTGCACACCCTGCACTCTCACTCACAGTCTGGGAGACTAACCACAACATTAGGGCCGCCATAAAGTCTTGGGTACTGTGCAAGCACCCCGTCTACCAGGACCCCAAGCTCCTCACTGGTGAAGGGACTGGCACGGATCTTCTGAGTCCTCGACATCACAATGGACATGTGGCAGCAGCAACACATTGAGGGTGGCAGCCAGCAGTCCCTTGAGGCAGCAGGTGGAGGGTGGCAGCCAGCAGTCCCTTGAGGCAGCAGGTGGAGGGTGGCAGTCAGCAGTCCCTTGAGGCAGCAGGTGCAGGGTGGCAGCCAGCAGTCCCTTGAGGCAGCAGCAGCAGGTGCAGGGTGGCAGCCAGCAGTCCCTTGAGGCAGCAGGTGGAGGGTGGCAGCCAGCAGTCCCTTGAGGCAGCAGCAGCAGGTGCAGGGTGGCAGCCAGCAGTCCCTTGAGGCAGCAGCAGCAGGTGCAGGGTGGCAGCCAGCAGTCCCTTGAGGCAGCAGCAGCAGGTGGAGGGTTGTCAGTCAGCAGTCCCTGGTAGCTGTGGGAATGTGGTGCACCCTCCCACACATATATAGGCCCCTGGGGCTGTGTCAGTGGTCCCAGGATGCTGCAATTGGTGTACCAGGTCTGCCTCATTCAAATACATCCAATGTCCGCCTCCGCGGTGGCAGTGCACGCCTACCGCGATTTTCAAACTCGCATCAGGCTACCGCGAGGCTGCTTCCCATTGGCTGCAAGGGCATGGTCCATGCCGGTGACACACCATAGGGTGCATGTGCGCGCTACCGCAGTGGTGCATCTTTTGAATGCCTCCAGTGACCGCCTCCGCGGGGGTGGTGCACGCCTACCGTGAATTTCAAACTCGCATCAGGCTACTGCGAGGCTGCTTCCCATTGGCTGCAAGGGCATGGTCCATGCCGGTGACACACCTCAGGGGCCAGGCGGTAGGCACCGCCATATGTCTGCCAGTCAGTGCCTGGAGTGACCGTGATTTGGGTAGCGGTGCATGGTGACCGCTATTGTCACATATATATCTGGCGGTGTCACCCGCGATCGTGCCTGGGTTATGGGCGGTGCCACACCACAGGGGCCAGGCGGTAGGCACCGCCATATGTCTGCCAGACAGTGCCTGGAGTGACCGTGATTTGGGTAGCGGTGCATGGTGACTGCTATTGTCACATACATATCTGGCGGTGTCACCCGCGATCGTGCCTGGGTTATGGGTGGTGCCACACCACAGGGGCCAGGCAGTAGGCACCGCCATATGTCTGCCAGACAGTGCCTGCAGTGACCGTGATTTGGGTAGCGGTGCATGGTGACCGCCATTGTCACATACATATCTGGCGGTGTCACCCGCGATCGTGCCTGGGTTATGGGCGGTGCCACACCACAGGGGCCAGGCGGTAGGCACCGCCATATGTCTGCCAGACAGTGCCTGGAGTGACCGTGATTTGGGTAGCGATGCATGGTGACCGCTATTGTCACATACATATCTGGCGGTGTCACCCGCGATCGTGCCTGGGTTATGGGCGGTGCCACACCACAGGGGCCAGGCGGTAGGCACCACCATATATCTGCCAGACAGTGCCTGGAGTCAGCGTTAATGGAGTTGTGGAGTAGCTGTGCTGCACCTAACGTGTCCTCCAGCTCTCTGCATAGGCCAACATGTACAGTGCCCAGTATCTCAACAATTGAAGGGTCCTCATGAGGGCAAATGCACAAAAGGGACATGTCACTCCACGTCACCAACACATACCATATATGGGTCGCCAGTACATTGCATGGTCACATACACTCGCACATGTCACATGTGCTGTGTAATGAAATGTAGACTGTCCAGTTAATGTGTTGCATAGCATATGTAGATAATGGTCAATGTCTGTGTGTGCAATGTAACGCACACTGTCGTCTCATTTACTGAACTAGAGGCATCAGCAACTGGCACATTGTCCAATGCACATGCACACACGTGTCCCCCATGCTCAGCTGGTGGTCAGTGTATAGTTGAAGTGTGCCATGTGCAACCTGTTTTGGTAGGTGTATCAGGGCCAGCAACATGGTGTGTTCGGGTAGTATTGGAATTAGTGACATATGCTGGGGGTCATACTCACAGGTATGCACACTTATCTGTTAGTACATCACACTGTGCATGCGAATGAGCCGGAGGGGTGCACAGATAATTGCTGCTGGTAAGGGGACAGGTGTACGAGTAGTGTGCCTGATGTGTATCTACTTGTGAAGTGCCCTGTCGGTTAATGGTGCATGTTGTAAGACTTGGGAATGTGTCTGTTGAAAAATTTATGTGATGCACATTTCATGGTCTTCTGCATTGACATCTGTGCACTTTGATCTGTCCTAGGAGGAGGAGGCCCAATATCCATCGTCCGTTCACAGTCCTGGCAGACATGGAGAATGAGGATATAATCCGCAAATTCAAGCTGGACCGACAAACCCTGCAGAACCTATGTGCCATGTTGGAGCCCCACCTGCAGCCACGTCGGACATATCCAACAGCTTTCACCGCAACATCTAAGGTGATGGCATGCCTGCATTTCTTTGCAACAGGCTCATTCCAGCACACGGTCGCAAGTGCAGGTGGGATGTCACAGCCGATGTTCAGCATGGTGCTGAGGGATGTCCTGTCGGCCACGATGCTGTACAAAGACAGATATATCCATTTTCCCAGGGGGCCTGAGTTGGTGGCTGTGAAGGGCGATTTGTATGCCCTTGGACATATCCCCCATGTCATTGGTGCAATTGATTGCACACATGTTGGGCTTGTGCCACCACAGGCACGTGAACAGGTTTACCGCAATAGGAAGCATTCACACTCGGTAAATGTTCAGGTGGTGTGCCTGGCGGACATGATCATCTCCCACGTGTGTGCCAAGTTTCCTGGCTCAGCCCATGATGCCCACATCTTGCACAGCAGCATCGTTCCTCAGTTGATGGCCAATCTGCTTCCTGAGCATGCATGGCTTGTGGGTGAGTATGCAAAGCGGATTAGAGTGGTGTGTGTGTGACATGCTGTTGGGTTGCATTTTGGGACTGCAAGGTTAATCTGTGTCTCTCACACCCAGGTGACTCGGCATATCCGAACCGCCCGTGGTTGCTGAGCCCATTGCGGAACCCCGTCACGCCAGCTGATGTGCGATACAATGATGCCCATGGGAGGACACGGCGTGTGATAGAACGGACATTTGGTCTCCTAAAATCAAGATTTCGGTGCCTGGACCGTACTGGAGGTGCCCTTATGTACTCGCCAGGGAAGGTGTGTCAGATAGTGGTGGCTTGCTGCATGCTCCACAACCTGGCCATTCGCAAGGCAATACCCCTGATCCTGGATGACGATGATGAGCAGCCAAGGCCGCCGCCTGCAAATCAACCTGGATCCAGTGACGAGGGCAGTGGAGAGGAGGAAGCGGTCGACATGCGTCGACAGCTCATCACCCGCTACTTCACTTGAAGGTGAGTGACGATGTAGAAGGGACAAAATGGTCTGATGGTGTTGCTGTTGCTGTGTGGGTGTATGTGAGCTTGCTGACTGCAGCTTGGTGTTGACTCATTGCTGCCTGCCAATGTACGTGTGATTGGTTAGTGTGATACAGAATGTCTCTATGGTGACTGTTGCTCTGTGTAAAGTTTGTAGATCTGAGTACCTTGTTGACAAGTGTTGTGTGATGTGTGCAATGCCACACCCATACAAGTGACTCTTGTTCTGCGATTTTCCCTAGGTCCCTTCAGCATCTCACTTGTTACCTACATTCCATTCCCCTGGACCATGTCCTACACGGTGAAGGTTGCACATCCTGTATTAAAGACGGAGCAGACACAACAACATGTGTGTAAGGTGTATTTATTTACAACTGTGCCATGCGAGGGTGGAGAAAATGTGAAGGGGGGAATTGAAGAAGTGAGTTGACAGTCATGTTAGATGAGATACTTGAGTAGTCCCCACAATGATGTGGAGACCCAGTCCAACAGATAGATGCCATTCACATGGCAGTGTGGTGAAGGATAATCCAAAAGGTCAATGCAGTGGTGCAGTGGTCTGCCATCATGTCTGGCTCAGGGACTAGCGTTTGGCAGGTTCTTTGGCACGTGAGCCCCCCAGGTCTTTTCTTGGACGGCCCCTCTTGCGCTTGACTGGAGGGGCCACTGCTGCAGGGGCAGTGGTGTCTGAGGACTCACCCCCCTCTGTGGACGCAGGGGAGGATGATGAAGTGTCATCCTGCTGCCCAACAGGGGGAGGCGGAGGGGTAGAATGTTGCGCTTGCCTGTCCCTCAGAACCGCCACTAGCTGCCCCAAGAGGTCCACAATCTGTCCCATGCGTGTGTCCATGGACCTCAGCAGCAGGAGGTGCTCCCGAGATTCTTCCTCTAACCGGCCCATTCGTCCCTGGGCCTGTTGGTATGCCCCAAGGACTCTGTCGATGTGGCCCAGGGCTTCCGTCCCAGGATCAGTCCCCCTCTGCATGACCCTGTCCCGACCAGCTGCACTGCTGCCACGGTCCTGTCCGGTCCTCACATTGGCCCGCTGCATCCTCTCCCTGGCCTCCGCAGTTGATGTGGTGGGCTGCTCAACCCCTGGGGCAGGGAGGGTGTTGCGGACAGCTGTGGTGGTGGTGATGGTGGTGGTGGTAGTGGTTGACACACAGGCCGTGACAGCAGCTGTCAGAGGATGGTCAGGGGCTGCAGCTGATGTGGTTGGGGGGACAATGGGTGCCTGGGACTGGTTGCGTCCTGCCACACCAGATGGGCCAGAGTGGAGCTGCTCATCCAAGGAATCCAGGGAGTCCTCATCCAGTTGTCTCTGTTCCGGGGGAGGGACTGGCTCTGCAGGGTGGTGTCATCCTCTGCAGTGAGTTCTTGGTCACCTGTGGGTCAGATGAGAAATGGTCATTGTGTTGCACCCATCAAAGTTTGTGTTAGCAGTGTTACATCAACTGTTTGTACATCCAGCAGTTGTTCACTGTACAAATTTGCATTGACCGACATCCAGTGATGCATTACAAGCTGTTGTGGTACATGCATTACTTGTCCATATTGGGAGTTGTCAAGACATGACATGCACAATATAATTTTTTGACATTGACAGTCTCATGTTGGCATCCTGTTATTGATCAATCATATGTCATCCATGTAGGCCTATGTGTCACTTGTAGAGCCCTTGCAGCGGTTTACTCTGCACAGTGAGTGAGCATTGTAGTTTCATGCATACCTTTTCAATGTGGTGTAGATATCTGTATTTGCAATTCCAGACATGCTTAAGTTTGCTTTAATTAGATCCTAGGTGGTCTGGACCACTGCTACTGTCAGATGGCATATAGTGGTGTGCATGGTTGTGCTCAAAGTTCCATCTACATGTGTTTCAGTCATTCACACTTTGGTTGCTGTCACAGTTTCATTTTCTTAGGTGTGTGCACACTATAGTTGCCAATGCTATCTGGGTGTGCAGTTGTGCATTGAGAGGCCTGGTGTCCTATGCCAACATGTTTTTTTAAATGCATATCTGGCTGCATGTTGTGGCTGTTGATATGTTGTGTTTGCTGTGTTTTCCTTGTATTTGAGAGACCTCTCTGTGTGTGTGTATGATGAGGGCTTCCATCTTGGTCCAGTGTGGGACAAGTCAGCATGATATGTCCATATGCCAGTTCTTTTGAAGTGTACATTGCAATGACTGACACATGCATGTTGGTGCCAGGAAGTAATGGGTCTTGTGTGCTGGCGGTCAGGTGGGCCCGTGTGAGTTGTTGTGCAAGCTTCCCAGCCCCACACACCCCGACCTGTGAGATGCGGTTACCTACCTGTGAGTTGGGTGGGTAGCATACATTGCCTGCCACATGCTTCTTATTGGGGGTGTAGTGTCCCATCCTCCATAGTGATGTAACAGCATGCATGTTGCATTTTGTGGGACGGATAGCCAAACACACTACACCGTCTCACTATGAAGATGGCTAACTACCGTTTGAGGTGAAGGTGAGCAATGACATGGCTATGTGACTTGGTAGAAATCTTTGGATGGAATGTGCGTGTGGTGAGCATGATGTGTGTGTGGCTTTTTGTACCCATTGATTTCAGATTACATTTGGTCATGGGGTATAGCCCCCCATCACTGTTGTCCCAGCTATCTGGCTGTGGGGTTCACTCCCCCGACATTTGAAGGCACAATAGGGCAAGGGGTATAGTCTCGTAGCACAGTGGTGACGTACAGCAGGGTGAAGATCTCACCCAGCATACATTTCCACACTGTCATGGTTTCATGGTATTTGTGGACCTGAGAACATGAGCACAGTACTGGTGAAGCAGTTGTTCCAGGGCATCCATACACTAACATGTTGTGGTCAACAGTGGTGTGTGTGTGAGGTGTACTCAGCCCTGTGCAGACAATGTGTGCTTTTGGGGCCAGACTATACCAGCACTGTTCAGACAGACAGTGTGAGATGTGAACATTGTCAATGCATACACACATTGGTGGTCCAAACAAGACACCTTTGACAATTTAATTCAGACAAGGTGCTATTCTGCAATTCAGTGCAGCACTGTGGTAGCTGGGTGTGTTGCAGGACATTTGGAATGTGCTTAGTTTAGCATTGTGAGTCCCAGCTGCAGTGTAGTTTTTGGGTACACTGCACTTCCACTGTTTACATTGCAACACTGTGGTATGACATGGGTGATTTGCACTTTCCCATACAAACGGCCAGACACTGCTGCAGGGCAGCATGATCGTTGTTAGTGTTGCAGTGTGTGATGCCTGGCACAGTGTACACAATGTGGGTCAATTTTGAACAGAGACTTGTGCATGGTGACTACAACACAACTGTTTTGCATTATTTGTGTTGGTGACTGTGGACTAAGTGGCATGGTGTCATGTGCGGCTGCACAGACGTCACATGCCTATGAGTGGGACTAGTGCTCCATCCTGCTCAGCTGTGGGACAAGGGGGCCAGGTGGGAGTTGTAGTGCAGGCCTCCCTATTCCACAGACACCTCCCTGTAAAGATGGCTACCTACCTGTTAGGTGAGGGTGAAGCACACAATGGCTGAGGCATGCTTCTGGGTGGGGGGCAGTGCTCCATCCTGCTCAGCTGTGGGACAAGGGGGCCTGGTGGGAGTTGTAGTGCAGGCAGCATGTACACATGTACCCATGGTGATGTTGCTAACTACCTTTGGGGGCTTCAGGGGGAGTGTCTGTTGTATCTGTGAGAGATGTGTTGGGGGAGTGTTGTGCACATGAATGAATTTGAACCTAGGAGGTATTATTTTGTAATGGTGCAAGACAGTACATTTGTGTGATGTTAGGCATTTGTTTGTACTTACCAGCCTCCACTTCCCCGGGTATTCCTGAGAGACTCTCTGGATGTAGAATGCCAATCTCCTCCCATTCAGTGAATGTTTTGAGTGGAACGGGAAGGCCACTGCCTGTCCAGTGAGCCAGCTCATGGTTCTTGGCTCTCTTCTTTTTGACCACTGCCTTCAGATCGTGCCACCTCTTCACGATTTCATCTCTATTGCGTGGCACGGTCCCTACTGCATTGACCTTCTCTACTATCCTTCTCCACATGTGCGTCCTTGTTGCTAGTGGTGTCTGTTGGACCTGGTTACCAAACAATTGTGGTTCTACCCTGATTATCTCATCAACCATGACCCTCAACTCACTCTCAGTGAATTTGGGCATTCTCTGTGGTGACATGGTGTGTGATGTGTCAAGGTGTTTAGGGTGCAGGTTTGGAAGTGGTAGTGGTGGTTGTGATGTGTATGGTGTGTGCTGTGCAAAGGTGTTAGAGGTGCAGGTGTGGAAGTGGTGGAGGTGGTGGTGATGTGTGTGTGTTGTGCAGATTTGCCTCTCCTGTCATCTGTGGTGGATGTCCCCTCAGTTGTGGAGTTTTGCAAAGGATTGTGGTATGTTGGGGGCTGGATTTATACTGGTGTCTGTGGGTGTGTCAGGATGGGGTATTGGTAGCAGGTGTGGTGTGTGTGTGAACCTGGGATTTGTAGTTTTGGAGTTTACCATGGGGGTGTGTCTTTGGGCTGTTTTACCTACTTTTGGGTGCATGCCTTGTTTGGTTGGTGCACTTTGTGGCCATGTTGTGTTTTCTAGCGACCGCCATTTTTTTAACGGAGCGTCCGCAGTGGTGGCTCGGCTACGGCGCTTCCGCCGTCTCACTGATTCTTCAATGTTGTCGATCGCGGCGGTCGGAAACAGCGCACTGCACCGCGGGGATGTCGGGAATATCATAATTTTGAAGGCGGAGTCTCCGCTGTGGTTGCGGTCGTTTGGGCTGTTTCTGCTGCGAAACCGACCGCCGCGGACGGCTTTGGGCCTTCTCCGCAGGCGAACAGCGGTTTCTCGGGTCTCCTTGCCGCCGCGGTTGCATTTTTACCGCCGAGGATCCTAATCTAGCCGTCGGTTTTCCCGCGGTAGCGGCGGGCGGTGTTTTCCCGCTACCATGGCGGTCGGTTGTTTTTCCGTCCGCCATCGTAATGACCTCCATAATACTCTCACCTCTTGTCCCGCTGTACAGCGCGGTAAGTAGACATAATATCGAAATTTTAATATCGACATACATTAATATCGAGTTTAGTATATCGGTAGTATTAAATATCGATGTAATGTATATCGATGTTAAAAATATCGATTTTAAGTGTTGTACAAATATAAGTTTGTAATGTCGACTGTAAAAATATTGTTATGTTAAAATATCATTATTGTACTTTATTTTAATATATTTAGGTGCCGATTCCGATCTCGGCCGGTAGGGCTCCGAATCGGATTCGGCATTACCGGATCCGATTCGGAGCCCTGTGTCCCGACCGAGTCGGACGTGCGTCCGGGCGAGCGAGTACGATGCGAGCATACGTGAAATCGCCGACCGACTCGTTCGCGGGACCCGACCGCTCCGACCGACTCGCACGGACACGACTCGCACCGCGCAATGGAGATGTTCCCCGGCCGGGTAAGTACGATGCGCGCCTCGAGCAGTCCGACCGACTCGCGCCGTCCGGCTCGAAGGAGCAGTTGGAGCCGCACTTTGGGGGTCCGTGTCGGACCCCCCTGTATGCCTAGTCGCGCGAGTCGCACACAGGGGGGACCCATGGGTCCCCCCTACCTGTGCATGTATGGCACGACCCGCATCGACGCGTACGCGCTGTAGGGGGCGCCCTTGTTCGCTTCGCACCCATTGAGTCAATGGGAGCCCGCGTACGCGTTGTACGACCGGCTCCCATTGACTTCAATGGGAGTCCGACCGACTCGAGTCCGATTGCATGCAAACGCATCGTACTCGTTCGGTCGGACTGCTAGGGTCCGATTCGGTCGGAAATCTCTCCGGGTCCGGCTCGGTCGGAGAGATTTCCGGCCTGAATCGGAATCGGCCCCTTAATGTTTGTTTTGTGTATAATCATAGTTAGTTAATGTTATAAAAAAAAAAATTGTATAATATTTTTTAGTAGCGGGATGTTGGGTTAATAGGGGATAAGGGTGGGGAGTGTTTTAAAATAATTGATAATAAATTCTAATAAATTCGAAATTTTTATTTTAAAATAGAAAATATTGTTTTAGGAGCGGGATGTTGGGTTTATAGGGGATAAGGGTGGGGAGTGTTTTAAAATACTGTTCTTAAACTTTTAATAAATTCGAAATTTCAATTTATAATTTAGAAAAAATTGTTTTGAATTTAGAAATTGTTTTTTTAGGAGTGGGATGTTGGGTTAATAGGGATAAGGGTGGGGAGTGTTTTAAAATAATTGAATTTAAAATTTGATAAATTCGAAATTTAAAATTTAAAATTAGAATTTTTTTTTTTTAGGAGTGGGATGTTGGGTTTATAGGGGATAAGGGTGGGGAGTGTTTTAAAATAAATAAATGTATTTTTAAAAAAACTAGAAAAATAAAGATTTAAATTTGAAATATTTGATTTATGACATGAGTGGGAAGTTGGGTTTATAGGGGATAAGGGTGGGGAGTGTTTTAAAATAATTGAATTAAATATTTAATAGATTAGAAATTTAAAATCATAATATAGCAAATTTTATTTTTGAATTTAGAAATTAGTGTTTTATGATTTGGAAGTTGGGTTTATAGGGCATAAGGTGGGGGAGTAATTTACAAATATTTTTTAAATATTTATAAAATTAAATATTTTAATTTTTTTTATAAATAATTAATAAATATTATGTTTATAGTGTATATTTTTAATTAAAGAATTAATCAAATTAATGGTTCATTATTAATACTTAAATATTAAAAGGAAAAATTATGACATTGTATAATTTAAATTTATTAATTATTATATTTTTATGAAAATATGTTATACATTTATATAAATATGTATAACAATTTTTATTTTTTAAATTTATATATTTATTAATTAATTTTAAATAATTAAGTATTATGTATGGTATGTAGATAAAATATTATTCATATGTGAATTATAATATTTAGTAATAAATAAGAATATTTAAATGAATATTTTAAATATAATTATATCAATTTTATATGTTTAAAAATATTTTAAATAATTACAATATATAGTGTAAAAAATGATTAAATGAAATAATAAATAATAAAATTTTAATGTACAGTATCGTTAGTGATATTATATTATTTGTATTGAGAAAAGTAACTTAGATATGTTTAGTGTATGGCAACTGCTTTGACTTTATAGTAATTTGAGTGGGAATACTAAATTAATTAAGTTTAGTGTCCAACACCTACCCTGAATTAATGCTAACTGGAGTGGTAATAGTAAATTAATTAAGTTTAGTGTCCAGCACCTACTCTTATTTAATATTAACTGGAGTGGGAATAGTAAATTAATTAGGTTTAGTGTCCAGCACCTACCCTGAATTAATGCTAACTGGAGTGGGAATAGTAAATTAATTAAGTTTAGTGTCCAGCAGGGGGAGCTAGAGGGCGCCAGGCAAGATGGCTGCACCTTAGTGTAGCTCTGCCCGGCTGATCCTCCATCCGCCAATTATCCTGCTTTAATCGCTGCATCACGTTTGCTAAAACGACCGCCCTGCATGGCGAAACACCCCCGATTACAGTGGGGGCATCGCGAACTACTGGGGGCCATCGCCGCAAGCAGAAACCGGCTGGGAGAGGTCCGGACACCGTGAAGTCAAAATGGCAGCCGCCTTCGTCCTAGGGTGAGACGGTACGCAGGCCGGCGTGCTGGGCAACGAGGGCAAGCGGAAACCACTGCACTGTGTGCAGCGACTGATCGGTGTACGGATGCCTGTCCCGGTCTAGTTTTGCACTCCTCTGCTGTGGAGCCTTGTGACCCGTGAGTAGGGAGCTCGTCCATCCCCATGCCCCTACAAAGCTGCTGACAGAGTCGGAGCAGAGTGCGGAGATTTGCCAGAGTCGGTAGGGCCCAACGAGAGATCATGAGTACCACCGATGTGGGAGATTGGAGGTGCCTGCAGCAGGTTGCAGCAGGTTGCGGTGAGTGGGGCGTGGCCTTGCTTGGATCTGTAGCCGTGGCAGCAGGTGTGGGCCTAGGCGCTGGGCCGCGACCTGCGAGCTGCGGCTTGCGTGCACGGCGCGCGGAGAGCTGGGGCTGGCCTGACTCGGCGACACATTTGCGTCCTGCCTGGTGGTGCACATGAGGTCCGGCTGGAATTGCTGAGCGTTCCACTGTACTCGCCCTGCCGAAGTTAGCCTGAGCCCAATTTGTCTTTAACATTGCGGCCTCACCCTAATACGCCCGCATCAATCCTACGCTACTGGTCAGGAGACCCCTGGGCTCTGTGGTTTGTTGTGGGACTTACGATCTGGCGGAGCGGAGATCTCCAGCGTTCTGAGTTGGCACAGTCATATCTCCTGCTTGTATGCATACGTGGTGGGAGTCACTGGCTTGAGGTGGTGGAGCCAGTGGCGTTGCGGACTCTACTGGACTGTAGTTACTTGTTCTAAATCTCCTATTGGCAGGTGACCTACTGCCGGCTGGCGCAGCGGCATCTTACGCTCACCCCTGGAGTGGTGCCGCTTCGTCTTTGTGAGCACACGTGGTGGACTTATAACACTGTGGTGTCGGAAAGATAGTCACTGTGGGCCCCATTGGAACGCAGGTGCCTGATCATTGAGCCTGTCCGTTGGTGACCGTGACCGTGAGCGCTCCTAACCAGCTCAGCCCTACTGTATGGACTGCTGTCTTCAATTTGCCTTGCCTACCATATATTATGGGGAAAACTGACAAATCCCAGCCTCACCTCACGTTTTAGTCGCGAAAATGTAGCGAGGCGCAGCAAAAAGCAGCCTCTGATTCAGAGGCAGAAGTCCAGGGTGATGGCCCATCCACGTTATAAACTACGCTGTTGGCCATGCAGAAAAGCCTCCAATCCATAGAGGGGAACATGTCTGCCATAAACCACAGACTGGACCACATGTCTGCGCATCTAGAGAAGCAGAACATGAGAATGGGGGAGATCGAACAAAGGGTCTCCACCACGGAGGATGGTCTTAGTGAGGTCGCTGGCAAGGCACTCAGTATGGAGAAAGTCCTGGCGCTAATTGAAGCAAAGAACGAGGACTTGGATGCCCTGTCTCGACGAAACAACATTAGAATTACGGGCCTGCCGGAGTCCACACACACCGGTAAGATGGAGACATTTATCGAGCACCTGATCAAAGATATTTTCGGCCCAGAGAACCTGTCCACCATGTTCATTGTCGAGCGGGCCCATCGATCCCTGGCAGCGAGACCAGTACCGGGTGCTCCACCATGCCCTATAATTGCTCGGCTATTAAATTACAGGGACCGTGATGCCATTTTGAGATTGGCCAGAGAAAAGGGTGCCAATGACCACCAGGGGAATTTGTTGTCCTTCTTCCCTGACTTTACTGTCGCAGTCCAGTCGGCACGTCGGGAGTTTGGCACTGTGAAGAAATTTATGCAGTCGGAGGGCATCCCCCATGCCATGTTGTATCCTGCTCGCCTGTGTGTGGGCCAGGAGGGGGACTTTAAAATTTTTACCACCCCTAAGGCGGCGATGGTGTAATCAAAGAAACTGAAATGACGGCGACGCGAGGCCCCGGCTGAGCTTGACGAGGAAGAGCAGTAGACTGACTGTGTGGTGACAAACTGAGTTTTTTGTTTGCTATCCGAAATGTGGGACATGTCTTGAGTTCATGTATCAAGGTTCACTGTTCTTTGCAGTAGACCTGTTGCAGTGGGGTTACTTATTGTATGACAGACATATTTGATGCAATATGTTTACCTGTATGTTTATTCTATCCTAGCACAGGTACTAGACCTGATCAGCCACCTCCTACGCCTTGGGAGGCCGGTAGCAATCTGATGCCCCCATATGGGAGTTCCCCACACTATGCGAGCTGTTTGTTGTATCTGTTGGGGAATGTTTAATCAGGGAAGGGATGGCTTTGGCAAGTTGGGCACGCTGAAGTGGGAGGGGGGTTGGTGGGGTACGGTGGGGGGGTATGGTTGGCACTTTTTTATTGCACTATATATGAAACATGGCGACACATTACTGCAGTTAGGTCTCACAATTTTATTCCTATCTTGTTGCATGCAATATATGGGTGGTAATATAAGGTTACTTACCTGGAATGTGCGTGGCTTAAACAGTCCCAAGAAAATCTGCTCTGTAATGGCGTATCTGGATAGGATGGATGTCCAGGTAGCCTTTTTGCAGGAAACTCACCTCACGAAGCTCTCTGAGCCAAATGTAGGCACGAGGTGGGCTGGGGTGAAGGTGGCCTCCTCCTATTCCTCCTACTCTTGGGGGTGATGATTCTTGTTAAGAAGGGGGTTCCCTTTACGTTCCTTGGCTCGGAGACGGATGAGCAGGGCCGGTTGGTCCTAGTGCATGGCAAGCTTGGTGGTGTGAGTGTCCTGATGGTCAATGTCTATGGCCCGAATGTTGATGACCATCCCTTCTTTGCTGATGTGTGGCGCCGCATCTCTGGGTTCCCCCCTGCTGAAATCCTATGGGGGGGCGACTTTAACACCTGTCTGGATGTGAACATAGACAGAGTGGGGAGTGGGGCTGCATGACACAGACAGTCAACAGACGCTCTTTTGGGGCTGTTGGAGGCGGGGAATCTGCATGACATTTGGCGTTTGCGACACCCTGAGGCAAGAGAAAGTACCTTTATCTCCACTGCGCATGGCACGTGGTCCCGCTTGGGCTATTGGCTTCTGTCTGAGGTTGCATGCACCTGGGTGCTTGATGTCAGCCACTTGGCCAAGACGTTGTCTGATCACTCTCCTGTACTGCTTGAGATGCGGGTTCCCGAGTGTGAGAGGCCCCCATTCACGTGGCAATTGCGACAGGCGTCTCTGACAGACCCAGTTTTTAAATGCACGGTTGGCGAGGCAATTCGTAATTACTTCAAGGAAAATTAGGGCACTGTGGATAGCGCAGGGGTCCTTTGGGAAGCATTTAAAGTCACAATACGGGGTGTCTGTATTGGTGCGCAGGCTGGTGTTCTTAAGGATTTGCGTCGCAGAATCAGTAAGCTTGCTACGGAAATATCCACTCTGGAACGTGACTATGAACGGAACCCTGTCCCGGAAAAGCTTTCCGCGATACGGGATCTTGTGTCGGAGCACAATGAAACCGTGGACCAGGAGATGGTGCATAGGTCACGACAGATCACTGCTTGCTATTATGGGGAGGGGGGCAGGCCCAGCTGCTCGCTGGTGCAGAAAATGGCGGTGCCCCATAGCCAGGCGTACATCACTGAAATGTTGGACAGGCAGGGTGTGGCGCACTTCAGTACACCTGAGATCAGTAGGGTGGCGCTAGATTTCTACTCTGATCTCTATGGTGACCGCGCTCAGGTACCGGCAGCTGATATACACACCTACTTAGATGATGTTGCGCTGGGTTGGCTGTCAGTCGACCAGCGAAAGTATCTCAAACAACCTTTTGATGTGGAGGATGTCAAACTTGCTATTATGTCCCTCCCCACATGTAAGGCAGCGGGCCTCGATGGCCTCCCAAGTGAGTTTTACAAGGCCTATGCCGACGAATTAGCACCTAGGCTGCTGGACGTCTATGCGGAGGCATATGACTCGGGCACCCTTCCTCCCACACTTAAAGAGGCACTCATTGTCATGCTATTGAAACCAGACAAAGCAGCAAATATGTGTGACTCCTACAGACACCTTTCCATTATCAATATTGACGCCAACATTTTGGCGAAAATGATAGCCAGTAGACTCCAACCCCTTGTTCCCAACCTGGCACTCCCGGACCAGTCGCGATTTGAACCCACTAGATCAATGACGCATAATCTGCGCACTGTTTTTGCCACATTGCATTATTTCGAGTCGGATTTTCAGGCAGTGGCCGTGCTGCTTGACGCAGCTAAGGCGTTCAACTCTCTGCAGTGGGAGTATATGTTCACTGTACTGCTGCGAATGGGCCTGCCTCCGTTCTTCCTCAAGTGGATTCACCTACTGTATAATGCGCCAGAAGCACAGCTATGTGTGAATGGCTGGGTGTCTGAAGCGTTCCCTATCAAACGAGGCACACGGCAGGGATGCCCCCTGTCGCCAAGGCTTTTTGCACTCGCGCTGGAGCCCTTGGCCTGTAAGTTGCGCCAGAGGCATGCACAGGCAGCATTGCGTTTTCAACAGCGGCCCTTAGTGGTTTCAATGTACGCTGACGATATGCTCCTATATGTCCGCGAACCTGCTACGTATTTACCGGAATTACTACGCGAATATGCAAAGTTCGAACGATATTCAGGCCTAGGCATAAATTGGGCAAAGTCAACTGTGTTTCCGCTGACGGCCGGTACTCATGAGGTAGAAATGGACTTCCCGCTGACGTGGTCGGCTGACCCGGTGAGGTACTTGGGGATCTGGTTGCATAGAGATCCCGATGTGGTGATTACTACGAACTATGGCCGAGTCATTACTAAGATCACCGACCAAGCAACACGATGGGCTAACTTACCGCTTTCACTAGCGGATCTAATTGCAGTCACAAAAATGACGATCTTGCCCAAACTTCTCTATTTGTTCGTCAACATACCCATCCAACTGAATATCGCGTTGTTTAATACGCTTCAGTCGGCCCTGCTGACTTTTGTCTGGGGAAGCAAGAAGCCCAGATGTAGCTGGAATGTGCTGGTACAGCCGTTTGAGTGTGGGGGCTTTGAGGCTCCTGACATGCGGCTGTACTATTTGTGCGCGCAGGCGCAGTTTGCACATTTTTGGTACTTCCCACAGCAGTTTCAGCCGCATATTGCAGTTGAGGCAGATTCTGTGCTCCCGGTGCCACTGGTTGCTGCTGCACTGTTAGGCGTTGGTGGTGGGCCGCGGGCTGAAATTAACCCTGTTCAATGCACGGCGTGGGCATGGAAGACTCTTGCTAAGAGGGCTAAGAGCGCTACCGCTTGCTGCACACCCGGACATTACAGCGACTCAAGAGCAGGCTGCCTTGCATGTTCTGGGGAAGGCGGGGATTACTCAGCTAGGTGACCTATATAAGCGGGGCCAGTTCCGGTCGCTATCAGACCTGCAGGGTGGACATGACAAGGGTATGATGCTGGGGTTCACATATGTACGTGTATGGCAGGCGATCCGAACTATTTATCCTGACTATCAAGCAGAGCCGAGAACGCTGCTGGCACCGCAGGCGGTGCTAGCACGAGAAGAACGTAGGGGTCTGATGACTAAATTTTATGATGCGTCACTGAGGGAAGGGGACCTTATTAAAAATCCCTCCTACAACAAATGGAATACTGTATTAGGTGCCCCCTTGTCGCTAGATGCTTGGAAGTTTTGCTGTGCGCTGACTGGTCGCCTGACGGCGAATTGTAACCTCCGCATTTTACATTTCGAATACTTACATCAGTTATATTACACACCTCTTTAATTGCGAAGGTTTGGTTTGCAGGAGAGTGCATGCTGTGTGAGGTGTGGGCAGGATGATGCGGATTTTATGCATCTTGCATGGCACTGTGATGGAATACATGCGTTCTGGGTTAAGGTCACGAGAGTGCTTACTGATGTGCTGGAACCTGTGGTGTGTGGGCCTGACGTCTGCCTTCTGGGTTGGGTAAAGACTCTTAAGCCATGCAATCGGAGACTTGTAGCTGTTTCTACTTTGTTTGCCAAGCGGGCGGTGGCGCAATGCTGGGGTGCTAAAACTCTCCCGACCGTAACAAGGTGGGTCAGAGACTTGCTATATTGCAGGGAACAATTGGGAACCTACGCGGAGGAACTACCCGAGGCCTCGCGACTTAAGGACTTTTGGGCTCCACTCACGGGGTACCTACTTGGAAATCCTGATTTGCGGTAGACAGTTGTAATAATGTGCCGGCTATCTGAGTTGGTGGGAATGGGACTGCCCTTGAGGAAAGTTATTTGTCAAGATGTATAAGCTGCTCTGGGTTTCAGAATAATGCTCATAGTGCCGGGAAGGAGGGTTGGGAGGATGGAGGGTTTGTTCTTTGGGGGGTTGTTTAAAATGTAAAATGCTTGTAAGGATATATTGATACCACTGACTTGTTTGGTCCCACCTAACGGGCGTTGTATACTTTTTTTTACAAGCTACGCAATAAAAAAAAAATTATGTTGCAGAAGGAGGTAGACGATTTAATGCAAATAGATGAGGGCATCTTTGAGACTGCTTATCTCCTTACAGTCTCCTTTTCTGATGTTGAGAATGTGGAATCTGTATAAAATGTGATTATATATAAAAAATAAAATAAAAAAAGTTTAGTGTCCAGCACCTACCCTTATTTAATGCTAATTGGAGTGGGAATAGTCAATTAATTAATTTTAGTGTTCCGCACCTACCCTGACTTAATGCTAACTGGAGTGGGAATAGTAAATTAATTAAGTTTACCGTCCAGCATCTACCCTGACTTAATGCTAACTGGTTTTGGAATAGTAAACTAATTAATTTTAGTTTCCAGCACCTACCTTTATTTAATGCTAATTGGAGTGGGAATAGTCAATTAATTAAGATTAGTGTCCAGCACCTATCATGACTTAATGCTAACTGGAGTGGGAATGGTAAATTATTAAGTTTACTGTCCAGCACCTACCCTGACTTAATGCTAACTGGAGTGGGAATAGTAAATTAATTAAATTTAGTGTCCAGCACCTATCCAGACAATAAAAATTAGAGTGGAAATAGTAAATTAATTAAGTTTAGTGTCAAGCAACTACCCTGCCTTAATACTAACTGGAGTGGGAATAGTAAATTAATTAAGTTTAGTGTCCAGCACCTACCCTGACTTAATGCTAACTGGAGTGGGAATAGTAAATTAATTAAGTTTACTGTCCAGCACCTACCTTGACTTAATTCTAACTGGAGTGGGAATAGGAAATTAATTAAGTTTAGTGTCCAGCACCTACCATGACTTAATGCTAACTGGAGTGGGAATAGTAAATTAATTAAGTTTAGTGACCAGCACCTATCATGACTTAGCGCGCATTAGGATGCGTCCGCCATCCTGGGGTAAACCGGGACCGTCCACCATGTATGCGGTGGTCCCGCACACCGGATTAGGATGCGTCCACCACCATGGAGGACGGATCCTGCAGTTCAACATTGCGGCGGGTGCTGATGACAGCAGCACCCGCCGCGATGCAAAAATGCAGGGTGTTGCATTTTACAGACTACGTGGCAGGCACCACAGGGTGCCTGCCACGTGGTGCTGTGAAATGTAGGGGGGTACCATGGGTACCCCCCAGTGTACCCACACCTCACCCCAACAAGAGGGGGCCAGCAACGGGCCCCCGTTACAAATCTCCGCCAGCCTTTCCATGGCGGCATCGCCGCCATGGAAATGCTGTCTGCAGCCAGCATCCTAATTTGGTGGACGGTGCCTGCTAGGCACCGCCACCATTTAGGACTCATTGGGCTGTCCGCCGGGCAATCGTACCGATTGCCTGCGGCGGTTCAGTGGCGGACGGTCTTTGCGTCCGCCACTGTCCGTGTCTGGATACCCCCGCCATCGTAATGTGGCGGGGCAAAATCCACTTTGGATGGCGGACGGATCGCCACTGCACGACTGGCGGTGGCGGTCCTTCCGCCATCCTAGTAACCCCCTTAATGCTAACTGGAGTGGGAATAGTAAATTAATTAAGTTTAGTTTCAGGCACCTACCCTTATTTAATGCTAATTGGAGTGGGAATAGTCAATTAATTAAGTTTAGTGTTCAGCACCTACCCTGACTTAATGCTAACTGGAGTGGGAATAGTACATTAATTAAGTTTACTGTCCAGCATCTACCCTGCCTTAATGCAAACTGGTTTTGGAATAGTAAACTAATTAATTTTAGTTTCCAGCACCTACCTTTATTTAATGCTAATTGGAGTGGGAATAGTCAATTAATTAAGTTTAGTGTCCCGCACCTATCATGACTTAATGCTAACTGGAGTGGGGATGGTAAATTATTAAGTTTACTGTCCAGCACCTACCCTGACCTAATGCTAACTGGAGTGGGAATAGTAAATTAATTAAATTTAGTGTCCAGCACCTACCCAGACTTAATAAATGATAGAGTCGAAATAGTAAATTAATTAAGTTTAGTGTCAAGCAACTACCCTGACTTAATACTAGCTGGAGTGGGATTAGTAAATTAATTAAGTTTAGTGTCCAGCACCTACTCTGACTTAATGCTAACTGGAGTGGGAATAGTAAATTAATTAAGTTTAGTGTCCAGCACCTACCCTGACTTAATGCTAACTGGAGTGGGAATAGTAAATTAATTAAGTTTACTGTCCAGCATCTACCCTGACTTAATGCTAACTGGCTTGTGAATAGTAAATTAATTAAGTTTAGTGTCCAGCACCTACCTTTATTTAATGCTAATTTGAGTGGGAATAGTCAATTAATTAAGTTTAGTGTCCCGCACCTATCATGACTTAATGCTAACTGGAGTGGGGATGGTAAATTATTAAGTTTACTGTCCAGCACCTACCCTGACCTAATGCTAACTGGAGTGGGAATAGTAAATTAATTAAATTTAGTGTCCAGCACCTACCCAGACTTAATAAATGATAGAGTCGAAATAGTAAATTAATTAAGTTTAGTGTCAAGCAACTACCCTGACTTAATACTAGCTGGAGTGGGATTAGTAAATTAATTAAGTTTAGTGTCCAGCACCTACTCTGACTTAATGCTAACTGGAGTGGGAATAGTAAATTAATTAAGTTTAGTGTCCAGCACCTACCCTGACTTAATGCTAACTGGAGTGGGAATAGTAAATTAATTAAGTTTAGTGACCAGCACCTACACTAATTTAATATTAACTGGAGTGGGAACAGTAAATTAATTAAGTTTAGTGTCCAGCACCTATCATGACTTAGGGGGTCATTAGGATGCGTCCACCATCCTGGGGTAAACCGGGACTGTCCGCCATGTATGCGGTGGTCCCGCATACCGGATTAGGATGCGTCCGCAACCATGGAGGACGGATCCTGCAGTTCAACATTGCGGCGGGTGCTAATGACAGCAGCACCCGCCGCGATGCAAAAATGCCCGGTGTTGCATTTCACAGCACTACGTGGCAGGCACCACACGGTGCCTGCCACGTGGTGCTGTGAAATGTAGGGGGTACCATGGGTGCCCGCCAGTGCACCCACACCTCCCCCCAACAAGAGGGGGGCTAGCAACGTGCCCCCGTTACAAATCTACGCTAGCCTTTCCATGGCGGCATCGCCGCCATGGAAATGCTGTCTGCAGCCAGCATCCTAATTTGGTGGACGGTGCCTGCTAGGCACCGCCACCATTTAGGACTCATTGGGATGTCCGCCGGGCAATCGTACCGATTGCCTGTGGCGGTTCAGTGGCGGACGGTCTTTACATCCGCCACTGTCCGTGTCTGGATTCCCTCGCCATCGTAATGTGGCGGGGGCAAAATCCACTTTGGATAGCGGACGGATCGCCACCGCACGGCTGGTGGTGGCGGTCCTTCCGCCATCCTAATAACCCCTTAATGCTAACTGGAGTGGGAATAGTAAATTAATTAAGTTTAGTGTCCAGCACCTACCCTGACTTAATACTAACTGGAGTGGGAATAATACATTAATTAAGTTTACTGTCCAGCACCTACCCTGACTTAATGCTAACTGGAGTGGAAATAGTAAATTAATAAAGTTTAGTGTCCAGCACCTACCCAGACTTAATAAAAATTAGAGTGGAAATAGCAATTTAATTAAGTTTAGTGTTAAGCAACTACCCTGACTTAATACTAACTGGAGTGAGAATAGTAAATTATTTAAGTTTAGTGTCCAGCACCTACTCTGACTTAATGCTAACTGGAGTGGGAATAGTAAATTAATTAAATTTAGTGTCCAGCACCTACCCTGACTTAATGCTAACTGGAGTTGGAATAGTACATTAATTAAGTTTACTCTCCAGCATCTACCCTGACTTAATGCTAACTGGTTTGGGAGAAGTAAATTAATTAAGTTTAGTGTCCAGCACCACCTTTATTTAATGCTAATTGGAGTGGGGGAGTGGGAATTTTCAAATAATTTAGTTTAGTGTCCAGCACCTACCCTGACTTAATGCTAACTGGAGTGGGAATAGTAAATTAATGAAGTTTACTGTCCAGCACCTACCCTGACTTAATGCTAACTGGAGTTGAAATAGTAAATTAATTAAGTTTAGTGTCTAGCACCTACCCTGACTTAATGCTACCTGGAGTGGGAATAGTAAATTAATTAAGTTTAGTGACCAGCACAACCACTAATTTAATATTAACTGGAGTGTGAATAGTAAATTAATTAAGTATAGTGTCCAGCACCTATCATGACTTAATGCTAACTGGAGTGGGAGTAGTAAATTAATTAAGTTTAGTGTCCAGCACCTACCCTGACTTAATGCTAACTGGAGTGGGAATAGTACATTAATTAAGTTTAGTGTCCAGCACCTACCCTGACTTAATGCTAACTGGAGTGGGAATAGTAAATTAATTAAGTTTACTGTCCAGCATCTACCCTGACTTAATGCTAACTGGTTTTGGAATAGTAAACTAATTAATTTTAGTTTCCAGCACCTACCTTTATCTAATGCTAATTGGCGTGGGGATAGTCAATTAATTAAGTTTAGTGTCCAGCACCTATCATGACTTAATGCTAACTGGAGTGGGGATGGTAAATTATTAAGTTTACTGTCCAGCACCTACCCTGACCTAATGCTAACTAGAGTGGGAATAGTAAATTAATTAAATTTAGTGTCCAGCACCTACCCAGACTTAATAAATATTAGAGTGGAAATAGTAAATTAATTAAGTTTAGTGTCAAGCAACTACCCTGACTTAATACTAGCTGGAGTGGGAATAGAAAATGTATTAAGTTTAGTGTCCAGCACCTACTCTGATTTAATGCTAACTGAAGTGGGAATAGTAAATTAATTAAGTTTACTGTCCAGCATCTACCCTGACTTAATGCTAACTGGCTTGGGAATAGTAAATTAATTAAGTTTAGTGTCCAGCACCTACCTTTACTTAATGCTAATTGGAGTGGGAATAGTCAATTAATTAAGTTTAGTGTCCAGCACCTACCCTGATTTAATGCTAACTGGAGTGGGAATAGTAAATTAATTAAGTTTAGTGTCCAGCACATACCCTGACTTAATGCTAACTGGAGTGGGAATAGTAAATTAATTACGTTTAGTGACCAGCACCTACACTTATTTAATATTAACTGGAGTGGGAACAGTAAATTAATTAATTTTAGTGTCCAGCACCTATCATGACTTAGGGGGTCATTAGGATGCGTCCACCATCCTGGGGTAAACCGGGACCGTCCGCCATGTATGCGGTCGTCCCACACACCGGATTAGGATGCGTCCACCACCATGGAGGACGGATCCTGCAGTTCAACATTGCAGTGGGTGCTAATGACAGCAGCACCCGCCGCGATGCAAAAATGCTGGGTGTTGCATTTCACAGCACTACGTGGCAGGCACCACACGGTGCCTGCCACGTGGTGCTGTGAAATGTAGGGGGGTACCATGGGTACCCCCCAGTGCACCCACACCTCCCCCCAACAAGAGGGGGGCCGGCAACGTGCCCCCGTTACAAATCTCCGCCAGCCTTTCCATGGCGGCATCGCCGCCATGGAAATGCTGTCTGCAGCCAGCGTCCTAATTTGGTGGACGGTGCCTGCTAGGGACCGCCACCATTTAGGACTATTGGGCTGTCCGCCGGGCAATCGTACCGATTGCCTGCGGCGGTTCAGTGGCGGACGGTCTTTACATCCGCCACTGTCCGTGTCTGGATTCCCCCGCCATCGTAATGTGGGGGGGCAAAATCCACTTTGGATGGCGGACGGATCGCCACCGCACGGCTGGTGGTGGCGGTCCTTCCGCCATCCTAATAACCCCCTTAATGCTAACTGGAGTGGGAATAGTAAATTAATTAAGTTTAGTGTCCAGCACCTACCCTGACTTAATACTAACTGGAGTGGGAATAGTAAATTAATTAAGTTTACTGTCCAGCACCTACCCTGACTTAATGCTAACTGGAGTGGAATTAGTAAATTAAGTAAGTTTAGTGTCCAGCACCTACCCAGACTTAATAAAAATTAGAGTGGAAATAGCAATTTAATTAAGTTTAGTGTCAAGCAACTACCCTGACTTAATGCTAACTGGAGTTGGAATAGTAAATTAATTAAGTTTACTCTCCAGCATCTACCCTGACTTAATGCTAACTGGTTTGGGAGAAGTAAATTAATTAAATTTAGTGTCTGTCCGGCACCACCTTTATTTAATGCTAATTGGAGTGGGAATTTTCAATTAATTTAGTTTAGTGTCCAGCACCTACCCTGACTTAATGCTAACTGGAGTGGGAATAGTACATTAATTAAGATTAGTGTGCAGCACCTACCCTGACTTAATGCTAACTGGAGTGGGAATAGTAAATTAATTAAGTTTAGTGTCCAGCACCTACCCTGACTTAATGCTAACTGGAGTCTGAATAGGTAATTAATTAAGTTTCCTGTCCAGCACCTACCCAGACTTAATGCTAACTGGAGTGGGAATAGTAAATTAATTAAGTTAAGTGTCCTGCACCTACCCTGACTTAATGCTAACTGGAGTGGGAATAGTAAATAATTAAGTTTAGTGACCAGCACCTACCCTGACTTAATGCTAACTTGAGTGGGAATAGTAAATTAATTAAGTTTACTGTCCAGCATCTACCCTGACTTAATGCTAACTGGCTTGGGAATAGTAAATTAATTAAGTTTAGTGTCCAGCACCTACCTTTATTTAATGGTAATTGGAGTGGGAATAGTCAATTAATTAAGTTTAGTGTCCAACACCTACCCTGACTTAATGCTAACTGGTTTGGGAATAGTAAATTAATTAAGTTTAAAGTCCAGCACCTACCCTGACTTAATTCTAACTGGAGTGGGAATAGGAAATTAATTAATTTTAGTGTCCAGCACCTACCCTGACTTAATGCTAACTGGAGTGGGAATAGTAAATTAATTAAGTTTAGTGACCAGCACCTATCATGACTTAGCGGGTCATTAGGATGGGTCCGCCATCCTGGGGTAAACCGGGACCGTCCACCATGTATGCGGTGGTCCCGCACACTGGATTAGGATGCGTCCGCCACCATGGAGGACGGATCCTGCAGTTCAACATTGCGGCGGGTGCTGATGACAGCAGCACCCGCCGCGATGCAAAAATGTCGGGTGTTGCATTTCACAGCACTACGTGGCAGGCGCCACACGGTGCCTGCCACGTGGTGCTGTGAAATCCAGGGGGGTACCATGGGTACCCCCCAGTGCGCCCACAACTCCCCCCAACAAGAGGGGGGCCGGCAACGGGCCCCCGTTACAAATCTCCGCCAGCCTTTCCATGACGGCATCGCTGCCATCGAAATGCTGTCTGCAGCCAGCATCCTAATTTGGTGGGCGGTGCCTGCTATGCACCGCCACCATTTAGGACTCATTGGGCTGTCCGCCTGGCAATCGTACCGATTGCCTGTGGCGGTTGAGTGGCGGACGGTCTTTGCGTCCGCCACTGTCCGTGTCTGGATTCCCCCAACATCGTAATGTGGCGGGGCAAAATCCACTTTGGATGGCGGACGGATCGCCACCGCACGGCTGGCGGTGGCGGTCCTTCCGCCATCCTAATAACCCCCTTAATGCTAATTGGAGTGGGAATAGTAAATTAATTAAGTTTAGTGTCCAGCACCTACCCTTATTTAATGCTAATTGGAGTGGGAATAGACAATTAAGTTTAGTGTTTAGCACCTACCCTGAATTAATGCTAACTGGAGTGGGAATAGTAAATTAATTAAGTTTACTGTCCAGCATCTACCCTGACTTAATGCTAACTGGTTTTGGAATAGTAAACTAATTAATTTTAGTTTCCAGCACCTACCTTTAGTTAATGCTAATTGAAGTGGGAATAGTCAATTAATTAAGTTTAGTGCCCAGCACCTATCATGACTTAATGCTAACTGGAGTTGGAATGGCAAATTATTACGTTTACTGTCCAGCACCTACCCTGACTTAATGCTAACTGGAGTGGGAATAGTAAATTAATTAAATTTAGTGTCCAGCACCTACCCAGACTTAATAAAAATTAGAGTGGAAATAGTAAATTAATTAAGTTTAGTGTCAACCAACTACCATGACTTAATACTAGCTGGAGTGGGAATAGTAAATTAATTAAGTTTAGTGTCCAGCACCTACTCTGACTTAATGCTAACTGGAGTGGGAATAGTAAATTAATTAAGTTTAGTGTCCAGCACCTACACTGACTTAATACTAACTGGAGTGGGAATAGTAAATTAATTAAGTTTACTGTCCAGCATCTACCCTGACTTAATGCTAACTGGCTTGGGAATAATAAATTAATTAAGTTTAGTGTCCAGCACCTACCTTTATTTAATGCTAATTGGAGTGGGAATAGTCAATTAATTAAGTTTAGTGTCCAGCACTTACCCTGACTTAATGCTAACTGGAGTGAGAATAGTACATTAATTAAGTTTACTGTCCAGCACCTACCCTGACTTATTGCTAACTGGAGTGGGAATAGGAAATTAATTAAGTTTAGTGTCCAGCACCTACCCTGACTTAATGCTAACTGGAGTGGGAATAGTAAATTAATTAAGTTTAGTGACCAGCACCTACACTAATTTAATATTAACTGCAGTGGGAACAGTAAATTAATTAAGTTTAGTGTCCAGCACCTATCATGACTTAGGGGGTCATTAGGATGCGTCCGCCATCCTAGGGTAAACCGGGACCGTCCGCCATGTATGCAGCGGTCCCGCACACCGGATTAGGATGCGTCTGCCACCATGGAGGACGGATCCTGCAGTTCAACATTGCGGCGGGTGTTGATGACAGCAGCACCCGCCGCGATGCAAAAATGCTGGGTGTTGCATTTCACAGCACTACTTGGCAGGTACCACACGGTGCCTGCCACGTGGTGCTGTGAAATGTAGGGGGGTACCATGGGTACCCCCCAGTGAACCCACACCTCCCCCCAACAAGAGGGGGCCGGCAACAGGCCCCGTTACAAATCTCAGCCAGCCTTTCCATGGCGGCATTGCCGCCATGGAAATGCTGTCTGCAGCCAGCATCCCAATTTGGTGGACTGTGCCTGCTAGGCACCGCTACCATTTAGGACTCATTGAGCTGTCCGCCGGGCAATTGTACCGATTGCCTGCGGCGGTTCAGTGGCGGATGGTCTTTGCGTCCGCCACTGTCCGTGTCTGGATTCCCCCATCATCGTAATGTGGCGGGGGCAAAATCCACTTTGGATGGCGGACGGATCGCCACTGCACGGCTGGCGGTGGCGGTCCTCCCGCCATCCTAATAACCCCCTTAATGCTAACTGGAGTGGGAATAGTAAATTAATTAAGTTTAGTGACCAGCACCTATCATGACTTAGCGCGCATTAGGATGCGTCCGCCATCCTGGGGTAAACCGGGACTGTCCACCATGTATGCGGTGGTCCCGCACACTGCATTAGGATGCGTCCGCCACCATGGAGGACGGATCCTGCAGTTCAACTTTGCGGCGGGTGATGATGACAGCAGCACCCGCCGCGATGCAAAAATGCTGGGTGTTGCATTTCACAGCACTACGTGGCAGGCACCACACGGTGCCTGCCACATGGTGCTGTGAAATATAGGGGGGTACCATGGGTACCCCCCAGTGCACCTACACCTCCCCCCAACAAGAGGGGGGCCAGCAACGTCCCCCATTACAAATCTCCGCCAGGCTTTCCATGGCGGCATCGCCGCCATGGGAATGCTGTCTGCAGCCAGCATCCTAATTTGGTGGACGGTGCCTGCTAGGCACCACCACCATTCAGGACTCAATGGGCTGTCCGCCGGGCAATCGTACCGATTGCTTGCGGCGGATCAGTGGTGGATGGTCTTTGCGTCCGCCACTGTCCGTGTCTGGATTCCCCCACCATCGTAATGTGGCAGGGCAAAATCCACTTTGGATGGCGGACGGATCGCCACCGCACGGCTGGCTGTGGCGGTCCTTCCGCCATCCTAGTAACCCCCTTAATGCTAACTGGAGTGGGAATAGTAAATTAATTAAGTTTAGTGTCAGGCACCTACCCTTATGTAATGCTAATTGGAGTGGGAATAGTCAATTAATTAAGTTTAGTGTTCAGCACCTACCCTGAATTAATGCTAACTGGAGTGGGAATAGTAAATTAATTAAGTTTACTGTCCAGCATCTACCCTGACTTAATGCTAACTGGTTTTGGAATAGTAAACGATTTAATTTTAGTTTCCAGCACCTACCTTTATTTAATGCTAATTGGAGTGGGAATAGTCAATTAATTAAGTTTAGTGTCCAGCACCTATCATGACTTAATGCTAACTGGAGTGGGGATGGTAAATTATTAAGTTTACTGTCCAGCACCTACCCTGACCTAATGCTAACTGGAGTGGGAATAGTAAATTAATGAAATTTAGTGTCCAGCACCTACCCAGACTTAATAAATATTAGAGTGGAAATAGTAAATTAATTAAGTTTAGTGTCAAGCAACTACACTGACTTAATGCTAACTGGAGTGGGAATAGTAAATTAATTAAGTTTAGTGTCCAGCACCTACCCTGACTTAATGCTAACTGGAGTGGGAAAAGTAAATTAATTAAGTTTACTGTCCAGCATCTACCCTGACTTAATGCTAACTGGCTTGGGAATGGTAAATTAATTAAGTTTAGTGTCCAGCACCTACCTTTATTTAATGCTAATTGGAGTGGGAATAGTCAATTAATTAAGTTTAGTGTCCAGCACCTACCCTGACTTAATGCTAACTGGAGTGGGAATAGTAAATTAATTAAGTTTAGTGTCCAGCACCTACCCTGACTTAATGCTAACTGGAGTGGGAATAGTAAATTAATTAAGTTTAGTGACCAGCACCTACACTAATTTAATATTAACTGTAGTGGGAACAGTAAATTAATTAAGTTTAGTGTCCAGCACCTATCATGACTTAGGGGGTCATTAGGATGCGTCCACCATCCTGGGGTAAACCGGGACCGTCCGCCATTTATGCGGTGGTCCCGCACACTGGATTAGGATGCGTCCGCCACCATGGAGGACGGATCCTGCAGTTCAACATTGCGGCGGGTGCTAATGACAGCAGCACCCGCCACGATGCAAAAATGCCGGGTGTTCCATTTCACAGCACTACGTGGCAGGCACCACACGGTGCCTGCCATGTTGTGCTGTGAAATGTAGGGGGTACCATGGGTACCCCCCAGTGCACCCACACCTCCCCCCAACAAGAGGGGGGCCGGCAACGTGCCCCCGTTACAAATCTCCACCAGCCTTCCCATGGCGGCATCGCCGCCATGTAAATGCTGTCTGCAGCCAGCATCCTAATTTGGTGGACGGTGCCTGCTAGGCACCGCCACCATTTAGGACTCATTGGGCTGTCCGCCGGGCAATCGTACCGATTGCCTGCGGCGGTTCAGTGGCGGACGGTCTTTACATCTGCCACTGTCTGTGTCTGGATTCCCCGCCATCGTAATGTGGCGGGGGCAAAATCCAATTTGGATGGCGGACGGATCGCCACCGCACGGCTGGTGGAGGCGGTCCTTCCGCCATCCTAATATCCCCTTAATGCTAACTGGAGTGGGAATAGTAAATTAATTAAGTTTAGTGTCCAGCACCTTTCATGACTTAATACTAACTGGAGTGGGAATAGTAAATTAATTAAGTTTAGTGTCCAGCACCTACCCTGACTTAATGCTAACTGGAGTGGAAATAGTAAATTAAGTAAGTTTAGTGTCCAGCACCTACCCAGACTTAATACTAACTGGAGAGGGAATAATAAACTAATTAAGTTTAGTGTCCAGCACCTACCCTGACTTAATGCCTACGGGAGTGGGAATAGTAAATTAATTAAGATTAGTGTCCAGCATCTACCCTGACTTAATGCTAACTGGAGTGGGAATAGTAAATTCATTAAGTTTAGTGTCCAGCACCTACACTGACTTAATACTAACTGGAGTGGGAATAGTAAATTAATTAAGTTTACTGTCCAGCATCTACCCTGACTTAATGCTAACTGGCTTGGGAATAATAAATTAATTAAGTTTAGTGTCCAGCACCTACCTTTATTTAATGCTAATTGGAGTGGGAATAGTCAATTAATTAAGTTTAGTGTCCAGCACTTACCCTGACTTAATGCTAACTGGAGTGGGAATAGTACATTAATTAAGTTTACTGTCCAGCACCTACCCTGACTTAATGCTAACTGGAGTGGGAATAGGAAATTAATTAAGTTTAGTGTCCAGCACCTACCCTGACTTAATGCTAACTGGAGTGGGAATAGTAAATTAATTAAGTTTAGTGACCAGCACCTACACTAATTTAATATTAACTGCAGTGGGAACAGTAAATTAATTAAGTTTAGTGTCCAGCACCTATCATGACTTAGGGGGTCATTAGGATGCGTCCGCCATCCTAGGGTAAACCGGGACCGTCCGCCATGTATGCAGCGGTCCCGCACACCGGATTAGGATGCGTCTGCCACCATGGAGGACGGATCCTGCAGTTCAACATTGCGGCGGGTGTTGATGACAGCAGCACCCGCCGCGATGCAAAAATGCTGGGTGTTGCATTTCACAGCACTACTTGGCAGGTACCACACGGTGCCTGCCACGTGGTGCTGTGAAATGTAGGGGGGTACCATGGGTACCCCCCAGTGAACCCACACCTCCCCCCAACAAGAGGGGGCCGGCAACAGGCCCCGTTACAAATCTCAGCCAGCCTTTCCATGGCGGCATTGCCGCCATGGAAATGCTGTCTGCAGCCAGCATCCCAATTTGGTGGACTGTGCCTGCTAGGCACCGCTACCATTTAGGACTCATTGGGCTGTCCGCCGGGCAATTGTACCGATTGCCTGCGGCGGTTCAGTGGCGGATGGTCTTTGCGTCCGCCACTGTCCGTGTCTGGATTCCCCCATCATCGTAATGTGGCGGGGGCAAAATCCACTTTGGATGGCGGACGGATCGCCACTGCACGGCTGGCGGTGGCGGTCCTCCCGCCATCCTAATAACCCCCTTAATGCTAACTGGAGTGGGAATAGTAAATTAATTAAGTTTAGTGACCAGCACCTATCATGACTTAGCGCGCATTAGGATGCGTCCGCCATCCTGGGGTAAACCGGGACTGTCCACCATGTATGCGGTGGTCCCGCACACTGGATTAGGATGCGTCCGCCACCATGGAGGACGGATCCTGCAGTTCAACTTTGCGGCGGGTGATGATGACAGCAGCACCCGCCGCGATGCAAAAATGCTGGGTGTTGCATTTCACAGCACTACGTGGCAGGCACCACACGGTGCCTGCCACATGGTGCTGTGAAATATAGGGGGGTACCATGGGTACCCCCCAGTGCACCCCCACCTCCCCCCAACAAGAGGGGGGCCAGCAACGTCCCCCATTACAAATCTCCGCCAGGCTTTCCATGGCGGCATCGCCGCCATGGGAATGCTGTCTGCAGCCAGCATCCTAATTTGGTGGACGGTGCCTGCTAGGCACCACCACCATTCAGGACTCAATGGGCTGTCCGCCGGGCAATCGTACCGATTGCTTGCGGCAGATCAGTGGTGGACGGTCTTTGCGTCCGCCACTGTCCGTGTCTGGATTCCCCCACCATCGTAATGTGGCAGGGCAAAATCCACTTTGGATGGCGGACGGATCGCCACCGCACGGCTGGCTGTGGCGGTCCTTCCGCCATCCTAGTAACCCCCTTAATGCTAACTGGAGTGGGAATAGTAAATTAATTAAGTTTAGTGTCAGGCACCTACCCTTATGTAATGCTAATTGGAGTGGGGAATAGTCAATTAATTAAGTTTAGTGTTCAGCACCTACCCTGAATTAATGCTAACTGGAGTGGGAATAGTAAATTAATTAAGTTTACTGTCCAGCATCTACCCTGACTTAATGCTAACTGGTTTTGGAATAGTAAACGATTTAATTTTAGTTTCCAGCACCTACCTTTATTTAATGCTAATTGGAGTGGGAATAGTCAATTAATTAAGTTTAGTGTCCAGCACCTATCATGACTTAATGCTAACTGGAGTGGGGATGGTAAATTATTAAGTTTACTGTCCAGCACCTACCCTGACCTAATGCTAACTGGAGTGGGAATAGTAAATTAATTAAATTTAGTGTCCAGCACCTACCCAGACTAAATAAATATTAGAGTGGAAATAGTAAATTAATTAAGTTTAGTGTCAAGCAACTACACTGACTTAATGCTAACTGGAGTGGGAATAGTAAATTAATTAAGTTTAGTGTCCAGCACCTACCCTGACTTAATGCTAACTGGAGTGGGAATAGTAAATTAATTAAGTTTACTGTCCAGCATCTACCCTGACTTAATGCTAACTGGCTTGGGAATGGTAAATTAATTAAGTTTAGTGTCCAGCACCTACCTTTATTTAATGCTAATTGGAGTGGGAATAGTCAATTAATTAAGTTTAGTGTCCAGCACCTACCCTGACTTAATGCTAACTGGAGTGGGAATAGTAAATTAATTAAGTTTAGTGTCCAGCACCTACCCTGACTTAATGCTAACTGGAGTGGGAATAGTAAATTAATTAAGTTTAGTGACCAGCACCTACACTAATTTAATATTAACTGTAGTGGGAACAGTAAATTAATTAAGTTTAGTGTCCAGCACCTATCATGACTTAGGGGGTCATTAGGATGCGTCCACCATCCTGGGGTAAACCGGGACCGTCCGCCATTTATGCGGTGGTCCCGCACACTGGATTAGGATGCGTCCGCCACCATGGAGGACGGATCCTGCAGTTCAACATTGCGGCGGGTGCTAATGACAGCAGCACCCGCCACGATGCAAAAATGCCGGGTGTTCCATTTCACAGCACTACGTGGCAGGCACCACACGGTGCCTGCCATGTTGTGCTGTGAAATGTAGGGGGGTACCATGGGTACCCCCCAGTGCACCCACACCTCCCCCCAACAAGAGGGGGGCCGGCAACGTGCCCCCGTTACAAATCTCCACCAGCCTTCCCATGGCGGCATCGCCGCCATGTAAATGCTGTCTGCAGCCAGCATCCTAATTTGGTGGACGGTGCCTGCTAGGCACCGCCACCATTTAGGACTCATTGGGCTGTCCGCCGGGCAATCGTACCGATTGCCTGCGGCGGTTCAGTGGCGGACGGTCTTTACATCTGCCACTGTCCGTGTCTGGATTCCCCCGCCATCGTAATGTGGCGGGGGCAAAATCCAATTTGGATGGCGGACGGATCGCCACCGCACGGCTGGTGGAGGCGGTCCTTCCGCCATCCTAATATCCCCCTTAATGCTAACTGGAGTGGGAATAGTAAATTAATTAAGTTTAGTGTCCAGCACCTTTCATGACTTAATACTAACTGGAGTGGGAATAGTAAATTAATTAAGTTTAGTGTCCAGCACCTACCCTGACTTAATGCTAACTGGAGTGGAAATAGTAAATTAAGTAAGTTTAGTGTCCAGCACCTACCCAGACTTAATACTAACTGGAGAGGGAATAATAAACTAATTAAGTTTAGTGTCCAGCACCTACCCTGACTTAATGCCTACGGGAGTGGGAATAGTAAATTAATTAAGATTAGTGTCCAGCATCTACCCTGACTTAATGCTAACTGGAGTGGGAATAGTAAATTAATTAAGTTTAGTGTCCAGCACCTACCCTGACTTAATGCTAACTGGAGTGGGAATAGTAAATTAATTAAGATTAGTGTCCAGCTTCTACCCTGACTTAATGCTAACTGGAGTGGGAATAGTCAATTAATTAAGTTTAGTGTCCAGCACCTACCCTGACTTAATGCTAACTGGAGTCTGAATAGTTAATTAATTAAGTTTAGTGTCCAGCATCTACCCTGACTTAATGCTAACTGGAGTGGGAATAGTCAATTAATTAAGTTTAGTGTCCAGCACCTACCCTGACTTAATGCTAACTGGAGTCTGAATAGTTAATTAATTAATTTTAGTGTCCAGCACCTACCCTGACTTAATGCTAACTGGAGTCTGAATAGTTAATTAATTAAGTTTACTGTCCAGCACCTACCCTGACTTAATGCTAACTGGAGTGGGAATAGTAAATTAATTAAGTTTACTGTCCAGCACCTACCCTGACTTAATGCTAACTGGAGTGGAAATAGTAAATTAAGTAAGTTTAGTGTCCAGCACCTACCCAGACTTAATACTAACTGGAGAGGGAATAATAAACTAATTAAGTTTAGTGTCCAGCACCTACCCTGACTTAATGCCTACGGGAGTGGGAATAGTAAATTAATTAAGATTAGTGTCCAGCATCTACCCTGACTTAATGCTAACTGGAGTGGGAATAGTAAATTAATTAAGTTTAGTGTCCAGCACCTACCCTGACTTAATGCTAACTGGAGTGGGAATAGTAAATTAATTAAGATTAGTGTCCAGCTTCTACCCTGACTTAATGCTAACTGGAGTGGGAATAGTCAATTAATTAAGTTTAGTGTCCAGCACCTACCCTGACTTAATGCTAACTGGAGTCTGAATAGTGAATTAATTAAGTTTAGTGTCCAGCATCTACCCTGACTTAATGCTAACTGGAGTGGGAATAGTCAATTAATTAAGTTTAGTGTCCAGCACCTACCCTGACTTAATGCTAACTGGAGTCTGAATAGTTAATTAATTAAGTTTAGTGTCCAGCACCTACCCTGACTTAATGCTAACTGGAGTCTGAATAGTTAATTAATTAAGTTTACTGTCCAGCACCTACCCTGACTTAATGCTAACTGGAGTGGGAATAGTAAATTAATTAAGTTTACTGTCCAGCACCTACCCTGACTTAATGCTAACTGGAGTGGGAATAGTTAATTAATTAAGTTTACTGTCCTGCACCTACCCTGACTTAATGCTAACTGGAGTGGGAATAGTAAATTCATTAAGATTAGTGTACAGCAACTACCCTGACTTAATGCTAACTGGAGTGGGAATAGTAAATTAATTAAGTTTAGTGTCCAGCACCTACCCTGACTTAATGCTAACTGGAGTCTGAATAGTTAATTAATTAAGTTTATTGTCCAGCACCTACCCTGACTTAATGCTAACTGGAGTGGGAATAGTAAATTAATTAAGTTAAGTGTCCTGCACCTACCCTGACTTAATGCTAACTGGAGTGGGAATAGTACATTCATTAAGTTTAGTGCCCAGCACCTACCATGACTTAATACTAACTTGAGTGGGAATAGTAAATTAATTAAGTTCAGTGACCAGCACCTACACTAATTTAATATTAACTGGAGTGGGAATAGTAAATTAATTATGTTTACTGTCCAGCACCTACCCTGACTTAATGCTAACTGGAGTGGGAATAGTAAATTAATTAGGTTTACTGTCCAGCACCTACCCTGACTTAATGCTAACTGGAGTGGAAATAGTAAATTAATTAAGTTTAGTGTCCAGCACCTACCCTGACTTAATGCTAACTGGAGTGGGAATAGTAAATTAATTAAGTTTAGTGACCAGCACCTACACTAATTTAATATTAACTGGAGTGGGAATAGTAAATTAATTAAGTTTAGTATCCAGCACCTATCATGACTTAATGCTAACTGGAGTGGGAATAGTAAATTAATTAAGTTTAGTGTCCAGCACCAACCCTGACTTAATGCTAACTGGAGTGGGAATAGTTAATAAATTAAGTTTACTGTCCAGCACCTACCCTGACTTAATGCTAACTGGAGTGGGAATAGTAAATTAATTAAGTTAAGTGTCCTGCACCTACCCTGTCTTAATGCTAACTGGAGTGAGAATAGTAAATTAATTAAGTTAAGTGTCCAGCATCTACCCTGAATTAATATTAACTGTAGAAGGAATAGTAATTAATATATATGTATTAATTTGTAAGGTTAAACAATTAATATAGATGGTAGTTGTAATATATATTAATTATAACATAATTAAAAATGATAATCATTATATATAGTTAATTAAAACATATTATTTAATATAGTATATTTCATAAAAACATAATTTTTAACATTAAATACCACTTTAATAAAATGATACACAAAAGAAGTAGACATTTTATTTTTTTATTGATGTTTATTTATTGTAAATTATTTTGCAATCAACAAAAAATATTTATTTTATTCAGTGCATACAATATAAATCAAGACATATAGATAAAAAATATATTTATTTTACAGACACAAAATATTTGGTACATATGTATATTTTTACATGTAATAATTATGTAAACAAATGTTTTTAACATTGGTAAATTTTCAATACAGTTATGTAAACTTTGTAACATAAAATAATGTCGTTTTACATTGGTTTAGAAACATTTGAGTAAAAAATATAATTATTAATAACAGTTGTTCATTTTAGTTTTGTATTGTGAACATTTGTTATTTAGTTACATATAATGTTCAGTTTTTAATAATATAACTGTTTTCACATTTATTTAATACATTTTCAATTTTATACCTTGTTACATTTTTAAACAAATAATAATACATTTTAATTAATATTATTAAGATATAAAATATTAATATTTTTAATTATTATATGGTTTAATTTTTATACATTTTTTTTATAAGTTTGACATTTTGTAAAAGTGTAATAAAATGATTACATGTTTTTAATCAACTTTGTATATAACTTGTAAATATATGGAATTATATTAATAATTATTATATGTTTAATAATATTTATTGTTATACTTTTACGTTTGAAAAATGTTAAATAAATTTAAACATATAACTTATAAATTGTAGTATTTTAATTAAACATTTTAGTAATTTATCTACAATGTAATAACATGTTTTTAAACAAAATACATTTATTTATTATGTTTAAACAGCCATATTTGTTTGGTACTTGTATTTTGTAACCGCTCACGTTTGTTTTGGGTTCATTCGAAGGGGACAAGTTCGCGGTTCGGAGCTGCGTCGCATGAAGGGAGGTAAGATTAATTTTCTTTATTTGAACTAAACTTTTAATTTAATTTGAAGGTAGTTAGGTTGTAGTTAGTGTGTGTAGTGTTAGGTTTTTGGAATTATGGTGTTTTTTATGTGTAAGTTAGCTTTTAGCGATTTATGTACCGTTATTTTTTTAGGCCTAGTTTAGAAAACTTAAAATATGTTAGAATATGTGTGAATATGGTGTGTATAATGTTTGAAAAAGTGCGATATTGTATATTATGTGTATATTTCTGTGGGTGGAAATGTTTGTGTTTTTTTACAGGTTTTGGTCGTGAGAAGTGGCGGTTACTAGAAGATTGCGTTTTTTTGATCAAGGAAGTGTGTATTAGTTTAAGTAACTAATAAATATTTTACACTTCCTTAATTTTTCGGGTTTTCATGGAGCGTTTCTTTTTTAAAACACTTTTTCAGGTTTTTTATGGTATATCGTTTGTGGACTTAAGGACGGAGGATCACTTTTTGAACAGTTGGATTTAAAAACATTTTGGGGTACTTTTTCGTTCTATTTGGATTATGATATACCTGGATTGTTTTACCAGAGTTGGGATTTTATTTCTACAGCTACGGAAATGGTAAGTTATTGTGGGAGGGAAATGTTAAGAGAGTTTGGGGCATATTCTCAAGAACGTGTGATAACCATCGCAAAAGTAACTTAACGCAACCTTCAACATCGCAGTCTATCGCGGGAAATTTACGCCGTGTTAACCAAGTATTCACAACACGGCGGTACCATGCGATAGTCTCCAGATAACGCGTCAACTGACCGCGTTAAAATCAACGCCACGCCGCAAAAATGCGAAACCCGAAGGCAAAAAAAGTTGCGATGAGGCCAATCGCGATACGAAAATCAGCGAAAACCAGATACAGGCCTGCAATTCACACGCGTCAGGCGGGAACAATCACCATAAAAGTAGAAAAAAAACAGACAAACAAATGCCAAACAACAGCGAAGCACAATGGACGTAGCCAGAGCAAGTACGGAGGAGAACCAGAATCCCACAAGCCCCCCGGAGGACCATCTTGGGACTTCGGGGTCAGGGAAGGGCAAGGACAAGAAGAGTAGGAAGAAGCGGTTCAGTGCGCAGGAAAACAGGATCCTGATAACGGAGGTGACAGAACACAATCAACAACTGTTCGTCACCTCCACTGTGTCATTGGCAACAAAAAATGGACTATGGCAGTCCATCGTGGACAAGGTGACTGCAGTCGGAGTGCTGAAGAGGACAATGGACGGGGTCAAGAGTCGCTGGAATGATGTCAAGCGCAAAACCAAGCTGAAACTCGCCAACAACCTGAAGGCAGCAATGCAGACGGGAGGTGGGACCCCAGCGCCACAGGAGGAGCTGGACGACATGGAGGAAATGGTGTCCACAGTCATCAGTGGGGAGACGTTGGCAGGAGTTGGGGCCCTGGACACTGCTCAACAGGACCCGACACATCAGCAACAGGGTGAGTAACGACCAGGGCCTGGGGGGACGGGGGAGATGGGCACAATGGCACACATGCACAATTGAGTTGAGCACATCTGCGGACAAACCATGCCCCAGAACACCAACTCCCACCAAGAGACCAATGTACCCAAGTATGCAACATGTCAGTGCTGTACAAGCACAGAAGTCAAAGGCACACCTCATGAAAGGGATAAGGGGCAGCAAAATCTGAGCTGCAGGGGCGACTCCCCCAAAATGCAGCACACACATCACATGCAGAGCACATCTACATTGACAACGATGTGACACAATCCGCAAAACACCGACAACAGAACACAGGACACAACTGGTGCCGCTTGGGTGCAGACACTGGCCAATCACATTTGGCATTGCAGGAAAATGTGAGTTGATAATGTACAAGTACAAACACACACACATCTGTTGTCGAAATGTCCACTGTCCCCCATCAAATAGGCAGCTCCTCCCAAACAGCCACAATGTACCCAGTCATGCTGTCTGTATGAAAACATGTACAATGTGACAACATACATGTGGACACATTGTTAAACTGCATTTCCCCTTCACATTGCAGAGGGAGAATCAACACCTCCTGCAGAGCAGCCCGACCCTCTCTTCTCTGGAGACAAAGAGGACCACTACAGCTTCGACTCTGACACCCTCCAACTGCTCGTGGACAGCCTACGCAGCCCACTTCCAGGAGCTGGGCAGCCCAGCTGCTATGAGGAGACCCCACCCCCTGCACAGACCACACAGCAGGTAGCACCCACCAACACTGCTGCCTCCCAGGACCCCCACAAAGAACACATGGCCTTCCAATGCCCTGTTTTGGGGTGCCAGGAGAATCTGGCTGAACAGGTGCGGGTGGGCTTCGACCGCATGGCAGACAAACTAGATGCCATACATGGGTGTCTAAGTCCCATCAGGGACCACTCACGGTCCCTAACGGACACCCACAGTCCGCTCCATTCTCTCCAATGGACCATGCTGACATCGCTGGAGCCCTCACTCAGAGAATAGTACAACTGTCCAGTCAGAGTGGCTCTAGCGATGTCACACAGGAGTTGGGAAACATGCGGAGGTTAATGGAGACCCTGGAGCGGGCGAATGCGGAACGAGCAGCTGCCACGGCTGCACACCAGCAAGAGGTAGCTGGGTTCCTCAATGACCTCAGGACCATCCTCATGGCATTGCTGCCACAAGGCCTGGCACGGATGCATGCTGCTGCCACCACTCCATCCATATCTCCACCCCCTGAAGTGTCAGTGCCACACAGTGCGGCAGACCTTCCACCTCCGGCCACTGATGTGTCACTGCCACACAGTGCTGGAGACAGAACACCACCACCCACACGTGAGGCACATGAAACAGCAGAGAACAAAGATGTGGATGATTCTGCCCTCATGGTAAGAAGGACGCAGCAGCATGCATCTCATCCATAGGTCCGGCTTCAGCTTGGTACTGCCCTCTGCATCATCACCTTCCACTGTCCCCCGATGCACTCTGCGACACTCACCTTGGACCTCGACATGGACTGCCATATGCTGTTTGATCGCCATTGACACAGCAATCAGACTGAGGACTGAACTCTTCCTCTTCCTTTGGACTTGTCATTCCCTGAAGGACCCTGGCTGGCCCTCCATGGGACAACATCGTCATGTGGGGTTTGCATGGCCCTGTACTGCTCCAGATGCAACACTCCACTGAATGTGCATTAAACATTCATATTCACACAGATGTGTCATGTCTATGGTCTTTCAAGTGTGGAAGTATGGATGAATGTAGGCTCACTGGACTCCTCTTACATTCATGTGGCTCATGTCGTAGAACAGGGGTCACAGGGTGACAAATTGCCCAATGCGGTCCGGGTGGCACTGACACAACAACAGGGACACACGCATGAGTTACTTCCTTGTCCAGCCCAGTACTGAACCACGCCCAGGGCCCCGGGGTCATTTACAAATCCTTACGCTGGACTGGCATACGCCAGGCCAGCCCACTCCGCTTACACTCACAGGGGGGGACGGCAACGCTACATGTCCCATGTCTTTCCTGTAGTGATCTGCTGCTCACAGGTCTAGTTGTCAGCATGCCACAGCCACTCCCTCACGGCTGGTTTACACCCACACCACACCACACCCATCCAGCACACGCGTCACAGGACATGTGACCCTGCCAATAAAAAGGGCTGGGTGCACATGCTCGACGCCTTTTCCACTCTCTATCTGGGTGCATCCGTGTGGTGTTAATGTAGGCATGAGGGCCTCGGGCCCTGCAACATCACATTCCCCAGGACCGGAGGTGACATGATGCTGTCCGCAACACGATACCCAATCATACAGGGTCCATGCCTTTGGGACACAGACTTGGTGGCACCGGATACATTGCAGTCGGCACAGGCACACCGCACGGGACGGTGACTTTGGGTGCACTGAGGTAGGGGCACCTTAAGTGCTGAGCGGGTGTGCAGCCTGCGATGATGCCCCGTCCCGGTCGTCCGGACTGCTCAGGATTTGTGTGCCCTGCTGGACCGCAGTGTAGGCCAGAGCCAGCGGGCAGCGTGGGCCTACCGCTATGTGGCGTCGCATCCCGGATCATAGAGTTAGAGGCACCTCAAGGGCTGAGCGGGTGTGCAGCCTGCGATGATGCCGGGTGCACTGGTATGTCCTCTGCCATGGCGAAATCAAGACCCAGAATCATATGTGAGACCTGGTGGCCTGTGGAGTGGGGCTGCATGATGTGGAGGGTGCCATGTCCGCGGGCCCCGTGCATGTGGCTTGCAGTGGCACGTGGTGGGCCCTCATTGCTACACGCCAAGGTCAGAAGGTGAGCAGTGAGGCCTGGGTGCGCAGGGGCAGGCATGCACCGCTGGGCGGCGGGAGGGGCTGGGGTACATCTGCCTGGGTGCGCAGGGGTGGACAGGCGATGATGTCTTGTGCAATTGTATGCACTTTGCCATTCATGTATCTGGACTCTGTTTCAGATGACGGAACTGTTTCAGATGTGTGACCTGGTGAACTGCACTACATACCACCACATGGTTGGAGACACACCGGTGGCAGCAGGTGAGCAGTGTGGCCTGGGTGCGCATTGTCGGCACTCTCTCTCTCTCCCTGTCCATCTCTTCTGTTATCTGTGTCTCGCTCCCCCTCTCTGTCCGTCTTTCTCTTGCTCCCCCTCTCTGTCCGTCTTTCTCTCGCTCCCCCTCTCTGTCCGTCTTTCTCTCGCTCCCTCTCTTTCTCTCTCTCTCTCCTTCGCTCTCTCTCTGTCCTTTGATGTGCGCAAGACACACCTTCTCATCATGATTTTTGTCTTGCAGGCTGTGACCTACGGATTGTCCCGAGGGGAGCGGCCAAGTGTCTTCATTTCTGTTCTGTGTTTCTTTGAATACATTTTCATTTGTTACATCGAAGGTGTATGTGTGATGCTCATTTTTGTGATGACACATGCATGTCACCAGATGTGATTGTGCGACATCAGGCGGATTATTTGGTACATGATTCCGTGTAGTTGATGTGGCATGTATTTGGCTGAGGGGGGCCCGGGGAGGGGGGTCCTGGGGGTGGTGGAGGTGGGTGTTGTGGCCCTGTTGGGGCTCCGAGCTGCATGATCAGTGGCTCCATGGCATCTGTTGCCCTTCAGGTGTGGCTCTGGGCTGGGCTCCATTTTGTGGTGCAGGCTGTGGTCCGACTTTGCACCAGGTCAGAGCAGGTGTTAATTTCCTGCTGCTAACGCGCCTTATCGCCTGTTTTGTGGTCTTATCGCCGATCTGGCTGGTCGTTGAGAATGTTGCGGAGTGGTGTTTTCACGGCTTTTTGCAAGGGAACGCCTACTTTGCATCTCATTAGCGATAGTTGCGGGGGTCATCTGTGGCAATGTTTTTTGCTGCTGCTTTCGCGGGTGAACTGGTGTTATGGGCTGTTAACACCAGCGTGTGAATGGGGCGATAAATTTATCGCAACTTTGGCTGCGATAAAGTGCTGTTAACTCGGCGATAGCTCCTTGAGAATATGCCCCTTAGTGTTATTGTTGTTTATATTTCATATATTTAATTAATATGTCTATATATATATTTATTGTTTTAATAAAAATATATTAGACACATTCATTAATTTTGTGAAAATATAACAATTATATTTATGCATTTTAATTAATTTTACAGAAAAGTATTACATATTTTAAACTGGATTTTTAATTTATAGTAGGCTTTTTTCAATTATTTCTAAGTATTCTAGGCCTTTTGTTGTTGGATATAGTCTGACTTGATGTTGTAAGTATTCAAACATTTGTTTAGTTTGTTTGGATAGTTTAGGCCTGATTTGTGTTACAGATTGCTCCATTCTTAGCTGTTGGTAGCTCTGTTCTTTTTGGAGGGAGAGTAGGAGTTTGTGTAGAGTAGGTGGACCTCGTCCTGTTGTTGCTTGGAAGGCATTATGCCAACCTTCAACAGCATTGCATGTTTTTGCCTCTTGGTTTAGTGTGCTAAGGTATACATTCCACCATGGAATTTGGTATTTTGGCTGCCTTCTATGTCCTGATTCATGGGGTCTTCCCACCCAGGTATCTTCACAATAGTCTAGTAGGGGACTTAATTTTTGTTCGTGTTGCTGGTAGTAAGGACTTTCTATTAATAAGTTGTAATGTTCGGCCACATCAGTAACTGGGACGTAGGCCAGTGCTATAAGTTTTTTTATTTGTTATGCGAATTAACTGTTTGTCGCATATTCAACACTTAGGGGCTGATTACGATGGCGGGCAGAAAAGCATACCGACCACCGTGCTAGCGGGAAATTTCCACCCGCAGGTACCGCGCCAAAACCGCTGGCCAGATTAGGATGCACCGCCAGAAACTCCCTACCGCGGCGGTCGGATTCCAGGATTCAGAGGCGGAAAAGCTGAAAATCTGTCCGCGGCGGTCGGATTTGTTGCGGATAGGCCAAAGTCCGCCATTTCCCCAATGGTCTTGAACACATGGAGCTATCCGCAGTATTGCCACCGCCATCCCAGAATGGCCGGATTCTCCGCAGCGGTGTGATGGGCTGTTTGTGGCATCGTAATACAACCGGCGGTCGTAACTGCATTCCGCACGGCGGTCCCTCCCTATTGGCTCCATCCGCCACCGGTGCGGAAGGGGATTTCTGGCGGATCCCGAAACACCGCAGGGCTATCTTTGCCCATCGTAATACGGCGGACGCAAGGACTGCCGATGGAGTGCAAAAAAGGGCATTTTCCACCACCGCCAGCACCGCGGATGTGCTTTTGCCTGCCATCGTAATCAGCCCCTTAGTGTTGATTTCTGAAGGTGTCTCCATATACACTGATTGAAATGATAGTAGCAACCCTGAATTGATGTGTGTGGGTAGGATTTTAGAATTGCATTTATCATTGCCTGCTCAAAATCAATAATTATTTTCTGTGGAAAATAATTATTTGCTTCTTGTTTAATTTTAGTTAGTATTTCCATATATGTGGAGTTTTGTTTATTGGGTAGTAAGGCGTAGATAAAAGGGATGTTAGTGTTTTGATATAGGGCATGGACAGTGTATAATTGATAGAATAGTTTGGGACAAATTTTAAAAGTCTCGTCCATCATCCATGTTTCTGATTGTTGTAGTTTTATTAAATTATTTGCTGTTGCAAACATAATTATTCTTTTCTCTTTGGATTTGTTGTCATAAAGAACAAAGGGTTCTTCGTTATGAGTTATAGATAGTTCTGGGGGAATTACTACCTCCTCAAATGTTTTTGGGGCAGGTGTGGTTGTGGTTGTGGCTTTTTTTGTTCGAGCTATAGTTCCTTTTAATGAAGAAATAGAGGGCATTTGGCCAGTAGCATGTTGGGGTACTTTGGGCAGCATCTCCTTAAGTATTTGAGTTGTAGATTTTTGTGAGCTAGTACTGGCTTCTCTAATGTCGTCTAGGGCATTCCTAACCTTTATTTCAGTAACATTTGGGGGTGGTTATGCTCCCTTACATACAAAACTGTTGTTTCTCTAGTTGTTGCCCTCCCATAACACTTATTTGAATAGTACTTGTTACATTTCCAATTTACTTTAAGTCCACTTTGCTTTTCCTGGGTATAGACATACCCCATGTAGCATAACGAAAACTTTCCTTTCTGGGAAGTGATAAATTGGGCGCCTTCTGTCATTGTGATGTTTTAAATGCTATGAAAAATGTATATAAAAATTAATAAATGAATATTATACATGTTTTTTAATTAATACATACACATTGTTATTAATATACTTACAATGTTGATTTTGAGGTCGTTTTGAATGGAGATGTCCTTTCTTTGTTGGTTGAATTCTGTTTTGTGCTGATGTTTCTGTTGGTAGAGTAAAACATATTTTTAAATATTTTGTTAAATTGTATATGGTGTGGGGTGGGGGTTTGGGATGAAATTGGAGTTTGGTTGGGTGTTTTAGATAATTTTTAAAAAGCATTTTGCTGAATACTTACTTTATTTGTTAGATGATTTTAGAAGCTGGTCTGTAATTGTTTGGATGCTTTGAGAATACCCGGAGAGGAGACATAGATTGAAAAAAAAAATATATTAATTATTTGTGCATGATAAATAGTAGTTTTTGAAGATTAGCATTAGTGTTATATTATAAATGGCATTTTACTTACATTTTAAAATAGGATATAGATTTTTATTTAATGAAGTCCTTGCTTTGGCAGCAATCCGGCAGAGTTTCGTCTTCTTGATTCTTTTTGGTTTGATGTGTAAAATAAGAGTAATTTTTCTTTCTTTATATAGTGTTTAATTAATTGTTTGTTTAATGTGATTGGTTTATTTTTATATTGTGTGTATTTGCTTGGTTGATATTTATTGTTTTAATTGTTTTGGTAGTTGGTTTCCATATATGGAAAACGCTAATTAAGAGTCAGTTAGTGCTTTTTTTTTTAAACAGGTTGAATCCTTTAAATGTGTATTATAATCTATGTGATGTAAAATAATGTGTGTATATTATTTAAATATAATATTTAAATAGTTATTAATAGTGTAATTATGATTTAATGTTTTATAATATGTTTTATTTTTTTTAAATTGATTGTATTTGATTTATTTTGTATGCAGTGTATAATTATTGATTGAAATATATTTATGGAGTTAAGTTTTGTTTGTTTTATCTGTTTTTAAGTTGTCGATATTTTAAAAAAAACAATAATATTGCTGTCTATGTTATTGTGATCGATATTTTTGACATGTTGTATATTTTTAAACTATGTCCGATATTTTGAATAACGATATGTATGTGTTCGATAATAGTGTTATCGATATTATTGTTTGATGATATTTTGGTGTCGATAATAGTGTATTATTTTAATTAAGTATAGGTTATCGATATTAGTGTACTCAATATTTTTGTGTCGATAAAAATGTAGATCGATATTGTGTCTGTCGATATTATGTCAGTGATTCGTACAGCGCCAAGATGCCTCCAGGCAAAAGTTTGTGCTTAATAAATTCCTCATTTATTCATTCATTCATGTCTGGGAAGTGGATACCAGTGGCAACAGTTCTCGCTTTGGACAGATGATGACACTGGCTGCCCTCGAGGGTAAAGCCAAAGAAGTCATTAGTGCAGCAAGTTTAGTGGCACTGGGGTCCAAGAGTCTAATGGGGCCCAATGCTCCATACTAAGGATAGTTTTTAATAACAAACTGGGGCAGGTGGGTGACATTTTCCTTGCATGTACTACGATGCATGACACCATTGCTAAGCCACTGCACCAACTAATGATGCAGTAGACACCAAAGCAACCAACCCGTGCCCTGCCAAAACAGAAGGGACTGCTACATCCTAGATGCTGAGATCTGGGAAAAATTAAGTGGGAGATTTAAAAGAAGAAAACAAACAGGAAAAATGTAATTTTCTCATTACCTCTCGCATAAGCTCCCTTGGCTATATTCTTCACAAGACCTGCCAACCAGGAAGTATATCACTGACTTCTGTTCTCTGAACACAGGTCCAAACTCGGCATTCTATCAAAAGAGTAGCAGCCCACAGGCAGCAGGACACAAAACAGGCAAATAGTGTGTGGTGGTGGGCGGCAAAAGCTGCCACGCATTGGCTAGCAGAGTTTTTGCCGAACTTCGTGCTCCAAGCGAAGCGTGGAGTGGCTAAACTCTGCAAACTCCGCAGGAGTAGCGGAGGTTACTGCCCACCCCTAGGGCTGTAGCTGAAGACAGTTCCACGAGGCAGGATATCCCTTTGGTGAAGGACCACTGAAAAGCATTTGCTGCTGCAGAGAAGAATGTGATGGGAGAAGCTGCCAAGTCACTCTGACTGGAGATGCACCTCAGGCAGATAGGGGAGCAGGTTGGTCCCAGTCTCCTCCAATTTCTCAGAGCAGTTTTTAGCTGACAATTCCACACTTTTGGATTGTGGCTATCTGGGCACCTTTAGCACCACCTCCAAGGGTCTAGGACTTGAGGGGCACCCATGACTCACTCAGGCACGTTCAAGATGGAGGAAGACTTGTGTATCCCTGTGGCTCTGAACCGGTGGCCAACAAACTAGCCCATGTGAGTCAATCTGGAGGTCCTGGGACAGTTGAAGATCCATTTTTCCCCCAGGCAGAAGGTGGCAGAGCAGCAGGACAACAGGACAACAGGTCAGCATTCCAGCATGGAAGCAGTCCTTCAGAGCAGCAGTCCAGCAGAGGGGCAGTCCTTACAGCAGCACACCAGTCCTTCTTCCTGCCAGAGTTTCCAAAGGAGCAGTTCTGGAAAGTGTACAAGCTTCTAGACGGTGGCTTCGAAATGTATCAAGTGCATCAAATTTCATGCTTCCCCTGCAGTGGCTCCAAGCTGCTTGCAGTGACAATGTGAGGTTGTTAGACCCTTTCTGTGAAGGCAGAGCACAGTCTTTTCAGTTGCAAGTGGGACTGGGCTCATCTCCCCCTCACCCATTTCTGCCAGCAGATGGCCCATTCAGGCACATCTAATCCCTCTATTGTGTGACTGTCTGGGAGGAATTCACAAAGTTTGTCAGTTACAACCAGTCATGTGACCCAGGCCAGGCTACCGGCACAAAAGGGCTAAGGTCAGAAAAATGCCACCTTTCTAAAAGTGGCATTTTTAAAATTGTAATCAAAATACCCACTTTACCAATAAAGAGGGTTTATCATTACAATTCCATAGGCACCATATATGACATAGCAACCGACTCCCAATTGGAAATTACAGCTTATTAAACGTAATAAGGAATCCCCAATGTCATTCTATGGGAGGGGTATGCCTCACAATAGTGAAAAATGAATTTAAGATTTTTTTCACTGCCAGGACATGTAAAACTTAAAAGTACATGGCCAGCCCTTTAATTACACAGCATCCTACCTTATGGGCTACATAGGGCCTATCTTAGGAGCGATATATTTGTAATAAAATGGGTGTTTAAGATTTGGGAAGGGGATTTTAATTCCAAGTCGAAATGGCAGTTTAAAAATGCATTCAGACTGAAGTGGCAAACATGGGACATGTTTTGAAGTGCTACTTAAGTGGATGGTACAATAAGTGCTGAAGGCCTACTAGTAGAATTTAATTTACAGGCCCTAGATATATGGTATACTACTCTACAATGGGCTTGCAAGTAAATTAAATATGTCAATTGCGTATATGTCAATGTAACCATACTCAAGGGAAGTGAGCACAAGCATTTTAGCACTGGTTAGCAGTGCTAAAGTACACAGAGTCCTAAGGCCCCAAAAAATAAGTTCAGCAAAATGGAGGAGCTGAGGCAACAGTTTGGGGGCAAACCACCCTAAAGCTGATAGGTCTAACAATTGTGTTATTTAGATGGCCTATCCATACATGTATCATTACCTGTCATGCAAAATTATACTTATTTCAACATATAACAAGCCTTATGCATTCTCCAAGTATCCTTGTCCTGTCATCACAGTGTATTCACTGAAAATGATACTTACATCATGGAGTTATGGTGGAATGTGAAAATCTGACAGAGCAATCTGTGAAGAATAGGTCTATCTCACACACCATCTACACACTGACGGTGAAATGCACATTACAAAACCCACTGCGGCAAAACATTTTGATTTCATGGCATTCACTGTCTGCATATCTGTGAGGAACATGATGTTCTGGGCATCTACATTGAGAAAGACCTTGATGACCAAATGTGTAAAAACCCAAGCAACATGCCTATTGAATGCTGCTAGATGCCAATTGAATAAAATACAGCACTTTCAGTTATTTGTTGATTGGGCTATAGTAGTCTATGACCCAATTTTTGGTTAGATGGAATATCCAATGCCAAATGAGATATGGTGCATGGTGTCTTCATTGAGGCAATAGGCTGTTAGGATGTGAGACTCCAACATTTTCAAGTGATTGACTTGTCCTGGGAATCATGGGCCTTCTGTTCAACATAAAGATTGGTACTGCTATTAACTGCAGTGGAATCTACTCCTCCCCTTCCAACAGCAAAACACACTGGAACATTTCTGGGGTACTGAAGCACAGTATAATGCCCAATAAGAGATGTATCTATGTTGGAGCTTATGGTGGAATTGTTCTTTGGCACGATAGAGGCCTCTTCACAAACACGATTTATGAGAATGTAAAGTAGTCCACCAGTAGTACTATTTGACATACTCATGAATGATATTCACAATCTTCTGGATCAAGATCGATGCCTCTCCTATTCCTGCTATGCCGCAATTTCACCCATGCTTTCCATACATTAAACTCACCTGATACTGCAAAAGGGAAGGACAAAAGCAGGCATGTCTTTCTCACACCTATCAACGCCTAAAATGTATTGCAACATATGTACTTTAGTGAGAATTAGAAATGAGGTTTCTGGTTGTCAGAGTATGCACCCTGTACAAGCAGGAACTACCCCTCTAATTAGGGAAAGCAAGATACACACTAAAAGATAACCTGTGCTCACCATCTGGTAGCTTGGCACAGAGCAGTCAGGCTTATCTAAAAAGGCAATGTGTAAAGTAATTATGCAACACACACACACACAGTAACACAAAGAAAACACCCAAAAAATATCCCACACAGGGTTAGAAAAATAGACAATATTTCTATGAGTAAAACAGGAAGAAAACAACAAAAACTCAATAAGCGCAACCAGAGTTATGAATTTTAAAGATTAAATCAAATTATGGTGCTTAGAGTCATAAAACTCTAACCAGGGATATATAGTGGCACTAGACTGGGGTAAATTCAAAGTTCAGGCTAACTGTTATTGAAGGCAGGCCAGCTACAGGTCTCACGGACGTCCCGCTGAAAAAGTACCTTGGAAGGAGGAAGAGTCGATGTCGAAAACTCAATGCGAAGAGACAAGGAGGTACCACGTTGTCATTGATCCCGTGCATGATGATGATGCGTCGGTTCCAATCCCTGCTGTCAATCAAGGGTTCATCGACAAACCCCTGTACGATGCCGGCAATGCGTCGTCATCAAGCTGAGCAGTCTGTCGTCATCGAGCCGTGCAGTCCGTCAAAGCGATCTTGTTAAGCGGCAAGTGCATCGGTATCGAAGGGCAATGCTTCAGATCCGAACTTCTCAAATTTGTCAATGCGTCGGTTTTGATGGATCAGCACAGCAGAAATCAACTTTCAAGGGCCAGGGCTGGATTGGCACCACTTGGCAGGACAGGACTCACAGATGGCAGAGTCCAGGTGCTGTTGAAGGGTTGAAGGAAGTCTTTGATGGCCCTGAGTCTTCAGAACAGGGGGCAAGCCTGCAAGCCCTTGGAGTCACTTTGGGCTCTAGTGAGATGGGTCCAGTCCTTGTTCTCAGCAGAGCAAAGATCAGCAGGCAGCAGGGCAGCAAAGCAGAAAAGCAGTTTTTCCAGAGCAGCGGTCAAGCAGAGTAGCAATCCTTGCATCAGAGCAGTCTTTACTCCTGGCAGAGTTCTTCACAGGTCCAGTAGAATACCGTCTTGGTAGGGTCAGAGCCACAGTGCGTATACCCAGTTGTGCCTTTGAAGTGGGTGTGACTACAAAGAAGGGTCTTTGAAGTGCAAACAGGCCCTTTCTTCCCAGCCCAGTCTCAGTAGGGAGTAATTAGCCCTTTGGGTGGAAAACAGGATACTGCCTATTTAGGTGTAAGTGTCAGTTCCCCCCTCTCTTTGTGCCCAGGAAGAGCTATCAGTATGCAGATGAATGCAGTTCTCTGTCACACTCACCCTTCCTGCGTTTGTGGCTGTCTAGAGGGAATGCACAAAATTTAGCTATTACCAACCCTAAACATGTTTTGAAGACATGCTGCAAGCATACAAAGCAGTAAGAGCAGAAAAATGTTCCCTTTCTGAAAGTGCCATTTCTAAAACAGTAATGTTAAATCCAACTTTACCAATAAAGAGGAGATATCATTACCATTACAACGGTATAAAACATGATGCCGCCATTCCTTTCTATTCAGGATTTACAGCTTAAAGGTATATTGAGGAATTCCCAATACTATGAGAGGATTAGGCCTCACAGTAGTAAAAAAATTAATTTGGGTGTTTATCACTACTAGGACATGCAAAACCTACTAAAAAGGTTCTACCTTTTACTTACACAACACCCTGCCCTACGGGTTACCTAGGGCCTACTATAGAGGTGACATATGTATAATAAAAGAGGAGTTTAATACTTAGCGGAGGGTTTTACATACCAAGTCAAAGTGGCATTAAACTGCACACACACATCCTGCAATGGCAGGCCTGGGACAGGTTTAAAAGGCTACTTGTGTGGGTGGCACAATCAGTGCTGCAGGCCCACTAGTAGCATTTCATTTATAGACAATGGATATATGATATACCACTTTACAAGGGACTTACAAGTAAATTAAATATGCCAATTGTGTACACCAATGTAGTAGTGGTAAAGTGCTCAGAGTCCTAAGGCCAATCAAAGAAATCAGCAAAAAGAGGAGGAGGGAGGCAAAATGCTGGGGGTGACCCTTCAGAGGGGGCCATTTTCCAACACAACTCCACTCCAGCCTAAAGCCAGGGTAGACTATTCAATACCTTGATGGACTTCCCAGCTTAGGGCAATAGAACATGGACAATGGCCCACTACTGTAGGGACATTTGCCGGTTCTGTACATTTCTGAACCCAATTGGATCCCTCTGTCTATGCTCTCTGGGGCTACTGATCTCACCGATGAGGAATCCTTCTCCTTACCTGTGAAGCCCATCTGAACAGCCCATAACGTTAATTTTCTCACAGATGCATTCCAGTAGGAAGACAGTACCACCATGGCTAAGAAAGTGTGTGGCCCATTCCACCCCTTGTGTCTGACTTCTGTCCTCAAAACAAGGAAAACGCTGTCCACAGGGACAGCAGCCAACAAAGGCCACTGACAGCTGTCGGTGTCAGGAGCAAGGTCCCAGGCCATCCAGGGGTCTCTTTCCCCTGTAGTTTCTCAGAGTGGGGGGGGCAGTAGCCCCAGCTGCCTTCCATCCTTTCCCCACTCCACCTCCCACCAGTTCAGGGGTGTTATCCTGAAACTGGTTCTTCAACCCAGGGTCTGTACCCTTGGGCTGAACAGGAGCCAGGGCTGAGTCCTTCCTCCCTCTGCCCCTCCATCTTGGGTTACTTACCCTATGTTTGGGAGTAGTACCCCCAGTAAACTGAACTGTTAGGGTACCTGTGGAAACCACCCCTCCCAGTACTCCTGACACTGGGGTCAACTCATTCCCCAGAAGGAAGTCAATGGGCATCTTAGGACAAACTATGACACTTCTCTGGGTCACCTCCCCACCCCACCCCACTATAGGGACAACAGGGCCACAGAACAGAAAAAGTCCTGCCCATGGGCTGGAGTCCACCTACACACCTGGTCAGTGTACTGCTCTGGGGAGACTAGCTCTTCCACAACTATGGTCCTGCTAGGCCCAGTATCACTCAGAGTAGTGATTGGGACCCCATTCACTCCCACCTGGTGGAAGTGACGATTCCCATCCTCAGAGGTCACCAGCTCTGATTGACTCAAAGTCAATCTCCCAGCTGAGGGAGATCATGGCATAGTCTATCACCTGCCTCTGGGGACTATTTTCCCCTAAGGCCACATTGGCCATCCCTGTAGTACTCCCACTAGTGGGTGTTTTTTGGGACATACAGAGTCCCCCTGCTTGTGTCCTAGTTGAGAACACTCGAAGCAGCGGGTTGGAAATGGGGCACCCTGGGTCACTGCCCACCAGAACCTTCCTCCCTCTTCTCAGAAGGGACATGGGAACCCTTTCCTTTCCCATTACCCTGAGACATGTCTGGATCTCTCTGGACCTCCCCTTCAGTCTGTTGGGAGGAACCTGAACTACCCTTCTCGTGGTCACCCCAGATACTTTTCTGGGCACTCTGGTGCTTACCCAGATATCTGCCTCCTCAGCAAGCTTACTGACCCCAGGAGTCAGTAAGCTTGCTATCAACCAGGTATTAGTGCAGCTCTGGAAAACAAGAATCATGCATGTGCTCCTTTAAAAATAAGTTGCACTGCCCTTAATAATCATCAACCTTGCTGCCCCTCACCCAGTCCTTCAGCACCTTACCAGCATAATCCAAGAAATATACCCATATCTGTATGGAGAGTTTGTGGCTGTCCCTGAATCTGAGCCTATACCTCTCAGGGTTCAGTCCAAACTTACTGACTAAGATGGCCGTCATAACAGTGTAGCATGTCTGGTCCTCTACCTCTAGTGCAAGGAGTGTGTCCCTCCCCACTGTGCTCATGTACCTCCATAAACTACCACCCCAGAACTCCTCTGGGACCTTGTACACTCTTAGAGGAATATCATAGGCTGTTAACCACTTATCTATGTCATCCCCTGCTCCATAACTGGGCACCAAATCCTTGGGTATCCTGGCCCAGGACTCACCAGTGGACACTGCCATCATTGCTGTTGCTGGACCCCACTTGTAGGGCTCTAATTTCCAGCTCTTTGAGATTGAGTTCATGGGTAAGTTTCCTCTCCTCCATGGCTAGACTGCTCTCCTCTTGGGCCTGCTCCAATTTAGCAAGCTCTAATTTGAGCTTTCTTAACCCCATCCTCCCTGACAACTCCTCTGGGTACAGGTTCTTGGAGGAGACACTGCTCCTTGTTCTGGGAATCACCACGGCTTCCAGCATTTTGCTGGCCCCCTCTATGAGCAGCTCCAAAGCCATATCAGGCTCCAGAAACAGGCAATTCTCCTCCTCAGTAGTTTCCTGCTTCTCCTCTAGATTGTCATCCCCTGCAGCCTGGGTCTCTGCCCAGGCTCTCAAGGTTTTCTGCAGCTCCACTTTCCGGGTGAAGCCTCTGGTAGAAACTTGAAATCCTTGCAAAAATCTCTCTGCTGAGGCACAGTGCAGACTCTAACATGTCTAGCTCTAACTCAATTCTTGCAGATGCAGTTAGTGCTTCTCTTGAGTGAAACATACTTTTAGCAGAAAAAAATGAAAAGGCCATTCAGGAAGAATTTATTAAGTTTGAATTGGTCTTGGCATGGAGTTGTAGGTATAAAAAATGAGGCAGCTACTACTTTCTAAACAGAAATTACAGATTAAAAGTGCATTAAGAAATTTCCAATGCTAGCCTATGAGAGGAGTAGGCCTCTCAGCAGTAAAAAATGAAGTTGGGTGTTTGTCACTACTAGGACATGCAAAACCTACCAGTACATGTCCTACCTTTTACTTACAGGGCACCCACCTGTATAGGCTACCTAGGGCCTACCTTGGGAATGCATTATATGTAATAAAAAGACAGTTTAAGGCTTGGCCAAGGGCTTTAAATGCCAAGCCAAAGGGGCAGTTAACTGCACACACACATGGAAACAGGCTACAGGCACAAAATAGCTTGGGTAGGAAAATGCTAACTTCCTAAAAATTACAATTTCTTAGACACCAAACACGAAATCTATACCTGTTTCAAAACAAAAGTTAGCACTTATTACATTTAATAAGGCAACTAAATGTTTTTCTACCAGTGAGGTAGGCCTCACAGGAGTGAAAAATGACTTCAGGAGTTTTTCAATTACAGGACTAGAAAAACGTATAGTGCATGTCCAACACTTTAAACAATGCACCCTACCCTATGGGCTGTGTAGGGCCTACCTTAATGGTGACTTACATGCAATTAAATGGAAGTTTAAGGATTGGCAAAGGGTTATATTTTGCCAAGTTGAATTGGCAGTTTAAATCTACATTCAGGCTACAATGGCAGACCTGGGACATGTTTTAAGGGGCTACATAAGTGGGTGGCACAAAAAGTGCTGCAGGCCTTCTAGTATCATTTAATTTACAGGTGCAGGGTATATGGTCCATCACTATACTAGGGACTTACAAGTAAATTAAATATGTCAATCAGATGTAAGACAATTTTACCATTCTTTAGGGAGTGAGCACAAGCAATTTAGGACTGACTAGTAATTGAAAAGGCCACAGAGTCCTAAAGCTAGAAAAAATGAATTCAGAAATGAGGAGGTGAGGGCAAAAAGGATGGGGGAAGACCACCCTAAGGCTGACAGGTCTAACACACATTTCATACATGAAAGAAACAAATAAAGAGAAGCCATTACAATGGGCAGAGCATTTCCTATCATTCCAAGTTGGGATAATATATCTTTAGCTCATTTCTAAGTCCACAGATCCTCATATAAACAGAGTAACACTGGAAGTTTGTTCTATGGTGTTTGGCCCACAATCCCTAGGAGCTTACCTACAAGCATGGACAGTGCCATTTTGGAACAAAAAGCTTATTTCTGAGCACAACTTCTCTGTGGTTTAAAGTATATGAAGCATTGACACTCAAACCTTAAATTCAAACACTCTCCTAATTGCTGTATTTGAAAAAAACTGCAACTTTTCTAGGGAAAACTGACAGAAATTAAGACCAAGGGACCGATTACGATCTCGGTCGGAAAGCCTCCAACCTTAGGCCGGAGGCTTTCCGACCGAGATCATCAGTTTCACTTCCGACCGCCTAATTACAATTTAGGCGGTCGGAATTGAAACCGGCTGGTCAATCTGGCTGGATTTCGACAGGCTCAAAGAGCCCATCGGCCAGTCGGAGACCGGCCCGTAATCCATATGGACGTTATTATGCACAGTTTCTGGAAGGCTTTCCATGCCGGGCTTTCCGACATGGAAAGCTTGTTGGAAAGCGAGTTTGGGGGCCCCTTAGCAGAGCCCCCTTCTATTTATGGCCTCCAGTTGGGGGGTGAGGAGACTATGGTGCCCCCTTGTTGATCCCTGCAGTGTGTAGCAGGTACCATGAGGTGCCTGCCATGCGGTGCAGGGATGAACACAACCTCGCATTTCCCTATAGGAGCTTGTGCTACGGAAGGGTTATGGCCATAGCACATGCTCCCATAGGGAGATGTGAGTATGTGACCGCACCATGTGCGGGCGCATCGTGATTAGGCGGTTGGGACCGCCGACTGGAGGTCGGTCAGACCCGTATCTGCGACGGTGTCTGCCCAATATCGTAATAAGCCCCTAAATGTTTAACCGTAATTAAGAATTGAAAAGAAAATGAATTGAACAAGTATAATGCTGTGTTTGGTTGTGGGCATTCAGTTTCTATGGACACTAAGCAGGCTGAAAAGTAATGCCTGTCTTCAGAGTGTTTCTGTCGATCCAGAATGATTTTAATGATGTTAGCATATATTTGACATTGCAAACCAGAGCCTGTTATGATTCCTGCTAGCGAGGCCATATACCTTAATTAGGAGTGGAGATATGGCTGAGCTGTAGGAGATACCACATCCCAAAGTATTGTCTTTTGAGACAACTATATCTCGGGTACCTTCTTTTTGATTGCTAGTAAGAAAGATTTGTAGACAATGTAAAGCTCTACTTACACTCCCAAAACATTTTCCAGATTGGTAAATTGCACCCTGTGGTGTATGATTACAAAAAGCACTGAAGATACCAAAGGGCCATCTTGAAGTTCCAGCACCTATTCTCGAATATCCAGTGTTTTGGTCTCATTGTCTCTACATGGCCTGAAGTCATATTTATAACTAGATAATAGATGATTGATTTACAAGTACTCATGTAGCTCAATGGGAATGACTAACTCAATTATCTTTTCTTAAATGGGGAAGAAGAGATTTCTCTATACCTGGCAGGAATGCTTGGAGGTCTCCATGGTGTGTTTCAACTCATCAGGGTATCTCTTTTTGAAACTGAGATTTCACTATCAGAGAGAGGTCTTCATCTAAAAAAAATAATGATGTTCTTTTTATCAAGAATTACTGGTACAAGACCATAAATAGAGCCTTCTGGGTGTAACCACAAACCATATATATCTAATCAATTGTTTATACTAAATCAAATGTAGAATGCCCCCTTCTGTTAATCATGGAAACTTCAAATAGACCAGTGCCGAAAGCAGATCTCTTGTTTTTCTCCCTCCGATCTAGAATTTTAGATGGAAGAAGTCGCCCTTGAATCACATAATCCTTGTGGCATCTGCATTTGACTTTTAACTCCAGGTTCTATGTATAGCTCCACGTAAAATTTAAATAAGTCATGTGAGGAATTATGGGCAGATGTTGTCAGATTTTTGTAATATGGAGCCCTAGTCATTATTTTGCATTTTATAGGACAGTGTGTTATATAGTTAACTCTCAGCCTCAGAACTAGAGATGCACTTTTACATTCCAGATTCAATCCTCTCTGTATCAGACATTTTTAACCTTCGCTGAGAACCATGGTGTGTATTGGATCTGAAGTAGTTAAACATTTTCCTCATCAAAGGGGCTAGTATGTCTAACATTTTATAATATGTTCTATGAAACGCATTGTACAGAGAACTTTGTTAAGGCCTGTTGCATAGATGACGAGATATAAGCATCCTTCTTTGTGATTGATTTTAAATCCCTTATATATTTTGTGATTTGCTCCAAGGTTGCACAAAGGTTTGATTTTAGATGGTGAACATTATTAAAGTATGATCTGTACATGACAATGATATAATCTCAGGATCAGTTGCATAATGATTAAAATGTAATTCAAGCTCCAACATATGGCCTGCACTACGTGTGATCCTTGCGGTTGCTGAAAAAAACTACAATGTTTAAAAGATGTAAAAGCGATCCTGAAAACACAGAGGCTCATAAGTTCTTATGCATTTTCTCATAGACACGGACTTGGAAAAACCCTTTGATACATCAGACCCATTGTCTTCACATAGGCTTATGTTCCAGTTTCCTCACAGGAGAATGTCCTAAACCATAGCTAATTCCCCACCTCCTTTGCCATCACAGTAGGCATTTTTAGCTTACTATGAAAAATATATCATCTGATTTAATATGACCTCTGTATATTGAGCAACTATCTCTCTCTCTTAGCAAAATAAAGTTATCTTTTAGTCCAACAATAGATTTATGATAAGCATTCGGAACTGTTGACCATACATTTAAAAAGGGGTCACATACAATCCTTTACTAAAATAGACAATAAATGCTGTGAAAAATACAAATAATACTCGTAAACAAAGTTTATCATGACAAATATATAAAAGGCCCATTTCTCCATCTTCCCACCTGTAACAGATTCAAATAGTCCAGCACATTTACATATAAACATCTAATGGGAGAAGTGGGTGATTAACGGTGAAGAAAATGAGTTAATAATAGCAAGCATGGCGTCCAGCAAAGTGTGCTATGAGTGTATCAATGCCACAACAGGTATGAACAAAGGAACTGAGATGCCATAGTTTGGAGAGCCATGTCCCACTTACTGACTTTAAGTTGCCAAACCAACTTCTTTTTTGTTTTTAATTAGCTTTATTGGCCATCTTGGTGCTGTGGTTTGCTCTGAATCCTGATTGGGAGAGGTCTAGCAGGTTGTTTCTCTCCACGTGTACGGTGAGTTGGAGGTTGATGGCCTTCTCCAGGACTTTGGCAGGAAACGGGAGCAGCAAGATGGGGCAGTAGTTCTGGAGCTTTCTGGGGTCTGCATAGGGTTTCTTGAGAAGTGGTCTGACCTCTGAGTGTTTCCAGGTATTGGGAAAGCTGGCTGTGGCAATGGAGGTGTTGAGGATGGTGGTGAGCTGGTGACTGATCTCATCGCTTCAGGGGTTGAAGTGTCGATGGGGGCATGAGTTGGAGGGTGCACCAGACTGGATGGAGTTCATTAAGGCGGCAGTGTTCAGTGTGCTGGACTGTTCCCATGTGGTGAGCGAGTGGTCGGTGGCGGTCTTTATGGGCATGAGGAGACTGAGCAGGTCAGTGGGTTGGGGGTCCAAATTTCTGTATATGGTGTATATCTTGTGGAGGTGGTCTGCTAGAGCGTCACAGAGTTCCTGTGAGGGGGGATTGAGTTTTCGGTGGCTGATGGGCAGGTGAACTCTCTGACGATGTTGAAGAGTTCTTTGGTCTAATTGGCGCTGGCCTCAATGTGGTTTGTTAGGGCCTCCTTTTTTTGTCTCTGAGTTGGTGGTGGTAGTTGTTGAGGGCAGACATGAAGGTGGCTCAGTCATTGTTGTTCTGCTGGTGCCCCATCTTCTTTCTAGTTGTTTGCATCTGCGTTTCACTGTGCTGAGTACTGGGGTGTACCAGCTGGCTCGTTTGGTGGATCTGTGCATTTTGGCTGGTTTGGTGGGGGTGATTCAGTTGGTGGCACTGGTGATCCAGGTGTTGAAGTTCTCCACTGCCCTGTTCAGGCTAGTGGATTTGTCAGGCTTGGTGATGCTGTGGGCATCGGTCAATTGGTGCTGTGTGACTTTGGCCCAGCTGTGGAAATGGGCTCTGTGCGGTTGGGGGTGGTGCGGGGTGGTCCAGCGATGGTGAAGTGGACAATGAAATGGCCCGACCAGTTGAGTTCTGTGGTGTGGCTAACTCTCACTCTGTTGCTGTACATGAAGATAGGGTCCAGCATGTGTCCTGCTCTATGCCTGGGTTCTGAGACCAGCTGCGTGAGTCCGATGTTTTCCATTTGCTCCAGGAGGTCGGTGGAGTTGGGGTCTGTGGGGTCATCCGGGTGGAAGTTGCGATCTCTCAGGAAGACGTAGTGTTCGGGTTCGATGGCGAGCAGGGTGATAATCTCTGTGATGGCGCCACTGAAGCTGGTTACTGGTCCTGGGGGTCTGTATGCGAGGGTGCCTTTGATTGTGGTTTTGTCTTCGGTGGTGGTGCAAATGATTTATTCCTTGTGTATGATGGCGATGCCACCTCCGTGTTATTGGTGCGTCCCCAATATTTCATCTTGTAGCCATTGGGTGTTGCGGTGGTGATGTCAGGGGCCGATGTGTGGGTGAGCCAGGTTTCTGTGATGAAGGTCACGTTGGGGGTGAGGGCGGAGATGGTGTCCTGGACTTCAGTGGTGTGTTGGCAGAGCGATCTGGCATTGATCAGGAGGCATTGAAGTGGTTCAGGGCAGGTAACGGCTGGCGGGGATGGTTTGGTGTGGGTTTCTGCAGGGGCGGTCAGTCTTGGGATGGTGGTGAACAGCAATGGAGGCAAGAGAATGGTCCAGCTGTGAAACAAGAAGATGCAAGACAGCAGTTGTTGTTGCGTCTGGAGTCCAGGGTGTGGAGATCTGCAATGGAGTACCTGTGGGAGTCCGGAGGGCCAGGGTTCCTGGTGCTGGGCGCAGTCCAGGTGCAACCGGGCACAGACAAGCTTGCCTTTGGCGCACCCATTGCACATGTCCACGACATGGCCACGCTGCAGCCTCCGTTAAGTAGGTCCTGGAAGGCTTGCTGGGGCGGCAGGCAGCGGTAAGAGGGTGGCAGGAGATGGGGAAAAAACAGCAAGCAAGGGCAGCTGCCCTCGGACCAGGAACCCTAAGGGCTGAACTGTGGCTTAGCTATCTGACTGACTAAGCTGGCTCACAGTCAGGAGCAGCCTAGTAGCAGTCAGTGTGAGGCAGACAGCGGGAGGAGGCGGAGAACAGCAGCAACACTGGCAGCAGGGAGAGCTGGTGAGGACCTGCTCAACATGATGACATTGGCATACCCCTAATTGCCATATTTAACTTACCTATAGAACTCTAGTATATGGTACAAAAGCATACTCCGGACTACAAGTTAACTGTCACAAGTAGACTGCAGCACCCTTTGTGCCAGCCAATACAGTGACATTGTAAAGATGACTGCAGGTCCACCTTTTATTGCCTGGCAGTGAAGATTTAAACAACAAATTTGGCCTGTCAAAATAACCTCTTTTGACAGGCCTTAACTTTTCTTTTTTAATATTTACATGTCACTGCTATGTAGACCTTACTGCTGATAAAGCAGGATACATGGAATTTAAAATATAGATATGTCAACGTTTATTGTTAAGAGTGCTTACAGTGAAAAGGCCCCAAAAGCTATTTTCACTGTAGTATTGTTGTCTATTCCATGCCAAAGCATAGAGATTCAATATTTAATGTGTTAATGTTATTTCCAGCTAGGAAACAACTACATATTTAATTCTTGGATTTTTCAAAATATTTACTTCAAGTTCAATTCACGGATGAAGTCAAATTTTGAATTCATATCTTGGAAAAGGTACTTTTAGGAAGGTACTTTTTATCAGCCTAAAGCCTTGGGAGGCCCATTTCCATGAGCTCCAACCATCATCTGGCAGCTGATTAGCCCCCTTGATGAGGTGTGAACCTACTCCCAGAGCTCAGACAAAGGCCCTCGGAGTGGAGAGGTGTTCTGTTCCTCTGGCAGGATGACCATCTAGGCTGTGTAAGAAACTTGATTAACTTTAAAGAGGTCTACCCTGTCACAGGAAATGTTAGCTGACACCTGGGCAGGGCCTTCCTTTATTTGCCCAGTCAAGCAGGCACGTTTGCCAGTAGAAGAGGAGCTGTCCCCAGAACTGGTTTAGAGTGACCACAGAGAAGGGATGATTCATGTCCCTGGCCACACCTCTGAGGTGGGCACACAGGCCCTGAGCAAGGGAGAAGGGTTTCACCATCTTGCTTTTGTGCAGAAGGAGAGGCACTCTAGGAATGTGTGCAGTAGGGCATAGAAGAAGTGCATCAAATGTTGGTAGGATTGTCCCTAGGAAAATTTCCCTATTTGTTAGGGAGGTGCCAGGAGTCACCCTCAACAGGTTGGTGCCAGACATACATATGGTACCAGAAGCACCCTCCTCAAAAGGCTTTCTGAACCTGTGGAAGAACAGAACAGGACTAGACCTGCTGTCTGTGACCTGGGAAAGGCCTAAAAGACTGGACCTGGCTTTCCTATTATAACTAAGACAAATAAGTGGACTCCAAGGTTCATATGGCTGACCCCTGCTCAAGCTATAGGAACACAAAAAGCTAAAAGAGGCCTTTCTGGCAACTGCCCAGCTGACCAGTTCCAATTCGACTTGCCTTGGACCTTGCTGCTCACCTCTGGTAGAGTGTGTCTAGACCCCCAAGTGCTGTCCACAAGGCCTGGGACCTTTGGCTGGTTTCAACGTGTACTCCGCCTAAGTTTTCCTGGACTTGGAAACCTTTTGGTTTCCAAGACCTCTGGAAGATGGGGACCATCCAGTCAGTCCAATCCGACGAAGGTACATTGAAGGTGGACCAAAGATTAAGGTTGCTCCCGCTTGAAGCTTTTCTATAGCAGCAAACCCAATTCTTTTGGCCCATGCTAGACAGCATCATGTCTTGTAGAGACCTCTTCGGCTACAGCCTGCGAGCTTACCCTGCTGGAGTAATCCAAGCTCCAAAAAAGTGGATAAGTCCAAAGGTAGAAATCTTCCCTAGGTGAGGTCACCACAAGTATTGGGGCAGCGAGGGATCTTCCCATGGGAAACAGGGTCAAGACTGATCTGCATATGGCTGAGGCCAAATTGGAATGGCGTGGTGAGCAAAATAAAGATGGATTTCGGCCCAGATCTCTGTACTGGAGGTGAATGTTTGACATTTTTCAGCATTCCATCCATCAATTGTTCTATTTGCATTTGTAATTAATCTAGACATGCTACATATCACTTAATACCTCAGCACAAGCCATGCACTTGAATATCAGCAAGGTTACATGTGTGCAACAGGTAGTGAAACATTTTAATATTTTTCTTTTGTTTAACACAATTTGACATTGTTTTATTTTGATTATGATATTATGTAGTAAGAAATTTAAAGCGCCTTCACTTATTTTATGTGTGTAAAGCTCTGCAAATGCTAAATGTGTACATTTAATAGGTTGTGTTCTACCCACCTGCTAAACAATTGCAGTCACAAATCATTAATACATCACTTATGGAATTACAAATAGGAGAGCACCCCTTGCACGCCCACTCTTAAGTGCAATTGAATGAGTTATAAAACGCATTTTGTGATTCAGAAATTATTTTCTAAATTACAAAAGGGGTTCAGAACTTTCTAAAAGCATTTTGCAGTAGCAAACCATGTCATTTTGTGAATCACAGAGTTTGCAAGCTCAAAATGGTTTTGTATATCTGGGCTAAGGCCCGAAATCTACATCTGAATTTACACATAGATAGTTGTTGGGGATCCAGTTTTTTTGGATTCCAAACAGATCTTTAGAATCGTCATGTAGATTTAGCAGTACCTGAGAGGTATCAAGGTACATCTGATGTACACTACTATTGGAATGCATATCTACAATAAATAGTTGAGGACATATGACTGAGTCACGGGGATGTCATATACCAAAGTGTACTTTTCTGAGGAAAATGTGTCTACACAACCCTATCATTGATGGTTAATGAGAAAGAATCATAATTAAGTCAGTGAACTACCACCCACTCCCAAAACATTTTCCAAACTGTTAAGGAGAACCTCTTGGTCTACAGTGTAAAAAGCCATCATAAAATACAAAAGAATAAAGTTTGGTGTCAGTTCTACATCATAAGCCTCCAGCAACTGTTCTCCACTATGCAATATGAAGTAGCAATGCTTTTATGCGGCCAGAAGCCAGATTGGAAATTATATACAGGTGATTTAATTGCAACCCCCCGCCCCACGTTGCTGACTAGCAATAACCTGATTAATTGCATTCGGTTAAGAAGACATTTAGATCGAATAGATTCAGAGTTACCCTGGTAAATTTTTATAATGCCATGTCTCCTCAAGCTCAGGGGGTTAACAACATGCATGAACTAAATACATGGATGCAGTGCATGGGAAAGAAAGGGTTGGACCTAACATATGTGATTTTAGCGGGTGATTTTAACTGCCACCTGTGCCCCTATTTAAGGGAGTCGGATGCGAGTTGGTCATCATGTCCACTAGTCAGTGGACCGCATATGGAGCATACCCAAGCAGGGAGGGATTTGACTCTTCTATTAGACACGTATGGGTTGACTCACACGATGGACATGATGGGCAATGTTGAGGGGGATTTGTTGCCACCCACATTTAAAGGGAGAGGATGCCAATCAATCATTGACTTCATTTTTGTCTCGACCTCACTTTTAAGGAGGGTTAAAAATTTGATATAGAACATAATGTGTTCAGTGACCATAATCCACTCTCCCTAGTGGTACAGTTTCACCAGTCGGTAACAACTAATCAGGGAGTGGGGTCGTCACTGGTGGCAGTGGACCAGGGTAGAAGGTTGAGATGGGCCCAGGTTGACCGAATTGCCTTTAATGCCACGTTGTTCCACAGAGGTAAGAAGGATGTCTTGGATTGTTTAGATCTGGACGTGGAGGGGGAAGAATTAATTGAGGCTTTCACGAACATAGCCAAATTGGCCAAGAGTCTTCTCAATGTCCCCTCAACTGGGCATACCAGGGACAATCCCAGGTGGTTTGACAATCATTGCTCAAAGGCTGCTAAAGGGGGCTCTAAAGCAGACACCAAGAGATAGGGAACGGGTAGCCGCCTGCCGTGTAAGTTATAAACTGGCGGTTAAGAACTGCAAGAGGAAATTTCAACGGGCAGCATGGGACGAGCTGCTGGAGGCCGCCGCACTGAAGGACTCGGCAGGCTTTTGGAGGATAATTAATAACCCTTGTTTTGCGGAGTTGGATAAGCCAGGGCTAAGTTGCAATATTTTGCCAGACCAATGGCAGCAGCACTTTCAAGGGCTGTATAATTTTCCCCATAGGCAGGTTGATTGGCAGCCCCTAGCTGGGTCCCTCCAGAGCACTTCGGTCTCCTTTTCGTTAGAAGAAGTAACATTGGGCATAGAGGGCCTGACCAGAAATAAGGCTCCAGGGCCGGATGGGATTCCCCAGACCTCTTTTTATGTAATGTAGAGGTATGGGCCCCAATACTAACGAGGGTATTAAATGTAGCAATAAGTACATCCATGCCAGTTTCTTGGTCCTCTGCTACTATTGTGCCCATTTTCAAAAAGGTGACAGGGACAGTCCACATTGCTACCGTCCAATTTCCCTGATAGATGTTTCGGCGAAGGTTTTAGGGGGGTGATTTTAAATAGACTGATGGATTGGGCAGAGTCTAAAAACATTGTTACGGAGGTCCAATTTGGGTTTAGACCGGGGAAATCCACAGTGGACCAATGCCTTAACCTGTATTTAATAACCGCTATATATACAATAGCTAGGGCAGGGGTACTATATTTAGCTTTTATGGACCTCGCAGCGGCTTTTGACTGGGTAAACCGCAGTAAACTATGGGCAGCTCTGGGTAATCTGGGGGTGGACCCATCTTTAATAAGTATTCTTCATACACTGCACACTAACACCATAGCGGCAGTGAGATATACTCAGGATGGGAAAGTGACAGACTATTTTAGCTGCTCAAGTGGGGTGAGGCAGGGTTGCATACTAGCGCTTTTTTTATTTACTCTTTATATTAACGGCCTAGATGCTTCCTTGCGAGGTATAAAAGCGGACTTCCCGAGAATAGGTGAACGAGCTGTACCAGTGCTGCTATATGCAGACGATGCAGTGCTTCTTGCCCGTACCCCTCATGGTCTACAGCTCTTAAATGACGGCTTTGTGAGGTTTATGGAAGATATAGATATGTCTCCTAACCTCACAAAATCGTATGTCATGGAAATGGGGAAAAAGCCAGTAAGATCATACAGTTATACAATAGGCTTGCATATCTTAGCCAAGGTTCCCGCGTTTGCTTATTTGAGTATTTTTTTCGATGGGCACTTGAATTTTAAGCACCTACTAGAAGACTAACCCTGGGCAAAGCACTACGCTACGCTCGCGTAGTTTGCGAAGTTTGCGCTACTTCGCACAACGCGAATTGCACGTAGCACAGTGCAAACACGCGTAGCGTAGCGTAGCGTAGTGCAGCGGTCATTTTTGCTTGCTCGCGGTCCTCAACGTCAAGTTGGCGACCGCGAGCAAGCAAAATGACATCCCGGCGAGATTCTCAACGCAGGGAGGTCAGGTTTCTCATTGCGAGTGGTCGCGTATGCTCGCGACCGCTCGCGATGAGAAACTACCAGTTCGCATTGAGAAAGCTGCCGCTCGAGTAAAAATCTACTCGAGTGGCAGTAAAAGACAGCTCGCACTGTGCAAGATGCCGTTTTCAATGATTGCACAGTGCGGACAAGCATCCGGCACTGTGCAATCATTGCGAACAGTGCACTACGCAGTTCGCGTAGTGCTACGCGTAGTTCGCGTAGTGCGAACTGCACTTTGCGTAGCTTCGCGTAGCGCTACTTCGCGAACTATGCCCAGGCTTATAGAAGACAAGTGTGTTGCCCTGGCTAGATCTACAGGGCAGATCTCAAACTTTGTGCACAGATTAGGGTGTTGGACCCCTGCTCTGCTTTTAAAACTGTATGACTCGATCTGTTGTGCAAAGGCCCTGTATGGGAGTGAGGTATGGGGATTTGTCAAGCCCATAAACCTGCAAAAGGTGGAGAATAAATATATGAAGCGGTTGTTGAAAGTCCCCCAAAGCACCCCTGCATTTACTGTGCATGAGGAGTTGGGAGCAAAGTATATCTCAGATGCGGTAGCAGTGAAGCCCCTACTATTTTGGCTTAAGATTTGGTCAAATGAAGAGGCTGGCTTGACAATGTTGGTTATGAAAGATTGCCTCTCACTAGATCATGCTTTGAAAATTCCCTGGGTAAAATATGTTCGGGACTCCTTTTACATGCTGGGACGACCTGATCTGTTTATTAAACCGGACTCAATAAGGTGTAAGGATAAGGTTGATATTAAAGCTTTATATATTAAATTTGCTTTAGCACAACGAGAAGAGGTAGAACTGGCTAAACAGACAGTGAGAGACCATGTTCTAACTAAAACCTCCTGGGTATTGAACCGTATTTGACAATGATCCTGAGTGCGCATGATAGATTTTTAATTTCGCGTTTTAGATTAAACCTTTTTCACCACCTTTTGGCGGTACCATCTGGTTTTATTTTAAAACACGAAGACAGAGGGCCCTGTGGCTGCGACGATAGGTCTCCACAGGACACCCTCCACTTCGTGCTCCTCTGCCCTTACTATGGTTACTAAAGAAAAAGGTTTTTGAAGGGTCTGTTGAGGAAGGCTAGATTCAGACAGGCACGGGTAGCACTGTTGTTTTTAAAACTAGCAACGGATGTTTTTACCCTTTTTTTCTGTGGTAAATTTTTTAAGAAGTGCTTTGAAATCAAGAATCACAAGAGGGGACTGTAGTTTTATATCCTAGTTTTAGATTGATATTATTTATTCGATGGGCTCCCTCGTGTCTGTATTAAACTGATGTAAATAGTATTTATACCTATGTAGGAGCTGGATGAAATGCTTTAGGAAAAGTTTTATGTATGATTTATTGTGCTCACTCTTTTATGATTTATGTTCAAATCGAATAAAGATGAAATGAATGAAGTCAGTGAACTACCACCCACTCCCAAAACATTTTTCAAACTGTTAAGGAGAACCTCTTGGTCTACAGTGTAAAACGCCATCATAAATACAAAAGAATAAAGTTTGGTGTCAGTTCTACATCATAAGCCTCCAGCAACTGTTCTCCACTATGCAATATGAAGTAGCAATGCTTTTATGCAGCCAGAAGCCAGATTGGAAATTATATACAGGTGATTTAATTGCAACCCCCCGCCCCACGTTGCTGACTAGCAATAACCTGATTAATTGCATTCGGTTAAGAAGACATTGATATATAGTTTACAAATATGATTGGACCAGTACCCATTTCCTTTATACGGAGGTCACCAAAGCCTGTTTCAACTTATCTATGTAGATCTCACCCCCTTTGAAGAAAACTGTTCGCTATGACATGTCTTCAGCTAAGAAATTGATATTCTGTTTAAGAGTTGCTGGTGTGACCTGACCTTTAGAACCTGATGGGTGAAACCTAAAAAACACATTTATCACAATAGTTGGTCATACTAAATCAAACACTTATAGGGAATCTGGGTTGGAGGTCTCACGGCAGACATGGGCTACTGGCCCCAATTGTAATAAATGGGGGTCTTTCGCCACTGGTGTCTGGGGCCCTCATCCTGTGTACCCCCCTAACTGGGTGCCAAATACCTGTTTTTATTCTCAGAGTAGTGAGGCCTAGCAGTCCAAGGATTACTCAGGAGGGGCATTGGGCTACGAGCTCAGAAAGTGCAGCAGACAAGCTAATTGTGCATTATGGAGCAAGGGTGCCTGCATTGGCGCTAGGCCACACACAGTGTGCCAACACAAGGAGAGAGCACAGACGCTCCATATATTTGTAAATGTGAAGTATTTCTGCTCTATCCCTTTCATGCAATGCAGCTCAGCAAGTTTCCTTGCTGGGACACTTTGCGTGAAATGAAAGTAAATGTCCCCCTAACTCACTTCAGGCTTACTATCCCACACTTCAGTGGATTTGGCACCTGGGGGAAGTTTCCTGCACCCCGCAGTTCTGGCACGGTGGTTCCCTTCAACGCATTAAATTTTTGGTAGATGGCTGCCATCAGTTTTGATTGTCATCCACCAAAGTACTAAAAAATGCATGCATGGTAAAAGTTGTGTGGTAAAGGCAATGAGTGGTTAACCCTGCGTTGTAAAGGATGTTTCCCTTTATTAACTCCAGAGTTTGGGCTTCAAGAGTAGCAACATCTTCATTCCCACTGGGCAACATGAGGGAATCAAGAAGTTAACATTTCATACCTTCCAACAGGACTGATTTAATGCTCACACTGACTAATTACTGCTCTCTTCTGATCATTACAATGGCTACATTTCTCTTCCGTATGACTCTTTAAGTATCAGGAAATGTTTTCTCTTTATTTTTCAAAGTGTGGTCTGCCTTGACACTTCACTGTGCTAAAAATAAAGAATTTTTAACGCCAGTGCTGGACTAACTGTAGGTCATGTGCCCGCGGTCGACACTAAAGTGGCTTTAAACAAATACAATTAATTGATTTCTTTACAAGGGCGAGGCTAAAATCAGATATATTAGCAGTATTAGCAAACAGCATCACAGCTCAATGTTTAGGGAGCCAATAGATCTAGCTGTTTCAAGCCCATATGTCTATTTTCACAGTTTTTCCTTTGGAAACATTGTGCAAACCTTTGAATAAGTCTCAGTGAAAGCCATAGACATAATGTGATTTCGCACTCTGGTGTCCCTTGGAGATATCTCACATTTGAAGTCTGATTTCATTGCAAGGCTGGCAACAGAAACCAGAAGTGTTTACTTGCAAAATGTCTGCCCCCTGACCACCCGCTGAGCTGAGAAGTGAAATGATTCATACATTACATTTTGAAGTTCTTGCTAAAAGAATCGGGCCATACAAGTGTGTGGATGTTTAAAAAAGCTTTAAAACTGACCTTGGATGATGCATTTACAGGACGTTAAGCATTCCTGGCCACTTCTTACTGGTTTAAGAACTAAGCCATAAAACATAATGTTTGAACATTTTTAGATGGCTAAATATCTACTAAACACTATGGGGCCTATTTTCGAGAATGTCTCCTTGCTGCGCTGCACTGTGTGACAGGGAAAGGGCATATATATATATATATATGTATATATATATATATATATATATATTCACTGAAAAAACCATAGGTTTTAGGGACAGTTATAGTTAGTTGGACATTTCACTCGTACAAAACCATAGAAATTCCTGCGTTATAGTTAGTTCAGCTAACTATAACTCGCGCCCCCGCAATGCACTGCTGATGATGTCACATATTACATCACTCATGACATGGTCAGTGACATCACTGATGACATCACTGATGACATCTCAAATGACATCACTGATGACATCATCCAGTGACTGTGTGTTTCTGTAAAGTTTAAATATGTTTAATATATATAGGGAAAGGCGTATTGAAGAATGAGTGTCTGAAAGCATGATTTAGTAGGTGTGTGACTAAGTCTATAAGTGAGTGATTAAACGTATCTTACTGAATGCATGGGTTAGTGACTAAACTGGGTGAATGTCTGTATCCGTCTGTCTGTTGCTGTGTAAGTGGCTGCATGGGTTTGTGAATAGTTACATGAGTGTCTATATGAGTTATTGATTGGTTGTCTGAGTATCTGTATGGGTGCCTGAGTGTTTGTGTGGGTGGGGTGTGTGCGACTCTGTGCATAGATGTGTGAGTGGGTGATTCACTGGGTGGATGGTTTCAAGACTGCATCTGTGATAGACTGTATGGGTGGGTAAGTGTGTGTAAGAGTGTGTTAGTGAGTGAATGTATGTCCCAGTGGTACATGTGTGAGTAACTACATATGTGAAAGGCAGTATATATGTGTGTTGGAGTATATAAATAGCTATAAGCGAGAGTGTGTGATTGTGAGAGTGACTGTATGGATGAGTGTGTGCTTGTATCAGAGATTGTATAAGAGCGTAAGAATGTGCTAGTATTTGTATGAGTAAGTGAGCTGGTGTGTGTATAACTGTATAGGTGAGTAAATGGGTGTGTGCTTAATTTTTTGCATGACTGACTAGGTGTGTGAGTACCTCTATGGATGAGTGGCGGTGTGTGAGTGTTTATATAGGTGTATGAGTGCATATAATAGTCCTGTACTGAGTGACTATAAGTATGAGTGACTGTACGGGTGAGTGAGTAGATGTGTGTGTGTAGACCTAAGAATCAGTGAGTGTGTATATAGTAATTGGTGTTGGAGTGTCTATGGTTTTGACAATGGCAGTCTGTAATTTACAGTGGGTGTATCAAAAGTTATATTAGGGTGTGAGGAGGTGCATCAGATTATCACGTGGATGATGTCATCAGTGATGTCATCAGTGATGTCATTTGAGATGTCATCAGTGATGTCATCAGTGATGTCACTGACCATGTCATGAGTGATGTAATATGTGACGTCATCAGCAGTGAATTGCGGGGCGCGAGTTATAGTTAGCTGAACTAACTATAACGGGGGAATTTCTATGGTTTTGTACGAGTGAAATGTCCAACTAACTATAACTGTCCCTAAAACCTATGGTTTTTTCAGTGAGTTTCAAAGGTTTTTTAAATGCTAATTTCTAACTATAACGTGTCTGAAACCTATGGTTTTTTCAGTGAATTTCAAAGGTTTTTTAAATGCTAATTTCTAACTATAACGTGCCTGAAACCTATGGTTTTTTCAGTGAATTTCAAAGGTTTTTAAATGCTAATTTCTAACTATAACGCCCCTAAAACCTATGGTTTTTTCAGTGAATTTCAAAGGTTTTGTAAATGACAATTTTTAAAAGTATTAATTGTTATATTTATTTTTTTGATACTGATTTACTACATTTTTTAAAACTATTTATTTTTAGATATTTTATTTATTAAATTACATTGTAATTACATTATACATTACATTACAAAATATACTTTCTCAGAATGAATTACTTTAGTTTAAATACTTTGCAAATAGGCAATAGAGTTTTAAGTACAGTAGTTACAGTTGTTGCAATGGGCAACACAATTTCAAACACAATGCAACATTGAGCTCAATGTGAATTTCTAGTTAAATGCAATTAGTTACTTTATGGATTACTTTTCTAACCACAGGACTGGATCCTAGATTCAGTCCTGGGACATCTCCTGTAAACAGTTGAGTAAAAGCGTTTTGGTTACAGCAGTGATTTTTAAGGAATATTATTGTATTTTAAAACTTGACACAGAAACTTTTTCACATAGAATCACCAATGTTATCCTATGGGAGGAAATTCACTTAGCAGGTAAGTAGTGTTATCGTTACTTTTTCTTACTCAGTGGTGGATCCTGGATCCCGCACTGGTGCATCTCCTGTAAACAGTTGAAATAATGCGTTTAAGTCATACAGGCGATTTTTAAGGAATATTTGTAGTTTGTGAAAATCGACACTGAAACTTTTCTGCGGAAAACCAGACAATGGATTCCAATGGAAGGAAATACAAGTTACTGGTAAGTACGGTTAGAATTACTTATCAGGGTCAGTGCTGGGCTAAAAGATGCAGCACTGGGTTCTCTCCTGATAACAGGTGAGTAAATCGGAATTCGTAGTTCGGCTGATTTTAGAGGAATATTATAAAGTTCCAAAACTCCACACACAAGAATTTCCAAGTGAAACCAGTCAATGTTAGCCTATGGAAGGAAATTCAAGTTACTGGTAAGTACGGTTAGAATTACTTTTCAGGATCTGTACTGGGCTGAAAGATGCAGCACTGAGGTCTCTCCTGATAACAGGTGAGTAAATTGGAATTCGTAGTTCAGCTGATTTTAGAGGAATATTATAAAGTTCCAAAACTCAACACTTAGAAGAATTTCCAAGTGAAACCAGTCAATGTTAGCCTATGGAAGGAAATTCAAGTTACTGGTAAGTACGGTTAAAATTACTTTTCAGGATTAGTACTGGGCTCAAAGATGCAGCACCGTGGTCTCTCCTGATAACAGGTGAGTAAATCGGAATTCGTAGTTCGGCTGATTTTAGAGGAATATTATAAAGTTCCAAAACTCCACACTTAGAAGAATTTCCAAGTGAAACCAGTGAATGTTAGCCTATGGAAGGAAATTCAAGTTACTGGTAAGTACGGTTAAAATTACTTTTCAGGATCAGTACTGGGCTCAAAGATGCAGCACTGAGGTTTCTCCTGATAACAGGTGAGTAAATCGGAATTCGTAGTTCTGCTGATTTTAGAGGAATATTTGTATGTTTCAAAAATCGACACTTAGAAACTTTTTCAGCAAAAAGCAGGCAATGATATCCTATGGAAGGAAATCCAAGTTACTGGTAAGTACGGTTAAAATTACTTTTCAGGATCAGTAATGGGCTCAAAGATGCAGCACTGAGGTCTCTCCTGATAGCAGGTGAGTAAATCGGAATTCGTAGTTCGGCTGATTTTAGAGGAACATTTGCACAATGGTGAAGGAAGGGGGTGGGGCCTGAGGTGACATGTCTGCAAACACACCCTGTGGCGCGTTTTAAGTTGGAGAATTAATTCCTCCTTAATCCCGAGGGTCCCTAGGGGCCAACTGGCCCACCAGATACCTCCAGTATGCGCCAGAGAGCTGCGTTGCAGAAAGGTGTTCAGAGGCCACGCCCCTTTTTACAACACTCTGCAACGCAGCTCCGTGGCGCTTACTGGAGGTACCTGGTGGGCTAGTTGGCCCCCAGGGACCCTCAGGATTGAAGGGGATTTAACTCCCCATCTTAAAACGCGCCATGGGGCCTGTTTGCACACATGTCACCTGAAGCCCCGCCCCCTCCCTTTACCACTGTGCAAATGCGCCCCATGGCGCGTTTTAAGTTGGGGGATTAAGTCCCCTTGAATCCTGAGGGTCCCTGGGGTCCAACTATCCCACCAGGTACCTCCATTAAGCGCCACAGAGCTGCGTTGCAGAGAGGTGTAAAAAGGGGCGTGGCCTCTGTACACCTCTCTGCAACGCAGCCCCCTGGCGCATACTGGAGGTTCCTGGTGGGCTAGTTGGCCACCAGGGACCCCCAGTATTCAAGGGGAATTCGTTCCCCCTCTGCAAACACGCCAGGGGGCGCGTTTGCAGAGTGGTAAAGGAAGGGGGCGTTTTGTTTTGTTTTTTGGGGGTTTTTTTCCTCGAAGGGGGGCTGTGTGGCCCCCCTTCCTTTTTCCTTTTTTTGGGCCCTGGGGACCCCATCCCCCAGGGCCTTACCCCTTTTTTTTTTTTTTTTTTTAAACGGGAAGGGGGCCGCGAGGCAAATGCTTTTTTCTGCCCAGGGGGTCCTTGTGGGACCCCCTGAGCAGACCTAGGGGGTCAGGGTGTTTCTACCCTGCCCCCTTTGTGCGTTTTGCACACTTGTTTTGCTGCCTCGGTTCTACCGAGGGACAAAATGGCTGCCAACACTTCCTGGCTTGGAGTGTTGACAGCCAATTAGCATGCAGCTCGTGATCGGGAGGGTACGCGGACCCTAAGCGGCCATAGATATATATGTGATTTTACTTTTGATTTTCTCAGCAACTACTGAACGGATTTACACCATTTAACAAAAAGGGTTCTTTCTGAACCAAGAACTACCTCTTTGCCAAATTTGGTGTAATTCCGTTCAGCAGTTCGGGCTGTAGCTGCGACTAAAGGTTCCTATGGAAAAATGAATGGGGAAAACACGTTTTGGGACCCCCCTTTTTTCTCAGCCCCCGCTTGACGAATCACTCCGAGACTTTCAGGATAGGAGCGGACCGGAGCGCCCCAACAAGTTGGAAACTTTCGCGAAGATTCGTCAACCGGCGCCAATGTTATTTCAAATAGAATGTTGCAGATTTCCTATGGAAAATAGGTCCTAACTATAACTATCTACTGGCGACCGCCAGTAGATAATATATATATATATATATATATTGCCTAGTGGCGGTCACCAGTAGGTAGTTATAGTTAGGACCTAGTTTCCATAAGAAAAGTGTTGTTTTACTTTCATATATCTTTGGGGCTGATTGATGAATCTTCACAAAAGTTTCCAAAAAAGTGTCCCCGTAATTCTTGTACTGCAGGGAAAGTTTAAGGGTGATCCATTAAGCAGGGGCCGAGAAATAGGGGGGGTCCCATAATAATTCCCATAGGAATTTTAGAGACGACTACAGCCCGAACCGTTGAACAGAATTACACCTAGTTTGGCAGAAAGGTAGCTGCTGGTCCGAAAAGTGACCTTTTTGTGAATTGGTGTAAATCTGTTCCATAGTTTTTGAGATATAAAAAAAGCACATTTGTATATATAGGGCAGTGGGTCCTCTGAGGACCTGACAGTACCCATGCTGAAATCTGATTGTCTGCCAACACTCCCACTAAGAATGGTTGGCAGCCATCTTGAGACTCGGCTTCAGTCGAGTCCCACCAAAAACATAACAAAGAAGGGAAGGTGCAGGGTAAGAATACCCTGACTCCCTAGGCCTCTGGGGGGGGTGGTCCACAGGGTTCCCACATTGGGCAAAAACGCATTTAAAAAAAAGAAATCAGCAGGAGCCATGCTGGATCTGCAGTTCCTGCCGAAATCTTTCTAAAAAGAAGCACTGTAATGTTTAGCCACCGAGTGGCCCAGGTCCTGGGGGTAAGCGGGAAGTAAAAGGAGAGGGGCACACGTGACCCCCCTCCTGGGGTTTAATTATGCCCTGGGGACCAGCACCTCCCTGGGGCTCATAAGTTAAATGCTGCGGCGGCCGCCTGGACCCCTGGGGACCACCACCTTCCCATTACTTTTTAAAAAATGATGTGGGGGCAACATGTACCCCTGACCTCGGTTCTTTTTTATTAAAAAGAAGGAGGTGGGCTGAGTGGCCCCCCTCCTGGCCCATTCTCAGCCCCAGGGAACACCACCTCCCGGGGCGCCCCATGCTGAAGAAAGGAGGGAGACTGCACAGCCCCCCTCCAGGAACCATACATGGCCCTGGGGACTGCCACCACCCAGGGCCCCTGCTATGTTATTGGGTGCCCACCATGGAACATAGCTATTTGCTGTGGCTTGGTGGGAGCTTTGACAGCTCCTGCCAAGTCACAGCAAACACTCCGCTTCAAGCAAGTGAGAGCTGACAAAATGCTCTCGTTCACTGGAAGCGGAGCTTTCACCTGATTCTCTACCCACTGTCAAGCGAGCAGGAAAACAAACAAAAGGATTGCTTTCACACACAAGGGGCTGCATGTTTAACAGCTCCCTGTGTGTAAAAGCAATGCTGGCTCCCATAGGAGGCAGAGTGCCTGCAGGCCCCCCTCCCACATTTGGTAATGGCCAGGCCTCAGGGAATGGGGTCCCTGGGGCTGAAATTGGCCCAGAAAGGAGGGCAGCATGGCCCCCTCCCAAGTTGAAACTTCACTTCTATAAAATACTAATCATCCTAACTTGAGCATGGCCAAGACAAAGCAAGTGTGTTTTCTCTGCATTTCCACTGTGAAAAGATATCAGTAATCTGTGATGGAGGTGTTTGCATCCTTGCTTTTCTCAAGCGCAATATCACACGTAGTGTCTGTGATGAGGGGGTTCTTTCTTGTCATCTGCTGCTGAGATCAGGGATCGTGTTCTAAACTTTAAAAAAGAAGTATGTAAACTTGCCTAGAAACCCCTCCCATTTGGCCCCAGCCCATATACATTAGCAGTATGCAACGTCTTCCCGTCCTTTTCCCAGGATGATGGACAGCTTACTAAAAGGCCCCCGAGTGCATTTCCTGCTGATTTTGGAGAGGGTCTGGATGCCTAGGAATACAAATGCATCTCCACCAAACAAAGACGCACTTACTTCTGTAAAGTACAAATCATCCAGGTGTGTTTTCTCTGCAGTTCCACCTTGTAAAGTTATCTAATAAAGATGCTTAGGGAATAATCACATTGGCAAAGTTACAGACACACAAGGTTACTGGAGATATTTCCTCGGTGTCCTTTACACAACTGTAGTGTAGGAGACGCCCTAAACATTTACCCAACAAGGTAGCTCTTACTAATTAGCCAGTAGAAAGTACTCTACTTGGGCAGAGGTGTTGCAAAAAAAAGTGGCCTCTTCTTGGATAAATATGCAGGGCAGAATTGATTCTGGCACAATGCTCATTTCACAGAAATGAAACCTCAACAGGAAGCACTTACAGATTTAAAAAAGCAGGTGCCCGAGTTAAAGCTCCACTTTTGTAAAGTACAAATCATCCTAAATTCGCGGTCATGACCAAGACACAGCAAGTGTGCTTTCTCTGCATTTCCACCATGACAAGTTATCTTTAATCCGTAATGGAGGTGTTTGCATCCTTGTTTTTTTCTAGGAAATATCTCACATAGTGACTGTGATGAGAGAGTTCTTTCTTGTCATTTGCTGCTGAGAGTCCCAGAGTCCACGGTTCTCCCTTTTAAATGTCCTAAGTTATGCTCAAAAACCATAGCACCACTCACAGACCCACTCACAGACACACAGGCCTTTACACACCCACTCATAGACCCACACAGCTACTCACAGACCCAGTCACAGACCCACACAGGCACTCACACAACCACTCACAGACCCACACAGGCACTCACAGACCTACACTGTACTCACACACCCACTCATAGACCCATACAGGCACTCACACACCCACTCATACAACCACTCACAGGCCCACTCATGCACTCATAGACCCACTCACAGACCCACTTAGACACTCACACACCCACTGATGGACCCACACAAACACTCACACACCCACTCACACATGCACACATGCACTAACACACCCACTCTCTAAGGTTACAGGTTACAGGTAATAAATACAATTTTAAAAAAACTGTAGAAACTCTCTGGAAAAAACCAAAGGTTACAGGGACATTTTAGTTAGGAAAGAGAACATTAAAAAGCCTAAGAAATTCCCAAAAAAACAAAGGTTACAGGGGCGTTATAGGTAGGATCAAATTTCACTTGTACAAAACCAGAGAAATTCAGCAGTTATAGTTACCCCTGCAATGTACTGCTTAAGTACTCGCATATTAGGTCAGTCATGACATGGTCAATGACATCACTAATGACATCTCAAATGACATCACAGATGATATCACTGATTACATCATCCAGTGTTTGAAAGTATCTTCTAAGTGTTTATGAGTATTAAACATGTATACTAAGGTACTACAAAAGTTTCATTAGTATAATTTGTGTACTACTAGTGAGTGATACTATTTCTAACTTATATTATGTAAGTGGATGTGTGACTGTATATATATGTGTGTGAGTGGGTGTGTGGTTGGCTGTATGGGTGTGTGAGTGGGTGTGTCAGTGGATGGGCATTGTGCTAATCCTGTACTTAAAACTCTGATAGAAAAGTCATCATTTGAGGTGAGCAGACTCAGAGTGTTGCTAGTGCTGTATGGTGCTCCATGTAAAAGAGCTGCTCTATGTATATATCTCTGATAGTGTGTGTAAGTCAAAAAGAATTCTTAATAGGATGGACTAGAATTTTAAATGCAATGTATTAGATAAGACATGTAGAATCCAAAGACATAGAAAAGCTTGAACTGACAGTTCCCATCTTGGATGGTTGGTACAAAACATGGGCACACAGATAGTACATTTTAGACCTGGCATCCTTGACGAGGTTTTTCCTGACTTTTGACTTCTGATCTCCTCTTTGGCAGACTTCATTTTTGCTGGCTTTAGGATTCTGGACACTTTACCACTGCTAACCAGTTCTAAAGTGCTATCTACTCAAAATATGGTAACACTGGCTTATCCACAATTGGCATATTTAATTTACTTATAAGTCCCTAGTAGAGTGCACTATTTGTGTCCAGGGTCTGTACATTAAATGCTACTAGTTGGCCTGCAGCACTAATTGTGCCACCCACTCAGTAGCCCTTTAAACATAGCTCATGCCCGCGACAGCAGAGCCTGTGTGTGCAATTTTAAACTGCCATTTCAACATGGCAAGTTAACTGACACACAATCAGGTTTTACATGAGCATAAATATGGGACAAATCGTTTTTGTTGTTAGTGAGCACATAACATTGCTGTTGGTTAATAGGGAAGCCACAGGATATGTTTTTTTATATGGATGAGTTTAAACACAGAGCATAACGCATTGTAGGGCACAAGGGCGCATTAAGTAAGTGGAATGGTGTATTTATGTTTATATGTTTACATGCATATTTATGATTAATTCTGTCAACTGGTGGGCTTTGTTCATATTGCAGACCCCTGATGAAGGGCTTATCAGCCCGAAATACATTGGGTATATGTAGTAATCACAACGAGGCAGGTAAGTGTGAGAACAATTAGTTTAATGACTGTCCATCTCCACAGCTTCCAGGGAACAACTGATCTGTTGTTTCTTGGAGTTCAAACTATAACATTCCATTGCTATGACAATGACATCATCAGCTGTGTAGAACAGAATAGTACATAAAGTGAAATACATGTTTCAGGAAAACTACTACAACATCTCCTTCCTTTCCATGAACCAAAAACAAAAGCACAAAAAGAAAAGGAGAACCAGCAGGGCAAAGAACGAAAGAAGAAAAAACAAAATAAAACAAGGAGAGTGAGCAAAAAGAGATAGCATAAATGGAGGACAATGAATCCAAACAAAGCTATAAATCTAGACGTTTAGGAGGAACAATTCTTCTTCCACTCCTCCGAGGAGAAACATACTCCAAAGATACTTTAGAAGCTTTTTTTTTTTTTTGTCCTCATTACCCAGGTATACCAGAGTACTTACTCCTTGATCACTCCCAACATGGTGCCAACCAGTGATCTTTTAATTACCTAGTTGGATCACTCTATACCTTGCCTTCTGTACTCAACCATAGGTGACTGTTTCTCTTGATCAACCTTCCATCACCTCCAGAGTATTTAAGCAATATGGTATAGAGGCCTAATCATTGGACTATTATATTAATGATTGTTTCCAATTCTCATAGGGGAGCCAAAATTCATTCCGCTTACATTTATGTCCCCTATCTAACCCGTTGATATATTTTATTGATGCCCACCAATCTATTTTATTTGGAGGAGTTGTTTTAACCCAATTTTTACATATTTCCCTACGAGCAAGTAGGATTAAATAAAATATCAATTTTTTAGTATTATTTGTCAAAGAGATATAATTATCAGAAAGCCCAAAGAAAACCAATGATTTGCTTACCTGGAGCACTTCTCCAAGTATTAAGAAGATTGTGTTACTCACATCTAACCAAAATCTGTGAATCTCCGGACATTCAACAAACATGTGGATGTCATCACCTTCCTCTTTACTACATTTGGGACATCTTGGCACAACTCCATTCCCTAGTTTGGATAATTTGTACGGCGTCCAATAGACCCTGTGGAGACAAAAAGATGGTTCCGCCTCAAATTTGCGGGCCGTACCGTGGAGTATAACATATCACAAGATACTTGCCATAAGTCTTCAATCTGTTCTCCTGGCAAGTTCTTCTCCCACAACACCATTGGCAAATCGAAATCACCATCAGCAGTCTCCAGTAACAACCAGTACCATTTCGCCACCTCTTTTTTCTGAGTTATTCCACATGCCAAGGATGTTTCCAATTCATTGGACAGTCCTGCTCCGATGCCATCCGTGTGACTCCAACTCATTATTTGAAGGTACTTGAATCTTGATAATTGACCATTAAGTATTTCTTGACTTTCTTCCCAAGATATTAAAACTCCATTCTTCATCAGTTGGCTCCAGATAGTTATTCCAGCCTCTTTTAATGGACGAGCCAAACAGTCCTTAGACCACTCTGGAGATCCCGGGGAGTCAAAGATAGGGGCCTGGCCACTGTAATAATTAATTTTTAATTCTTTCCTAACTTTATACCATGTTGTTGCGTAGCCTTGTAGGGTCTTTAAACGTATCTTTTTGAAATAGCGCGGGTCTCCATATTTATGGATAAAACCATATTCTCCCCTTTTACATCTCTTAACATAGCAACAAACATCCTTCCAACTTCTGAGCTGTCTGGTACCTTGAACAATCCTTTCCCTCCTTTTAGCAGGAAAACCCAGGCATAGTAAGATAGATCTGGCAACCTCAAACCCCCTTTATCATACTGTCGTCTTAATTTTTTCCATGATATTCGCACTCCTTTCGAAGCCCAGATAAAACTAGTAATTATTTGACTGGGCTTTTTTAAGCCATTCTTCTTTAAAGGGCATAGGGATGTTCTGGAAAAGGAAGATAAACTTTGGAAGAATTGTCATTTTGACAAGATTAACTCTTCCATAAATAGATAATGGGAGATGTGACCACCCCAGTAAAAGTTTCCCAATTTCCTTATTAATCCTCTGAAAGTTGGATTCAGGTATTTGTTCTACCTTCTGAACAATCCTGATGCCCAAATACCTCATTTCTTCTTTGACACTAATCACTTGTGTAGTAATATTCCATACCATTATAACCGTTTTACTCTGATTTATCTCATAACCTGAGACCTTCCCAAAATACGCTGCCAGGTCATAAACTGCTGGTAATGCAAGACTAAGGTCTGAAGTATATACAACCAGATGATCTGCATATAAACCCACTTTCTTTTGCCAACCTCGAGTTTGAAAAGGGATGATGCTCTCATGTTTTCTAATTTTCTCCGCTAAGGGTTCAATATAAAGATTAAAAAGTAATGGGGATAGCGGGCAGCCCTGTCTTGTTCCCCTAAAGATGTTAATGGTGTTAGATAGGTTCCCATTTATTAATAGTTTAGCTGTGGGATTTTTATATAACTGATTGATTGCCCTGCAAAATATTTCCCCCAGATTGGACAATCTCAAGATTTCTTGCAAGTAAATCCAGTTTACGCGGTCAAACGCCTTGGTCGCGTCTACTGTAATAACGGCTAGTGGCAATTTATCTGTGGAAGCTAAGTCTATGGCACCTATAAGACTGTAGGTAAGATCTTTGATATTTCTACCTCGTACAAAACCTTTCTGATCTTCATGTAGGAGTACTCCCACTACTCCGTTCAGTCTATCTGCTAATATTTTCGAAAAGATCTTATAATCCGAATTTAACAGCGAGATAGGCCTATAAGAGTCACAACAGTCAGGTGGCTTATCAGGTTTGAGGTTCAAAGTCACAGTGGCTTCATTCCATGAAGGGGGAATCTCTTCACCATTGTCAAACACTTCTGAAAACAATCTACAGAAAACCGGGAGTAAGTATTTTCCTAATTTTTTATATAGCTCTATTGGAAGACCATCAGGCCCTGCTGCCTTACTCATTTTCCCTGCTTTAATTGCATTTTTTATTTCCTCCTCCGTTATTACGTAATTGATGGCATCTTTTTGAAACTCAGATATTTTACAGGGATATTCTTGAGCTAACCAGTCTTCCACCTCCCTTCTTGTCGTTTTTAGGTCCTCTGCATACACTTCCCCAAAATATTCCAATAAAGTTTCCTCTGTACTATCCCCCACTCTAATACAACATCCTGCATTTCCATACTTTAGTACTTTTATAAAACTTTTTGCCTGATCATTCTTTGTCTTCCATGCAAGTATCTTGCCACACCCTTCTCCATAATTGAAATGGGCCATTTTACTAACTTGCCATCTTTCTTGTAGCCGTCGTTCTACTACCACCAGAAGGTTCGTTTTAAGGGCCTGAATGGCTAGTAATCCCGCCTCATATTCTATCTCATTACCTTGTATCTTTTGTTCTAATATCTGAATTTTTTTTTCTATGTTTGCTATCTCTACCCTTCTCTGTTTATTTTTATATGCCTGAAGTGATAACATTTTACCCCTTAAAAAGGCCTTATAGGTGTCCCATACTATCCCAATAGGAGCACTATCGAGATTATTTTCAAAAAATTCCCGAGACTCCAGCCCTAGTTTCTCCATCATGTCTCCATCAAACAATATGGTACGATCCATCGTCCATCTTCTTTGTGATGTAGAGTTCTGGGGTACCAAAAGCAACGTAACTGCCGAGTGATCGGACATATGTGCACCGACATGGTTTACACTTTTAACCTGATTTTTTATACTTTGATTGACTAAAAATAGATCTATTCTGGATTGGTGGCCATATTTTTTATTGTTAAAAGTAAAACTCTTTAAAGATCCTCTCTTTTCTCTCCATATATCACACCATCCTAAATTCTTTATTGAGTATATTATCAGTGATCTTGTTTTATTATGTATTATACTTCTGCTTTTTGTGGTGCGATCTAAACTATCATCCAGAACCACATTAAAATCTCCTGCCATTATGACTGGGTCGGGAAATTCCAACAATTCTGAAATTAAATTACCAAATGGGGTAGGGTCGTCAAGGTTGGGCCCATAATATCCAACTACTGTATAAAATTGTTCATAGCATCTCAGCTTTACTATCACCCACCTGCCAGCCTTATCCACCCTACTTTCCACTACTGCTATCTGAGGGTTGCTTTTTATCAGGATCGCCACCCCTCTTATAGTAAGTTGCTGCTCTGTACATACCATCTCCTGTACCCATTTTCTATTTTTGAACAGTTCTTTCATTTCCTCATTTGTTAAATGCGTCTCTTGAAGTAATATAATATGAGCTGGGGCATCTTTTAAATACTGCAAAATCCTCTCACACCTATGGCGCACCCTAAGGCCATTTACGTTCCACGATAAAAATTCTATCTGTGGCTTCTCAATTGCAGTCATATATATATTTTTTAATTTGCTTTTCCTTATTTCTTGACTTCATTGCTCTGTTACATCCTGAATTCTGGAGTATATAGAGGACACCATTTTTTGTTTTTTTTTCCCTTTGCTCCCACACCCGTGCATAAATAACTACCCGTGTTCCACTCCCCTCATCCCTTGGAAAACCCCCTACTGCTTCCTTAATGGCCTAAACCTAGACCTATGGAGGCCCGCCGGTTCCGGAGATCTAATCTAAGTGCAGATCTGCCCAAATAATTTGTAGGTTTACCGCTAACCTTGCTTCTCAAAATAATTTTTGTTCAGCCTATCGTGTACCAGCTCCTGATATTGATTTGAGAAAATCCTCTGCATCTTCTACCCTGCGGAAAGTCTGCATCCTATTATTATGCATTACACGTAAGCTTGCAGGGAATTTTAACTGTGCTGTCGCGCCCAATCTCTTAAAGGGCTCAATTAAATTTCCAAGTTCCCATTGTTTATTTGCCGTGAATTGGGAGATATCTGATCTAATTTCAAAATTAATGTCATCCACCGTCAGTGATTTCTGCTTCAGCGCTTTTAGAAGGATTTCTTCTTTTAGATTATAAGTATGGAAATTAACCAAGATTTTCCTCGGTTTAGTTTTATTAACATTCAGTCTATATGGATCTCTGTGGACCCTCTGTATGTCTTTAATTAATTCTTCTTCTGTCCATTGTATTTGCAGTCCTTCCTTGATCAGATGTGCCACAAACTTCTTGATATCTTCCCCCTCTGCTCCCTCTGGGATCTTTAAAATACGAAGGTTACATCTTCTTTGATTATTTTCTAAAGACTCTATTTTTTCTTTTAATAACCTCTCATTACCCCTGAGGTCTCTGATCTCTTTTGTATTGACTTCCGATTGAAGTGTTAGATCTTTCATTTCTGCTTCCAGCTGTGTAGTTCTATCTGCTATATCGTCTAGCTTTTTTTCCAGGCTTTCACATGAAGATCTAATCTCTTTTTGATTCAACTCGGATGTTTCAAATCTACACCTCACTTCAGTTGTCAAAAGCTGGATCATTTCCACAATGGATTGTGACGATGCTTGTATTTGGAGCTGGGGTGGTGATTGATTTCCTGATTTCCACGTTTCTATAACGCATGGCTCCCCCCCATCTTTTACATTCAAGTCTTCAGCGGGCGTTACCTGAAATTGCCCCAGAGGCTGAGTTTGAGACTGAGGCAGGTTAAGGATTGACTCCATTATTTCAAGGTTAGTAAGCACCTCCGTCCTAGCTTGAACCCCCTCTCTCTCCAAAACTACTCCTTCCTGGATTTCAGAGATTTCTGCCAGAACCTGGAATTTATTAGAATTTACACTTTCCTGCACCCCTGATGTACCACTCATCGGATTCACTAAGGCAGGGTTTTTTAATATCAGTGTTTTGGGAGCTACCTTAAAAAAGGTCCTCAACGAAGGGGTAATTTTTGGATTTACTAGCTGCAATTCTCCTCTCTTCACCTTGGATCTTCTCCTTTTAGGGGTTACCCACCCCCCTGTGTCTGTGTCTACTTGCTTCAAGGGGGGAAATACTTTAGTTTCACTATTAGTTTGCGGCTTACTTTGGACCCCCCTCATGCAGCTTTTTCCTTTTCCACTTCTCAATTGATATCTATTTTGCTGGACCTTCTCTACCCCGACTCCTACTCCTTCCACTTTTTCAGCAAGTTGAGACTCCCCTGTATTTAATCTCTCTTCTCCTTTTTTCCTTGAAAACAAATGTAATGAGCTTTTAACCCCTCTACTATTTTCCTTAATTGGCTTTCTATTCGTATTTCCTTTCCCTTTTATTACATTACACTGCTGCTGCACTAACCTGTGGAGTTCTTTCCCCCCAGAATCTCCATTCACCTCTGAGTTAGTCCACACGTTATCTCTTTCTTCGCTGACAGCTCGATCTCCTTTGCCTTTGCAACCTGCAGTGCTTGTTCTGACTCTGCCCAGGACTCCCCTGCTGGATCGCTGAGCTAACGCCCTCCGTCCTCTACTGAGCTCACGAGCCACTCGCGCCCAGCAGGGGTCCTGAATCGGAGATACCGCAATCCTCTCTGGCACTCGAAGACCGTCCAGGACTCCCGCTGACCGCCCGAAGCGCCCGCCAAACAGCACGCCGGGCGCCAAACCCAAAAAACCGCAGAGAGACCGCCACGGCACCACAGCACCAAGCCCTCAATCACCGCTCGACAGTCCGGCAGCCAAACCACAGGTAATCCATGCTGCAGCAATTATTTCTCTAATATGAGCGTTATGGGCATTTCTGTTTTGAGAATTTCATTTCCATTCGAATTTTGATCTAGCTCGCCGGGAGCCTCCGCGGCCGTGTACTAAGCGGCCGCCATGTTTTCCCAATCATCACTTTAGAAGCTTGAGAAGATTTCTGAGAACATCCCTTCAGAGCTTGCTGGACAAGGAAAGAATCATTCTCAGACTCAAGCCCCAGTTGCAACACAACTCTCCTAGGAACCTTATAGATTCTTGACATGTTCCACCAACTCCTCCCATTGACTCTTACAGCAAAACGTGAAGTGGCATCCACTTGAACAGGAGGACCATATTTCGACTAACCTTTAGCTACATTGATCGGAGATTCAATTCTCACCCAATCTCCTACATGAATGCTAGACTTAAATCCACACTCTTGTACGACGGGGTGGACTTGAGTCTTGACTTCAGTTTGATCATGTCCAGATGAAAATCGTGTACCCCATTTTTTCATCCAAGCCAGGCACATATGAAAAGAGGCCTCCCTGCCTCGCAGCAGAGCAAAAGGGCTAGAGCCCGAGATGGGACTGGGAGTGGTACGATGTGCCCACAACATACTCTGAACTGCTTCCCTGATATCAAACTTGGAGGAAACAGCCCACTGAATACACTCTACCAAAATGCGGTTTGTGCGCTCAATAAAACCATTGGCCTGTGGGTGATAGAGGGCAACACGACGATGTGAAATCCCAGATTGACTTAAGAATGCAGACATCTCTTTGGAGGTAAACTGCACCCCATTATCAGATACAATCTCTTTAGGGAAACCCTCTCCGGCAAAGAGGCACTGCAGAAATTTAATAACTTCATGTGTATTAGGATCAGACATGAATTGAACCTCCCACCACTTACTGAAATAATCTGCAACAACCAAAGCAAATCTGTATTTAGTGTGTAACACATTGAAAGGACCCACAAAGTCTATGGCCAACTTCAACCAAGGAACATTCGGTATATCAACCTCTTGTAATGGAGGAACAACGACCTTGATGACTTTGTCACTGGTACAACAAGTAACACATCCCTCTACAACATCGTTGACTTGACGATCCATGGAAGGCCACCAGTAGACAGATCGGATCCTTCTTTTAGTACTAGTTTGTCCAAGATGACAAGCATGGCCAAAATCAACGATGAGAGACCTCAAAGATTCAGGAGGAATAAACTTATCCCCCCGCATGATCATTTCACCACCCTCCAAAGTAAGCTCATCAGCAATCTTGGCGAAAGGGTGAAGCTCACTGTCCAAATGCTTTTCCTTGGGCCAACCAGACACTATGAAACCCTTAACTTTCTCGAGTACAGGATCAGACTCCATGGCACAGAATCACTCTCGTTCAGTAAAACATCCCTGACTGCACACATCCACAGCCGCAATCAGACACTCTTCCTCCTCATCATCATCATCATCAAGATCTTGTTTCCCCAAGGGTAAAGGTGATCTTGAGAGAAAATCAGCCCTTGTGTTTTTCCTGCCAGGAATATAATCAACTTCAAAGTCATATTGTATCAATTTCGAACTTAATCTTGCAATTCTTGGAGTGTGATCCTTCACAATGTTGCCGTTGAGAATGGGGATAAAGGGTTTGAAAGTCTTCTCCCACAGGAAACGTTTAAATCTTTGGACAGCCCAACAGCATGCCAGCAACTCCTGCTCAATTACAGAGTAATTCTTCTCACTTGGGCGTAATGCACGCGAGACAAACCCAATAGTGTATTCCTTTCCCTGCTTGAACTGAGAAATCATTCCACCCAAACCATCCAAACTGGCATCCACAGACACAGTACATTGGAAATGGGGTTAAAAAGGCGTAAGAATTTTGCAAGAACCTAGTTCTTTCTTGACATTGGTAAATTCATCTTGACAATGCTTGTCCCAGAAGAAAATGACTTTTCTCTTCAATAAGCTTCGCATATGTGCAGTTTTCGCCGCAAAATTGGGGATAAACTTAGAATAAAACTCACACACACCCAGAAAAGAGGAAACCTGCTCTTTTGACACAGGACATGGAGCATTCACAAGAGCCTCGATGAGACCTACTCTAGGTACAATGACGTCACCAGAAATTCGGTGACCCAGATACTCAATTGTTTCCACCCTGAAAACACATTTGAGTTTGTTAGCAACAATCCCTTTCTCACGTAACCTCTCCAAAACAGCGGCAAGATTTTTGTCATGGGATGCCCTGCACCTTCCTGCAACCAAAATATCATCTTGGAAAACAACAGTGTTGGAAACACCCTCCAAGACTTTCTCCATGACACGTTGAAACACTGAGGCTGCCGAAGCTAGCCCAAAGGGCATCCTTCTGAACTGAAAAGTCCCAGCAGGAGAAACAAAAGCAGTCAGATGCTCACACTCAGGATCCAACTCCACCTGATGGTAGGCGGAGGAAAGAACAATCTTAGAAAATATTTTCGCACCCTAAAACTTAGACAGAATATCATCAATCCGAGGAAGGGGATGGGAGTCTACCCAGATTTCTTAGTTTAAGCTGCGTAAGTTGACACACACCCTAAGACTCCCATTCTTCTTACGAGCCACTACCAAGGGAGACAACCAAAGGGAGGACTCTATTGGTTCGATGACACCCGATACACACATCATTTTAAGCTCACTCGACAGATCATCCCTGATACTGAAAGGCACATTACGCAGCTTATGCTTGACTGGGGTAGCTTGCTCCCTAACTTTAATAAAATGTTTAAAACCTTTGACGCATCCCAAGCCGTCAGCAAAAACACTGGGGAAGTTCTTGAACCATACCCCCAAGCTCTTACCACGAGGGAAATCATCGACCACCGAGACTTGTTCAGCAGTGCCAGGTCTAAGAGTCATGGTACCACCTGAGAATGTTAAGACCTTTTTTTGCTACATAAACCTTCCCACGAATATGCCTATCTTTGAAAACACGACTTGTTTAAAAAAAAAAACTTCAATTCAATTCTCCGGCCTTCATAAGAAACCGGACTCCTGTTTGGAGGCTTGAGAGACTTGTCTCCCCACACGCTTTCAAACAATTCTTCTATAAGCATGGTCATACGTGCTCCAGAATCCACCAAAAGTTGTACAGACTTTCCAACAACCAACACATCTACAACAGGATCAACACAATCCTCAGAGTCATCTTTAACAACCACAATGACATCAGTCAATGAACTCACAATCTCATTCACAGACTCATCCTTATCCTCCTCAGTATACACAATATTGACCTTGCCCCGGAACCCACACACTTTGGCAAAGTGTCCTTGTTTACCGCACTTCCGACATGAAGCATTCCTAGCAGGGCAAATATGAGAATTAGGGAAATGAGAAGGGAAACCACATTTTGTACAAACATTTTTTGAGAAACTTATTTTGTTTTCAGGTTTAGAAAACGTGAACTTACTCCCTTTTTGCTCATTGTGTGATTTGATCCTTGCACTCCTTCACCACACCCACAATACTCTTCTCAGGCTTAAGCTGTCTCGAGGCTTTCTGAGATAGTTCAATGCTTTTCACAATGGTAATCGTTTCTTGTAAAGAAGGATTCTTTAAAGTGAGTAATTTTTCTTGGACCTTTTTGTCTTTACAATGCACTACAATTTGATCACGAATCAACTGAGAGCAAAAATGTTCAAACTCACACTCAGAAGCAAGAATGCGTAAAGCTGCAACATAAGATACAATGCTTTCATCAACATCTTGTACTCTTGTAAAAGATTTATGTCTGGCTACTACTAGACTACTTTCCACATCGAACTGTTTTTCTAGCATTTTCACAGAATGATCAAATTCGTTCAATTCCTCTTCCCCCTCAACGACTTCAAGGGGAGGTAAGTGTTCTAGAACTGCCTGCCCCTCAAACCCTAGATTATGTTCTAAAATAAACCTTTTCCTTTCAGCACTGAATCTAGTACCCCCCATGGCACCTAAATACTTCTCAAAAGCTCTGAACCATATTTTCCACCTGATTGGTGGATCCCCCGGAAGCTGTAAAAACGGAGGAGGTGGTTATACATTTGCATCTTTTGCAAGGAACTAAAAGAAATACAGAGCAATGAAATAGAAAGGTATAACACTAATTAATCTACACCTGCAAAAGAAATGTTGTTAACAGAAAAACAGAAACATTGTCACACTGTAAAGGCGAAAAGACAATTAGTTGAAATAAATGTCCAGTGACTTCCACAATAGAGGTTAACTATAACGATGCCAGGAAATATGCTGTGAAATGTACTAAAAAGTCATCTTGCAAAATTGTTTAGTGTGCATCACTCGAATGTTTATGCCAGGAAACAGCAAAGCGTCCGGACCCTGGCTACTGATAGCTCTGTTGTAAAACGGAACTCCACACGAAGGTGTAAGAAAGGAAAATACTCCCTTTTACGTTGCTAGGTTATCAACCTAGATAACAATGTGTGAGGAAATGCAGGCCGGCACACACCCTTAAAGACACAAAGGTGCCTAACTCACAGTGCGTCGCGTCAAAAGGAAAATCAACAGACTTACAATAACCTGTTGCCGAACAGGCAGATTGAAATGCGTGTTGTCCCCGGGTCCGTATGCGTGTAGACTCCACACAGCTGTGACATGATTGAAAACGTCTCCAACTGATGCCGTGGGCTAATCAGCGCGCTTCTGTTGAACGAGCAGCCACGTCCCCGTCACACAGCCAGTGGAGGGATGCTCACAAATTACGCTGATGAGAGACCAATGGCCTTGCAGCATTCCAGAGCGTCATCAGTTGCCACACGCAAACGAAAAAAACGAGCAGATGATGCTGAAGAACCACCAATACCACAGCAAAGTTCTAATGCGTCATCAGTTGTCACCATAAGGAGAGAAGGAAAGAGCTCCGGCTCCAAACGATTGCAAAGAAGCTCAGGACAAACGGGACACACAAAGAGAAGCTGGAAAAAACAGGAAACGGTCGTAGAAACTCACAGTTCGTGGTCCAATCACAGGAACAGCTTCAAACAAGAGGAAAGGAATCGCGTGGTGGATCCTTGGAGGACACAAAACAAACAGCTGTCAGCAGTCCTTTCCAGAGTGGTAGATGAGTCAGAATGATGTCCCACACACAGCCGTAGTAGGTCAGCGATGTCTACCAACACGCAGTGGACGAAGAGGACCAAACTGCAGCCCTTTCAGCAAAGAAATGCCATACGACTGGAACAGCAGAAAAGGCGAGGCAAGCTCAGCACAGCACACGTAGGTGGAGAGAGGGACAGTCCAACTCATCGCCAAATTTGTAGTAATCACACCGAGGCAGGTAAGTGTGAGAACGATTAGTTTAATGACTGTCCATCTCCACAGCTTCCAGGGAACAACTGAACTGTTGTTTCTTGGAGTTCAAACTATAACATTCCATTGCTATGACAATGACATCATCAGCTGTGTAGAATAGAATAGAACATAAAGTGAAATACATGTTTCAGGAAAACTACTACAGTATACATATGCACGGTTTCCAAAGAAGCAATGTGAATTCCAACGTGCTAAAGAATAATGCCTGGACGGGCTTTCCTAAAGCATCAAAAGTGTGGAATTAAACTGCTTTTGTAATAACATCGAAGTATTCATGGAATAAATATGGATTATAATGGATCAAACCATTAAATGTGGTTTCTGAATGTTGGATTCCTGAAATTGAATGTTCGCATAGCTGTAGCTGCTTGAGTCTGGGTGGTAACTACCCACCAGCCTTGATTGTCAAGTTAACTGACATGTCAGGTTTAAAACTTCCCTTTTATTACATATCATTTACCCCTAAGGTAGGTCCTAGGCAGCCGTATGGGCAAGGTGCAGAGTATTTTAAAAGGTAGGACATGTACTTTGAGTTTTACATGTCCTGGCAGTGAAAAAGTGCTAAATTCGTTTTTCACTACTAAAAGGCCTATCTCTTCCATAGGTTAGCATTGGGATTGCCTTAAAACATATTTTAAGTGTAATGTCCAATTGGGAAAATATAGAGTTTTGGAGTTTGGTGTCTCTGGACTCACAATTTATAATAAAGAAACTTAAGGTGAAGTTGGATTTTGAATTGTAAGTCTGAAAATGCCACTTTTAGAATGTTTACTTTAACCATTCTGTGCCTCTGCCTGACTCTGAATACCCGTCTGGGTTGGGTGACAGCTGGGCGTTGTGCATTCCCTCTAGACAGTCACACAAAGGGAGAAGGGGTGTGACATTTGCATCCTGATGTCCCATCATCAGGCTGATGGGCCTTTCTGAGGTAGCCCCGAAGAGGGCTGTGTCTATCCCCACACAAAAAGCTGCATACCCCCCTGTAGCGAGTCTGGAGCCAGGGCCGGAAAGGCAGGGACCTTGTGATCTTCAAAGGCCTCTTTGAAGGTTTCCCTACTTCAAAAGCACATTTGGGTATAAGTACTTGACCCCTGACATTCTGCCTGGAAGAAGAACTGCTGTGCTGCAGGAGGGACTGCCACTTTGCTAACTGCTTTGCTGTGTTGGCCTGCTGACTGCTGATTGCTGTGCTATCGGTAGGACTGCAACTTTGCTACCTGCTCTGCTGAGTTGGTCTGCTGCCTGCTGCTTCTTGCCTGGGATTGAGAAGGACTGGACTTGTTCTTTAGATTCTTGAACCCAATTTTCCCCAAGTGCTTGCTTGCTTGCCTCCTGTTCTCTGAAGTCTCAGAGTCACAAAAGACTTCTTGCAACTCTGCTGGTGCTGCTCTACTCTGCCATCTGTGAGTCCTACCCTTGCCTCAGGTACCTTCTCCAGTCCTGGGCCTCAGAAGTGGGTTCTGTAGCTGTTTCTACAAAAAACGATGCATCATCATCACAGTGCCGATCAAAAAAAGACTCAGTGCCCTCCGATGCAGACGCAGTGCCATTCTGGGGACATCCCTGCATGGCTAGATGACAACATATCGACCTGACTGCTAGGGTCAATGATAACGCAGCGCCGATTCGAGGTCCTGACTGCAAGGCTCGATGATGACTAAGCGCTAATCTGAAGATACAGCTGCAAGGCTCGATTTCGGCGCATCGACCCAACTGTGTGAATTGGAACGGACTCATCAGGCCCTGCGTGGGTCTGGTAGCCGGCCTGCCTTCCATTGAGGTCAGCCTGAACTTTGGATTTACTCCGGTCTTGCGCTAACTCATGTAACCTTTAAGTCCTATTGACTACTAAGCACTGTTTTGGGATTTAATCATTAAAAATTCGTATCTCGACTTCTACTTAATGGATGTTTGTTGTTTTGGTCTTGTTTTACTCAGATAAATATTCTCCATTGCTCTAAACTGGTGTGGAGAATTTTTGTGGTGTTTTTACTCTGTTACTATAATTAAAGTGTGTACAAATACTTTACATATTGCCTCTTAAGTTAAGCCTGACTGCTCTGTGCCAAGCTACCAGATGGTGAGCACAGGTTAATTTAGGTTATGTATCTGACTTACCCTGACTAGGATTGTGGTCACTACTTGGACAGGGTGTAAGCCTCTGCCAACTAAAGGACCTAATTTCTAATAGTAACTGATGCAGATTCCCAGTGTTAAACTTTTAAAATCTAGCCTTGCCTGCGCACTTTGAATATCAGCAAATTCAGGGTACAGGAACAGAAAGTGAAACAATGTTTTAGCCCATCCAGTTACAAAGAAGCAATGTAGCATCGTATTTTAAATTTCTTTATAACACATGCTAAAGAAAGACTGTCCAACATCAAATTACACACAACCCCATTATCTCTGGAGAGTAAATGGTGTTTAGGCATGGTTCTCTTCCATAATTATGTATAAACAGTAGGTAATTAGTGATTTGTCTGCTACTGGAAGCACCCTCGCTATGTTCTTTCAACCATGGACAAATATTTTTATTTATGTAAGAATGAGTCTATTGATTGTCAAACTAACATGGATAAAAATATCTTCCTACAAAAATATTGTAGCCAGAATATTGACTACCACACTATTTTGAAGGTAATTAAATAGCTAAATATAGATTTACTATTCTTAAGTTCATATTTATTTAGCTTAGAGATATATATCCAATCGAGGTTCATATCTGTTTAATTATTAACAAGAAAGTATTTTTTTTTAAAATAGAATTTTGCTGGGTCCTCTTGATCAAAAACGTCAGTATTGCCAACTTAACCCCTATTCCAGCATGTTACAGGCTGAAATGTGTTCCTGTTGGGCAAAGTTTGAATCTTTATCCATACCTACAATCTTTGTCAGAACTTCGGGTTGGAGACAGATTTGCCATTACACTGAAGCGTATTCCAGAATGCAGTGAATTGCTGTAGATCACACTTTGGCCTAAGCACTTCCATTGGTGGTTGCCCTATAACTCAAGTGGGGGCGGGGGAGGAGGGATGGGATGGGGTATTAAGGAAATAATTATAATTTTGAAAAACGTACTTGTTCCGACGCTGCTAGCCGCCTCGCCTCAATGCTCCTCTTCTCTCCGGATGGTGTCCCAGCAGTCCCTGGAACACCAGCACAGGCTCCCCACCCAATCCCTGTGCTGCTCTCAATAGCATGAGAGCAGCCCCAGGATTGGCCTGAGCAGCTTGTTTTATCACTCGGACAGTGCCTGGGAGTCTGTGCTGTTTCTCCAACCTGGCTGTGCAACACAGCTGGGCTGGAAAAACCTAAGTGTGCATGACACTTTGGCCGGCCTAAGCCGACCGGTCAGACCATCATGCGCACTTACAGTGTGCACTACTACTCCCCTGCTGGCTGTGACGACAGCCAAGTCCCGCCCCACCCCGATTTAGCTGGCTCTAGAGAAAAATGGGAAAACCAAAATGATGATAAAACCAATTTACAATCATTTTTTTTCCCCCGTTTCCCTCAACTGGCTCTCAGTGGGGTGGGGGTGACGCTCCTCCACCATAGCGAAGGAGCTGCCGCTGAGTACTTCATTTTAAGTTAGCACCTCAAAAGAAAATGTTGGAGGCATTTCTTTTTGGGGGGGGAGTAATTAAAAAATAGCGTGTTCACATTCTATGCTAAGTAGAAAAAAATCTTGTACATGTCTTGGTTAACAATGTCTTCTTCCTATTATTTACTAATAATCTATTAATGATGCAATGCCAATATTTTTTTAAGACTTTCTGTAGGCCAGAAACGTTCTGCCCCTTAGAAAAAGGTAATTTATATGTGCCCCATGCATTGTAACTCGACATCATTAGAGTTGATGTTCAAGAGGGGTAAGGCTAAAACACAGCCAGGACATATCTTTAGCCAAATGGAAATATTAGGTCTCACCCTCGTTATGTTCTTTCAACCCTGGACAAATATTTTTATTTATGTAAGAATGAGTCTATTGATTGTCAAACTAACATGGATAAAAATATCTTCCTACAAAAATATCGTAGCCAGAATATTGACTACCACACTATTATGAAGGTAATTATATAGCTAAATATAGCTTTACTATTCTTAAGTTCATATTTATTTAGCTTAGAGATATATATCCCATCGAGGTTCATATCTGTTTAATTATTAACAAGAAAGTATTTTTTTTTAAATAGAATTTTGCTGGGTCCTCTTGATCAAAAACGTCAGTATTGCCAATTTAACCCCTATTCCAGCATGTTACAGGCTGAAATTTGTTACTGTTGGGCAAAGTTTGAATCTTTATCCATACCTACAATCTTTGTCAGAACTTCGGGTTGGAGACAGATTTGCCATTACACTGAAGGGGTCCCAGAATGCAGTGAATTGCTGTAGGTCACAATTTGCCCTAAGCACTTCCATTGGTGGCTGCCCTATAACTCAAGTGGGGGGCGGGGGAGGAGGGATGGGATGGGGTATTAAGGAAATAATTATAATTTTGAAAAACGTACTTGTTCCGACGCTAATAGCCGCCTCGCCTCATTGCTCCTCTTCTCTCCGGATGGTGTCCCAGCAGTCCCAGCAGTCCCAGCAGTCCCTGGAACACCAGCACAGGCTCCCCACCCAATCCCTGTGCTGTTCTCAATAGCATGAGAGCAGCACCAGGATTGGCCTGAGCAGCTTGTCCTACCACTCAGACAGTGCCTGGGAGTCTGTGCTGTTTCTCCAACCTGGCTGTGCAACACAGCTGGGCTGGAAAAACCTAAGGGCGCATGACAGTTTGGCCAGCCTAAGCCGACCGGTCAAACCATCATGCGCACTTATAGTGTGCCCTTCTACTCCCCTGCTGGCTGTGACTACAGCCAAGTCCCGCCCCACCCCGATTTAGCTGGCTCTAGAGGGAAACGGGAAAACCAAAATGATGATAAAACCAATTTACAATCATTTTTTTTGCCCGTTTCCCTCAACTGGCTCCCAGCGGGGGGGGGGGGGACGCTCCTCCACCATAGCGAAGGAGCTGCCGCTAAGCACTTCATTTTAAGTTAGCACCTCAAAAGAAAATGTTGGAGGCATTTTTTTTGGGGGGGGGAGTAATTATAAAATAGCGTGTTCACATTCTATGCTAAGTAGAAAAAAATCTTGTACATGTCTTTGTTAACAATGTCTTCTTCCTATTATTTACTAATAATCTATTAATGATGCAATGCCAATATTTTTTTAAGACTTTCTGTAGGCTAGAAACGTTCTGCCCCTTAGAAAAAGGTAATTTATATGTGCCCCATGCATTGTAACTCGACATCATTAGAGTTGATGTTCAAGAGGGGTAAGGCTAAAACACAGCCAGGACATTTCTTTAGCCAAATGGAAATATTAGGTCTCTTCCCCGTAATGGACTACTGCGAGATGTGTATTATACCTTCAAGTAATGGCTTCCATCCGCAATTCTAAAAACACATGGTGGACCACATGACAACAGTAAATCGAAATTGCTTATTGTGACGTGTTCCACATGTTAATGGCCGCTATTCATCCACTAACAAAACCATGAATGCTAAGAGTGAGACTTATGCAAAACGAACATTCTGTCACAATATACAGCATTTTCTCTGTTGTAGCCACGCCTGTTAAAACAAATTAAAATCCCATCCGAATGGAAACCATCCTTTTACAATATCCTAATCCTTAATTCCCACGAGAGCCCCAGGGACGTGTGAAATTTGTGAAATATTCAACTTCACAGCTTAAACACAATTTAAACAAAAAATTAATAAATTGCAAAGTTGGTGAACTTTAAAACGTAACAGGTGAAAAATCCTGCAAAAAGGATTGCGCTGAAAACAAGTAGACATTTCTAAAAAATAAAAAAAAATTGCAGGAAGCTTCCCACAGGCAAAGATGTAAGAACTCGGTGAACACTGCAGGATTGTAACTTTGTAGACATTGTTACTTTCATAAAGCTTTGCTTATGAACTTGTTATTTCACATACCCTCTCATACTTCTCATTGTGTATCGTGGCACAGGTTACACAGCCCTTTGAAGTAGCATGACACAAAAGAGGAAAAGTAAACTATTCTTTTCTTTCAAGCAGACCTCTCTCATCAGGTGACATCTCCACAATAAACACATACAAGTTAGGGAAATGTAAATCATTAAAAGAAAAAGTAATTAATAGGAAACATAACATGTAAATCACCATTACATGTGATTTACATATTATGTTTCCTATTAATTACTTTTTATATATTAATTACTTTTAAAATATATTTAATCTGTTACTAAAACGAGAAAAATGGTTCTCTCTCTAGTTATTTCTGCATTGGTTACACATATTGCCAAAGGCCCAAAATAACACATGAAATACTTAGGAGAAGAGTCAACGCATTTTATGCTCGCTCTACCTCATACTCCAACTGTGACTTCCCTCCTCCATCCTCCAATCTTCATATCTTTTGAAATCCGAGAAATGGTATTTCCCGTTTTTATTATTTCCAGAAATGTTTCTTATTATAGTTCATATATTCGTATTTTTCATCACTGAACTGAGAGGCATCTTGACATTTGTCTGCATCACGTATAGTGCTCTATTCCTAGAAAAACATCTCCTATCTATCTTGCTAACTAACCATCTCAGGTGGTCAGCACCATCTCAGAAGCGGTGACAGCCTTCGCGTGGAAATACCAAGATTTCAGAATACAAATTCTTCTCTGAATCTTCGTTCCGCCATCTATTACATAATCAGTCAGTCCGTAATCAGTTTTAAAAGAGATCTGAAAGCCATTCTTTTTCAACATTTCATAATTTGAAATTATCCTACCTCATTTAGATTCTGACAGTATGTACTTTTTATGCAATGTTTGGTTTATTTGTTTATTGGTAGATTCTTATATTCCCTATCAACTGTTACCTCTAAGAAATTGGAATGTGTAACTGCTCTACGACCGATTTTATCTAGTTAGTGATATATAAAAATCAATAATAAATAAATTCATATTAGCTCAATTGCTCAGTCACAATACCCGTGGCACTCAACAGCTGCTTTAAAACTGTATTGTGGGAGGTAAACTCTCACCATTCAAGGTTTTACCAATGGCTGTTCTTAGTGTCTAAGCAAGAGAAAAGGCCGCTTAAAACGAGGATGTGAAATTTCCATCTGCATGCCATTGCTTGGTTTCTCTTTGACCTGCCCCCAAGATCCCATGTAACTAATATGGGCCAGATGTACAAAACATTTTACCAGTTGCAAACAGCCCATCGGGCCGTTCGCCACTTTTAAAATGCATTTTGCAATGTACGAAAGGCAAAATGCGACTCGGGAACTTGTTACCGAATTGCATTTTGCGATTCGGTATTAGCAAGGGGCGTGTTTAGAACTTATCTTCCTAATACCGAATAGCACTGGTATGTATGAATGTTTTGCAGTTGCAAAACATTTGCAGTTACCACCAACTTCAAGTGGTAACCCAGTCCTAAACGGGTAGGGATCCCCAGAGGACCCCTTCCCCTTTGTGAATGTGGGCGCAACATTTTTTAAACAGCAGGCAGTGGTACCGCAGACCACTGCCTACTCTTAAAAAATGAAAAGGTATCTTTTCATTTTATTTTTTAAATGCATCCTGTTTTTCTTTAAGGAATTTTGCATTACAAAAAAAAATATTGCTTTATTTAAAAAGCAATCACAGACATGGTGGTCTGCTAACCCCAGCATGCCACCATCCCTGTGATTGTAGCCATTCATAATGGGTCGCAAATTGCGACCTGTCTCATGAATATTGATGAGGCAGGTCCATTTGCGACCCACTGCGAATTGCTAGCAGTTTCAAACACACTGTTTTACATCACAGTTTGTGATTCCGTAATAGCGAATTGCTAAAATTCATTATTGGGAAATCACAAACATGCGATTTCGTACATCTGGCCCTGTATCCTTAGAGTTAATGATACTTTGAGGTGATGCATGGATCTTCTGAACTGTTTGTGAATAATTTGTAATGTGGAATGCACTTGCAGCCTTGGACCAGCCTTCATTTTCATTGTGTTATATCTAGGGCCACTGAAATTATGCGGCAGGGGAGCATCAAATCATGCAGCAGGATTGACAAAATTATGTGGCAAGAGAAGCCAAATTATGCAACTGAATGCAGCACATTTTGTGATAGTATTAGTATACGATTTAGTTTTTTTTCTCGTTAACACTGTCTAGGCAAAGGTTGCACCTCATTATTATTAGTTAAACATTCAAATATAGTAATAGGTAACTGAAAGATGGTGAGTTAACCTTTGCATGGGGCCTTCCACTGTGCAGCAACACAGGTCTCAGCAATTTTAGAAACTTTGTATCTGTTTCAGCTAGAAACAATTTTTTGTTAAAATCTGCAGATTATGCAGCAGATGATATTTTATGTGATAAATGCGGAAATCCATAATTATGCAAAAAATGCGGGACCTGCAGTTCACACAATTCCAGTAGCCCTTATTATGCCTAATAGGAACGAAGAATTTCACTTGCCCAAATATAATCAAATACTTTCTTCGGGTTTTTTGCCCATTGAAGTACACAAACAAATACAGCACACATATTAAGTTAAAAAACACAGAAAGATAAAGCACACTGTACTTGTCCCATACTGCCTGCCCAAATATGTGACACAGGAGCAACAGGTAATCCAAACATTTTTGCCCCTTTTTCACACCAGTCTGTTCTGGTCCATGATGTCTAGTCACCATAATTTGTTTTGTTGTACTTTGTAGTCTGTGATTTGGAGAAGTCTGCATCTGTGTGATTCATAACCACACACAATATGTTCACTCATACGCAGATCACCTACAATATACCGAATTACAATAATGGTATGATCAAGGCCTGCTAGATGAGGATGAAATGCAATATCTCAAGGTCACCCATCCAATGGTCCCGACCCCATACGTATTACCCAAAGTGCACAAGAGCCTAGAAAACCCTCCAGGCCGTCCCATCGTTAGCTCATGTGGCTATCTCTTAGAGAATACTTCCAGATTTGTGGATATCTTCTTGCTCCCATATGTAGCCGATCTGCCCTCCTATATACGTGATTCCATGCACTTTCTTAACTGCATCAATGGCACCCCTTGGAAACCAGGGTACATCATGGCCACAGTTGATGTGGTCTCCTTTTATACCTCAATAGTCCATGATGACGGACTTATGGCATGTGAGCACTTTATGAGATCATGGTCACTGAGTTTACTCAACCACACGAAAATGCTCCTGGAGATGATGTCGTTTTGCCTGACCAACAATGTTTTTATCGTTGATGGCAGATTTTACAAGCAAAAGCAAGGAACTGCTATGGGTACTTCATTCGCCCCCACATACGCAAATCTAACAATGGACTTCTGGGAGACAGAATGCTTGTGGTCAGAGAACAATAGCATGAACTTGGAAAGGGTGATCTTATGGGTCCGTTATATCGATGACCTCTTCCTTATATGGGAAAGAGAGGAGAGCGACTTGAAAGATTTTTTATCATCATTAAACAAAAACTCCCTGAACCTACATTTCACCCATACTTACAGCAAGAGTTCGATTGACTATTTAGATATATGGATACATTGAAAATGAAAAAATATGTACCACCTTATTCCGGAAGAACACGGCATGTAACAGCATTTTGTCAGTCAACAGTGCACACCCAAAAGCTCTTAAATGGAGCACCCCAGAGAATTTCAAAGAGCCCGCACAAATTGCTCCGAGGAGAATGAATATGAGAAACAGATCGATGGGATGTACGACAGATTTATAAGACGAGGATATCCAATAGCTGTTCTGGAAGATGCACGTATAAGAGCCACAGAACACAAGAGGGAAAATCTGCTGTTGCCCAAAAAAATGCTGACACCAACTGAACCGAATATAGTAGTTACCAGATTCATCACAGATTTTAATAGATCAAACAAAGCTGTGAAACAAGCGATTAGCAATCATTGAAACATTCTGAAGAAAGATCATGAACTTAAACATCTTACATCAGAACATGGAAACATCACGTATAGAAAGGTACCTTCCTTGGGAAATCTGTTAACCCAGAGTTATTTGACCAACAAAGACCCACAAAAAAGCAATTGGCTGATGTGTAAAGGTTTCTTCAAATGGCCAAAGTGCAAAGCTTGCCGTTATGGCCGCAACAGGGTGGATGTAACAACTATACAAGGTACAAAAAAAACCATTAAGGACAGGATAACTTGTGAGACCACCCACGTAGTCTACCTTTTGGAATGTGGATGCGGCAAACAATATGTGGGTAGTACTGTAAACAAACTTAAGCTGCGCATTCTCCAACATATAAGGGCAACTGTCAACAAAGACTTTACATATGTGATGGCTAAACACATTTGGAAAGACCATGATGGCCATTTGGAAAATAACTTATCCTTCTCTGGTATTGAACATGTTCCGATCAAAATCAGGGGAGGAGACAGAGAAGTAGCCCTAAGGAGAGTGGAATCTAAGTGGATAATTAACCTGGGAGCTGAAATTCCATGGGGCTTGAATACAGATGCTGAACTGTACACATTCTTGTAATATTTCCAATGATTGTTTTTTAATATTTTGAATATTTGTGATGTAATTTTCTCATGGTTTTCTCATGGTTTTTTATGGTGTGTTGTACTACTGCATTATCTTACCCTCTAAGTGCAAACAGACTTTTTCTCCTTTCTAGAAATGTAGATGAAGAGGATTGAGTCTCTATATTGTGGTGTTCTAATTCATATTGATCAAGAAAATGGCATGCCATCAGGTGTTTATGGAGTAGGTTATCTTAACTTTTTTTTAGATATTTTATGATTTTGAGGTTGGTGTTTCTAAGAGGATGAAATTTAATTTTAACATTTTGTCACCTTTTAGATGACAAGTACAAGGCACTTTCCCATGTACTTTGCAACAATTCCACACAGCACTTTTACACTATTAGTGCAATAGAGGAGTGGATATAGCAGTAGTATCATCACTTTTTAATCCCTGTACTTTACAGGAAAAAGCACTTTGCACTTTATGTCTGTGAGTGCAATACTGGAACCTTTTTGTAATCAAATATTAGTGCAATAGAGGAGGTGATAGAGGAGCAGCACATAGCACTTTTTAATCCCTGTACTTTACAGAAAAAGCACTTTGCACTTTATGTTCGTTAGTGCAATACTGGAACCTTTTTGCTATCAAGTATTAGTGCAATAGAGGAGGTGATGTAGGAGCAGCACATAGCACTTTCTAATCCCTGCAATTTACAGAAAAAAGCATTTTGCACTTTATATCCGTTAATGCAATATTGGAACCTTTTGCGATTTATTATTAGTGCAATAGAGGGAGTGATATAGGAGCAGCACTTTGCACTTTATATCCATTAGTGCAATATTGGAATTTTTAAATTGAAAATTAGATTGCATGAATCCTACGTAGCACCTCTTACCCCTGGTACTTTACAGGGGCAGCACATCGCACTTTACATCTAACCTATCTGTGTATCCTATTGCTTTATGGGGCCTCTTATTCGTATGGAATCCTTAGACGTAACATTGTATAGATTTTTTAGATGCCAATCTTGAACGTCTTTGCCCCCCTTTTTCCATTATTTGTAGATGGGCATGGATTCAGTATTTTTGTAATATATGATACGAAGAGAGCACCCCGCACTTTATATTTTTCTACTTTTATATTCTTATGTGCAATCTAGCGTGAATACACAGCATTTTCCATTTCATCCAGAAGCAATAAAGTGATTCGTTTTGCACTTTTCTATCTCTCCCCTGACATGTTATAGTAACCTCTACCCTTGGAACACGATATTAGATCATCAGAGACCGTGGGCCATATGTACAAGGAGTGGCAATAACTATCGCTAACGCTAGTTAGCGGCAGTTTTATTATCGCCGCGTACCGCTGAAAACTATCGCCATGTTAGCGGCGTATTTACAAGTGTCGCTACATGGCGATAGTTTCAGGGATCGGCAGTGAAAACTCCTGCTAACATTAGCGCAATGGCGATAGGAATTCCGGCGTTAGCGGGAAAAAACCAACGAAAGGCCCATTAGCGGCAAAAAAACTCACGTTAGTCAGCCCAATGTGAGTTTTTTTTGCCTCTAATGCAAAAAATAACCTATCAGTCGACCTCCAATAGAAAATAGGTGAAAAATCCCATAAAATGCAAAATGGAGCAGCCAGGGCCAAGTGCAGCACACATCAGCTACCCCCTCAAGCCACCCAACATCCAGGATGACCAGGATGAGAGCCTGGATGCCTCGCTGAACCTGCATCAGTAGCCTGGATGCCCCGCTGGACCTGCGTCTAGAGCCTGGATGCCCCGCTGGACCTGCATCTGGAGCCTGGATGCCCCACTGGACCTGCGTCTGGAGCCTGGATGCCCCGCTGGACCTGCGACTGGAGCCTGGATGCCCCTCTGGACCTGCGTCTGGAGCCTGGATGCCTCGCTGGACCTGCGTCTGGAGCCTGGATGCCGCTGGACCTGCGTCAGTAGCCTGGAGTGGGATGCGGAGGAGCTGTGGACTCGATGAGCCGTGGTGGTAGATGACCGCCCGTACCTGGTGGTGACATCTGGCAGGTCGCATGGAGACATGTTGCTGACCTGTGCGGGAAGACCGCCTTGCGCACCTTGGAGCTGTTAATAGTAGAGGTGCTCCTGCGCCCCAACATAGGGAGGTCTGCATCGCATACTACGATACACCACTACACCGTGGTGCACAGAGGGGATTACCAATGGTGGGAGGCGCCTCTCTGCATCACAGGACGGATGATGTTGCGCTGGCCGGACGCTGCGGAAGGTGAGGTCCTGAGTTGCGCCAAACTTGTGTGGCGGGAGCGCTGCAACTTCACGCCTAAGAGGGCCCTGCTGCATCAACTGCATCGGGAGGTTCACCAGCGGACTTGGCGGCGACTGCTGTACCCAGGCTTGTGAAATCCCACCTGCTGAGGCTCCTGCTGGCTGAGTCACAGATTTGGAGAGAGTGCAGCGGATTGTGCCACGGTGTCAATGTCCAGGTAAGGAGAAGGTGGGACGTGTAGCGGAGGAGGCCCGGGGGTTGAGTCGCCCAGGCCAAGCACCTGTAGATGACGCACCCCCAGTGGCGGCTCATCCGCTATAGCGGAAGAGTGTCGCCCCACTGCTTTCAAGCAGTGAAAGAAGAGGAAAAATCATCACATGATGATAACTTCCTGATGTAAAAGAGTATAGATGAACCTCGGCACTCAAGTCAATTCAATTTTGATTCATACAAAAGGATCATAATATTTATTTGAAATTATGGGGAACTATCTTCGTTCTGGATAAAAATACTTTTTCTATAGGGACTAAATATTTTCGCTGGAAGATCAGAATTTCATATGGAATACTTTGAGAATCCATCTATTAAGTTTTTGAAGCCTTGAAAAAGTTTCTTTGAAATGAAACACGTGTCGGCTGCCGGTCCAACGCTATGTGGAAGGATCACTGTATCAAGCTTTCCATCATTGAAATATAATGCTATCCGTTTCTAAACATATGGTCTAAATTTGTTTACTGGATGTGTTTATTTTATTGAACAGCAAGTAACAAAAACTTTTGATTTGCTGGTACTATGAATTGTTCCATGAAACTTTTTGTTTGTTGGTACTTTGAATTGCTTCAGTTAAAAAATTAAAAAATCCTTTTGTATGAATCAAAATTGAATTGACCTGAGTGCCGAGGTTCATCTATACTCTTTGATATCACCACTGGGTTCTTTTGAACCACAGCGGGTAACACCTTAGGTAGTGGGGTGTAAATCTTTAACCTTGAGGGGCACCAATACTGCGAACTAATACTTAATGCACACAGAGAGTGATGTGCTACCAATAAGACCACCACTACCATTTGTAAACATTGTAAACTTCCTGATGTAATCGTGCTATGTTTCCTTTGCTAGGGCTGCTCCACTCACGGAGCAGGGGAGGGGCGGAGTGGCATGCCCACTCAAGTACGCAATGACTGTTTGTTTGGCCCACTCAGGCCGCCCAAAGCAGACATGCGCACTGTCCTGTTCGCAATGCAGACTGCATTACAGCCTGCATGGAGAACATGCCCACCCCTCCAGCCCCTGGCTTAACGCCTTGTCCCGGTGCCAATTACCAATCCCAATGCCGCATTGCAGCATTGTGATTGTCTTAGGGGAGGGAGCCTGGCTGCCTACTTCCTGTTCCTGGAAGCAGACTCAGGAGAGCAGGAGCAACAAAAACATGGGACCCGGGCTCGAGGTAAGATTTCTCTCATTTAAATATTCACAACACCCGCTCACACACACCCCCCGCGTCCACGCCCAATCCAGTGTCCTTTCCGGCGTTTCCCACCTCCCAGCTGTCCAGTCCCCCCGCAGTACTTCTCAATGGTGGCTGCTGTGCGGCCATGCGCAGCGGGCGTACCACTGGTGTGCCAAAGGTATATATGAAGTTACGACGCATACCATTACATCACATTCCATTACAATGCATACTAATACTAGGCATATTGCAACAGTAGGGAAGGTGTTGGATAGCGGAGATGTAAAAAATACTATTCCCACTTAATTGAGTGCAACCCTAAAACTAACCCTTGCACACCAAAGCAAACACTGGACCCTAAAATTCATCTTTGAGCCCCCAAAACACACCTGAAAAATCATATTTGACCCAAATGCACACCCCAAATTTCATAATTGACCCCAAAACACACCCCAATTTTCATAATTGACCCCAAAACACACCACAATTTTCATAATTGACCCCAAAACACACCCCAAATTTCATCTCCGACACACAAAACCCATACCCACCCTAAAACTTAAAAATACCCCATTACTGACCTTACAATGCGTTGTAATGGAATGCGATGTGAAAGGCACCTGCGTTGTTGGAGTAGCATTGTAGAGGCATTATGATGTAATGCCTGCGTTGTAATGGACGTCTCCCATGCCAAAGGCAAGCCCGTCTGCATCCGTCCGCCCCTGGACCACGCTCAGCACCAAGGACCCTTCCTCTCGGACACTCCACCGCTACGACGCCTGCACCCTCCTCGCCATTAACCCTGGATGCCACATCGCCTGCCAGGTCCAACCTCTGCTCTGGGCCGGACATCACCATTGCCATCACTGACAGCTACTGAATCACCCGCAAGGACCACCCCGACCGTCCAGGCGGAGGCATTGCCATCACCTACAGAAGCGTACTCCAATTGACCACGCACTCTAATGACCCAACGGTGACCATGGAACACCCCAACTTCCAGATCCGGACCGACCCCAAGCCCATCCTCTGCGGCACCCTCATCTACAGGCCATGGAGCCCCATTCTCTGATACCATTGTAGACCTCATTGCACCCCAGGCTCTCCCATCCACCTACGACATCCTTCTAGGTGAACTCAAGTTGCACCTGGACAATCCCAGTGACCAGAACACCAGCCCCTTCTGGGGAAGCTCCCCAACATCCGACTCAAGCAGCTAGTCACTGCAGCAAGCCACATAGCAGGACACACGGTCGAGCACGTCTCCTCCGCCAGTGTGAACTTCAACTACAGCCACACCACCGGACTCTCCTGGATCGACCATCATTGTATATATCACGTCTTCACCATGCCCACCGTACACCACCGCCATCATCGCCCCCCCTCGCAGCTGGATCAAGGCCACCAAAGAACGTCTCCTCAACTCCCTCAGCACCACCACTCCGCCAACGCTTACAAACGATGACATCGCAGCGCGCAACCGCCACCGATGGATCTCCAACTGCGCCGATACCCTGGCACCCCTCAAGAACGGCACTGCGTCAGTACCTTACGCCTGCCTGATGGCAGGCGTAAGGATGGCACAGTGCCACAGGGATAGGCTGGCCCCATGCATTGCTGGAGTTGCGTCATGGTTATGACACAACTGCAGCAATGCGTGACTTTACACAGACAGATACGTCAGGATTACAGACGTATCTGTCATTACTTGCGACATGGAGTGCTGTCCAGTGAATCCAGTGCATCCATGGTGTCGCAAGACGTTCGTAGTGAAAAGTGTTGCAACGCTGTCTTGTCGCAGCGCTGCAACACTTTTCATCTTATTGATGGTGCGCATTCCTGCCCTGTAGTTTTGTCGCAGGGCAGTGCAGCGACATTGCTTGCAGTGCAGTCCAGCACCAAAATCTGCTGAAATGAGGCCCCAAGTGTTATCTCCATTTTTAAGACCAGCTATTTTCTGGTCTTAAAAAACTGCCTCTAACTGCAGTTAGAGGCAGATTTTTTGGTCTTCCACACTTCAAGAATTCCCTTGTAAATATCGCGAAGTGGGGTTAGCGGCCGTTTTTGCACGGGAACGCCTCCCTTGCATGTCATTATCGCTAACAGAAGTGGAGATCTTTAAAATGGACGTTTTTACCGGAAAACTGCCGCTAACAGAGGTTAACGACAGCTTGTACATACGGCGATAAAAATATCGCTGCAAAACCGTCGGAAAAGTGCCGCTAAAGTGGCGTTAACTCCTTGTACATATGCCCCTGTATGTCTACTCTAAAATATCTGCCCAACGTGTCTGCCTATATCATATGGTGTAAAATTTGTCTGTTTAAGGGCTAAAAACTTGTGAGTTATGTTCTTCAATTGTGTACTTCACAATGATTTTTGTTCTGTAACAAACTGCAGTATGGACAAACTTTATTTTGTAAGAATTGTAAAATGTGATTTTTCCCCTTTAAATATCACATGAAGTTTCTTAATTGGTGGTGGGAAAGGGTACATCTGTCCCTTTAAAATGGCACTCTGTGCACTGAACTCTATGACCCAGTAGAAGGCTACGGCCGAAACGCGTAGGTCTGATCTTTGGGTTAACATGCACCTTGCACTTTGCTGGTTATTGGCTTAAAATTTATAGAAACAGTTGAAGCTTAATAAATCGCTTCTGTAAGGAAAAAAAGGATCTGATATGTGGGTTAACATGCACCTTGCACTTTGCCTGTTAATGGCTTAAAATTTATGGAAGCAGTTGAAGACTAATAAATCACTTCTGTAAGGATTCCTGTGTGCCGTCCTTCTGTTTGTCCTGGTTACGGAGTGATGAAAGCAGGGCTGGTATCAGAAGCTTTCTCTAATATATATATATTATCTACTGGCGGTCGCCAGTAGATAGTTATAGTTAGGACCTATTTTCCATAGGAAATCCGCAACATTCTATTTGAAATAACGTTGGCGCCGGTTGACGAATCTTTGTGAAAGTTTCCAACTTGTTGGGCGCTCCGGTCCGCTCCTATCCTGAAAGTCTCGGGGTGATTCGTCAAGCGGGGCCGAGAAAAAAGGGGGGTCCCAAAACGCGTTTTCCCCATTCATTTTTCCATAGGAACCTTTAGTCGCAGCTACAGCCCGAACTGCTGAACGGAATTACACCAAATTTGGCAAAGAGGTAGCCCTTGGTTCAGTGTCGTGCCTTTTGCTTAAATGGTGTAAATCCGTTCAGTAGTTTCTGAGAAAACCACAAATAAAATCACATATATATCTATGGCCGAGTAGGGTCCGCGTACCTTCCCGATCACGAGCTGCATTCTAATTGGCTGTCAACACTCCAAATCAGGAAGTGTTGGCAGCCATTTTGTCCCTCGGTAGAACCGAGGGACAGAAACAAGTGCGCAAGCGCAAAGAGAGCAGGGTAGAAACACCCTGACCTCTAGGTCTGCTCAGGGGTCCCACAAGGACCCCTGGGCAGAAAAAGCATTTTTTAAAAAAAAAAATCGGCGGGATGCGCTTAGGGTGCGTGGATCCCGCCGATTAAAAAAAAGAAACAAGTGCGCAAAACGCACAAAGGGGGCAGGATAGAAACACCCTGACCCCCTAGGTCTGCTCATGGGGTCCCACAAGGACCCCCTGGGCAGAAAAAAGCATTTTTTTTTTTTTAATCGGCGGGATGCGCTTAGGGTGCGCGGATCCCGCTGAAAAAAAAAAAATCGAAGCGCGGTCTTCTGCGCTTCGATATTAATTTGCCCCCGGGTGGCCAAAAGTCCCGGGGGCATGCGGGGGTGGGTTTAGATTTTATGGGGGGCCTCAAAGGCCCCCCAAGCCCCAGGGACCGCCACCCCCGGGGCTTTAAATACAAAATGGTGCGGGAGGGCACTCTGCCCTCCCGCAGCCCCGGGGACCACCACCTCCCCGGAGCACTTAGAAAATAAATGTGGGGGTCCGTTTCGGACCCCCGAAGCCCCGGGGACCACCACCTCCCCAGGGCTTTGCAGATGGTGGGAGGAGGGATGCGCGGCCCCCCTCCTGGAGCCCTCCATGGCCCTGGGGACCACCACCCCCCAGGGCCGGCTCCTGCAGTGTACCAGGGTGCCTACCCCGGGACACTGTAGTTTGCAATGACAGGACGGGAGCCTCGCGGCTCCCGTCCTGTCATTGCAAACTGCTTTGAATTTTGGAAGAGAGAGCAGGAAACCTGCTCTCTCTTCCAAAATTCAAAGCACATTGCTTTCCACACGGGGAGCTGCATGTTAGCAGCTCCCCATGTGGAAAAGCAATGCCGGCTCCCGCAGGAGGCGGAGAGCCGGCAGGGTCCGTGGGGGAGTTGGGGTCCCCCCACGGACCCCAAAGGATAGGGCCAGCCCCGGGGGATGGGGTCCCCGGGGCAAGTAGTGGCCTGAGGAGGGGGGCAACGCAGCCCCCCTCCATAAGTTTTTTTTTTTTTTAAAAGAAGGCCATGCCCCGGGGATGGGGTCCCCGGGCCGATTAAGGCCTGGGGAGGGAGCCACGTGGCCCCTTCCAAATTTAAAAAAAAAAAAAAAAAATATTAGGGGGCAGGCCCTGGGGATGGGGTCACCAGGGCCAAAAAATTTGAAAAAGAAGGGGGCCACACAGCCCCCTTCTTAAAAAACAAATAAACAAAAATACCGGCATCGCGCCGGAGGCCACGCCCCTCCTTGGAGCACTCTGCAAACGCGCCCTTGGTGCGTTTGCAGATGGAGAACAATTCCCCTTGAATACTGGGGGTCCCTGAGGGCCAACTAGCCCACCAGGAACCTCCAGTATGCGCCAGGGGCTGCGTTGCAGAGAGGTGTACAGAGGCCACGCCCTTTGTACACCTCCCTGCAACGCAGCTCTGTGGCGCTTTTTGGAGGTACATGGTGGGCTAGTTGGACTCCAGGGACCCTCAGGATTCAAGGGGACTTAATCCCCCAACTTAAAACGCGCCACGGGCGCGTTTGCACAGTGGTGAAGGGAGGGCGGGGCTTCAGGTGACATGTGTGCAAACAGGCCCCGTGGCGCGTTTTAAGATGGGGAATTAAATCCCCTTCAATCCTGAGGGTCCCTGAGGGGCCAACTAGCCCACCAGGTACGTCCAGAAAGCGCCACAGAGCTGCATTGCAGAGAGGTGCAAAAGGGCGTGGCCTCTGAACACCTCTCTGCAACGCAGCTCCCTGGCGCATACTGGAGGTACAGGGTGGGCTACTTGGACCCCAGGGACCCTCATGATTCAAGGGGACTTAATCCCCCAACTTAAAACGCGCCACGGGGCGCGTTTGCACAGATGTCACCTCAGGCCCCACCCTCCCTTCACCATTGTGCAAATATTCCTCTAAAATCAGCCGAAAGACGATTCCGATTTACTCACCTGTTATCAGGAGAGAACCCAGTGCTGCATCTTTTAGCCCAGCACTGACCTTGAAAAGTAATTCTAACCGTACTTACCAGTAACTTGAATTTCCTTCCATAGGCTAACATTGACTGGTTTCACTTGGAAATTCTTTTAAGTGTGGAGTTTTGGAACTTTATAATATTCCTCTAAAATCAGCCGAACTACGAATTCCAATTTACTCACCTGTTATCAGGAGAGAACCCAGTGCTGCATCTTTTAGCCCAGCACTGACCCTGAAAAGTAATTCTAACCGTATTTACCAGTAACTTGTATTTCCGAATCCATTGTCTGGTTTTCAGCAGAAAAGTTTGTGTCGATTTTCACAAACTACAAATATTCCTTAAAAATCGCCTGTATGACTTAAACGCATTCTTTCAACTGTTTACAGGAGATGCACCAGTGCTGGATCCAGGATCCACCACTGAGTAAGAAAAAGTAACGATAACACTACTTACCTGCTAAGTGAATTTCCTCCCATAGGATAACATTGGTGATTCTAAGTGTCAACTTTTAAAATAGAATAATATTCCTTAAAAATCACTACTGTAACCAAAACGCTTTTACTCAACTGTTTACAGGAGATGTCCCAGGACTGAATCTAGGATCCAGTCCTGTGGTTAGAAAAGTAATCCATAAAGTAACTAATTTAACTAGAAATTCACATTGAGTTCAATGTTGCATTGTGTTTGAAATTGTGTTGCCCATTGCAACAACTGTGACTACTGTACTTAAAAGTCTATTGCCTATTTGCAAAGTATTTAAACTAAAGTAATTCATTCTGAGAAAGTATATTTTGTAATGTAATGTATAATGTAATTACAATGTAATTTAAAAAATAAAATATGTAAAAATAAATAGTTTAAAAAATTTAGTAAATCAGTATCAAAAAATAAATATAACAATTAATACATTTAAAAATTGTCATTTACAAAACCTTTGAAATTCACTGAAAAAAACCATAGGTTTCAGACATGTTATAGTTAGGAATTAGCATTTAAAAAACCTTAGAAATTCACTGAAAAAACCATAGGTTTTAGGGACAGTTATAGTTAGTTGGACATTGCACTCGTACAAAACCCGTGAAATTCCCCCGTTATAGTTAGTTCAGGTAACTATAACTCGTGCCCCCACAATGCACTGCTGATGATGTCACATATTACATCACTCATGACATGGTCAGTGACATCACTGATGACATCACTGATGACATCTCAAATGACATCACTGATGACATCACTGATGACATCATCCATGTGATAATTTGATGCATCTTCTCACACCCTAATATAATCTTTGATACACCCACTCTAAATTACAGACTGCCATTCTCAAAACCATAGACACTCCAACACCAATAACTACATACCCACTCACTGATTCTTAGGTCTACACACACATCCACTCACTCACCCGTACATTCACTCATACTTACGGTCACTCAGTACAGGACTATCATATGCACTCATACACCTACATAGACACTCACACACAGCCACTCATCCATAGAGGTACTCACACACCTAGTCAGTCATGCAAATAATTAATCACACTGCCATTTACTCACCTATATAGTTATACACACACAGCTCACTTACTCATACAAATACTAGCACATTCTTACGCTCTTATACAATCACTGATACAAGTACACACTCATCCATACAGCCACTCTCACAATCACACACTCTCACTTACAGCCATTTATATACTCCAACACACATATATACTGCCTTTCACATATGTAGTTACTCACACATGTACCACTGAGATATACATTCACTCACTAACACACCCATACACACACTCACCCACCCATACAGTCCATCACAGATGCACTCTTGAAACCATGTACCCAGTGAATCACCCACTCACACATCTATGCACAGAGTCACACACACCCCACCCACACAAACACTGAGGCACCCATACAGATACTCAGACAACCAATCAATAACCCATGTAGACACTCATGTAGCTATTCACAAACCCATGCAGCCGCTTACACACCAACAGACAGACGGATACAGACATTCACACAGTTTAGTCACTAACCCATGCATTCAGTAAGATATGTTTAATCACTCACTTATAGAGTCAGTCACGCACCTACTAAATCATCCATTCAGACACTTATACACCCACTCATTCTTCAATACGCCTTTCCCTATATATATTAAACATATTTAAACTTTACAGAAACACACAGTCACTGGATGATGTCATCAGTGATGTCATCAGTGATGTCATTTGAGATGTCATCAGTGATGTCATCAGTGATGTCACTGACCATGTCATGAGTGATGTAATATGTGACGTCATCAGCAGTGCATTGCGGGGGCGCGAGTTATAGTTAGCTGAACTAACTATAACGGGGGAATTTCACTGGTTTTGTACGAGTGAAATGTCCAACTAACTAAAACTGTCCCTAAAACCTATGTTTTTTTCAGTGAATTTCAAAGGTTTTTTAAATGCTAATTTCTAACTATAACGTGTCTGAAACCTATGGTTTTTCAGTGAATATATATAAAAAACCATAGGTTTTAGGGACAGTTATAGTTAGTTGGACATTTCACTCGTACAAAACCATAGAAATTCCCCCGTTATAGTTAGTTCAGCTAACTATAACTCGCGCCCCGCAATGCACTCCTGATGACGTCACATATTACATCACTCATGACATGGTCAGTGACATCACTGATGACATCACTGATGACATCTCAAATGACATCACTGATGACATCACTGATGACATCATCCAGTGACTGTGTGTTTCTGTAAAGTTTAAATATGTTTAATATATATAGGGAAAGGCGTATTGAAGAATGAGTGGGTGTATAAGTGTCTGAATGGATGATTTAGTACGTGAGTGACTGACTCTACAAGTGAGTGATTAAATGTATCTTACTGAATGCATGGGTTAGTGACTAAACTGTGTGAATGTCTGTATCTGTCTGTCTGTTGGTTTGTAAGCGGCTGCATGGCTTTCTGAATAGCTACATGAGTGTCTACATGGGTTATTGATTGATTGTCTGAGTATCTGTATGGGTGCCTGAGTGTTTGTGTGGAGTGGGGTATGTGTGACTCTGTGCATAGAAGTGTGAGTTGGTGATTCACTGGGTGCATGGTTTCAAGAGTGCATCTGTGATGGACTGTATGGGTGGGTGAGTGTGTGTATGGGTGTGTTAGTGATTGAATGTATATCTCAGTGGTACATGTGTGAGTAACTACATATGTGAAAGGCAGTATATATGTGTGTTGGAGTATATAAATGGCTATAAGTGAGAGTGTGTGATTGTGAGAGTGGCTGTATGGATGAGTGTGTACTTGTATCAGTGATTGTATAAGAGTGTAAGAATGTGCTAGTATTTGTATGAGTAAGTGAGCTGGTGTGTGTATAACTGTATAGGTGAGTAAATGGGTGTGTGATTAAGTTTTTGCATGACTGACTAGGTGTGTGAGTACCTCTATGGATGAGTGGCGGTATGTGAGTGTTTATATAGGTTTATGAGTGCATATGATAGTCCTGTACTGAGTGACTAAGTATGAGTGACTGTACGGGTGAGTGAGTGGATGTGTGTGTAGACCTAAGAATCAGTGAGTGGGTATGTAGTTTTGGTGTTGGAGTGTCTATGGTTTTGAGAATGGCAGTCTGTAATTTAGAGTGGGTGTATCAAAAGTTATATTAGGGTGTGAGAAGATGCATGAAATTATCACATGGATGATGTCATCAGTGATGTCATTTGAGATGTCATCAGTGATGTCATCAGTGATGTCACTGACCATGTCATGAGTGATGTAATATGTGACGTCATCAGCAGTGCATTGCGGGCGCGAGTTATAGTTAGCTGAACTAACTATAACGGGGAATTTCTATGGTTTTGTACGAGTGAAATGTCCAACTAACTATAACTGTCCCTAAAACCTATGGTTTTTACAGTGAATTTCAAAGGTTTTTTAAATGCTAATTTCTAACTATAACGTGTCTGAAACCTATGGTTTTTTCAGTGAATTTCAAAGGTTTTTTAAATGCGAATTTCTAACTATAACATGCCTGAAACCTATGATTTTTAAGTGAATTTCAAAGATTTTTTTAAATGCTAGTTTCTAACTATGCCTACAGAGGTAGGACATGTGAAGAAAGAAGAAAAAACGCACAGAAAGAAGCAAAAGATGTGCAGAAAGAACCAACAGAGGAGCTGAAAGAGGCCTTGTTGCAAAATCATCCTGTGCCCACAACTTTTTCAGACGGGTACTGGTGGTAACTGACTCTGACTAACCAGAGCCAGTGCTATGCTAAAAGACACTTAGAATACAGTGAAAACACCTACATACACTAGGGAACACTATGCGTTGGGGTACCCCTGTGATTAGCATGACCTCCTCTGCAAGTCCCTAGTACATAATAGGGCAGGGGGATTAAAACTACCTCTTAAAACGTGCTACAGGGCGCGTTTGCACAGTGGTAAAGGGAGGGGGGCCTGAGCTGACATGTGTCAAACGCACCCCGTGGCGCGTTTTAAGTTGCGAGATTAAGTCCCCTTGAATTCTGAGGGTCCCTGGGGCCCAACTAGCTCCCCAGGTACCTACAGTTAGGACCACAGAGCTGAGTTGCAGAGAGGCGTTCTGAGGCCACGCACCTTTTTTCACCTCTCTGCAACGCAACTCTGTTGTGCTTACTGAAGGTACCTGGTGGGCTAGTTGGCCCCCAGGGTCCCTCAGGATTCAAAGGAATTAATTCCCCAACTTAAAACGCACCACAGGGCGTGTTTGCGCACATGTCACCTGAGGCCCCGCCCCTCCCTTCACCACTGTGCAAACGCGCCCCGTGGTGCGTTTTAAGTTGGGGGATTAGGTCACCTTGAATCCTGAGGGTCCCTGGGGCCCAACTAGCCCACTAGGTACTTCCAGTAAGCACCACAGGCCTGCGTTGCAACGCCTGTAACAAATTGTGCAGTTGTGTTTAGGTAGTGAAGAGGGTCCTGCTGGGGGTAGTGTTTTAGGGTTTAGGGTAGTGCAGTGGTGTTTGTGTAGTGTAGGGGGGTCATGCTGGGGGTAGATTTAGGGTTTAGGGTAGTGCAGTGGTGTTTGGATAGTGTAGGGAGTCATGCTGGGGGAGTGTTTTAGGGTTTAGGGTAGTGCAGTGGTGTTTGGGTAGTGTAGGGGGTCGTGCTGGGGGTAGTGTTTTAGGGTTTAGGGTAGTGCAGTGGTGTTTGGGTAGTGTAGGGGGTCGTGCTGGGGGTAGTGATTTAGGGTAGTGCAGTGGTGTTTGGGTAGTGTAAGGGGGTACTGCTGGGGGTAGTGTTTTAGGGTTTAGGTTAGTGCAGTGGTGTTTGGGTAGTGTAGGGGTACTGCTGGGGGTAGTGTTTTAGGGTTTAGGGTAGTGCAGTGGTGTTTGTGTAGTGTAGGGGTACTGCTGGGGGTAGTGTTTTAGGGTTTAGGGCAGTGCAGTGGTGTTTGGGTAGTGTAGGGGGTCGTGCTGGGGGAGTGTTTTAGGGTTTAGGGCAGTGCAGTGGTGTTCGGGTAGTGTAGGGGTCGTGCTGGGGGAGTGTTTTAGGGTTTAGGGAAGTGCAGTGGTGTTCGGGTAGTGTAGGGGGTCATGCTGGGGGAGTGTTTGAGGGTTTAGGGCAGTGCAGTCGTATTCGGGTAGTGTAGGGGGTTGTGCTGGGGGTAGTATTTTAGGGTTTAGGGTAGTGCAGTGGTGTTCGGGTAGTGTATGGGGTAGTGTTCTAGGGTTTAGGGCAGTGCAGTGGTGTTTGGGCAGTGCAGGGGGTAATGCTGGGGGTGGTGTTTTAGGGTTTAGGGCAGTGCAGTGGTGTTCGGGCAGTGTAGGGGGTCGTGCTGGGGGTGGTGTTTCAGGGTTTAGGGCAGTGCAGTGGTGTTCGGGCAGTGTAGGGGGTGGTGTTTCAGGGTTTAGGGCAGTGCAGTGGTGTTCGGGCAGTGTAGGGGGTCATGCAGGGGGTGGTGTTTCAGGGTTTAGGGCAGTGGTGTTCGGGCAGTGTAGGGGGCGTGCTGGGGGTGGTGTTTCAGGGTTTGGGGCAGTGCAGTGGTGTTCGAGCAGTAAAGGGGGTCGTGCTGGGGGTGGTGTTTCAGGGTTTAGGGCAGTGCAGTGGTGTTCGGGCAGTGTAGGGGGCGGTGCAGGGGGTGGTGTTTCAGGGTTTAGGGCAGTGCAGTGGTGTTCGGGCAGTGTAGGGGGTGCTGCAGGGGTGGTGTTTCAGGGTTTAGGGCAGTGCAGTGGTGTTCGGGCAATGTAGGGAGTCATGCAGGGGTGGTGTTTCAGGGTTTAGGGCAGTGCAGTGGTGTTCGGGCAGTGTAGGGGGTCGTGCTGGGGCTGGTGTTTCAGGGTTTAGGGCAGTACAGTGGTGTTCAGGCAGTGTAGGGGGTCGTGCTGGGGCTGGTGTTTCAGGGTTTAGGGCAGTGCAGTGGTGTTCGGGCAGTGTAGGGGGTCGTGCTGGGGCTGGTGTTTCAGGGTTTAGGGCAGTGCAGTGGTGTTCGGGCAGTGTAGGTGGTCGTGCTGGGGCTTGTGTTTCAGGGTTTAGGGCAGTGCAGTGGTGTTCGGGCAGTGTAGGGGGTCATGCTGGGGCTGGTGTTTCAGGGTTTAGGGCAGTGCAGTGGTGTTCGGGCAGTGTAGGGGGTCTTGCTGGGACTGGTGTTTCAGAGTCTAGGACAGTGCAGTGGTGTTCGGGCAGTGTAGGGGGTCTTGCTGGTGCTGGTGTTTCAGGGTTTAGGGCAGTGCAGTGGTGTTCGGGCAGTGTAGGGGGTCGTGCTGGGGGTGGTGTTTCAGGGTTTAGGGCAGTGCAGTGGTGTTTGGGCAGTGTAGGGGTCATGCTGGGGCTAGTGTTTCAGGATTTAGGGCAGAGCAATGGTGTACAGGCAGTGTAGGGGGTCGTGCTGGGGGTGGTGTTTCAGGATTTAGGGCAGTGCAGTGGTGTTCGTGCAGTGTAGGGGGTGTTGTTTCAGGGTTTAGGGCAGTGGTGTTCAGGCAGTGTAGGGGGTCTTGCTGGGGTTGATGTTTCAGGTTTTAGGGCAGTGCAGTGGTGTTCGGTCAGTGTAGGGGGTCGTGCTGGGGGTGGTGTTTCAGGGTTTAGGGCAGTGCAGTGGTGTTCCAGCAGTGTAGGAGGTCGTGCAGGGGTGGTGTTTCAGGGTTTAGGGCAGTGCAGTGGTGTTCGGGCAGTGTAGGGGGTCATGCTGGGGGTGGTGTTTCAGGGTTTAGGGCAGTGCAGTGGTGTTCGGGCAGTATAGGGTGTCGTGCTGAGGGGTGGTGTTTCAGGGTTTAGGGCAGTGCAGTGGTGTTCGGGCAGTGTAGGGGGTCGTGCAGGGGGTGGTGTTTCAGGGTTTAGGGCAGTGCAGTGGTGTTTGGGCAGTGTAGGGGGTCGTGCAGGGGGTGGTGTTTCAGGGTTTAGGGCAGTGCAGTGGTGTTCGGCCAGTGTAGGTGGTCTTGCTGGGGGTGGTGTTTCAGGCTTTAGTGCAGTGGTGTTCGGGCAGTGTAGGGGTCTTGCTGGGGGTGGTGTTTCAGGGTTTAGGGCAGTGCAGTGGTGTTCGGGCAGTGTAGGGGGTCTTGCTGGGGCTGGTGTTTCAGGGTTTAGGGCAGTGCAGTGGTTTTCGGGCAGTGTAGGCGGTCGTGCTGGAGCTGGTGTTTCAGGGTTTAGGGCAGTGCAGTGGTGTTCGGGCAGTGTACGGGGTTGTGCTGGGGCTGGTGTTTCAGGGTTTAGGGCAGTGCAGTGGTGTTCGGGCAGTGTAGGGGGTCGTGCTGGGGGTGGTGTTTCAGGGTTTAGGGCAGTGCAGTGGTGTTCGGGCAGTGTAGGGGGTCGTGCTGGGGCTGGTGTTTCATGGTTTAGGGCAGTGCAGTGGTGTTCGGGCAGTGTAGGGGGTCGTGCTGGGGGTGGTGTTTCAGGGTTTAGGGCAGTGCAGTGGTGTTCGGGCAGTGTAGGGGGTCATGCTGGGGGTGGTGTTTCAGGGTTTAGGGCAGTGCAGTGGTGTACGGGCAGTGTAGGGGGTCTTGCTGGGGGTGGTGTTTCAGGGTTTAGGGCAGTGGTGTTCGGGCAGTGTAGGGGGTCTTGCTGGGGGTAGTGTTTTGGGGTTTAGGGCAGTGCAGTGGTGTTCGTGCAGTGTAGGGGGTCGTGCTGGGGGTGGTGTTTCAGGGTTTAGGGCAGTGCAGTAGTGTTCGGGCAGTGTAGGGGATCGTGCAGGGGGTGGTGTTTCAGGGTTTAGGGCAGTGCAGTGGTGTTTGGGCAGTGTAGGGGGTCGTGCTGGGGGTGGTGTTTCAGGGTTTAGGGCAGTGCAGTGGTGTTCGGGCAGTATAGGGGTCGTGCAGGGGTGGTGTTTCAGGGTTTAGGGCAGTGCAGTGGTGTTCAGTCAGTGTAGGGGTCGTGCTGGGGCTGGTGTTTCAGGGTTTAGGGCAGTGCAGTGGTGTTCGGGCAGTGTAGGGGGTCTTGCTGGGGGTGGTGTTTCAGGGTTTAGGGCAGTGGTGTTCGGGCAGTGTAGGGGGTCTTGCTGGGGGTGGTGTTTCAGGGTTTAGGGCAGTGCAGTGGTGTTCGGGCAGTGTAGGGGGTCTTGCTGGGGGTAGTGTTTCGGGGTTTAGGTCAGTGCAGTGGTGTTCGGGCAGTGTAGGGGGTCTTGCTGGGGGTAGTGTTTCAGGGTTTAGGGCAGTGCAGTGGTGTTCGGTGCAGTGTAGGGGGTCGTGCTGGGGATGGTGTTTCAGGGTTTAGGGCAGTGCAGTAGTGTTCGGGCAGTGTAGGGGGTCGTGCAGGGGGTGGTGTTTCAGGGTTTAGGGCAGAGCAGTGTTGTTCGGGCAGTGTAGGGGGTCATGCTGGGGGTGGTGTTTCAGGGTTTAGGGCAGTGCAGTGGTGTTCAGGCAGTGTAGGGGGTTGTGCTGGGGGTGGTGTTTCAGGGTTTAGGGCAGTGGTGTTCGGGCAGTGTTGGGGGTCTTGCTGGGGGTGATGTTTTAGGGTTTAGGGCAGTGCAGTGGTGTTCGGGCAGTGTAGGAGGTCTTGCTGGGGGTAGTGTTTCAGGGTTTAGGGCAGTGCAGTGGTGTTCGGGCAGTGTAGGGGTGATGCTGGGGGTGGTGTTTCAGGGTTTAGGGCAGTGCAGTGGTGTTCGGGCAGTGTAGGGGGTCATGCTGGGGGTAGTGTTTTAGGGTTTAGGGTAGTGCAGTGGTGCTTGTGTAGTGTAGGGGGTCGTGCTGGGGGTAGTGTTTTAGGGTTTAGGGTAGTGCAGTGGTGTTTGTGTAGTGTAGGGGGTCATGTTTTAGGGTAGTGCAGTGGTGTTTGGGTAGTGTAGGGGGTCGTGCTGGGGTAGTGTTTTAGGATTTAGGTTAGTGCAGTGGTGTTTGGGTAGTGTAGGGGGTCGTGCTGGGGGTAGTGTTTTAGGGTTTAAGGTAGTGCAGTGGTGTTTGTGTAATGTAGGGGGTCGTGCTGGGGGTAGTGTTTTAGGTTTTAGGGTAGTGCAGTGGTGCTTGTGTAGTGTAGGGGGTCATGCTGGGGGTAGTGTTTTAGGGTTTAGGGTAGTGCAGTGGTGTTTGTGTAGTGTAGGGGGGCATGTTTTAGGGTAGTGCAGTGGTGTTTGGGTAGTGTAGGGGGTCGTGCTGGGGGTAGTGTTTTAGGATTTAGGTTAGTGCAGTGGTGTTGGGGTAGTGTTTTAGGGTTTATGGTAGTGCAGTGGTGTTTGTGTAGTGTAGGGGGTCATGCTGGGGGTAGTGTTTTAGGGTTTAGGATAGTGCAGTGGTGCTTGTGTAGTGTAAGGGGTCGTGCTGGGGTAGTGTTTTAGGGTTTAGGGTAGTGCAGTAGTGTTTTTGTAGTGTAGGGGGTCATGTTTTAAGATGCAACGCTCCAATACCTGACCAGTCTGCACTACATAAAACTGCAAAAAACTAAAAATAAAAAGTGTTTTGCACACTTTTGTCATTGGGCTATATGTGGGCTACATCTGGGTAATATTTGTGCTACATTTGGGCTCTTTTTTCACTGGTGGCCATCTTGGAAGACTTCTTTGTTATGAAGTTTCCTAATTTCCTCATTTACTGCAGTCTCCTCAGTAGGAAATGCTTTCAGTTTTTACTTTGATTCCATCAAGAAGGCATTCAGATGTGTCACACATTTGCCATAAATTCAGAATGTTATTACTCTAGTTGTTCATTAGATCACTGTAGTAAAGCTACTGCTCACCAAGGAGTTAACTGGAAGTCTACTGCTGGTATTGAAAGTGATTGTTTCAGTCTGCATGTCAGAATTTTCTAATGAAATAGAAGAGGATTTGAGATCTCACTTAAAACATGCACAACATTTTCTTTTGCAGCACTAACCATAATTTCTATGGCAAAATGAACCCCCTCATTTTGTTCCTTTTAAATTAAATGTTTTAAGTGTTACCAGTTTATTCCAATCAAGATGGCTTCAGGTGTGCCATACGTTTGTCATAAGTAAGACTGTTAGCGCTCTAGTTGTTCTTTAGAACACTCTGGGAAGCTGCAGTAGAACACAAAGGCATCAACTGACAGGCTGCTCCTGATGAAATATAACAGGAAGATATTTGAGATCACACTTGAAACATGTCCTAATTTTTCTTTCTACAGCACTAACCATAATTTCTATGACAAAATTAACCCCATCATTTTGTTCCTTTTTAAATTAAATGTTTTAAGTGTTACCAGTTTATTCCAATCAAGATGGCTTCAGGTGTGCCATACTTTTGTCATAAGTAAGGCTGTTAGCACTCTAGTTGTTCTTTAGAACACTCTGGGAAGCTGCAGTAGAACACAAAGGAATCAACTGACAGTCTCTGCCCTTGTTGGATGTACATGTTTTACTGAGAATGTCAGACTTCATTCTCACATGACTGAGAAAGATAATGTGAATTTACAGAAAATATGCTCTCATTTTAGCTTCTGGGGCACCTTCCAAAACTGTATGGGACAAGCATGTGAAAATAGTTTTCTCTCAAACATGATTCATGATATCCCAGCAGAATGTTTTTCACAGGGTAAAATCACCTTAGAACACACCACAATTCCTGAAATTAGTATAGTACCATCAACAAATGAATTCTAATGTAACTAAAGTCTGTTATCACCCTTTATAGTTCTCCTTTTGGTAACCCTCAAAATCTTCGATTCACTACAATGCATTTCAATGGGGTACTATCATTTATATTGGTCCCAAGATGGCTGCCAGCAATTCCAGGATGAAGTGCTGACAGCCAATCAGATCTCACGATGACATGTGTGGTTAGGCTCCGCCCAGATATATATGTGTTTTTACTTTTGATTTTCTCAGCAACTACTGAACGGATTTACACCATTTAACAAAAGGGTTCTTTTTGAACCAAGAACTACCTCTTTGCCAAATTTGGTGTAATTCCGTTCAGCAGTTCGGGCTGTAGCATTGCATAAAGTTTCCTATGGGAAATTGATTTTTTGACTCTTATTTTTTTAATTTCTCCGGTAAAGCAATTTGCTTTGGATATTGGAAGCGAGAGCAGGTTTCCCTGCTCTCGCTTCCAATATCCAAAGCAGTTTGCTATGACAGGACGGAGCCGCGAGGCTCCCGTCCTGTCATAGCAAACTACAGTGTCCCGGGTAGGCACCCCGGGACACTGCAGGAGCCGGCCCTGGGGGGTGGCGGTCCCCAGGGCCATCAAGGGCTCCAGGAGGGGGCCGCGCGGCCCCCTCCCTTGAATTGCACAGCCCCGGGAGGTGGTGGTCCCCGGGGCTCTGGGGTCCGTAACGGACCCCCAAATTTATTTTCTATTTGCCCCGGGAGGTGGTGGTCCCGGGCGTGTGGGGGCTGGAGCCCCCCACACGGTATTTACAATTTAAAAAGAAGCCCCGGGGGTGGCGGTCCCCGGGGCTGCGGGAGGGCAGGAGAGCCCTCCCGCACCATTTTTGATTAAGCCCCGGGGGTGGCAGTCCCCGGGGCTTGGGAGCCTTAGAGGCCCCCATATAAACAATAAACCCACCCCCGCATGCCCCCGGGACTTGGGCCACCCGGGGGCAAGTTTGCATCGAAGCGCGGTAGACCACGCTTCGATTTTTTTTTTTTCCGGCTGGATCCGCGCACCCTGAGCGCATCCTGCCGATTTTTTTTTTTAAATGCTTTTTTCTGCCCAGGGGGTCCTTGTGGGACCCCCTGAACAGACCTAGGGTGTCAGGGTGTTTCTACCCTGCCCCCTTTGTGCGTTTGCGCACTTGTTTCTTTTTTTCTCGGCGGGATTCGCGCACCCTAAGCGCATCCCGCCGATTTAAAAAAAAGCTTTCTGCCCAGGGGTCCTTGTGGGACCCCTGAGCAGACCTTGGGAGTCAGGGTGTTTTTACCCTGCCCCCTTTTGCGCTTTGCGCACTTGTTTCTGTCCCTCGGTTCTACCGAGGGACAAAATGACTGCCAACACTTCCTGATTTGGAGTGTTGACAGCCAATTAGCATGCAGCTCGTGATCGGGAGGGTGCGCGAATCCGACGCGGCCATAGATATATATGTGATTTTCATTTTGATTTTCACAGGAATTACTGAACGGATTTACACCATTTAACAAAAGGGTTCTTTCTGAACCAAGAACTACCTCTTTGCCAAATTTGGTGTAATTCCGTTCATCAGTTCGGGCTGTAGCCGTGTCTAAAGTTTCTATGGGAAAATGAATGGGGAAAACACGTTTTGGGACCCCCCTTTTTTCTCGGCCCCTGCTTGACGAATCACCCTGAGACTTTCAGGGTAGGAGCAAACCGGAGCGGGCCATAAAGTTTGAAAATTTCGCGAAGATTCGTCAACCGACGCAAGAGTTTTTTCAAATAGAATGTCGCGGATTTCCTATGGAAAATAGGTCCTAACTATAACTATCTACTGGCGACCGCCAGTAGATAATATATATATATATATATATATATATTATCTACTGGCGGTCACCAGTAGATAGTTATAGTTAGGACCTATTTTCCATAGGAAATCCGCAACATTCTATTTCAAATAACTTTGGCGCCGGTTGACAAATCTTCGCAAAATTTTCAAAACTCGTGGCCCGCTCCCGTCCGCTCCTATCCTGAAAGTCTCGGGGTGATTCGTCAAGTGGGGGCCGAGAAAAAAGGGGGGTCCCAAAACGTGTTTTCCCCATTCAATTTTCCATAGGAACCTTTCATCGCAGCTACAGCCCGAACTGCTGAACAGAATTACACCAAATTTGACAAAAGGTAGCCCTTGGTTCAGAGTCATGCCTTTTGCTTAAATGGTGTAAATCCGTTCAGTAGTTCCTGAGAAATTTGAAAAAGAAAACACATATATATCTGGGCGGAGCCTAACCACACATGTCATCGTGAGATCTGATTGGCTGTCAGCACTTCATCCTGGAATTGCTGGCAGCCATCTTGGGACCAATATAAATGATAGTACCCCATTGAAATGCATTGTAGTGAATCGAAGATTTTGAGGGTTACCAAAAGGAGAACTATAAAGGGTGATAACAGGTTTTAGTTACATTAGAATTCATTTGTTGATGGTACTATACTAATTTCAGGAATTGTGGTGTGTTCTAAGGTGATTTTACCCTGTGAAAAACCTTCTGCTGGGATATCATGAATCATGTTTGAGAGAAAACTATTTTCACATGCTTGTCCCATACAGTTTTGGAAGGTGCTCCAGAAGCTAAAATGAGAGCATATTTTCTGTAAATTCACATTATCTTTCTCAGTCATGTGAGAATGAAGTCTGACATTCTCAGTAAAACATGTACATCCAACAAGGGCAGAGACTGTCAGTTGATTCCTTTGTGTTCTACTGCAGCTTCCCAGAGTGTTCTAAAGAACAACTAGAGTGCTAACAGCCTTACTTATGACAAAAGTATGGCACACCTGAAGCCATCTTGATTGGAATAAACTGGTAACACTTAAAACATTTAATTTAAAAAGGAACAAAATGATGGGGTTCATTTTGTCATAGAAATGATGGTTAGTGCTGTAGAAAGAAAAATTAGGACATGTTTCAAGTGTGATCTCAAATATCTTCCTGTTATATTTCAACAGGAGCAGCCTGTCAGTTGATGCCTTTGTGTTCTACTGCAGCTTCCCAGAGTGTTCTAAAGAACAACTAGAGCGCTAACAGTCTTACTTATGACAAAAGTATGGCACACCTGAAGCCATCTTGATTGGAATAAACTGGTAACACTTAAAACATTTAATTTAAAAAGGAACAAAATGAGGGGGTTCATTTTGCCATAGAAATTATGGTTAGTGCTATAGAAAGAAAAATTAGGACATGTTTTAAGTGAGATCTCAAATATCTTCCTGTTATATTTCAACAGAAGCAGCCTGTCAGTTGATGCCTTTGTGTTCTACTGCAGCTTCCCAGAGTGTTCTAAAGAACAACAAGAGTACTAACAGCCTTACTTATGACAAAAGTATGGCACACCTGAAGCCATCTTGATTGGAATAAACTGGTAACACTTAAAACATTTAATTTAAAAAGGAGCAAAATGATGGGGTTCATTTTGTCATAGAAATTATGGTTAGTGCTGTAGAAAGAAAAATTAGGACATGTTTCAAGTGTGATCTCAAATATCTTCCTGTTATATTTCAACAGGAGCAGCCTGTCAGTTGATGCCTTTGTGTTCTACTGCAGCTTCCCAGAGTGTTCTAAAGAACAACTAGAGCGCTAACAGTCTTACTTATGACAAAATTATGGCACACCTGAAGCCATCTTGATTGGAATAAACTGGTAACTCTTAAAACATTTAATTTAAAAAGGAACAAAATGAGGGGGTTCATTTTGTCATAGAAATTATGGTTAGTGCTGTAGAAAGAAAAATTAGGACATGTTTTAAGTGAGATCTCAAATATCTTCCTGTTATATTTCAACAGGAGCAGCCTGTCAGTTGATGTCTTTGTGTTCTACTGCAGCTTCCCAGAGTGTTCTAAAGAACAACTAGAGCGCTAACAGTCTTACTTATGACAAAAGTATGGCACACCTGAAGCCATCTTGATTGGAATAAACTGGTAACACTTAAAACATTTAATTTAAAAAGGAACAAAATGAGGGGGTTCATTTTGCCATAGAAATTATGGTTAGTGCTGCAGAAAGAAAATTTAGGGCATGTTTTAAGTGAGATCTCAAATCCTCTTCTATTTCATTAGAAAATTCTGACATGCAGACTGAAACAATCACTTTCAATACCAGCAGTAGACTTCCAGTTAACTCCCTGGTGAGCAGTAGCTTTACTTCAGTGATCTAATGAACAACTAGAGTGCTAACATTCTGAATTTATGGCAAATGTGTGACACATCTGAATGCCTTCTTGATGGAATCAAAGTAAAAAACTGAAAGCATTTCCTACTGAGGAGACTGCAGTAAATGACGAAATTAGGAAACTTCATAACAAATAAGTCTCCCAAGATGGCCACCAGAGAAAAAAGAGCCCAAATGTAGCACAAATATCACCCAGATGTAGCCCACATATAGCCCAATGACAGAATTGTGCAAAACACTTTTTATTTTTAGTTTTTGTGCAGTTTTATTAGTGCAAACTGGTCAGGTTTTGGAGCGTTACATCTTACTTGGACCCCTTATTGCGTATTTTGCACAAAGTACATGAAATTGATCTTGCGAAACATTGAACTTTACGATTCTGTTAACCTGAAGTTGCTCTGAACCGGGCTTTGTAACACCCGTTTTTACCTACTGGTTTTAATTAATTCTCACTGTATTGTATTAGGAAAGAGGATTTACTGTTTTTATGTACACTTTTATGATCTATGTTTCTAAATCAGATCAAATAAAGTTTAATGAATTCTATGGCAGGACAGAGGCGAGGATTATGCATATCTTTCCTCACTTTATTTGCATAGCAGTTCAAAGAAAACGTAACACAACAATCATTAAACAAACAAGAGCCGACGGGGAAACATGGCGTCAGCTAGTTGAGCGGAGCGCGCGTCCGGAGAACACTCTCTACCCCTTGCAATATGATGCTACTATGTTACCGGCAATGAAGTGATCTTTGCCCATCGGGGCTCCACGGAGCTTTGTGGAGCTTTACAACGATTCCAAAGGGTCCCGCTGCGGAGATATCTGTGCGTACGTACACCGGCTGAATGTGTGTCGGGTCCTTTGTCCAGGCTTCAGGTGTTCCGCGCCTAACCCGTCCGCTTCACCTCCTACGCTGGTACGGAGCCGCCCTGGAGTTGAGGCGCGGTCGCAGAGCGGCGGCCCGCGGTCTCCTCCGGGTTAGCAGCGGCAGCGCCAGCATCAGCCAATTCTTTGGGGCGGCGGCTGGTGAGAGAGTAAGACCTGCGGCAGTTGCTGGTTGCGCCGGAGACAGAGTGGGGCTCGATTTGGAGGAATGCTTGGTGCTGTCGGTCCCGGGCGTCTTTTCTCTTCCAGCTGCTCCTAGAAACATCACTGGCGGTAAGAAGGTGGCATCCCCTGTGCAAGAGGCGGAATTTGCTACAGCCACTTCAAAGGAGAAGCACGAATATCGAGAAGGGGAAGGGGTGTCTTACAACCCAGGTAGCCTGGTGGTAGCTGCAAACAAAAAAAGTGGAAAGAAAAGAGGAAATTGTAGGCAGAGGGAGGCTGGCTGGAGGAAAACGAGCGTTAAAGGAAAAGATACTGGGTCACTGGATCTACATTTAGAGGGGAGTCAGGCTTTAGAGAATACGAGGGACGATAGTATTATACCCTCTAACCAAGGTACAGCCTTCCAGAACTACCAAGTTAAGGGAAGAAGTGTAAAAGGAGGGAGGAATAAGAGTGTCTCCTCGCATTGTAAAGTGAAAGTTACCCCCTCATTACGGTCATTTTTTAGGGTGCAACCGGAGGTCCTGACTGTCACAAAGCAGGGGGGGGGCTCTGGAATTCACTCCATTGGCTTCACTGGCTCTGTAGCTGGGGTCTCTCGGGTTAACATGAACTCTAATGAGGGCTCTTCCAGCCAGAGCGCTATACCTATCAGTTTACCTACAGTAGCCCCTGTGTTGCGGTCTGAACCACAGTCAGGGGAGGTAGCGGAGTCAGATGCCCAGAATCCTGGGGAAGTTGTCAATCATTTCTCAGGGGCCTCGATTGAAGCCTTGTTTACTTCATTAAAGGAAGATATAAAACAGGGCTTTGCAGTTTCTGCAGATAACCAAAGTGAGATAAGAAATGTGTGTGAGACTTTGGAGAGAAAGGTTGACCTCTTAAATTCCAGGACCGAATCCTTAGAGAGTTCAGTTGAGGAACTCAAGACGAATTTGGGGTCAGCAGAGGAAAAGATACAAAGCCTACAGAGAGGTGAAGTTGCTTTGCGGGATAGAATGGAGACATTGGAAAATAATTCCCGCAGAAATAACCTGCCTGAATATTCCAGAAGGGAAAGAAAGGGCAGACATTAAGGCTTTTATGATTGCCCTGCTTAAGGAGGCCCTATCACTTGAAGAATCAACAGAGTTCTTAGAAAGGGATATCCAAAGAATCCATAGGGACCCATTTCGCCACAACCCTAATAGGGCAAAGCCCAGGAAGATCCTTATTAACTTTCTCACTTATTCTATTAAAGAGAAAATTCTGAATTTGGCCTTGAAAGCTAAATCATTAAAAAGTAGGGACTTCTCCTTTGAGGTTCGTTCGGACCTTTCTAAAGCTACACTGGAGAGACAATGGGAACTTGGCCGAAGAATGGAAAACTTTAGGAAGGCCGGTGCAGTAGTACAGCTCAAGTTCCCGGCCTTCTTGAAAGTTATGTACAATAATAAGATGCACAACATTAGATCGAGCCAAGAGGCAGATGAATTACTTGATTCCATCAATAGGCAGGCCTCAAAAAGCTTTTAGAGTCACCCCTGTTTCTTCTCTTTACTGTGTGAAAATGTCAGATTAGAGAAAACACATGTGAACTGTGCTTCCTCTGCTACATGGATAACCCTATTTCTCTTATCTTATTCCCTATCCTCCGCTATGTTATGGATTGGCAAGCTTTTTCTTTTCTAAAAAGCTCAGGGAAAGGGGGATATAGGCTGTATATTGGACTTTTTCTTTAAAAGGAAAAAAACAAAGAAAAACAATATATGTATATATATATATATATGTGTATGTATGTATATGTGTATATGTATATATGTATGTATATGTGTGAGTGTGTGTATATATATGTGTATATGTATATATGTGTAGCCAATTCCTTTTTTTTTGGGGTTTGGTGACATATAGGCACAATAGAAATAGAGGGGTAGGGGTAGCTCACGGACGCAATAGCTGGTCAACACCAGACCAGAGTAATGGGGGAAGGGTTTCCCAAGGGGGGGGGGAGTGGGTGGGGGGAAGGGGAGCACAGGGGGATAAATAACAAAAATACCTCGTTCGCCTCAACCGGGCCAGATCTAGAAACTTTAAAGAGTAGAAATAATGGGAAAGCTGGAAGGTCTCTCGGCTTATGTCCTTGTTCTTGTCCAGTTAGGGCGGAATATGCTAATGCTAACTCTAAAATAGCATGACAATACTCCAGATTTTGTCCTGGAATGTCAATGGCCTGCGCATGAGGGCACGAAGAGCTAGAATTCTACAATATCTGAGAGATTCCCCGGCGCAGGTCATTGTCATTCAGGAGACTCACCTTCTCAAGACAGAGACAAAAGAACTGCTAAAAACTCAGAAATGGGTGGACGATTTCATATGCACCGATCAGACGGCTAATATTAGAGGGGTGTTGATCCTTTTTAAAAAGCAGGCTAGAGCTCAGATTTTACAATACAGGGAAGATCTTAGTGGTAGGTGGCTGATCTTGAAGATCACCTTAATGGGTATCCTCTTTACCTTAGTTGGATATTACGGTCCAAACCAGGATGATCCTTCCTATATAAACTCTATTCGTTCTCATCTCCTGGATTTTCCAGAGCCAGTGATATGGGCAGGAGATTTTAATATCGTCCTGGACCCTAAACTGGACAAATCTCCAAATTGTAGAGCAGCAGTTCCTTCTAAATCCAGGTCGTCTTTGTTGACAACGATGGCCCAATTGGGGCTATCCGATATTTGGAGGGAAAGATCGGGAGATCAACCAGGAGTATCTTTTAGAAATTTTAAATACAAACATAAGTCGAGAATAGACTATATTTTGCTTAGTTATAATCTAAAAGACAGAGTTAAAGAGATAAAATACCTACCCTCGCACCTTTCGGACCATTCAGGAGTTATATTAGCTATTGAGTGTATACAGTCACAGCAGATTAGAACATGGTCATTTGATCGAACAATACTGCTTGAAGAAGAAGAGACTGCCTTCTTTATTATTGAGACCAAGCACTTTTTAGAGAACAACTTAGGAACAGCCGACATTACAACTGTCTGGGACACCCTTAAAGCGTTCTTAAGGGGCAATATCACCAATAGATCGAGCTATAGGAAAAAAAAGTATAGGGAAGTGACCTTAGCTCTGGAAATTGAAATGAGGGCAATCGAGGAAAAAATGAACAGCCAGACCGGCATTGAACGGAAGGAAGATCTGGAAAAGTTCGATCAATTAAAAGAAGAGCTGAAGAGTATTCTTCAAAAGAGGCTTATGCGTAGGTGGGAGGCAAGCAAGATTGCCCATTTTGAGTATGGGGAAGGGGCAGGAAAATTACTGGCTTGGAAAACCAAAACAGACCAGCTCCGGAACCATATAAAGGAAATAAAGGTGGACGATGACGCACCCTCCCTTTCCTCGGACAAAGATATCGGCGAGGCTTTTTGGGTTATTTCCAAGATATTTATAAGGATACTTGCATAGAAGACAGAGCAAAAGTGAAGCTCTGGTTGGATGGGACCACATTACCATCTATTAGCCCCAAGCAACAGATAGATTTGGAATGTGCTATCACAGAAGAGGAGGTGAGGAAAGTTGTTGCAGGGAGTAAAAGAGGGAAAGCGGCCGGGCCTGACGGCCTACCAGCAGAAATATATTGTGTCTTGCAGGATGCCATAATCCCAGTACTTACTCAACTGTATAATAAGATATTATTGGAAGGAGTTAGCCCCCCTCGTTCTTGGGATGACGCTACGGTGGTCTTAATTTTGAAACCTGGCAAGAATCCAGCTTGGTGTGATTCATATCGACCGATATCACTCTTAAACACAGACTATAATTTGTTCTCTTCTATTTTAGCAACTAGGCTGGGGATGGTGGCAGATGACATCCTTCACCCAGACCAAAAAGGGTTTGTAAAAGGGCGACAATTAGCAGACCTAACATACGATCTGGTCGGCGCAATCGATATCGCCTCCACTTATGCCCTCCCGTTGGCAGCCTTAACCCTGGACGCCACCAAGGCTTTCGACAGGGTAAATTGGGGATACCTGTCGGAAGTCATGGTAAGATTTAATTTGGGAGACAAATTCCGCCGTACCATTCAGTTGTTGTACCATGCACCGTCAGCCAGGCTGCTGGTCAATGGCACTCTGACTGAGGCATTTAAGATAACTAGGGGAACGAGACAGGGTTGCCCTCTCTCTCCCCTGCTCTTCAACATGTATATAGAGCCCTTTGCACAGAAACTTAGAGATAACTCTAACATCATCTCTTTTAAATATGAGGAGTGGGTGAGGAGGGTGGCCCTGTATGCAGATGATATCCTCATACTGTCAGCAGACTTGGATTCAGCCTTTCCGACAGTTATAAAACTGGCAGAAGAATTCGGTCAAATATCTGAGTATGAAATAAATGCGGGGAAGACGGAAATAATGACGTGGAATATTAGAGAAACCCAATTCCAGGTCAGCTCCGGTATGCGATACTTGGGGGTCAGAATAGTGCAGGAAGTAGGAAAAATCGCAGAAACAAATTTAGCGCGAGTCTTCAGAGAGTGCCAGAAATTGATGAAGTCATGGGCCCATCTCCCCTTATCCATCTTGGGGAGGGTAAAGCTGGTCAAAATGACAATTTTACCTAAGATCACATTCCTTTTCAATACAATCCCCCTTTTTTTTGACAAATCCCTGATAGATAAATTTCAACAGGACATAAACTCCTTCATCTGGAAATATAGATCAACCAGGTTATCCTGGAAAAAACTAAGGCGAAGGAGAGAGAAAGGAGGACTGGCGCTACCCGACTTGCAATACTATGCTTGGGCCTTCCAGCTTTCACATTCTCGAATGTTATTAAAAATGCCTGTGAGTACAGGAGGAGGAGACATGTTTCGGGCTATGTTAAGGGGTGCTTGTATATCGGAAGAAGGCTTTATGTTTAAATTTGGGGACCAAATTTTTTTTAAAAAGGTTAAACTTAAGGTCCTCCATACAATAGCAAAAACATGGGCCAGATTAAGAACTGTGGTAGGGCTTAACTACTTTTCAAACCTTGCACCTCTCTGGGATTCACCAGGTTCGCCGGAGTGCCTCCAGGATAGTTTGGCGATACCATTAAGAGAAGCTGGCGATAAAGTGTGGGGAGATCTGATTAATGAGGATACATTTGTCTCATGGGAAGACCTAAGTAAGAGAGCAGGGACGGGCCTCTCAAGATTTAAGTATATCCAGCTAAAAAGCTGGGCACAATCCCAGCTAAGTCAGAAAAAACATTTTGGCAGGGGCAGTAGCCTGGAACAACAGCTAGTCGAAAGGCCGGCAGGAAAGAGGGAGGTTTCATTGTGGTATTGGGCTATTGAAGAGGCAGTGGATGGAGAATTTAAGCTTGCAGACGAGCTATGGGGTGAACAGATCCCGAATACACTGTGCGAGTCTCTATGGCAAGACTCGTTTAGAACTCTCTTCAGACTAGTTAAACCTGTTTGGTTGAAGCGGAATCACTTGTTCACCGCCCATAGGGCATACCTATCTCCTCTTAGATTATCTAAATTTTTGAAAGGATCCCAAGTTGTATGTAATAAATGTGGGTTGGCTGAAGCATCGGATATACATATGTTTATGGACTGCCCTTTCATTGCTTCTTTCTGGGAAGAGGTGCGGAAGACACTCGAGAGTATTTTAAGAGCATCAATTCATATAAACCTGTCCTTGATAATCTTCGGTCTTAATAGTTACATCGTAGGCCCTGCCAGATTTTTGCTATTTTACTCAATACTAATGGCCAGGAGACAAATCTGTAAACACTGGGTAGATCCAGCTCCCCCCAATCATTCAGACTGGCTGACCTCATTATATGAAGTCTCCAAGATGGACATGTCTAGAACTTGCAGTAAAAAAACCTCGCATATTGGGACCTGCTTATTCGGTGGAGGTAATTTTTTTTTTTTGTTTTGTTTTTTTCTTCTCTTTTTTTTTTTTTTTCTTTTTTTTTTGGGGGTCCTATGATTAAGCTTTTTTGGATACTCCCTGGACTATTGCATGCCTTCCCAGGCTATCGACAATGTCCATCAGGCTCTTAAGGACCTAGTTGGAGTAAATCCGACCTCCCCCCCGGGTATCTGTGGGGCAATAACCTTTCGGTCTAAAATTGTACCTTTATAGGCTGAGGCACAGAGAGACCCCATATGAAAAGCCAAGGATATCCCAGGGTATCAAAGTAAGGTTACAAAAAGGCGGCTGGTTTAAGGCGGTTGAAGGCGAATGAGGACAAAAAAAAACAAAAAAACAATCATTAAACAAAAGACTACACAACGCATGAACCATTAGGGGGTAGTCTCCAAGGCAACTATAGTCCAATCATATCACAGTCCATCGTATATAATATCGTGACGTCCCTTCCGCTTCCTCTTTCTTCACTGCTCATCAGTTAAGTGCATTCCTTACATTCTTGGCTTAATCTGACGTTGTTGCTGTTTGTATAGTGGTTTCTTGTGCACGTTATTAGCATTATTGCCTTGGTATTGTTTCATATTCCCTGCGCAGCAGGCTCTTTCCCGAGCGCGTTCTCTCCCTCGCAGTTTCTCCCGCTGTGTGCTCTGCGCGCGGTGAGATCCTGTCAGGCGCGTCTGGTCCGAGCGAGGCAGCTCCGTCGAGCGCTCCCGCTGGTCTTTACGCACATTTGGGAATCCGGTCACTCCTTTAGTGTCCGCTTGATTCCCGACCAACCCTCGCCTAATTTTGACATCGCTACGCGGTGATTTCCACACACGGCCTCGTTAGTGACCAGCGCCACCTGGTGGTGGTAATTGGTATTGCGCCTCAGTCTATTCTTATAACAGCTTCGGGGAAAGCCCAGCTGTTGGAGCACTGGCGAGGGGGCTGTCTTAAGGATTTTAAGGGCATTTGTTCTGTGCTCACACCCTCTGCTATCATGTCTTCTCCAGAAGACCATTTTTACTCCTCCTACCAGGAAGTGGAGGAGGAATGGCCCCCAACTTCTCCCTCCAGCAGTGGACCAAGCCCTCTCTCTGGCTATTTCTAGGGCGCTGGCTCCTCTTAGGGATCAAGTTGATAAGCTGGCGAAAAGCATCACTGGGGTGTTCAGTGACCCAGATCTGGTGGTGGCGGGTCCAAGTAGCTCCCAGATGGGGAATAAAAGGGCCGTTAAGCATAACGCGGGGCACTTGGAAGGATTTGATAAACTTACGTAGACCTTCCTCAAGAGTGCGCGAACGCTAAAACATGCACCCTGCCGGGAGGAGGAGGGGCCCGGAGAAAATTGCGACACTGTCACCACTATTGTAGACCCCGATGGCGGGTTTCCCTTAGAGTGAGAGGGTGTATCGGAGGACGATTTCTCCTCCGATGAGGATAAGGACTCGGGGCGTCACTGGTGTCCAGAGTCCCACTCCTCTCAGTCCCCGGTTGGGGATGGGGTCCACTCGGACATGTTCGAGCCTACCCAAATTTACCATCCTAGGTCGGCAGAGTGGACACCTGACGCCAAAGTGGCAGAGTATTTGGTGGGGAAAATCCATCAACCCCTTGAAAGGGAGGTCAGGAATAGGATGAGGGGAGAATGCCCCAGGCCCTCACTGAAGGGGAAGGTGGCACACACGCCTGAAATTGATGAGATACTATGTACCTTTTTCTCCAAGTATATGAGGGATCCCAAGAAAGGAATTGATAGGTCTTGGACGTGGTAGGGCCCTTGACCCAAATTATTCAATTGACGGAGCGTTCCAAAGAGTCACGATCCCCTTTGTCCACGGATATTGTGGCTGGTTGGGCTACCTACCCTAAACCCTAAAACACTACCCCCTCCACTACCCAAACACCACTGCACTACCTTAAACCCTAAAACACTACCCCCAGCACGACCCCCTACACTACACAAACACGACTGCACTACCCTAAACACTAAAACACTACCCACAGCATGACCCCCTTCACTACACAAACACCACTGCACTGCCCTAAACCCTAAAACACTACCCCAGCACTACCCCCTACACTACCCAAACACCACTGCACTAACATAAACCCTAAAACACTACCCCCAGCACAACCCCCTACACTACACAAACACCACTGCACTACCCTAAACCCTAAAACACTACCCCCAGCACGACTCCCTTCACTACCCAAACACCACTGCACTACCCTAAACCCTAAATCTACCCCCAGCACGACCCCCTACACTACACAAACACCACTGCACTACCCTAAACCCTAAAACACTACCACCAGCATGACCCCCTATACTACTCAAACACCACTGCACTACCCTAAACCCTAAAACACTACCCCAGCACGACCCCCTACACTACCCATACACCACTGCACTACCCTAAACCATAAACACTACCCCAGCACGACCCCCTACACTACTGCACTACCCTAAACCCTAAAACACTACCCCCAGCATGACCCCCTACACTACCCAAACACCACTGCACTACCCTAAACCCTAAAACACTATCCCCAGCACGACCCCCTACACCACCCAAACACCACTGCACTACCCTAAACCCTAGAAAAGAAACCCCCACCCCATGCCCAATCCCCCTTACCTCTCACTCCTCATGGTTCCTCTCTCCTCGTGGTTCCTGCTTCACGTCATCTCTGAGGGGCGGTGCACGTCGTTGTGAGGAAACGGAACAGCCTCTGTTTCCTTACAACGACATGGATCGTCTACATGTTTTTAGAACGCATGGTCATTTACCATACATACCTTTACAACAAAATTCGTTGTAAAGGCATGCGTGGTAAATGACCATGTGTTCTAAAAATGCGTAGTAATGACTTCGTGATGTACAACGCATGCGTGGTAATGCATGCGTTGTAATGGTATCGCAAAGTAACGGCTGTTTACCGATCGAAGCTGGCCCCTGTTCTTCAGTGAGACGTTTATTTGATTAATTAGGAGGAAGGAATGTGTTTTTTTTACCGAAAAGTGCATTCCCGGCTGTTGTATTGTGAAAGTGTCCGCGTGGCCTGGTTTCACTTCCGGTGAGAGAGTGGAAGAGTCTGTTTGGATCTAAAGGAGTTCTGTTGTTGGACGGGGCCGGCGCGACATGTCATCAGAAAACATAGCTAATGGAAAGCGTCCTCCCTGAAGTGTGGAGCAGTGCCATGAGAGGTCAACGAGTGTGCGTCCCACCGCAGTATGACCGTACCGCGTGACCCATGTGCCGCCTCCAGGGTATGGGAGGCAGAAGCGGCATCGCAGGTCCTCTTGAAGACCGTTGTAGCACTAATTTTACATTTTGGTACTAGGGCATTTTAACTTCGTTGTTCCTGCCAGATACAAAGAGAAGATCCTGTGTTATTCAGTGCCCTCGTTACCTTTTTTGTGGGTTGTGGTGCTTGTCACTTCGCTGCCCCGCCGGTGCACACGACTGGGCACCCCACCTCGTGTGCCATCTGCAGGGCCTCTGCCCTCAGATCACTGGTTTCGGTTTCTGGAGTGGCAACATAAACAGTTGCTCCCAAAGGACTAGCCTGAACACTTAGGTGAATATCCCCTGCACCAGCATTCCACGGAAATTCTTTCCTAGCTCTCCCACGTCAACGAGCACGGCTCCGCTCACGACACCGTATGACGTCATCGGAGCCATAAGAGGACCTCGTCGGCGTGCTGATGTCAGTTCCACCCATTTTTTCCGTGCCTCCGAGGCAAACAGGGGACCGAGACATTTTCACATGTATACATAGTATAATAAATATATATATATTCACTGAAAAAACCATAGGTTTCAGGCACGTTATAGTTAGAAATTAGCATTTAAAAAACCTTAGAAATTCACTGAAAAAACCATAGGTTTCAGGCACGTTATAGTTAGAAATTAGCATTTAAAAAACCTTAGAAATTCACTGAAAAAACCATAGGTTTCAGGGGCGTTATAGTTAGTTGGACATTTTACTCGTACAAAACCATAGAAATTCCCCCGTTATAGTTAGTTCAGCTAACTATAACTCGCGCGCCCGCAATGCACTGCTGATGACGTCACATATTACATCACTCATGACATGGTCAGCGACATCACTCATGACATCACTGATGACATCTCAAATGACATCACTGATTGAGTAGCTACATGAGTGTCTATATGGGTTATTAGTTGGTTTTTTGTCTGTATGGTTCAGTGGGGGGTATTACTTAGTGCATAGATGCATGAATGAGTGACTCACTGTTTGTATGTGTTGAAGACAGCATGTGTGCAGGACTGTATAGGTGGATGAGTATGTGTATGGGTGTGTTAGTGAGTGAATGACTGCCTCAATAGTGTCTTTATGAGTAACTACGTATGTTTTAAACTAGTATATGTGAGTATTGGTGTATATAAGTGAGTATATGTGAGAGTAAGAGATTGGAAGAGTTCCTGTACAAATAAGTAGGTGTTTCTATAAGTGATTGTTTAAGAGAGTAAGTATGTGTAAGTTTCTGTAGAAGTAAGTGTGGTAGTGTGTGTATAACTGTATATGCAAGTAAATGGATGTTTGATACTTTGTTTGCATGTGTGACTATGTGTGTGAGTAACTCTATGGATGAGTGGCGGTGTGTAACAGGATGTATAGGTGTATGAGTACATATGATGAGTGAGTACATGTATGAGTGACTGTATAGGGACTGTTGGTGAATGAGTGGATGTGTGTGTAGATCTTGGAATTACTGAATAGGTGTGTTGTAACTGGTATTGGTATGTCCATTGTTTTGAAAATGTTAGTTTGTATTTTTGAGTGTGTGTATCAAAGGTTATATTAGGGTGAGAGAAGGTCTGCCACTCTATCACAAGGATGATGTCATCAGTGATGTCATCAGTGAAGTCATTTGAGATGTCATCAGTGATGTCATGAGTGATGTCACTGACCATGTCATGAGTGATGTAATATGTGACGTCATCAGCAGTGCATTGCGGGCGCGCTAGTTATAGTTAGCCGAACTAACTATAACGGGGGAATTTCTATGGTTTTGTACGAGTGAAATGTCCAACTAACTATAACGCCCCTGAAACCTATGGTTTTTTCAGTGAATATATATATATACACATACATTTATGTGTGTAGTGCCAACCGTGCTAAGGAGAACCTGCAGGAATAGTTATGATCTACATTTGTTTATATAGTGGGTACGATGAATATTGAAATGCAGATATCTGACATGACTCGGTTGTGGTATTTACTAAACTCTCCACATTATAATTGACAATACTCCCTGCTCCTGTCGTGACATTTTGGAATTCTGATTATTTCGTAGCAATCTGCCTTTTTCACTATATTCTCAGAACAGCAGAGGAAGACATATGATCTCGTACATGACATAGGCATGCCTTGAGAACCAGCCTAAAAATCTGGTCGTTATGCACTGTACGAATATACTCTCCATGTTTCCTTCTGTTATGATAAACATGGACCTTAGACACTGACGCATGCAGAACTCCAAATCTTCAAAACAAAAAGATGCTTTTATCTGCCCTATGCTACTTTATTTTTCTCAAATTAAATACGAAATACATCATAGTTGGCAAACGTACAAGATTAGGTATACATTTTGTTTAACATGCATATCGCATTGTTTTCGATAGTCTAATAGCAATACAAACATCAAATTCCCGTTTTAATAATAACTTCAAAAGTACAAATTCTAAAAAATGTACGACATCAAAGAAAAATCTAAAATACAAATCTATGATTGTAAAGTAATTAAAAAGTTATTAGCAGTTCCTCAGTAATATAATCAACATTTAAAGTACTGAAATAGATTCCTTGATTTTTTTCTTCGTTAAAAACCTGGTGCTAATATTTTTAAATGGAACAGCACTTTTTAAAATAACATAATGTGATATTCTTTGGTAAAAAATGTTGGTTGTGAGTTGTGATGGATGAGGGTATCACTCCAATTTTTGTGGTTGAGTTAGTAAGGGCAGGTGTGAGCCCCATAATGCCCCTCTCTTCTCCCCTTTGTGATAGTATAGTCCTTCACAAGAAGCAAGTCTTCAACCAAGCACTCTATTGAAGTACTTGACTCTCTCAGAGTACCGAAGCAAAGCAGTGAAAGGCCTGTTCATGGGAGGTGGTGTGGGCTACTACCTCAGTTTTCCGGCTATGAAGGAAACAACACTAAATACATCATTGTCCAGTCAGTGCTTCTTCTTATAAAAAGTAACTGTGCTGAGTTACAAAAAAAATACTGAAAATTATGCATTAATTTACAAATATGTACAAGTAGGCAGATGGAAATACCTCTAGTGACACCATCCTAATCGTTCATATTTCTATCAAGCCCGAAACCCTAGACCACTGTATCTCCCACATATATTAGATATAATATAAGGTGGTTTTATTATCATAATGCTGGCCTACTGGTTTGGTCAGGTTGTCACCACTTCAATACAAAGCAGAAATAGACCATAGAAAACTAATGCAACACCGTCAAAATCACTATGGATGGTACCATTTTACAGTACCCTTCATTAAATCATATAATATTTTGCTATCAATTTGATCACACTCAATAAAGCATTACAATTTCAATATATGTGTAATAGTCTTACTTCTACTGTGAACATGCTGCTATTGTAGCTTTAGAATCAGCCAACACAGAACACCGCACCCAAGAGTATATGTGAAAAATACAAGATCTAGGAGTGTTTAAAACTACATCAAACATCTCGAGGCGGCATCAACATAACTTGGTAGAAGTTGAGGTGGTGGTTGAGGTAAGCTGGACCGGTGTTGTGGAGAGCATTTTAGGAGTGGGTGAGAAGCTTGAATTTGCATCTTTCCTGGACTGGGAGCCAGTGGAGATTGTTGAGGTGTGGAGAGATGTGGTTATTTCGCGGATGTTCAGGATGAGTCTGGTGGTTTGAAGTCAGCGTAGGACATGCACTGGGATTCCAATATAGAGAGAGTTTCCATAATCAAGTCTACTTGTGATAAGAGCCCGGGTGACCATTCAACAGGTGCTCAGTGGGACCCACTTGAAAATCTTGTGTAGCATTCCCAGAATGTGGAAACATGATGAGGAGACAGCATTGATCTGTCTGCTCATGAAGAGTTTGGTGTCTAGGATGATCCTGAGATTCTTGGCATGGTCCCCAGAGGTGAGTGGGGGCCAAGTTTGGAGGGCCACCAAGAGGCTTCCCAGGGGGGCGGGGGTGGTTGTTGCCGAACATTAAGACTTCAGTTTTATCTGTGTTGAGTTGGAGTCAGTTGTTTTTCATCCAAGCAGTGGCTTTGCTCATGCAGTTGGTGAAGTTTTCTTTAGCTGTGCTGGTTGAGTTGGTAAGGGAGAGGATGAGTTGTGTGTTATTGACGTAGGATAGCATGTTGATGCTGTGGGCTCTGACAATGTCCGCAAGGGACGTTATGTAGATGTTGAAGAATGTTGGGCTGAGTGACAATCCTTGTGGGACTCCACAGATGAGTTTCTTGGGTTCTGAAGTGTAGGTGGAAGTCTACATCATTGAGTTCTGTCAGTGAGGAAGGTAGATATCCACTTTAGGGCTGGTCTGCAGACACCCAAGTGCTGAAGCTTTCTGCAGAGTGACTTGTGGGAGACCGTATCGCAAGATGTAGAGAGTTCGAGGAGATGAGTGTGGATGTTTCTCCTTGGTCGAGGATGCTTATGATGTCATTGGTAGCTGCAATGAAGGCTGTCTCTGTGCTGTGGTTGGTGCAAAAGCCTGATTGAGAGCTGTCTAGATATTAATGGAGTTCTAGGTGGTCTGCGAAATGGGTATTGATGGCTTTCTCCATGACTTTAGCTGGAAAAGGCAGGAGCCAGATGAGTCTGTAGCTGCTGAGGGTTTTGGGGTCTGCTATTACTTTTTTCAACAGGGCTATGACTTCTACATTTGTCCAGCAAGACAGGAAGGTAGCAGTGTTATTAAGGTGTTGATGATAGTGGTGAGTGCGTGGGAGATGATGCTTCTTCCAAGGTTGTATATGAAGTGGGGGCATGTGTCTGAGGGGGCTCTTGAGTGGACAGTATTCATCAAGGCAGTGATGAATATTTGATTTGCTTCGAGTAGTGCAGTCTGTTTGGTGTGAGAGCACTAGAGTGCAAGAGAAAAGAGTGCAGAATGAGAGAGCACACAGCAAGGGGGCCCCTTTAACTTCTGAGACACTGTGGGATTTAAACAGGGAGAAACAAAGCTCTAGCCAAGGGGCACATATATCTACATTGGTGTCAAATATGGCATTGGTTCTGATGTGCAACTGTCCAGGATTACATTTGGTATATACATTTCCTGCATTTGTTATTTTAAATACAGTGCTATGAGGATATATTCCTGTGAACTATAAAATACATTGAGGTTCATGTTATATCCTTGTTTATTTAACATATTATCATACATTTGCCTTTAAAAATAATTGACCTCATCAATGTGCTCACCAGTCTTTTTTTTAAATATATAGGCAGTACAATTCTAAAAGTGAAAGAACGTGCAGGTTGATTAACTGCTCTGTCTTTAGCTCACTTGGATATAGAGTCAAGCAGTTCTTTTCCTGAAAACGATATTATTAATCCTGCTTTTCTAGGTTGTCATGAAACCTTGTCTCTAATTCATCAGTTTTATGATCCTGTAGTCTCTGAAAATGTTTATGTATTTTGGGCTTTTTCTGTGTCCTTAATGCTACATCAGGGCTATCCCAAGAAGCTAGAAATTAATCACATATTGCAAATTTTGTAAAGCCCTTGACATCATATCGAGTGAAAACACTAATGGGTTCTGGCCCTAATCAGCAAGGCTAGGCCAAAATTGATGCATGAGAAACAACACGGTTGCCAATGCTGATATTTACTAGATCATTCTTTGTTCACAATCACACGTGACACTCATAGTGACTGTAAAAAAATATATATATTTTTATTTTCTCAATATTTCTTAAGAAATATTGAGAAAATAAAAATAAAAATTAATTTTTTTACAGTCACTATGAGTGTCACGTGTGATTGTGAACAAAGAATGATCTAGTAAATATCAGCATTGGTAACCGTGTTGTTTCTCTTGACATCATATCAGCATTCATTTATTTTTGTCTTTCCACTAAATGTATCATGATGAGATTAACATCTCTACATGGTCGTATGAGCAATATTTTATGAGTGAGTATCACAATGTATATTTTACACATATTTCCTCACACACCTATACCTTACTTTCTTTTTTATACGTTATTATTCACTCTGTAGTAGATATGTATTCATTCTATTCTTCTTGTTCTGTATACCTAGCTATTACATTTATGCCATTTGTTTAATTTTACTAAAACATGCACAATGGTTTTAGACTAAGTGACTGTTTTAGTCGCATCAAGCAGAATTTGTCATATTTTAGGGAGATATGTCTCTGCCTGTATGTCATAGTTGTCTGCATCACTCTGTTGGTAAGTACAAACATTATATTGCCATTAGGCGTAAATATATGAGCATAAAGCTAAAATCAACAGGTTCACATCTTCTTTATTTACATAATGTAAGTAAATTGGTTATTAGTTGGGAAGGACGTGAGTTTCTTCCAAGTAGTAAGTCCCAAATCTGTCTGGTCCAACAAACAAGTTCAATAAATAGACCTGGGCTCAACCCCTATTAGCTATAGCACAGGTCAGTCAGTGTTATATTAAGGAAAAATATCTATATTATTTAGCAGTTAAGCAATTAAAAAGCCAAAGCACAGTACAATAAAAATCCTACAACCAATTTCTGAAAATAGGGAAGTTTTAATGAGGAAAATGAAAAAAAAAATGAATATCCAATAAGAGTAACCAGAGACATGAGCTGTTAAAATTGTAGGCAAACACTGCCAAGAAAAAGTATAGTGCCAATCAGAAGCCACTCTTCATGGTTGACTGGGATCCCGGGGCCATTTCAGGGCAACCGCAATGGAGAAGAGGTCAGATGCACCAAGCGGGTGATCCCACTCAAGGATTTCAATTTCTCACTTAGTCTGTGAACTGGAAGTTGAATTCCTCCAGTGGGGTAAAGTTGCAGGCTGTATCTGGAGAAATCCTTTCGAAGTTGGAAGCTGTTATATGACGTCCAGTTTAAGGCATTGGTTTTGTAGCAAAAACTCTGAGCTGGAAAATCAAAATTTTGCACCTGCCGAAGTCCTTTCATTTATTGGATATTTTTCACACCTTTGCCAGGTCAAGATTTCTACCTTTGGACCTAGCCTCTATTTGGAACTCAAAATACTCTAGAGGTCAAGCCTGCAAGCTGTTTCCAACAATGTCCTCTTTAAATTGGACAACTTTACCATGAGGTCTTGCTGAGGCTCAGTTGTTGAAAGCCTTGAAAATGTTCTAAGTCCCAACTTTTCAGACTTTCTGGAGAAATTCCTCTTGGTCTCTTCTGAGGCTCCCAGGACCTCAGAGACAACACTTTGAAGCCATGAGTCACCCCAGCAGAGACCACCAGCAGGGCCCAGACGTGGTCCTGTGGTTACTGGTCAAATAGCCACTTCAGGAAAAAGGCCTCTTGTAGACCACAAGAAGTAAGCCAACTGGCCCTTGGAATCTCTTCCTTAGTCCTGGGTATAAGTGGGAGCAGACCGAGACCCTCTGGTCATCACAGAGGTCAAAGCTAGCAGATCCAGTTCTCACACAAGTCCAGAATGTGTTCCAATGAGCTGGGGTTGAGGTGTCACTTTTAAAAGATTCACTACTCAGTGGGTGGGGGTGACTCTTGGACACTCCCTAACCAATGGAAAAAAAGTTACAGAGAGCAAACCTCCAACTTTTGCAACAGGTCCTGTTTGCCTTCCTGGAAAATATCCTACAGTGCAATATTCTGACTAAAATACAATACAGCAGAATACTTCTGCCAGGGAGGGAGTTGGTGGCCAAGCTAGGGGCTTGTCTAGGAAAATGCTCATTCCCTTCCTCCTGAGCCACACCAAACCTGCTCAAGTTAATGAAATTCCTGAACCCTCCCCAACTGCCTTTCCTGAGCTGAGGGTAGTCATATTCCCCACACTTGGGTCTTCCTGCCAAAAAGCCTTAGCCAAAGTCACTTTTGTGGGAGCTGTTTACACACCTCATTAAGATAAAAGCACTGGTGGGGTTGCTGCTAGCAAGCTAATGCTAACTAGCTTGCTGGCGCATTAGACAGGTAAATGCGTATGTTTTAGAGTTGTTTTTCCTGTATATTTCCAAAAATCTAATTTCTCTCTTGAAAAGGAATTTAAATAAATGTTAAAAACAGTGGTTGAATAGTTTCCAAAGCGTATCCCAAACCAAAGTTAGCAAAATAGTATTTTATTGCACTTCAATTTTTCCCATAAGCTCACCTATGGCCCTTTACAGTAAAATAGCTTTTGGGGTTTGACCAGTGTAGGAACAAGTCAACATAAAATTGTTCTAATTTTAAATACTAGGCACCCTACCTGCAGGGTTAGATTTGTCATATAAAATATTTAAGTGTAAGGCTCCTTCCTGTCAAAAAGAGTTATTTTAGCAGGTTCGCCTGTAGGTTTTGAAGTTGCATCAATTAGGCTACAAGGGTAGGTCTGAAGCCATGTTTTTTCTTGTCAGCTCAGTAGATGACACAATAGGTGCTGCTGTCTACAGGTGACATTCAATTGGCCATTGGTGTGTTTTTTTTGCCCATTTGGAAATCGAAAGTTAAATATGGCAATTGAGAATAAAGCCAATTTTATCATGCTTTAGGGATAAGAGCACACATTGTGTGGACTGTACAGCAGTACCCACTGTGCATGCGTAAAAAAACAGCATTATGAGTCAGCAACTAATTTGGGTGGTCACCCAAAAGATGGGTTTTCTCACACATAAATATAAAACATTATTGTGCAAATGCCTTTTGTTTAATTGCAGAACAGAACTTCAAGTGTCTATACTATTGACATAATCATGTCGCATTTATTAGAAGTTCTATCTGCCATCCCTTTACCTCTATAAATAAGCAAATCCTTATTTTGTGCTGAATCACATCACATTGTACACCATTTCACTGTGCAAGTATTGTTCATTCATTTAAGGAGGGCACAGCTCTCAGATAAAGCATCTTTAGAAAAATAGGTCTGGGTGAAATGTTAATTACTTTGACACAGTGTGCATATATTTGGTAATTATGAATAATTTTGCGTAATTGTGCTGAAATTTCACGTAATTATGTAAAAGTATTATTACATGAAATTCTCTGGGATTTACTGACAACACCCAACACTGGTTTTCCTCCTAACGGTCAAAATTACTCCAACCTCTACATGGAGCCATCTGGGACTCCAATCACAGATAACAGCATCAAAGTTCACAAAAACACTATTGAAAAACTTCTCTGCTGGAGACATCAAATGACTCAAACACTTCCTTGACTTCACCCAGACCTGGATGTCTAGCACAAACCTGGAGTTCAATCCCACCAAATAGAATTCCTACTCTTCACAAAGAAAAACACGCAACAATAAGTCCAAATCTGGCTCAATAAGGTGCACTTAGAAGGATTTAGGGCCATATTACGAGTTTGGCGGTCCGAACGCTGCAGAACCGCGTCCGGCCACGGCACTGGCAGTCCAAAGACCTCCGTATTCCGAGTTCTCCACAGACTGCGGCGTGGAGGCAGGGCTCTAGCGGTGGTGGTGAGTACTTTTTCCGAATATAGCGATGCCTGTGTGTGCAGTTCGACTGCATATGTGTTGGATGCACACAAAAGCATGATATATATATATGGGAAAATACCATATACCCATTACCAGGGTACATCCCATATGTGGTCAGTCCTGGCAAAGGGTATATGGTACAAAAAAGACTCCTATCCCCAAAGGATATACCCCAGAAGCACAAGCAGCCTGTATACCCCCTGTATGAACAATGCCCACAGGCCCACCGAGCATGTTTACCCTCTTATAAAGAAAGAGGCCTAATGGGAAATAGACCTTCTTTGACCCCCCCCAGCAACACCTAAGCAGGTTTCAATAACCCCAAAGCCAAAACAGGCTGATAATCCTAAAGCCAAACTTCAGAATCAAGCCCCCTCCCAGGCCCCAAAAAACTGCACAAGACCATTCAGCTTACCATTAGCCACATGTCCCTATGCAAAAGAACAGAGAAGTTTTTCAGCAATCCCCCCCCCCCCTTCTGCAGGCCCAAAAAGTCTTTATGGTCAATGTCCCCAAGTTAGATCCAATGGGTGACTATGAAAATGAAGACTCTTTAATTAATAAATCAATACATTGGATCCGCCACGTTAGGGGCTGTCGCTCGGTCATACGAGAAGATATCATCAGGGCTCGGAGATGCACGTCCCTTACTCAACCTTTGGACTGCATCGAGCTTACCCTGATTAAGGCCGATCTGGCCGAAAATCTTCTCACACTGGAGTGCCGCACCTGCCCCCCTGGCTCCTCAGCTATACAGTTCAGGCATTTCCAATTACATCAGTAGCCAGGTTACATGACAAGCATCCATCGAGGGCCCTAAGCGGAGGGACTCCATTAGAAGCCATCAATTGACTGCAAAGCGAATTACAGTTACATCAGGAATTGCACGTCACCCCTCCAATAACTAAATACAGTCCCCAAAACAACCTAATTCCTTACATCGGTCTAGAGCCACTCACAAATGTCTCGGAATCTATTGCCCAAACCTTTCAGCATATGGACACTGTAAGGGTCTACGCGGTTAACCCCTCAATAGTCTCTGGTCTCCCTGTCTCGCCACTAGCTTCTGTGTCTCCTCGCCAATACACTCCTAGTAGAGACCCAATCCATGATCCGGCTTCCCTACCTCAGCTAAAGATCATTTCTTGGAATGTTGCCGGGCTTAGCAAGAAATTGTCATTGCCCCACTGGAACGACCTGATAGAGGGCTTTGACATTTGTGTTTTCCAAGAAACTTGGAGTTTGGTTCCTCTATACAAATCGGGCTATAGCTGTTTCCATTCACCAGCCATCACCACAGGGAAAGGGCGCCCCTCGGGAGGGTTGACTGTTTGGGTTAACATCGCCTTGGGTTGCAAAATCACTGAACAACAAAGCGGGAGTCCTGATATCATGAGGCTCACTATCAAGGGTCCAAGGGGGGGTGAAATATTCGATTTATTCAATGTTTATATAAGGGGGACTTCAGGGGGCAAACCTTCACCTATTGTTACGCTATTAGAACAAGGTTTATCTAGCTGCTTGTCACACTCTAGAGTTGTGGTCGCAGGAGATTTTAATTGCACCTTTGAGCCTCTAAGTATAGAGGACATGCTTGGGGTTGAGGAAGATGACAGAAGATGGTCTGTCCCCCCACTAAGCTTACCCCCTGTTAAAAGATGGTTGCAGATAGCAATTCAACTTAACGCTCTTACTTTGGAATTTGGCCTAAGGGCAGTAAATGGTAGAATTACATCAGACGTCCAGGGGGCCAATACTTATAACAGACCCAGCTGCCCTTCCCGCATTGACTATGTCTTACTAGACATAAGACTATGGGGGAACGGTATAGACATGGTAGTGGGTAACACGACGGACAGTGACCATAACCCCCTCTGGGTGACCATGAAGACTCCATGGGCCCTCTCCTGCCCTCCTTCGAGTACTCATACGCTATTGTTGACTAAAGAGGTGGTCCCCTCAAATTGCAGAAGGTTCCTCAAATGGCCCAAGGTTGCTGCACAAGACTCAAAAATAGATGGAATTAGGCAAGTACTGAGTAAGAACATCATAGAGCTACAGGAGGCAATGACAAGCACAGATGGGCTAACAAATGTCCCTATTATCCATTCTAGCACAATTCAAGAGATTGGTGTATATTTGCAAGCAACTAGCAAGCATAACAAACCTGGCGTGCAACCAAAGAGAAGGCAGACATGGTACACTAAAGATTGTAGACTTAAGAGACAGGCATTAGCTGCAGCTATTAGAAGCAAGAACTGCCCTATGATCAAAATCGCAAGGAAAGATTACAGAGCGGCTTTGCTTCAAGCAAAGCTGAAATGGGACGAGAATCGCTGGCAGGATCTAAAGGAAGCTAGCACAGCAAGGGATACCAATCTTTTTTGGAATCTTGTTAGACGGGCAGGCAAGATGGATTCAGATCATATCCCCAATCATATCCTATCCCAGGATTGGTATGATCACTTTGGGAAACTTTACTCTGGGTCTGATGACACTTGTTTGGAAGGGCTATGCGATTATCCCCTCATTCCCTCTAATGGTAGCAACAACAAACTCTTCTCGCTGGCCGAAGTAGAAACTGCCATACGTAAGATAGTTCCCACCAAAGCCCCGGGACCAGACGGTCTCCCAGGAGACCTGTTTCTTGCAGACTCCCGAAACTGGGCACGTTACATTTTGCTTCTAATTAATTCTATCTCTAATGGTTGCCCAGTACCAGGATCATGGAAGGGGATGGAGGTGGTCCCGATCTACAAGAAGGGAGCCAGAGAGGACCCTGCCAACTGCAGACCAATCAGTTTGATTGACGCAATCCAGAAGGTAGTTGGCAGGGTCCTGCTGCAGAGGATTCAATCCTGGGCTGAGGATGAAGATATCCTCTCCCAATATCAGGTGGGATTCAGGGTCAATACGGGAATGGTGGATCAGGTCTTTAGGCTTCTCCTGATATACTGGAAAGTCGTTATGATAGGCAGAGGCAGTCTTTATCTTGTTTTTATAGACCTAAGGACTGCCTTTGACCTGGTCCCCAGGAAAAGGTTGTGGCAAACATTAGGAGATCTGGGCATCTCGCCACTAATCCTCAATTTATTGATCCGGCTCCATGCGGGAAATTATGCACAGGCGAGATGGGGGTCCCAAGGCCATTTGACAGAAAGGATTCCAGTAAACAGGGGAGTATGCCAGGGTTGTGTGATGGCACCCACCCTGTTCTCCTTATACGTGAACGGGGTGGTTAGTTTTTTGCAAGAAGATCCAGCTGATGCCCCGGCCCTGGTGGGCGATAAAGTACCTACTCTCCTGTTTGCGGATGACACACTGCTGATCGCCAAGACCCCAGTGGGGCTACAGAAATTATTGAACAGATTTCAATCTTTTTGTTTCTCCCGGGGGCTGGTCATAAACACTTCTAAGACCAAGTTTATGACAGTTAACCCCCACAAATCCTTCAGAAATAATCTTACCCTAGATGGGACACATCTGGAGAGGGTCAGCACGTTTGATTATCTTGGTATCCGTCTTTCAGAAAAAATGAAATGGAGGTCCCATCTTGATAAAATGCTCTTGAGCCACAAATGTGCGGTCGGGGCACTAAGCAAAGAACATCGCTCTTCACAAAGCAGACCAGTTGCCCTTACGGTTTATGACGCAAAGGCAGTTAGCTCGGCACTTAATGAAGCCGAGCTATGGGGATTTGACAACGTCGATGAAATCTGCGGGACAGAGCAAGAGTTCTTGAGGGATCTGGTTATGCTACCCCGGAATGTCCCATTAACTCCCTTGATGTATGATATGGGCAGACGCTCATTCAGCGATATTGCTAAACAACGCCCGCTGCTCTTTTGGGCTCGCCTTAGGCGGACCACTGAACTCACAAACTATGCCGAAGCACTCACAGAAGTTATGAGTCTAGATGTTAACCATGAGGTTAAGTTTATATCTAATGTCAAGAAATTAATGACAACTCTCGGCCTTAAGGATCGCTGGGACAACCAAATTCCCCCGAGCAAGGCTGATCTTAAACGTATCTATTGGGACTGGATCGATGCCCGGGATCTTAGTAATCCAAATGTGGGAAGGTTAACGGAAGAATTTTTCCAGCACAAACAACGTAGAAGCCTTGAACCATATTTGGATACAATCCAGACACCAAGAGACATGGCGCTTTACAGCCAATTCAGATTTGGGTCACTCCTGGTCCATGAATTGACTGCTAAATGGTGCCCCCCAAAACAGACAACAGAAGACTGTTCTTGTTGTAGGGCACCGAAGGAGAGTATCGCCCACCTTATGTTTGCTTGTATGGCGTACGAAAAGGCAAGGTCTAGATGGTTAACACCAATCTGCAAACAACTAGGTACTCATGATCATCGCACTGCTTTACGCATCTTAAAATCTGATGCAAGAACCCTCTTTGTTTGCGGAGTGGCCAAGTTTTTGAGTTGCACCTGGATAGTCAGACATAAAGCTTTACGAAGGGCAACCTAATTTTACATAATTTCACATTATAAGCCCCATGGAGAATACACTAGAGCACAAGATGAACGACTAAATATTGCTCGAACTCACATCTATGCACTGACACTCATATAAGGCATATCGGGTTTTACTTTTTTAACCATAATTTTTTAATTTTCATTTGCATTAAAATGAAATATTTTAATACAATGAAATGATGTGCTATTATGTCCCGATTGATCAAACACCATGTATTTGTGACGTTTTTTTTATGGTAACTTTTATCTGTACAGTCTATTTTTATAAAGGTTTGTCTGATGCTTTTATGATACTTGTTATCGAATTAAAGCAATTTTGACTTGACTTGACGAAAAAGACTCATATGTATATCACCGCACACAGGGATGTAATCCTAGAGGTGAAGATCCTGCTGTGACGTGGGACCTGGAGACAGGGATCCACGTCGGACTCTGCCTGGAAGAAGAAGAAAGGGGTGAGTACACACTACAAATCCTTTGCCACGCCCCCTTGAAGAAGGCGGTCAGACCTCCACGGTCCGCTCATGGATCAGGCAACTCATAATACACACGGCGGTGCAGCTCCTCCATTCCGCCTGATGGCAGCTGCCTTTCCCCAATCGCAAAGCCGGCGGTCAGCAGACTTGGTGGTTCAGCGGCAGTCTTCACTAAGCCAATCCGCCCAACTCGCAATAAAGCGGTCTCCACACGGGACTGCCAAACTCGTAATAAGGCCCTGAAACTCTAATGTTCATCCAGTGCCAAATCTCTCCAATTCACCCTGCACCTTGACCTTGACCTTAATCTTAACCTTAAGAAACACATTGTCAGGAAAATTAGATGGTGTGATACCAGCTTTCTGAAACATCTGTACCCCATGCGTTTAAATGGTGACAACCACCCTACTTCATAGCCTTCCAAACTGCATTCGGACTCCAGCTGAAGTGAATTTTATAGTCTTTTAACAAGGCACTCACTGCACCTCACCCACCACTGGCAATCAACCTTGGTCAGGCCCTGCGCTCAATCCGCTGCCAGCACCCAACCCCACTGTGTACAATATACAGCTTTTCTCAGCTGAGTTTGGCCACAAGATCTGACTTTCGTCCTGGGTCTGTGCTCATCCCGCCCCAGTATTTGAATGTGTGCAGCAGGGGTTAGCCGCGGGTGCCCTCTATGGGTGGCTAACCCCACTGTACACAGCCTTTGCCAATTCTTTGGAGTAGCAAGTTGTTCATAGGTTTAACTTGCCCTTGCTTGTTTTAGTTGTAGTCTGGGTGTTCACATGGTTTCCAGATATTTGTTGAGGTTTTTAGAATGGTGTTGACATCAGAAGAGGAGGTGGCCTTTCTACTGATGAGTTCAGTCTTTAGGTTGTCAATAGAGACTTTTTAAATGATTATGAATGTTTATTTTTTCTTGTGCTGTTCAGTATATTATAATTATTTCCAGTTCTCTCTCTAAAGGATGTTCCACATCTCTGTGGTTTTCTTATATGTAGAGCACAATGGTAGCTCTTCCTCCCAGATTCACATTCTAAAAATTGCAAAATAAATAAATAAAACAGAGACAAGAGTATTGAACAATGGTGCTAATAAATGGCAGAAACTGGCAGTTTCAGATTCAAAACTCACAAAAGGTTATTACAAAGCAAGTATATGTGCGAAACAGCTTATTTTTCGAAGAACATTAAAGAGACCTCAAATCAGTTAAGTGAAATTATTTTATACCATTCATGAATCTACCACAGCACACATACACAACGGGCAATTGCTCATGTGTCTTGTGATACCACCGGTAATTGCTAATGTGTCTGTGTGCTAATGTGACAGGTGTGACAGGCAGGGCTGAAGTTGTTGTCTTACACCTGCTGCAGTCCTTTTTTATGAATAGGTCTCTGATAGTCAGCTGCCTGAATTTTAGGGCTAAACCTTTTCAGCTTCCCTGTGGAGTTTCACAGGGTTTTTCCCTCAGTCCTACCTTAGTGTGGTGATTGGCCGTCCCCTAGTTTCTCAATTCTGCAGGAGGGGATAGGAATCGAACTTGGAGCTGGCATTGACAGCTCTGAAGTTGATACAAAACCAAACAGTTCCATCCTGTTTTGGTACAAGGACAATTGGAGAGGACCAGTTGCTTTGAGAAGGTTTAATCATGACACCCATCTTCAACATGCTCTCTATTTCGGTCCGTATTGCTTCTCTAAGGGCCGCTGGTATACGGTAAGGCCGCTGTTTTACCACCTTCCTGGGAGTGGAAATGATGGAATGCTCTACTGGTCTCGTCCTCCCTGGGAGGGCGGAAAAAAGGGAGGAAAAAGGGACCAAGGCTTCCTGTAGAGAGGACTTTTGCGTTCCGGACAGGCTCTCTTTAATAACCAATTGGTTCAGGGTGGACAGTGCTGCTTTCGGTTCTGGAACAATCAGGTGATTGTTCTTGGAAAGGGGACCCAACCACTTCTTAAGAAGGTTGATATGATAGATTTGGGTCTTGGTTTAGATAAGTCGGAGGTGGTATGTAGTCACACCGATCTTCTCAACAACTTCATAAGGGCCCTTCCCTTCTGATCTGGCTTTAGGTAGGGAAGACGGTAAGAGTACCAACACCCAGTCGTGGACATTTAGGTGGCGCCATTTTTTTCCCTTACCATAGAATGTTTGCTGACAAACCTGTGCTTTTTCGAGATTGGCATGCGCGAACTCCCTCAGTTTGCGGATGCGAGACCGTAAGCCCTGTGTATACTCCAATAGGGCTTTGGACTCACCAGGTTCTTCTTGTTCCCAGGCTTCTTTTGTCATTTCCAATAGCGTACGGGGCTGTCTCCCATAGAGTAGCTCAAAGGGTAACACTCAAGACTACTCTGTTTTTGGCTCCTGATGACAAATAGCGCCAAAGGAAGAAGCATGTCCCAGTCTCTCCCTTCTACTGTCAACATTTTCTTCAGTGTCAGCTTGAGCGTGGCATTGTATCTCTCACATAAGCCATCCGTCTGGGGATGATAGACCGAGGTTTTGATGTGAGAGATGTTCAGGGACTTAAAAACTTGGTGCATGAGGAAAGAAACAAACGGGGTTCCTTGGTCGGTCAGGATTTCGCACGGGAACCCCACTCGAGAAAATAGTTCCAGGAGTTTGTCACAGATGTTTGCGGTGGTAGGGGCCCTTAGGGGAAAAGCTTCTGGGTATCTGGTGGAATAATCAATTATGACCAAAGCGTATTGGTTTCCTCTATTGGGTTTTGGGAGAGGACCGATGAGGACAATCCCTACCCTTTCAAATGGTTTTCCGATGACAGGGAGAGGTTGCAACGGTACAGCAGGGGGCCGGTAGTTGTTCTTCTTCTGGCATACCTCGCACTCCTAGCAGTATTTGGTTATGTGGGCAAATATACCTGGGCAATAGAAGTGTTGCAAAACGGTTTGACCGGTTTTCTGGACCCCCACTGTGTCCTGCTAATAGGTGGAATTGGGCAAAGAATAGCACCTGATCCCGGAAGCTCTGGGGAACTAGCAATTGTGGAGGGTTAGCGGGGCTTCCCTCTCTGTATAGTAGACCATTTTTAACAGTAAAGGAGGGATAAGAGGTATTGGGAGAAGCTGGGTCGTTAGCCTGTTGCCATGCAGCTTGGAGGGTTGGATCATGTGCCTGTGCGTATCTGAAGTATTTGTCATTAAGCCAGGGAGCTTGGTTGAGGAGGGCAGGAGTCCCAGAGGGTTGTTCCTGAGGGTTTACCATTTTTTTTCTCAAGAGACTTAGGAACTCAGGGTTATCCGATCCCAGTATCATCTTTTCAGGCAGGGTAGGTAACACTCCTACTCTGGCCTGCATGTTCTTCCCATCAGGCAACTGCACAGGGACTATTGCTACCGGGTAGGTTTTGACATCCCCATGTACGCATCTTATATGCACATGCTTGCCTGCTTGGACCTGTCCCGGCCTCACTAGGGTACTCTGTATGACCGACTGGCGACAGCCGGAATCTAATAAGGTTTTTACCTGACCCCCATTTACCCCTAGACTTACGTAAAAACAGGTGCCTAGCTCTTCTGTGTAAAGGACCGACTTGGGGAGATAGCTGATGTCCATGGGTTCCTCACTGGTTTTCTTGTGGGGGCAGAACTGGGCTATATGTCCCCACTCTCCACAGTCCAAGCACTGGGTCCTTTTGAAGGGAAGGGTTCAGGTCTGGGAACCCGGAATTATGGAGGGTGAGATGCAGGTTTGACGGGTTTTTTCTCAGTTTTTGCTGGTCCTGTTGTGGGGCGTGGTGTCTTATCAGTCTCCCAGGGAAGGAACCTGGGTTGCGCTCTCGAAAACATAGTCGCCATATCCACGGCCTGTTCAACAGTGAGCCGGGTATGTTGTCTCAGCCAATGTTGGGTTGAAAAGGGCAGAGCTTCTAAGTATTGTTCCAGCTAAATCAATGACATGATTTCTTCTTTAGTATTTTCTTGGGACTTCAGCCATTTATCGGCGGCAGCTTTCAACTTAAAGAACAATGTTTTCGGATTGTCCCCTGATGATCCCCTTTCCTTCCTGAACCTCACCCTACAGGTTTCTGAGTCCATGCCTAAGTGGTCCAGTAGTATGCCCTTGATTTTACTATAGGGGTGTTCCCTGAGGCATTGGCGACCTGGTAGGGGGCTTGGGCTTCTCCTGTCAATAGCGGTGCCAGAAAGAAAGGTCACTTCTGTTCTGGCCATCCACAAGCCTTAGCCGCTCTCTCAAAGTTCAGTAGGAAGGCATCCGGATCTTTGCCAGGAGCATATTTTTGTAGCGCTATGTTGGGATAACCTGTCGGGTTTCCCTGGCGAGTCGGTATATGGGAGGTCAGTTGGATCTGTTCTTCAGCGACCTTTTGTAGACATTCCACTTGTTGGGCAATACTGTCTTTAAACAGGTCCCGGTTCGCCTGGGCGGAAGTCATTTGCCTTTCTAAGGCCCATTCTAATTTCTCTTGTCCTGTGACCAGTTGTTGGATTAGCATCTCAATATTGCTGTACGTAAGTGCCCACATTCTCCACCACGTGTGGCACTCTGAAGGATGACCAAAGAGAGATATCAGGGTTGAACACAAAACTTTATTCCTTTTGAATATTCTTCAGTCCGTCTCTTCCCCTGGTGATCGGTCCTCTGGTCTGGGAGGCTTGATTCTTCCTATTTGGACTCATCCCTCGAAAGAAAGAGAGACGTCTTTGGGTTAAGGGTTCAGTATATATCCTAACAAGGGATTAGGGAGTGAGGGGGATTCTGAACACCCGGTTCACCTTCACCAGTGTCGCGCTAATAGCAAGAGGCAATGCGCTGAGCATTAAGCACTCATGAACCCATGCACGCTGTGAGCCTTTCCGCGCTATGTTCTCACCCCCCCTTCTCACCTTCCAAACTCCTAGCATCAGAGTGGCCCCTTCTGAACAACCCCCTGAGGCGGCCACGTACCTTCACAAGCCACGCTCCTCCAGGAACGCAGCTGGTGAGCTCGTGTTGCCGGGTTGGGTCCGGCTCCCTTCTTGGCTCTTCCCGTTGGGACCTCGATGTCACCTCCCGGGATGGTGCTTCTACCGCCTGGTACCGGACACCGTCTTCTGCCGTACTGCAGGTCCTTGTGCTTATCTCTGCATTGGAGTACTCCCCTGTACTCGTGAACTCTCCGTCCGGATCCGGGAAGTCCATGAATAAGCTCCTCGCCGGCCCTAGGGGTCTTCCGATTGTCCCATGTGACCCCGTCACGAGGCCCAGCCTCAACTCCAGGAAGTGCTGTTCCTTAAAGGCGTCCTCCTCCTCACATACGGCCACATCCCAGGGAGGCTGGAAACAGAGGAGAGGAGAGACGTAAGGGGGGAATGCAGCCTCACTGTCTCCCTCACCCTCGATCCGAGCAGGTAAGTCATGACAGAGGGTCTAGTGGCTTATGCCATCCTGCTACTAGTTGAAGGAACATATTCAAATGAAAATATATTAAAAGTCTTCTATGAGTAGCCGGCATATCCAATGTTAAATAAGATTACATTTTATCTTTAGATTTCACCATGGCATAATGTGTATAGCAATGTTTACCCTGTGAGTCTAAAATTCTATCTTCTTGTGTACACACATTAAATGCTCTCTGAACTCCTACAATATCTGATTTGGAGATTAGCTCTGGCCACTTAAAGAGAGGTGGTAATGCCAAGTTTGTCAGGGTAGTTTTTATGTAACTCAACCAGGATTTACGCAAGCTATAGTCCGTGTTCAAACAGTCTCTCAATATTAACCTATTAAATTCAAAATATTTTTTGATCCATATCGAACACCATAAAAGTATAGGATGCAAACGTATGTGATCAGCTATAAAACCTGCCCCTATCTCATCATGTACTATTCCTGCAGGGACATTCTGCTTGATTAGTAACAATTTCCTTCAATATTTATTTTCTGCCGTTTGTATGGAAGAAGAAGATTTGTAACCCCAAATCTCCGCTCCTAAGGCTACAGCTGGAGCACACTTTGCATTATAGAGGTGTAATATAGACCTTATATGGCTGTAGCCTAAACGCCTGGAAAAAGCATCAATGCTAAAGGCAACCCCATTAAACGTTTGAGTATGTGATTTCAATAATGGGTCCCAGGACAATTTGTCATCCAACAGGATGCCTAAATAGCTAAACTTGTCCACCTTACCTATGTTATTGTCCTTTATTACTTACGTTTTAGTCTTGGTACTTCTTGGTCTCATGGTCATGGTATACGATTTATAATAATTTATTTTTAGTCCAAGATTTTCCATAAAATCCTAAAATCGACATAATAAAATTTGCAGTCTATTTGCTGTGCGAGAGATAAGAATGGAATCATCTGCGTAAAACAAAACGGGGACCTTTCTATATCCTATCCTCAGGACATCTTTACAATGTTCCCTTAAAAACTGATTAAATTGATTTGTATATAAAATAAAAAGGAAAGGAGCTAAAATACAACCCTGCCGGACCCCCTTCCCTAACTGAAAGTGCTTAGTGCATTCCCCTGATGGACCATATCTTACTGCGGCTTCAAGTCCTGTGTGCAAATTATGCAAAAACGCCAATAAGGCCTCATCCACCCCCATGTCCCTCAGCACAGCCCACAGCTTAGATCTCACCACTGTGTCAAAGGCTGTGCTGAGGTCCATAAAGGCTAAATGTATACTTTCTTTTTTAACCACAGTGTATTTATTAACTAAATGATATAAATTCAAATTCTGTTCTATAGTGCCTCATCCCGACCTGAACCCATATTGAATTTCTGACAAGATATTGTTATTATTAGCTCAGTCTTTTAGACGCTTCAGCAAGACTCTACCCAGCACTTTTACTTCCGCGTCTATCAAAGAAATTGGATGGTAGCACACTGGATCAGCTCAATTCCCTTTTTTAAAAATGGGTACTGTGACAGATTGCTTCCATGAAAAGGGAATGTGACCTCGTGCGGCAACATTTAGATGTTGGGTGATCAATGGGGCCCACAGATCTAAACACGATTTAAAATGGTCTCCTGGAACCCCATCTGGCCCCGGCGCCTTCCCCGGTGACAGTTCCATTATGCTTTCCCTCACCTCTTCCATTTCAAAATAGACAATAGCTCCTTTAGCAGGACAGGCAATATTAATCAAAAATCACTGTCATCTGCATATGTGCGACCAAAATGATCTTCCCATTACTGTGTGGGTATGGTAACACTTAAGTCTGGTACTGTGCCCTCATTGAATAATGGCTGGTTAACTACTCTCCAGAGGTCTGTGCTATTCCTTGTATTACAGGCCTCCTTAAGCTTATCCCAGGCTTCCCTCTTCAGGGCGCTTAATCTATTCCTGCGAGCTAACGCATACGCTCTCCTAGCTGCATTAACAGTGCATATCTGCCTTGGATTTAACTTAAGGGCTAACTTTAGATCTTTATAGGCCCTTGAGCAGTTCTTATCAAACCATTTAGGTCCTGGGTTAATTGTCTTGATGTTATGTCTGGTCAGGGCTTGCTGGGTTTCAATGCAAATATTAGAAAAGGAATCTAAAATGGCGTGATCATGCGCATCAATATTCAGACACACCTCAAATTCAAGTCTACACTTCGGGACCAAATTCCTTAGAAAGTCCTCCGGAATGACATTCCCCCACTTAATACGCCTCCCTTGAGATTTAACTGTAAACGGGTCTTTATAAATGATGGAAGTCTTGCCCGCAGGATCACACTATCGAAATTCTGCCGTAATCGGGTTGTGATCACTAAAAATACTCCATACTATTTTATAATCTACCAAAAACTGAAGCAGGCCTGCAGATGCCAAAATATAATCAATAGTTGTATTATTTCTTCTTCCCTTAAAGATAGGGATGGCCATGGGTGAGTCATACTCTTCTTTAGATAAAAGATGAATAAGGTTTAACTCTGAGATCAGAAGATTAACACTATCACCCTGGTCTGCGTGCTTAAAATGAATCCGATCTAATCCCTCTAAATGTTCCTGATCCCTCCTTTCCTCAACACATGTCTCACAAGGATGTAAGTTGAAATGTCCAACTAGCAGGACTATTGGCAAGAAGGACAACTCTGACAATGTTTTTTCGCAGAATCTTCTAAGCTCTAGATCCAGTGGTAACTTGGTAGATGGTGAATTATAGATATTAATTATCAACATCTTGATATAATGGGCAAACAATAGTAGTACTCCGAAGATAATTCCAGAATCAAATGTTATTAGTTCTGTGGTGCAGTCTATTCTTAAGCTTATAAACGTTGCCCCCTTTTGCTCTACCAAACTGGGATGCCTCAGCTTTAGCCTGAAAAGCAATAAACCCATCCATAAAAAGATTCCCCTCTATGTCCCAGGTTTCTTGAAAGCACATTATCCCAAATGTTTTACATAGATCCACCCCCGTTTATCAGCTAAAAGTGTGCTTAGCCCTGCAATTTTCCAGCTCAATATGGACAAATTACTTTTTATATTGTGTGAGGGTGCTCCTTCCCCAATTTCCCTCCCTATTATATCTTTAGCACACAAATTCATATCCTCTCAGGGATCCGACTGACGGGGACCATTCTATTCTCTATAGAGTCAATCTACATCTGCTAAGGTATCAAGACGATTGAATGTAGGTATACCAGAAAAACTGGACATGTTCACCAAGCACCCTACTTTCACGGTTGCATCTGTCTGTGTATCCTCCCTAAATGCATTAGGTGCCCTAACAGATACCCGGCTCAGTTGATCTCTTGGTCTATAAAAATAACCAAATGGCAAAAAAAAAATTCTTACCGAATTCCACCTGAGTACTCAAATTCCCATATAACAGACGTTTGGCCAAATTATGAGTATTAAAGTTGACAATGATGCAATCTTCTTGTATGTCCGGCCTCCCAGGCCCGATCCACCCCACCTGCCTTAGCATCAAGTTGTTATTAGCGAGTCTAGGTGGAAAATTTCCATAGCGGCCCAACCAGTTCATAGTCTTATTAAATAACTGCTCATATGACTCCTTTTGACCCCTCCTTAGGCCAGGAACACCTGCGAGGATAATCACATATGAACATGAAGCTGGGGGCAGTCCTATCACTGGCTGTACTTCTACTTGGGCTTCTCTCCTCTCTTCATTCTTTTTGCTTCCTTGATCCTTAGGTGCCATGGGAGGGGGTTCTTCCATTCTGTTTTTTTTATTAGGTGCTATGGAGCCCCTCTGAGTATTTGAATTTGTGAGGGAATTAGGACAATTCTCACCTAATCTATGCACCTCAGAAATGAGATTTATGGTATCTGCTGCAGGAGCGAGTTGTAAGGTCCCATGGAAATGGTTCTCAGGCCTGCCTAATGAAGCTTTAGTGCAGGTTCCATCTTTATCTAATTTATCACAGTGAGCACACACTTGTTCCCTGTTACCTACCATCCTCTTAACGTTCTCGATGGCATTGTTCAGAACATCCAGCTTTGTAAATATCGGTAATAGTTCAGCCTGTAAAAACCATGTAATTTTAACCAAAGCCTCCACCTCCAGCAAACAAACACCTTTCAAATTCTGTCCTTCCTTTCCCCCCGGCATATTCCATGTGTGATGAGTGGGATGGAAGTATTAGTGGAGGGTCATCTTCAATTGGGTCTAGGGCAACATCAGGGGACTTTGAAGGTAAAGAGCTTTGGCTTGCTTTTTTAGTAACCTTGGATTTTGGAATTCTCTTCGGGCGTTTTGTCTGCTTACAATGAGGTGGACTGTCAGGGGAGCTTTTTCTCAATGGCAAGGAAATATTGAAGGAAGTGGCCCGATTAGGGCCACTTGGATCACTCACAACCACCTCTTAGCCATCCATACCAAATGAAGAGTTGGTCAGACAGTAGAGAATACAAACCAATATCTGTTTATTCAGGTACACTCAGAGTGGAGCCCAGTCTGCCCAGTCGCTTAGGAGTGCTGCAGAGGGACTGACATCAGCAAGCATAAAGATACATTATGTACATTTCAGAACCAATAAAGGCACGCCCACAATGGAATTTTCCAAGCAGATGCAGCTAACAATGAAGTACAGAGGATAAGTTTTGATTCTAAGGCCGGGCACACAATATCTACTACGCAAGGTCGCTCTGCCTGTGCCCGCCACTAGACAAGTGGGAGAAGGCCTCTATCTAGGGAGAAAGGTATGCACTAATAAGAACAGTGTATTCATTAGTGAAACGAAACTTAGCCTTGGAGAAACGCAACTCAACAGAAGCCTTTTCTCAGAAATAGCAGAGATTACCACTCAAAATGGCGCAGACATAGAAAATGGCGCCGCAAATGCTAACATACATAGAACAATGCGCAAACATGAATTTTTCTATTGTAACAGACCATCCTTTTAGCATGAGCTAAACATTTTCTAGTAATAACAAAGAGCATATAAATCAATAAAACAGAAAGTCATAGGTAAACTTCTTAGACACACTCCATGTTGTCAACATCAGGAAGAGATCTATCTTCATGAGGTCATCGATCTCCTTTTGAACCATAATTGCAGCATTGCCGTCATGAATCGATATTTTCCTCTTAGGAGTGTGAAGAGTGGTTCAATAAGAACAACAGAAGGGAAGGTATTGAACAAGGACACAGCAAGAGACCAAGATCACAATGAAATAGATCACCTTTTCAAGGATCCAACCCCAGCTGCCAAAAAGAGACCAACTCCAGTTCCCACTTTCCATTCCTTTAACATTTTCTAAGATGTCCAAAATGTGTTGGGTAATATTCTTTTCCATATTTGTGATCCCGACTACACACTAGACTCCTACTACCGCGCACACATCACCACTCTTAGCTAGGATGAAATCGACTGCATATCTAGTCTGCTCAGAATATATTTGCATACTTTTTAATTGGATGGTGATGTCACGCAAATTTGCTACTGTGGAGTTAGACAATATTTGCAGCTTACATCCGAAACATTCTCTAGCTTTCTCACCCCTGTCCATAGCAGTACCACCAAATGTAATTATGGAAGAAATAATGTATCCAAAAGTAGTACCATTACTATAATTATTGACTTAGAGATCTGTCATTTCTTCACAGAATTCTTTGGTCAATGTCCTTTTAACCCATCTTACTTTAGGCTTCGCATGTTTGCAAGGTACACCCAAAGGCAGTACCATCCCAAGTGCCACATCATCCGTACCATTATGGACATTCAAATAAGTCCCATTAGACAGAAATAAAAACCCTGGGTGTGCATACACCGGTCTATCATAATCTACTGCAGAATACCTGGAATTACTCCCAAAGGTACTGGGGTCCTTGTATTTACCAAGGAGTACATGCCCTTATGCAATACTATCCCTGAACAATTGACATACAATATAGCTTCAGTAAAATTGATAATTGGCCAACAAGCAGTGTAATAACCAGCTTCTCGGGGAACAGTCAATTCCTTAAACTGGTAACCCACCAGAGCTATATTCTGTTTTTTCATTTAGAAGTTGTCGCAATAAGTGTTGTCACACCCCGGATAACCCATGCCTCATGGCTTTCTATGATATAGACAAGGACCTGGATAGCCAAACCCAAATACTCCTTGCACATCTAAGAAGTCAAGGGGCCGAGTATAGGTATAATTAACAATTGACAATGGATATGCTGTCCATAGACTAGTGACAGATTCAGTGGGTTAACAAGCAGTCCCTTCTCCAAAGAACCTCTTGTGTGAATCTAGAAACACATTGCTTGGGGCCATCCTTTTCTTTCGGACTTGAGGAACAACTTTATCCTTACTATGTAACGGTACACTTTGATCACTTTCCAAAACCCATGATACCCCACATAACATGATTAACAGCAAAATCACAAGGGCAATACATGTTAACTTTTGTTTACGGGTCCACACTGCATTGTGCTGGGCAACAAGAATCACTGGCTGCTCTTCCTCAGCAACCATTCTACCAAAGGGATGCATAACGAATGATGAAATGGGGGCAAAATACAAGGAAATATGCAAGTTTCCAGTGTCCGTCAGAGCCTCACTGGTACAGGCTCCTATTGTCCATCAATACGTTGGCGCTCTTGAGCACGGGCGGTGGAGCTTGCTCTGTCCTAAGCTCGTATCCCATGTCGATCAGGATAAAATATCCCCAAGGGATACTTCCATCTATCCTGTCCAATGTTCAAACAGTGCACAAAACTCTCATCACCCTAAACTAATTCCATAGGTAATATAGCAAAGTACGTCCTGACTTACACAATCCAACCCTAACTAATCTTTCTTCTCTTTTGGTGCACCGTCCCCCAGCCGAGGGTGCAAATTGTACCTAGTGGCTCCAGGCAAGGAATGGTCAACAAACAGGGGCTCCTGGATAGCTCATACTTCCGGAGGAACTGCTGCATTTAATACGTCATTATTTTCCTTGTCTGTGCGTGTCCAGGTCAATTTGGCATCACTGAAGAGGACAAACTGAGACACTGTCTCGCACTCAGAGTCCCCAATCCCATCCCTCACCCACTGGTCATAGGGCAGGGGCAAAGGAATCCTGCGACAATGAGTCACGTGAATCCAGTTCTTACGGCCAGCGACCTTGACCGCGGTGCACGTTGACAAAAGGACTTGCTCTGGCCCCTTCCACCGTGGCTCCAAACTCTTCTTCCGCTGGAAGTTCTTGATGAGAATAAAGTCACCAGGCTGAATGTCATGGCTGGGCCCCTCTGGTGTAGCTGGCAGGGTATCCTGGACCTGTTGGTGAATAGAACACAAACACTGGCTGAGGAAAACCTGTGCCAATGCCTCACAGCGGTCTTTCTCTGTATGAAGACAACCCACCAGAAAAAACGGAAATCCTGCCATTAGGGAAGGGGAATAATTTCTGCCCCAGTCGATGGTGGCCGGCCGACACCCCCTCTCCCCCAAACACAGTAATGGCAGCCAGAAACCTGAGGTCAGATTTGACTCAGCCCTTTCCTTCCACCAACAAGCGTTATCTCTGGCAAGCACCTGTTTCCACCTAATCAAATCATTAAAAAAGTTTTCAACTTTCTTCCCATTACAACGAGGCAGATGGTTGCAACAGCTTTAATTACATCTACAATTGACTATTGTAACAGCCTCTATGCAGGAACCAATAAATCAGTTCTCGATAAACTCCAGATGGTCCAACATGCTGTAGCAAGATTAGTATTAAAATGGCATGGGAAATCATCTGCATCAGCCGCTCTCAAATTGCTGCACTGGTTACCCGTTCATAAAATAATTTTGTTTAAAATTCTGATGATCACCTTCAGAAGTTTTCATTTCTCCGGTCCCCAGTATCTTCGTTCTAGGTTCACTCACTATGTACCTTGCCACACGCTTAGATCCTCCAATTCCAATCTACTAAAATCCCCAACTTTTAGATGTATTACAAAAGGGGGCAAATCCATTGCAGTGTTGGAAACAGGCATGGAACCAACTCCCGAGCAGCCTCCGCCTCATACAATCAGAATCTCTCTTTAGGAAGACCCTGAAAACATCGATTTTTACAGCCCCAGATGCACTATGTAGAGCACTCATCTAACTCCTTTTATTCCAGTCCTCAATTGTTTTTCTGCCCGCAATTTAATCTACTATAGCGCCATGATGCTCCTCGGAGTGACAGTTGCACTCTATAAATATTCTCTAACATAACATAACATAATCAAGCAACAGTGGGTACTCAATACCATAAAACCGCCGAGGTCGTGGGACGCCCCAGACATTTGCCGGGCGCCCAAACATGACCTCATACGGTGACAATCCTGTCCTAGAATGTTCTGTCGTTCTTGTTGACAAAAGAGCTAACGGTAAAGCATCTGGCCACTTTAACCCTGTGGTCTCCTGAATTTTTGACAGTTTGAGCTTGAGAGTACCATTGTACTTCTCAACCAAACCTGCTGACTGTGAATGATTGGCAGCATGGTACTTTTGCTTTATGTGTAAACCATCACAAATCAATTGGATCACTTTTGCATTAAAATGACTTCCGTTATCACTCCAAATCAATCGGGGCAAGCCAAAACGAGGAAAGAACTACTTCAGGAGTACCTTTACAGTCGTAATGGCTGTATTGTCTTTAGTGGGATAAGCCTCAACCCATTTACTAAATGCACAGACAACCACCAAACCATACTTCAAATTATTGCATATTTCTAGTTCAATATAGTCCATTTGAAGGACTTAAAAAGGAAAAGTGGGCGGTGCAAAATTACCAGGCGGTGTAGGGGTACCCTTTCCAGGATTGAGCATCATGCACACCATACAGTACTTCACTAAATGTGCAGCTGTCTTAGGGATATTGTCATTCTGCCATACAGAGTCCAACAACTTGCAAATACCCTTAGCGCTAATATGGGCTGGACCATGGGCCATCGTGGCCACAGGGAGAACATATGCATCAGGCAACATCCATCTCTGCTTCCCTGACTTATCAATCCAACATCCCTCATCATTCAATTGTGCTGTACTTTCCTGCCACACTGCTAACTCTTCTACTGTGGCTTCGCTTTGTATCTCTTTTACATTCTCAAGGGTGTCCTTGAACATGAGAACCTCAGGCACCCACCTAGCCGGACCTGCTACAAACATTCTTTTCATCTTTGTCCGAGCCGTTTCCTTAGCTGTCTGATCTGTAAAAGCATTTCCCCTACCCACATCATCGGAGACCTTCCGGTGGGCGCTACACTTCACTATGGCCAATTTCTTGGGGAGCATGAAAGCAGGCAAAATCCTCAATATAAGGTACCCATGCTGGATTCTGGTGCCATGGGAAGTAAGGAACCCTCTCTCAGCCCAGAGTTGCCCAAAATTATGCGCGACCCCAAAGGCATACTGGCTTGTAGTATAGATATTGACAACCAGCCCCTCACTCAATTAGCAAGCTCAAATAAGGGCAGCAAGCTAAGCAGCTTGAGCCGACTGATAAGGGACTTGTGATGTCTCTACTACTGTACGCAGTGTGGTAATAGCATAAGCCGCAGTTGTAGTGCCATCTGGTAATTTGAAACAAGAGCCATCAACATATAGTTCCCCTTGTGGGTCAGATAAGGGAACGTCAGTCAAGTCTACGTGTCCTTTCGTCTTTTCTTACGTCCGGAAGAGACAGTCATGTTTGTCGACTTCATCACTCTCGGAAGGGAGGGGTAGTAACGTGGCTGGATTCAGAGTAGCACATCTTTTGATCGTGATTTGTATAGCAAACAATGTCAATTCATAGCCAGTAAGACGTGCACTGGTGAGGTGCTGTGTCTTTGTCTTGTTCAGAAGGGTATCCACAACATGGGGTACCATGACTGTGAGGTCAGTATCCAGTACGAGTCCAGCCGATTGTCTAATTGAAGTGGCCACGACCACTCTTAGACAACTCTGGAGGGCTCTCGCGACTGGATCAAGAACAGCGGAGAAATAAGCACACGGCCGTTGCTTCTCTCCAAATTTTTGTTTTAGGACAGAAAGCACCCAACCAGCCATCTCATGCACGTACAACACAAACGGTTTGCCGTAATTAGGGGTGCCAAGTACTGGAGCCGAACAAAGCGCAGTTTTCAATTGCTCAAAAGACTGCTGACATTCAGGCATCTAAGGCACAGGCTCATGCACTTCTTTCGTTGCTAAGGCAAGCAAGGGTTTGATTAGTAGGGAGTAGTTAGGTATCCACTGCCGACAGTAGGAAGTGATACCTATAAAAGCATGCACATCTTTCTGAGTCTATGGAATAGGCATTTTAACAATGGTACTGATGTGCTCAGGGGTCAACGTCCTACCCTCCTTCGACAGCAGGTGACCTAAGTAGGTGACCTCCTGTCGACAATACTGAAATTTAGAAAGAGAAAGTTTATGATCATGTTGAGCCAAATGCAACAATAACTTAACTGTCCTATCTTTACAACCCTGCTCTGTATCAGAAACAATAAGGAGGTCATCAACATACTGCACCAATACATTACCTGTAGGACGTGAAAGGGAATCCAACTGACTCTTTAAAGCCTGACTGTAAATACTTGGACTCTCAGTATAGCCCTGAGGAGCTCGACAAAATCTAAAGCTTCTGCCAGCTAGTGTAAACCCAAACAAATACCGGCTATCTGAATGAATACGGATACTAAAAAATGCATTTTTCAAATCAATCACAGAAACGAATTTGCCAGTGGAAGGAATCATTGTCAAAAGTGTGGTAATATCTGGAACCACTGGAAACTGGGGAATCACTATTTTATTAACTGTGCGCAAGTCAATCACAAAATGATAAACATCTTCTTGATCATCAGGAGAACCCAAGGGTGCCCGTTTGAGAATCGGAAGAATGGGACTATTACTAATATTGGCAGACATCTCTTCAACCACTCCTTTCTTGATCAAATCCTGAATAATGTGCAATAAGGCTTGCTCTCCTGCCTGTGGTATTTTATACTGAGGAATACGAGGCAAAATAGCATTGTCTTTGACCCGTATCGAAACCGGTGGTATATGCAACAGCCCTACGTCTGTATCACATGTTGCCCACAAAGTGGGAGGGACATCAGCAAATTCAACAAGAAGAGGCGCATCCTTGGACAAACACTGTTTAACACCTACTACATCTGGGCCCATTGTCATATAGACACCTGCCGGGGAACAATAAATAGTGGCAGGCAATTTCTTCAACAAATCCAAACCCATCAAATTCTCACCACAATTAGATGTCAGCAAAAATGGAGAATCCACAGTGTAAGGACCAATAGTCAATGCAAGGGGTCTTGAAATGGGGCTCACAACCGGTACACCTGAAAAAACTACCGAAACATTATTATGGCCAGACAGAGCCATCCCAGGGACCATATTTCGAGAAACAGAACTTTTTGTCGCACCTGTGTTCACCAAAAGTTCCTTAGTCGAACCTTGCAGTTCCCATGCTACTTTTGGACCACGCTGGTCTACAAGTATCGGAACTGGTCTCCCACTCTGTCCCTGGCTATCCTAGCTGTAAGACATTCCTGTCGCTTCATCCATATCATAGTCATCATGGTAGTACTGCCCATCGCGGGGGTCATCAAAGTAATTATTATCAGAACGACCCTGTGAGGCTGCAGCATTCTGAGCCCTATCAGCCCCACCAGCTCCACGACCCCGTCCATGAGAACCTCGTCCTCTAGGGACCGCCACCTTCTGCAACAGCACAGGACACAATTGCTACGCCAGTGACCCTCCTCCTTACAATATGCACACTGATTCGGCCCCAAAGGCGTCGTATTCAGCTGCCTACTAGTGCATGGAAGCTGTCGGGCAGGACCACCACGTCCTCTACCATTCCCTGTAAATGCCTGTTGCAACAATACCTTCGTCTTCAAATCCTTATACCTCTTATCTATCTTTTCTTTCTCTTCTTGATCACAATTCTTCCACAAAAGTATCAAAAGTATCAGTTTCCTCCTGAGCCATATACGATTTATCAACATGCAATCGAAATCTCCTATCTTCACATTCAACTCCCTTCTCCTGTTTCTCTCTATCATACGCTACAGCTTTCTGAGTCAGTGCCTGCATCTTCCCTTTAGGTACCTCCTTCTCCGTCTTTAATCATCTCTGCCTAGCTGCTTTCTGCCACGTTCTAAGAGAATCAAACATAGACTGTCTACTTCGTCTTTTGAACAACTGTTCCTGTAAATACCCAATCTTTGGTTCATCGAAAGTGCCCGTCAACGGCCACTGCAACTCGGCATTGTCCCTTGTATATTTGTGCCATAATGTACTAAACATAATAGGGCCAAGACCATGCTTCACATACATATCAAAATTAGGAGTGCCTTCTGAAGGCACCGGCTGAGCTTCTTCCAATCAAACATCTGCAGAACAACAGCAACAGCACAAAGAAAACAGTTTACTGATACCAGGCATCCAAAAAAAAAAACAAGATCACTATTTATGCCTGGCAAAGCAATTGCAAATGCTTTTATCCCAAAGACGGTCCTCAGACCGTACCAAATTCAAACCAAAATGTTACAATATCCACAAAGAACCAAAACAAACTCTCCTGATGTATGCCGGTCAAGCGAACTAATTCTCCACTGCCGACTCTTCAGACCAAACGGTCAGATCCAAGGGTTTCGCCGTTTAGGACTCCAGTCAGGATGACCACTGTGTGAGGCACAGTCTAGCAGGATGGAAGGGGCAGCTGCGAGCAATTGATGCTCCTCATACAGGGATCCCTGAACCGTCAGTCTGACCCGATGATAGCCTCGACCTCCCCCCCGTCCGCGGAAGGGGATGGGTCACTCACCTGAAGGAGTCCCTGTTCGGGCGCCAACTGAAGAAAGTGGCCCGATTAGGGCCACCCGGGTCACTCACGACCACCTCTCAGCCTTCCATACCAAATGAAGAGTGGGTCAGACAGTAGAGAATGTGGGGCTCACCTGGATTCCCGCAGGGACGAAATGTAGGAATTAATGCTAGACCCCAACTTCCCTCACCCACCTCCTTCGCCCAACAGGGTCAAAGCAAAAGAGGGAAGGAGGGGAAAAAGGGGAGACAAAACAAGGTAAGGAAGGAGGGGTAGAATCCACTGGATCGTCCGTAAGGTATCACCAAGATGACTAAGAGGAAAAGACACAAAGGTAAGTACGTTCTCTGTGACTAACAGCTAAACTGTATGTATCTCCCACTATGATAGTATACCTGCCAATGTGAGTTCTTCCTATGCAAAGCACATTTGCAAACGGGGCGTAAGACACACAAAGTATCTAAAAAAGAAACAGTCACTGATGAATATATGGACAGCGAAAGGGTAGCCACAAACAAAGATGAAACATAAAGCATACCAACCTCATAGGAGCATCCTTAGAAGATCAAGAGACCCGTAGAAAAAAGAAGGTATCTATTCTGCTTGAAAGTGGGAAAAACCAAAAAAACTCATTTCCCATTTAGCAGAAAGATAAGAGTAAAAATAAAGCAAAAAGTGCAGGGTCAAGTTAGGAAAGTTAATGTGACTCACAAAAATGGTTTTATGATATAGTATGTTTTATATGTTTACTTTAGAGAGGAAGAGACAGAGTGCAGATAGGAGTGAACAGAATACACAACCCTCAACAAAAGGCAAGCAACCAATCAGATAAGTATGGGAGTAACAGCTAAGTAAAAAAGGAACAAACTCCCTAAACAACGAAACAAGGATTCTTTAAAGTGTTGTCTCCTTCTGTTTTATAGAGCCAGTCTGCAGGGCAACAAAGAGGTAATGGAGCCGCAAAGGAGAGAAGCAAGGAAACAATGTTGCCAGCCGAAGACTCGAGGAACTCTCGGAGTCCCGGAAGAGCAACCAAACGACCCGGAAAGAGAAAGCCTGGCGAGCAAGCCTGGACGTCGATTCCCTTCAGCAAGGGAGCAGGAGAAAGACAGGTAAGTGGAAAAAGCATGCAAGGCCTGGCGGGGTCCGTGAAAGAACGCGAAGCGCGTTTCCCTCGCGGACCCCTCCCTTTATACTGCTCTGACGCCGCCTTCCCCAGCTGATGGGAGTCAGCGGGCGGGGCAGTCCGCGATGACAGCAGGCGGGGCTACGAGCGCGGCCATGGGCAGCGCTAATGGAGAAGCCTGACAGAGAATACAAACCAATATCTGGTGTTCAGGTACACTCAGAGTGGAGCCCAGTCTGCCCAGTCGCTTAGGTGTGCTGCAGAGGGACTGACTTCAGCAAGCATAAAGATACTTTATGTACATTTCAGAACCAATGAAGGCACGCCCACAATGGAATTTTCCAAGCAGATGCAGCTAAGAATGAAGTACAGAGGATAAGGTTCGATTCTAAGGCCGGGCACACACTATCTATTCCTCAAGGTCACTCTGCCCATGCCCGCCACTAGACAAGTGGGAGAAGGCCACTATGTAGGGAGAAAGGTATGCACTAATAAGAACAGTGTATTCATCAGTGAAGCAAAACTTAGCCTTGGAGAAACGCAACTCAACGGAGGCCTTTTCTCGGAAATAGCAGAGAATAAGTTTTGATTACCACTCAAAATGGCGCCGACATAGAAAATGGCGCCGCGAATGCTTACATAGAACAATGCGCAAACATGAATTTTTCTAGTCTAACAATAACACTTGAACCTTGTGCCACTATGTCCATAGAAAATTGCCCTTGATCAGTTGGTAAAGGAGTTATGGAGACTGGTGAGACCCTGGAGCTATTAGAGTCAACAACTGCAGCAGCAGAAGTAAGGGATAACCTTCTCTCCCTGTGATTGATCTCGTTATTATTTGCCTTCATGGCCTGCTGAAGCATTCTATTCAAAGAGGTGGGCGTTGAGGGTGTTTGTGCTGTGTTCGGGCCCCCATCTATTTTCCTCTTACCCATCTTAGTCCCTCTGATCGACCTAATAATGCGCTTCCTACCAAAAGAGAAATCCAATGGCAAGACCAAGAGGGGGGGCCCGACCTGGACTCTTCTGGGCTCTGAAGGGCGTGGCCCGGGAGGACTAGCCCCAGCCAACCAACAAAAAAGCAGGTGCGTCAGTTGCAGGCCTCAGACGGCCTGAACTAGCCCTGCCTCCCACACCTTGCAGAGTGCTGAGGGACCGAGTCCCACCCCAGCCAGCCAGCAAAAAGCTGGTGAGTCCGTTGCAGGCCTGGATTGAGCAGCTAATAAATCTTCTTCTGAGCTCAGTAAACTTGTTGCCGCCCCTGACCTGTGCCGAGACTGAAAGCTGTGATCTGCTCTAGCCCAAGTGGATCTCACTGAAGGGTGAGTGTGGAAGCAGAGCATAGATTACCCCAAAATTGGCAGCTTTTAGAGGTTTCCCCATGGTTGTAGCAACCTTTGCTATTTTCCTTTAATTAACCAGTCTCAATTGCCAACCCCAGATTGCCAATAGCGCAACCAGGATAATAGAGTCTGGGATTTTTGGGGAAACACCTGCCCAGCGACACACAACTGGGTGAACACACAAATGACTAGGAGGCAGCCAAAGCACTTACCCCCGGTGCGAAACCTGGTGGTTCTCCCCATGCTGGAAACTGCTTTCAGGTCCGTGCTGGATGTTACTGGAGCAAATGCATCGTAAAAAACCTTATTTGGTTGGGTAACTACTCCTCTCCACAACTGCTACACACCGCTGCACAACGCTGGCAAGAGAAGCCGATTCCGTATTTCGGCCGGTGTTCTTACTGTTCACTCAGCCGCGCAGCTCCTCATTGCCCAAATCATCATCTCCATCTCCAAAGATTGGGAAGAGGTGGCAGGCAGATTTAGGTCCTGTGTGGCCGAAGTTAGCATCTGTATCAGGGAGACCTGGCTGAAAATGAAAGGGGTAAAGATGGAGATTTTGGTTTTTGGGGCAGAGATCTCGATCTGGACAAAACGTAGGTGGCTGGAAACCTGTTGCACCCTACATGTCCCAGGGGTGGCTGTAAAAAATCTGGGGGTCATCTTTGACAATATGTTGACGTTTGACTCCCAGGTTAACAAAACAGTAAGCTCTTGTTTTTGGATTGTTAGGATCTTGAAGAAAATTCTTCTCTTTCTTCCTGGGGAGCTAAGGGTGTCAGTGGTTATTGTGCTCAACACATCTTGCCTTGACTACAGTAATGCCCTGTATTTAAATGCTAACCCGTATTCTTTGAACAAGCTTTAGCTCATCCAAAATGCAGAAGTACGTTTGGTCCCGAGTCTGTCTAGACACATCCAGTCGTGGCCGGCAGGACTCGCGGGTGGGGGGGTTGGGAGTCACGCCGGAAGGGGGGTCGCGCGCGGGGGGGTTTTAATTTAATAATTAAAAAAAATAAACGTATCTTCCAAGGTCATCTCTGCTCCTGCTCTCCTGCCTCCGGCAGCAACAGGAAGCAGGCAGCCAGGCTTCCAGTCCCACCCTTAAGTCAATCACAATGCTGCAAGCAGCGTTGTGATTGGCCGGGACGCCGCTGAGCCAGGGGCTAATTGCCCGGCCATGTTCTCCATGTAGGCTGTATTGCAGCCTGCATTGGTGAAGGGCAAAGTACGCATGACTGGTTTAGTCGGTCCCAGAGGGCCGACCAAACCAGTCATGCACACTCAGGAGTGGGCACACCACTCTTCCCCTGCCCAGCCCTGCTTGCAGAGCAACCCCACCCACCCGCCCGCCCACAACCAAACCCTTCTGCTTTCTCGCAGTGCAAGAAGCAGAAACATAAAATGGTAGTTATTACCATTTTATGTTTCTGCTTCTCACACTGCGAGAAAGCGTTGGGGCGACGCTTCTCCGCCCTAGCGGAGGAGCCACCCCTGAACACATCTCAGTAAGGGAGGGCTTGAAGACTCTTCACTGGTGAACAGTGAGGAAGTGGGTGACTTTTAACGCCCTAAGCCTTGTATTTAAGGCTCTCAATCAACAGGGCTCATGCTATCTTAGGGCTGCCTTCAACTGGTATGCGCCCAACAGACTTCTGAGTTCAGCAGGATGGGGGAAGGTCACTGTTCCCAAGTTCCGTAAAGCTAGATGGGGGAGCAAGCTTTCTCAGTGGCAGATGCTGCGGAACACACTTCCGGAATATATTAGGGGCCTTACTTACGAAAACTGTTGCATCGATGCGTGAAAACAGCGATGCAACAGTTTTCTCTGCGCCCTCCTTGCAACATGATGGATGCGTCATATTTACTGTATTACTCACTCATGTTGCAAGGAATGACAGATACGTCAGTTTTATTGACATATCTGTCGGCGCAAAACTGACGCATTGCTAGAGTTGTGTCAGAAGTGGGACGCAACTCCAGCAATGCAGGCGGGAGGGCTACGATTATAGCACTGTGTCAACCTTACGCTTGCCATGAGGCAGGCGTAAGGATTTGACGCAGTGGCGTCCTAGAAGTGACGCAGTGAAATCTGATAGATTTCACTGCGCCACTTCTACAAGGCTTTCTTGCATCGGAACGCCCACCCTGCATAAACTTACCTGACGCAGGTATAATGTGGCGCAGGGCTTTACAAAGTGACGCATCTGCCTAGATGAGTCACTTTGTAAATATGCCGCAACATGGCGCATTGTTCAGGCCACTGCTGTGTCACGAATAGTGAAGCAACTGTGGCACAAAAGTTTCGCAACAGGCTCATAAATAAGCACTTAGGAATCAAAACTTGTATTCGAGTTTTTGCAGGCAGGTGAAAACCTTGTTGTTTTGATAATTTTTCTGCCTGGGGTGACTTCCTGGTTTTGCTGCATCTATTTTTCCCCTTGTTCCTCTGGTGCCTTACCTGGTGACAACGCTTTGATGCCTTTCGGTTGTATGCGCTTTACAAATTCAAAAATTCTAATTCTAATTCTAATCGTAAGTGGGTGCAGTTGTTTAGCAAAATGGGTGTTATACTATACTCCTTGTATGCCATATAAACGTCATTTTGTCATTTCAGATAAATGCACATAATGACACAATGAGTATATTGGCAATTGGCAACCAGTGGCATGGTCCTGTACTATGTATTGGCTTACATTTAATGTACTTATAGTCTGCACTAAGGTCAATATTTCTATGGAGCTTTAGATTAGTTTGCTGGGCTAAACATCCGGTACAGAAATAACTACAAACATGGTACATATCAGGAAATATGAACCATTATATGCATTGAAAAAAGGGGCAATTAGAACTTAAAGAAAATCTGGAGCAAATCTGATAATAATGTTGCAAGCTATAAGGAGAAAAAGAGTATACAGTGTCAAAGGTATAATAACCTATATGAAAAGGGGGTTTAATTTAATTTTACCCTTAATGATACACTTGGTCTCTGGATCATCTCCTCTGCTATTTAAATAGCATTACATAATCAGGTCATAATATTTTATTTGATCATTTTAATAAAAATCATTTTTATCTATGCAATTCTGTAACAAATATCCTTCAATGTTTTTTTTTCAGAAATAACTGGCTTAACCCTACAGTTGTAGTAGGTGCTACACTCCTTCTTCAAGTCCATAATGAACTAAAGCAGAAAGCTGATGCCCAATAATAGTCAATAGTCACCATTTCCTCAAACATCCTCACCCAAACTTCAAGAGTATTGCTGAAAGCATAGCATCTAACCGTTTAGTGAAACCATGTTTTGCATTTTGTATCAAGCAGTTACCTCCCTACTCTCACCGTGAATATAAAAAAACTACTGAATGCATAAAGAAATAAAAGCATTGTCCATAACCCTTTAAATATACAATCATCACTTTATTAAAACTGAGGCAGTTCGAAAGATACTAACCAAGTAAGAATCAATTTTAAATCGCCACACCTGAGAAAGATCCACAGTGCATACCAATATCTGGACAAACCAAAAACCACAGCTCTACATGTATCCGTACTCAAGATTCATAGCACCTCTAGATAGTGGCAGGGGCCAACGAATCTCCATAACAGCCATAGGCCAATGATAATAGTCTGAAGTTTATAAATCTGTGTTGTGTCTTCCCTGTTCCTCTATCTTCACTGCTCGTCAGTTAAGTCATTGCCTCCTTAAATATTCCTCATTTACTTGACTATTGCTTGAGAATTGCTTAATGTAATTAAGTACGGGCTTGTTACTGTGCTGGCTGGAAATGTGCTTATATCCCTCATGCGCTGTAGGCTTTTAGCCCAAGCACGCTCCTAGAGCTCACACTGGTCCTGAAGGGGCGCTGTTTAGCTCCACCTATGGGTCTGTCAGGCACGTCACGGCCTGTTGGAGAGGCTTGTGAAGCGCTCTTGCCATGCTCGAATGTGCGTTTGGGGAATCCCTGTTGAGGATTTCCTTTAGGGATTCCCTCAGGGTTTTCCTTGCCAACTGTTGCATTTTAACACCTCTCCAGTGGGTGGTTTCCTCGCATGTAACTGAATGGCTGAAACGCCACCTGGTGGTGAGTACCCCTTGTTGCATCCGTCTTATATGGTGAGTGAGCACTTGCGAGGCGGCAGCCCACAAAAAATTTGGGCATGGTATTATATTGTTTTGTGCTCTCACCCTCACATAATATGGATCATTTGGAAATATTCCTCCTTTCAAGATGCAGAAGAGGAATAGACTCCCCAGCGCCGCTCTGCAGGGGTGGACCAAGCGTTTTCTCAAGCGATATCTAGAGCACTGGCCCCTCTGCAAGATCAGGTAGATAAGTTGGCCAAGAGTATCCCGGGGGTTTTCAGCAATCCTTCATCGTTAGGAGCAGGCCCTAGTGGGATGGGGGAAAAAAGGCCTCTAAGCGTGACTCGGGGCACCTGGAAGGTTTCGATAGACTGAGAGAGACCTTCCGTAAGAGAGAGCGCACGCTAAAACATGCACCCTACTGGGAGTAAGACGAACTTGGAGAAAATAGCGACAGGGTCGCTCTGAATTTAGACTTCAATAGTGAGTTCCCTATAAGGGGAGGATGAGTCAGATGGGGACATCTCCAACGAGGATGGAGACTCGGGCAGACCATGGCACCCAGGATCCAATTCCTCTGATTCCCCAGACAGGGACACCAGAAACTCAGATATGTTTGATCCCACCAGTATTTATCGTCCCCGGTCCTCTGTGTGGACCCCAGACCAAAAGGTAGTAGACTTCGTAGCCAGTAAAATCTGCCAGCCTCTGGAGAAGGAACTCAGGGTGAGACTTAGGGCAGAGTGTCCCAGACCCTCATTGAAAGGGAAGGTGGTACTCACGCTGGACATAGACGCCAAATGCGCACCTTCTTTGGCAAATATATGAGGGACCCTAAGAAGGGTATAGATCGATCCTGGAGGAAAATGCCAGGATAAACTGCTAGATATAGTTGGACCCCTCACGCAAATCACTCAGATGGCGGAGCAATCGAAACAACCATGTGTTCCCATGTCCACAAAAATAGTGGCTGATTGGGTGCAGAGGGCTGTCTGCTTGGTAGGCAAAATGAATTGCATGTTAGCGGCCAAAAGAAGGAGATCCCTCTTTATCAACACAGACCCCAAGCATAGGGAGCTCGCAACCTCAGGAGCCGGGGCCATATCTCAGGGTAATCTGTTTCTGACACCTTTTGTCAAGGAGCTAGGTTAATTTGCAGCAACCTTCTTTGCCCTTGACATTGCGCAATCCCCCCATTAGAGAGATCTTTACCGGGAAGGGGTTTGCAGGGGCCAGAAGAGGCAAGGGCCACTCCTCCGGCCAGCCGTACTAACAAGGCCCCTCTAGAGGCCAGTTCAAGAGGACCAATGGCTGGAACCATGGTCGGCACGGAATCTTCTACCAAAACAGGGGCTCAGGCAGAGGAAAGGGCAACTGAGCCGGCAGAGGAGGTGCAAACATGCCAGGAGTAAATTCAGGTAAGCAGTTACCTTTCTTCCCCTCAAAATCTAGGGGGAAGACTTCTAAAGTATGCTCAAAAAAGGGGGAAGATTACAGTGGACCCATGGGTTGTTCAAACGGTTTGGGGCTACCACATGGAGTTCTACGGATCTATGCCCAAGATCTCTGGTCTTTTCGACCAAGGAGATGAATCTGAAACATTCAGAAGTGACAGAACGTCTGGAAAAAGGTGCCATTTACAGGTCCGTACTTCATCCAAATGGGTTTTTGAGCAACTTATTCCTCATAGAGAAGAAGGACAAGGGCTTCAGGCCGGTCATAAATTTGAAGGAATCCAATTAGTGGCTGGTGTACCGCCACTACAAGATGGAGGGTATCCATCTTCTCAGAGACTTACTACTACCAGTGGACTGGATGGCCAGCTGGATCTCAATGACGCCTACCTCTCAGTTCCCATTTACCCACCTCATCGGAGATTTCTCCAATTCACCTGGAGGGGACAGGTTTACGAGTTTTGGGCTCTCCTCCTTGGACTCTCATGAGCCCCATGGTGCCTTACCAACAGGGCCGGACTGGCTACCGGGCATTTCTAAGTAAAGAATGGAAAACCAAATGATTTTAAAGTATGCTTTTAAACCATTTGTTTTGCTTTCTTTACTTAGAAGAAAATGCAGGTCCCCATCACCATAAATCAGCCCCCACGGCAGTAAAATCGGGCCCCAGCTTGGCAGCCGACCAAAACGCCCGGTAGCCAGTCCGGCCCTGCTTACCAAGCTCCTGCGACCAGTAGTGGAGGTCCTCCACATAAGCGAGGTACGGATGATCATCTGGCTGGACAACATCCTTTTTCATGGACCAGTCTCAAGCGCAACTCAGACTCAATCTGAACATGACAATTGCGCTCCTCCAGGAGCTGGGTTTTGTCATCAAAGAGCAGAAATCTGAACTGACACCAGCCCAACAGATGACCTTCTTGGGTTTTCTCAACAATTCAGTAATGACATCTGTTAGAAATGGGATTTCTGATTGGCTAGGCCATGCGCCTAAGCCAGGCAGAAACCACCACTGTAGTCAGGGCAAGGGAGTTACACACTGAAGATAACCCCTGCTCTCCCCCTTAGTAGCTTGGCAGAGCAGTCAGACTTATCCCAGAGGCAATGTGTAAAGCGTTTGCGCAACACACTCACACAGCAGCAACACACTAGGCACACCACAAAAAAAACTCCACACAAGGTTATATAAAAATATCCTTTGTATTATCCAAAAAAACACATCAGATCACAATCACATATAACACTGTGCCACTAGGCACTTGTCATAACTTTACAGGGATTTACATAAATCACTAGGCCAGTCGGGCATGTCATAAACATCATAAATCACAGTTAGGAAAATCAAGCAAAGGCAGGCTGGTGACACACAGTATGAAAACACCAAAACAATATACCTTAGTTCATTCAGGGACTGACATGCAGTAATAACCTCCCTCCGCCAGCATCACAGTTGGTGATGCAAGGCACACGAAAAAGGTCACCATAACCTGTCGGATTAACCACCCTACAGAAATTTCTGCGCTCCTCTTAGGGGAGCAATGGTAATACTAGCAAGACTGATAGAGAGGTGAGCACTTCTGGGAGTAGAGATCACCAAGCCACTCCCCCTGCACACTCCCTCTTGCTCCTCCGGTCAGGAAACGCTCCACCTGTTTCCGTAGGAGCAGGGAAATGGCAGGAACTACAGAGGTGCCCCACGGGGCAAGAAATGTGGCAAAAAAGGGTCTCCCACATGGAGATCCGTAGGTTTAGCGCAGGCACACCATCACTGGGCGTTCGCACCAGTCCGCGTTATGGGGGCCGCCTACCCGCACTTCCTCAGCAATGCAACTGGGTCGAAATAGAGCCCCAATGCCTCCGGTGCAGCCCCGCAGTGAGGCAGGGCAGAGTTCAACCCCCACTGTTCAAGGGGGCAGTACACAACTAAAGCGTCAGGAGCCCTCCTCGGGTCTCCGAGGGAATGGGCGCGGGGCTCTTCCTGTCTCGCTGCTGGCGGCCTGGCTCTTCTCGCTGTAGTGGGCCCCACACACAACCAGGCACACCTGGCTTCCATTTTGCTGTTCTCTCCCTCAAGGGAGCCACGCCCGCAATCAGGCTTCCCCTGCCTGACTTCCGGCGGCTGTGGGAGCACGGAGCGAAGTATCCGTTCAGTCCCAGCAGCAGGGACCACTTCAGCAGAGCCCCAGCTGCAGCCGTCAGCGCCGGTGCATAAACACGAAAGGGGGAGCACTCCATTTTCTCAGCTCTCCCCTCTACTTCCCGGTCATGACGGAGAGCGCTGTGTTGCCCACGCTACAGGGCAATGAAAAATAAAGCGCTCAGCCTGTCCACCAGGGAGACCCGAAATAGGGAGCTGGCAGCGCTCCTCTTGCGTTGGGCTTCTTTTTGAGCAATGGGGCCTTCAGTTAGAGAGCACAGGCAGCCGGCCAGCACACATGGTCCCTGGGCATAGGGGCAGACCCTCCAGCAAGCAGCTCCCCAGGCAAAGTCCCAGTGGCGGTTCCCTGCCAGCGCAGTGTCTTCTCCAGTTTCAAGCAAGAAAAAAGTTCCAAATAAGCTCAGTTCAACTGGGGTCGCAGCCCCAGTACTTATAGTGCCCATGTCTTTGTTCTCCTATGGCCCAGGGCTCTGAGCCCAGTTCAAACCAGTTCTGGGGGGCACTTTGCAAGTGCACAACAACCCCCATTGAAAGCGTATGGCTTGGCTATTCCTCCCACCACTCCAAATGCAGACCAGGGCTATTCAGCCTAGCGCTGACTCATCCAGACTCTCTGGAGCCACTGCACCTCCCCAGCCCCTGTCAGCATTTATCACCATTATTCCAAACATGCCAAACTTGGTCACGCTACCCCTCTCATGTCAGGAATTACCACTGAAGCACATATCAGGGAATCCCCAATGCATTCCCATGAGAGGGCAGCCTCACAGCAGTGAGAAACCAAATAGGCTCTTTGTCACTACCAGGACATGCCACACAGTTAAGGCACATGTCCTACCTTTTACCTACACCGCACCCTGCCCATAGAGCTAGCTAGGGCCTACCTTAGAGGTGACTGATATGTAGTAAAAGGGGAGTCACAGACGTGGCAACCATTTTATGTGCCACATCACAGCGGCAGTAAACTGCGCGCACAGGCACTGCAGTGGCAGATGCCTGAGACAGGTTTAAAAGGTTACTTTGGTGGGTGGTGCATGCAGTGCTGCACGCCCACCAGTAGCATTTAATTTACTGGCCCTGGGTATATGAGATACCACTGTACAAGGGACTGATAGGTAAATTAAATATGCCATACAGATGTAGACCAATCTTACCAAGTTTACCATAGAGTGCACATGCACTTTAGCACTGAACAGCAGTGATAAAGTGCCCAGAGTCCTAAAACCACCACCGAAAGGTCAGAAAAAATACAGGAGGAAGGCAAAAAGTTCTGGCAAAAAGGACCAAGTCCAACAGCATCCCTGAGCCTCCCGACTTCAAAGGTCTCCAAAATAGAGAAAGAACTCAGAAACATCCTGGGGGCGGGACAGAATCTCCCTCCGGCAGTTGGCCAGGATAGTGGGACTCCTCTCGACCTCTATACAGGCAATCTTCCCAGTGACACACCAACGGATGGGGCTACCTTACTTAAAACTAATCTCCCTATCATCCAAAGCCAGGACAGCACTCCAATGGTGCATCGACCACATGGACGCCTGGAACGTAAGAGTGATCTTCGGAAAGATGCCGGGCATTGTCATATAATCGGATGCCAGCCATCAGGGATTGGTGGGGCCAGAAGCGGCGATGTGTCTTTGGGAGGCAGATGGACAGAGGAAGAGCTGCAATTGCACAATAATCGCCTGGAAATCCTTCGCGGTCACATCGCTCACCAGGGACAGTATCCTGTTGCATTCTACTGCGGATAGCCAACGTCTCAGCAGTCAAATACATCAATCAGTTAGAATGCACCCACTTGAAGACCCTGTCAGATATGGTGAAGGACTTCTGGCTCTATTTCCTGCAGAAGCAGATCTCAGTGACGGCGGAATGCCTTCCAGGGATCCAGAATACAGTAGCGGACTGGAACTTCAGGAACTTTATGGACAGCAGATACTGGCGACTAGATCGCAAACCTTTCCTGGCCCTGATGGACAGATGGGGCCCATGTGACTTGGACCTCTTTGCATTCAGAATGAAACATCAGTTAACACGGTAAGTGAGCTGGCGACCAGATCAATAGCCAGTGGATGCTTTCCTCCAGGATTGGTCGAAGGAACATCTGTATGCCTTTCTGCCATTTATCACTGCTGTTAATGACAGTGACCTAGAAGTCACAGGCATGGTTCCGATGTTGACGGAAATGTCATGGGATCTCCCAGTGGAACTGGCCTTATTCCCTTCAATCCTCCAGGACCATCAGGGTTGTCTGCATCCAATGGTTCTGCAGGGACATCTCTCCCTCATGGCATGGAGGATTTTCAGAGATGCTGGAAAGATGACCACCTTTCAGCAGAAGCTGCAAACTTCACCCTGCAGCTGTGGGCTACAGGAACCATCAAGAGATATTGCTCTGCTTGGATACAATGGCCTAGTTGGATATTTGGAGAGATATCTGGATCCCTTGGGGGCAGAAGTTACTCATATATTAAACGTTTTGGCAGAATTGGCACAGTCAGGGCTGGCATACTGTACAGTCAACTCTTTTAGGTCAGCCATCTCAGCAGGTCATGATACCATTGAAAATAGGGTGATTGGGGAATACCCTAGGGTTTGTAAGCTAATGAAGTGTATTCGATTCTCTAGACCACCAGAACATAGGTATTCTGGCCCTGTGGGATGTTAATGTGATATTAAGACTCATCATGAGTTGGCAAGATAACCAGTATTTGTCTCGGAATGAGCTTTCTGCAAAACTGGTCATCTTATTATGTCTAATCTCATGCAAGAGAGTGTCAGAAGTGAGGGCATTGGATATTTGAGCCAGAGTTTTCATACCAGACGGGGTCACAATTACCATCTCAAGGAGAATTAAGACGAACACCTGGTCAGTATCTCATCCTGCATTTGCTGAGAACCTTAAGTTATGTGTGTTAAGATGAATTAAGGCATACGAAGATAGCACAACCAACATCAGACCGGCCAGTGAGAGACAACTTCTGATTGCCCTGAAGAAACTGTTTTAGGCAGTATCCTCACCTTCCATTGCCAGGAGGGTACAATATATTATGGCAGAAGCCGGTGTTGATATACAAAAGTTTGGGGCTCATTCCACAGGTGAGCCATGGTGTCTACGGCATACATGTAGGAGGTAGACTGGAGGACATCATGTGTGCTGCAGACTGGCCATCCAAGTCGACCTATAAGAAGTTTTACTTCAAACCTACTTCAGAGGCCGCAGCTTTGGTAATAAGTAAGCTTTGAACATGCATAATCCTCGCCTCTGGCCCTGACATAGAATGAAAATTTCCTAAGAAGGAAAGTCTCAATTCTATTAAGGACAAGGAGGCGAGGATTATTCCACCCCGGGATGTCACAGTGTGATCTCCTTGCCCTCCCTATTATACTTTGTTATCAGTCAGTAAGGTTAATAATTGATTTAAATTATGTGAGTTGATATCTGTTGATCTTGGTTTGATGTTTTCTGACTCACTCTGTAGAATATCAATGCAATGAATATACAGACAAGATAAAGAATTCATGTAAATGGTTAAAAAGGATTAGATAACGTGGGTTACCTCTCTGCTTTGTAGGTAGCAACAGATATTCGAATAGGAAAGGCATTAACAGTTAACTTCCTCCAGTGAAGAAGAGGAAGAAGAAGGGAAGTCACACATTTATATGCATCGGACTGTGTTATGATTGGACTATGGTTTTTCATGGGTAATGAAGTCTTTACTGTTTTTTCTTACTTATGTTCTTTGAAGGCTGCTGATTTAATAATTTAATAAAGTGAAGGTGCATGATCCTCACCTCCTTGTCCTTAATAAAATTGAAAGCTAGGACTTTTTTATTTATTTGACCATCTTTCCTTTTATCTAACACCTCCCCTTCTTCCTTTGTCCATCTTCCAGTATTAGGCTATTGTCTTAAGCAGGGAACAGATATCAGTCAATCAATCAATCTACAAAATCTTATTCGGTTTTTCCAAAGAAAAGCATAAAAGTCAAGAAAACACAGTAAAAATTTAGCATCAAGGACAAAAAGAGGCAATGCAGTAGATCCATCAATTAACCAATACTTGTATCAAGAGGTAAGCAAAGTCCGGAAATAAAAGCAAATAACATCATTGCAGCCCCAAAAAATGCAGAATACACAAAATGTTATATCAAACACAGTAGAATCGTTCATCAGGGCCCTATAGAATACAGGATAAATAACAGGCATTATATTAGAAACAATCTCACCAAGATGATAAAACCATCCCTCATGGCCCCATAGAGTGCAAAACAAATAATGGATCGCATATCATAACCATAAAATCAACCATCCTGGCCCCCTAAAGTGTAAAGTAAATAGCAGGTACTCTAATTAAGAAATCTTTCAAGTCACCACTGTGCCTGAGATTTGTTAATGAAGAATTAGTCACAACTGGCCCGAAGTCTGACTGCGGCCCTTGAAAAACTAAGAACATATAAAATACAATATTCTTCGAGGGTAGTTGAAAAAGATAAAAGCTGGTCTAACCTGCCTAAAATTAGCTTTTTAAAGAATAGGAACAATAACTACAGAACATTAAAAAGTGCATTATGTCCTGTGGAGACTTCCCATCACAGCCACAGGATAGTGGGAGCTGCCCTTTGAGCGCCCCTCAAGGGTGGGCCAGAAGGTAGTGAAAGAGGTCCAAACAAAATCTGGACAATAAAAAACAGTCATGGGTTTTCTTAAACCATAAAAGATAGGGCCTGTTTTCAATAATGTATACACTCAGACACTGAGCTTTCTCAGCTCTGCTTCTTCCCTGTCCCAAGCGCACTTATTAAAATAATTCTCCTTCACACTATGCAGGTCCCCCCTCCAGATTTTCCCTGGGTTCTCAAATAGGTCTGACCGTCCCATGCTGGTAAAACTTTCTTCGACGTACTTGAGCCAACAAAGGAGGTTAGAATAACCAAGAGAAAGACAATCCCTTAAGATGTCCTTACTTAGGGCAGTTCGGTTCTTGAACCATATTTTCAACCACAATGATAAAGGACAAAAAGCCAACAAGTCTGGGAGGAAGGCCATACCTAATTCTTCATGGACTACAAAGGATGATGTACCCTGTGGTAAGCAGAGTATACATCTCAAAAAAGCATTTTCAACAACTTGCTAATGCATCATACTTAATGCAACGCCAGATTTCACTACCGTAAATAACCTTGGAGATACATTTAGCCTTATAAATCTGCAAAAGGGCCCCTATCGGTCTACTACCCAGTCTCAAGGCAAAGTTAAAAACAGAGGCAATGGCCCTAACAAGGTCCTCTTTCTTACGACTTAACAGCGGGCCCCAATTCAAAGCTGCATCAAACACTACACCCAAGTAGGAAAAAACATCGGTCCTAGGGACCGGCATGACCCCTACAAAAAATGTGTAAGGCTTAGCTGGTCGAGGATCCACCTGCATTATAAATGTTTACTATTACTGCCCAGTAAGTCTAAACCCTCTATAAAATGTACAAAGGAGTCCAACAAAGATTGTAGGCCCCTTGCTGTCCTTGCCATTAAGACAGTGTCATCAGCATACAGTAGGATGGGTAAACTTTGCTTTCCCACCTGGGGACAGTCAGGTTTTGATTTCAAGAGGACCTGCTACAGATTATTGATGTACAAGTTAAAATGAAAAGGGGCCAAACTGCACTCTTGACACACCCCTCTCTGAATAGAGAACTCACGGGTAACTTTAAGATCTTTCGAATATCGAACTACTGCTTTAGTGTCTCTATGAAGATCCTTTAAAAACAATACCAATGGAGAGCATAATCTGCCAGAGCTTAGATCTATTGATGCAGTCAAATGTGGACGACAAGTCCACGAAGGCTAGGTAGATGGTACCAGAACAAGCGACAGTATACATATTCACAAATGTAAAGATTTTAACTCTGGTCCACTGTGAAACAACCAGGGTGAAAACTATATTGGACATTAGCGAGAATATTGTTGTCATCTGCCCAGCTCGATAGCCTGTCTAGTACCATATATCACACCACCTTAACCACTGAATCCAATAGGGCGATGGGCCTATAGCAATGAGTGCTATCCCGATCTCCCTTTTTGAAAACAGGGACGATGGTGTATAATGGCAAGGAATCCGGGCAGCCTATCATGACCGCAGCGTTGATAATTGAAGTGACGGTAGGAAGCCAGGTGCCCAACTTCTATATGTAAAGGTCTGGGGGAATCCCATCAGGTCCTGGGGCCTTATTTTTAGTCAACCGATAAATGCATGCTTTTACTTCCTCTGCTGTAAATACGATCTCGGATTGGCCCTCTACAATAACCTGGGCTTCACTAGAGCTAAGGTCTGTCTGAAACATACCCTCAAAATGGCTAACCCACTCTTCCTCTGTGATGTGGGCATCCAGTAGGTTGGCATTGTCTTCTGCCAGCAACGGATCATTGATAATGCTCCAAAACTTGGAGCTATTCTTCAGGGTGCTGGACTCTATCAAATCCCACCAGGCCTCCTCTTTCAAAGCAGACTTGCGCTTTGCCAAAGCGGCTATGTATTGTCTATGATATTCCTTGACCAGAATGGAATCTCTTGGTCTGATACTCAGAGCTTCCTTAAATCTCCTAGAGGCGCAGGAACACTCGGCGTCAAACCATCTAGGGCCTCTATGAGGTGAACGCTTACCTGGGGCCTGCAATAGATTAGCTATAGCTCCCAGGATATCTGATTGTTGCGCCCCCCTTTCTAAGCAAGTGACAAACTCCTTATGACAATGGGCAAGCAGGGACTCATAAAACTTGTCAGGAATGATCTGAGCCCACTTTAGTCTCCTCACTTCTTCCACAGATAGCAGGTACCCCTTGACTCCGTTTTTAGTTGTTTGTACTACCCGGGGCCAACCAGTCAACAGTCTCACTGGGTATACACGCTCTCCTGGATGGTGAAGTCCCTTATGTAAGAAAAATAAGGTGTAGAGATGAAAATAAAATCAATGAAGGACTTACACCCTCTCCCAATGAAGGTGGGTGCAACGTCCTTCTTTTCCGGGGGCAATTTGTTCGTAGTCGAAGTTAAGTCAAACTCATTCATAATAGCATTGAATAGGCAGCCCTGGCAGGTACGTTCTATGTGCAGGCCAGAATGGCGTGGACAACCCGCGTCTTTACCCCCTCAAGCCTAGGGTCCCCACATAAATTGACATTGAAATCTCCTGCTATGAGGACATTGGGGCAGTACAGTTTGTTCTGAGACCTATTTCTCAAAAATTAACTCAACCGTGAAATATTACATACTTCAGGCAGGCTGGCTACTGCATTGTAAAAATGTTAAAGCATTAACTTGCTTGCACCGCTAGAGAACCACAGAGCCTGTAGAGTGGGAGAGTCTGGTGACAACATGACAAATCTGCCTTTTACCGCTAAAGAGCCCCCTTGGCTCTTCCCGCAGTAGAAGCCATGGCTGGCTCAAAGAAGGTTTTATATCCTTCCAAACTGTAACAATTTTCTATAGCCCACATCTCTTGAAAGCAGATCACATGAAACCTTTTTATAAAAAGTACCCATTCTGGATCATTAAACTTACTTACCAGACCTGTGATATTCCAGGAAATAACGTTGCACCCCTTATGAACTGACTGGGCCGATCCCAAGTGCCCAACAGGGCACTGTGTTGGAAGAGCATTAGGCTCAAGAGGAGCTACTCTCAGTCAATCACAGCACTCTAGTGAACTCAATGGCGCAAATCGGTTGGATGTAACTATTCCTGGAATTACCTCCTGTTGGCTCCCCTGTCCCAAGTCTAGAGGTCGCACCTGAATCCTTCTAGATGGAAACAAAGGGTAAATCTGGGGTCTGTAAAAATAACCAAGAGGGAGGGCCACGATAGCAGAATTCGAACTCACAGGGTTAAAATAAGAGGCCATATTTAAGATTCTGTCCACAATGTGGGGGGCTGTTAAAACTAGTTATGACACAATACCCGTCCCAGTTCTTCTTAACTCTGCCCACCCAAGATGTCCTACATAACATTATAATGTGGTTTTCCACCTGCAAACCTGTTGCAATGTTAGATTTCAGCCAATACACAACTTTGTTCTTGAGTTGGACAAAGTTTTCCTTTGTGCCCGGGGAAAGACAAGGAACATTTGCTAAAATCACTACAAAGGGGGTTGAATCAGGTGGCAGATGTAAAGTACATACGCTCTGGGTAAAGTTACTGGATGCCCTCGGGTGGATATCATCTCTCGCTCCATCAGACATACTTGCAACCGTTGCTGGGATAGAGGGCATACTTGCTACGGTGCCTGGGATAGAGGACATACTTGCTACAGTGCCTGATATCAGGTTCAACCTGGGCAGTGAAGAAACACCAGCTATGGGCCTTGTTGCCATTGGCGGTGTTGTGTTGGTAGTCATTGTCTGATCCGATGATAACGGGTGAACCGGTATCAGTATCTGGTTGTTATTTCTGAAGAGACTGTATTAACACCATGTATAGCTCTGTATCTGTAAAAAGTGATCTGACGTAACTGGAAAGTGATATGCTAGTTTGTTAAATAACCACTGTAATAAAAAATGTATTCATAAAGTGTATTTCTATGCATCACAAGAGAGATCACAGTCTTTGTGCAGCCTGGTGTTGGATGCATAGGACAACAGAGCCCTACCCAGTGAGTAAGAAAGTGAAAATGGTTTACATAACTTCGTCAGTGCCAGCAACCACTTATTAATGGCCTGGGTCTCAGACATCCTTCTCTATAGTACTTTAAAAATGAAGCAAAGTATAACAACAGAAAAGGAGAAAAGTTGCATAACAATGGTGAACTCTTCAACTGCACAGGATTGGAAATCTACAAATAGTGCACATCTAAAACAAAAATGAATGCCAGCAACACAACCGCTTTATCTCTGAATCAATGCTGCAACTGCAAAATTGTTCTACTTTATACCTACACAACATTACTTTTGCTTGACTCAACAAAGGTGTAACTGCACAACTCTGCAGGTGCAAAACTCTATATTAGCCCAACTACTACAACACCAACATCATAAAAAAATGTCACAATTGCTCATCTACAGCAAACATACAAATGTACAACAATAACTTTTGCAACTGCATAATTCTACAACAGCACAGCTCACACTGATGCAAATCTTCAGTAACAAGTGAACAAATACCACTCTTCGGTAACATACCTACTGCAGAAATATGTAACTCTGTGACTGCGTAACTACAGCTCCACAAGAACAAAAATGGACATCTTCAGTTCTCCTCAAAGACACACCTGCACAATTCTACAACTATATATCTGCAACCATACAAATGCACGCGCACAATAACACTACAGCTCTAAAACTGTACAATGCTAAACGTATGTAGCTGGATTTCTCTGACAGGTCTTCCTTCCTACAGCTCCACACCTACAATAACAGTATCAATCTTCAATGCAGAAATTGGTGCCAAAACTTGGCCTTTCTCCAATCTGTCTGTTTTTCCTTCATCCTTTGAATCTCATGCGATGTGTTGCCCTACTTGTTCCTATGTCCACTATCATTGACTGCAATCATAGCTGCACCTGCTTAGTATGAGAAAAGAGATAAAACTCTGCACCCTCTGAAGCAAAAGCAGAGGTCAGTAAGAAAACAAAACCAATACGCTGGGACAAACTCTGAACACACCGGGGGATATTCTCAAGGAAGTGGCGGTGAGAGGCGTTAGCCTCCTTGGCTTAACGCCTCTCACCGCCACTTCGGAAATGCGAGGCTGCACCCTATTCTCAAGGATGTGGTGCAGCCTGGCGTTTCCCCCTGCGATGGCGCTAAGTTTCACGACTTAGCGCCAACGCAGACATCCTTGCACCAGAGTGCAAGGGTGTCTGTGTGCAGGGGAGGGTTGTTTATGTACAGGAAGGTGCCGCTTCCTGCACATAAACAATCCTAAAATACCATTCTGTAACTTTCATGTGTGCTGCTTCGTGCAGCACACATCAAAGTTACAAAATGGCATTTCTGAAAAGGTTTGTTCATGTACAGGAAGGGACACTTTCCTGTACATGAACAAACCATGGCATTTTGCTTTCCATGTGTGCTGCACAAGGCAGCACACATGAAAAAAGCAAAAACGAGGAGAAATAAAGCATTACTCCTCGTTTCGCCACCTTAAGACCAGGATTTTTCTGGTCTTAAGTTCGGCGCTGCCACCTATTATCGCCGCCCTTGATAATAGGCGGTAGCGTCGATCACAATGGGTGTTGCGGTGGAACGCCCACCGCAATACCCACTGCACGCCCCTTTCACGCTAAATTTAGCGTGAAAGGGGCCTTATTCTCAAGGCAGCGTTAAGCCACTTAACGTGGCTTAAAGCCAAGTTAAGTGGGTTAACGCTGCCTTGAGAATAAGGCGCTGACTCTATCGCCACGAAAACGTCAGAAAAAGTGACGTTCCCGTGGCGATAGGGGCTTGAGAATATGCCCCACCGTGACATGAGAGCCCATCATGTTACTTCACACTCGATTCTGCTCAGGACAAGGCACAGAACTGAAGAGACTCAAAACGGCAAAGGTGAAAGAAAAAATAGCAATGCACATCTGCCTGGTGAAAGCATAGTGGTGGATGAGGAACATAGGAATGAGGACAGGCTGATCCTTTAAATTAATTGGTCAGATGAAGAATTTCGTATAAAAATAGTAAAATACATATTTTTGGGTTGTTAACAAAGTCTCATACACATAGAATCTTCTTAAAGGGAAACCGTGCTTCTTATATTCAGAACATGCACTTCTAAACCAGAAATGTGAACTCTTGTGATGCTCCTGATATGTGCCTATGAGGTGTGACCTGATGAAATTCCATGAATGACAAATACCTCCATGACTCTGACACTGAAGTAACAGAAAGAGAAGAGAAACACATGGCAAATACAGCAATCTGCGCATTGTTGCATGCTAGAAAGGACTCTCTGAACATTGCCACAGATATTTTCATTAGCATATTGAGCTATCAATATTGTACAATAATTAATGCTTCCATCCTAATAACACAAAGCTGGGTAGCATCGTGGGAGACTAAGAAAATAGAACCACATCAGGGTACGCCCAGTTGACTGGGATGATCGAATGTCTGTCACTTCTGGCAGTTTAAAAGTGCTAGTCTTAGACATGGAGGCAAGCAGACAAAATAGAGAGACAGCAACCTCCCTATGTTCAGAGACAGTTGTCACAGAGGTGCTATAAATGATCCATGCGAGATCACAGCTAAACAAACTACAACCGAAAGTGCAAAATAACATTACATTGTATTCTACGAAAAATGCAATCTATGAAAGTAGATATACCATATCTCAACACTTATTTAGAATACAAAGTCCTCACAACCACGTCACGCTGTTTTGTGTTGACGAAAAAGATGACACACAGGCGCCGATTTACAATGATTTCATGCTATCAAAGATGCTGTTCTGCTTGCACGAGAGGGAGAGAGTTGGTAAGTATCATATTTTGAAAGATATGGCCCTGTACTGCTCTCTATCTAGCAGTAGTGCACAATCTCGCTGCCTAGCGCCATGCACACACACTTGCATCATAGTGCAACGGTATCTGCATTATATTTAGCATAGGTTTTGTACTGGAAGGGTACCCGTCCAGTACAAAATACTATGCTTAGAGAACCTTTAAAACTTTTCCTACTTTGGATGTATGCTCTACAGTGCAGAACACATGCAAAGTCGCAAAAAGTGTGGAAATTAATAGCAGTTCTCCAAGTTAATGCCAATGTCAAAGAGATGTTACTTTTTGCCACAAAATCAAATCGAGTCTACTATTGTTGGTAGGTAGGGCATTGCATCAAAACCCATGGGTGGTTTCATGGAAAAGCCAATAAACCACCCAGACACCCCCTAATGGAAAGTAATGGAAAACAACTTTCCAGCGCAAAACAAGTTTTATGTTGGAAAGTAGATTGTGGCACACACCCAGTGCAAAAGGTCAGTTAATCTGCCCCACAGACTAATACTTAGATGGATACCAGATGCATAGTGCATTAAATTAATCTCTCAATGATAGGGAAAATAAGCACATAAAATGAGAGCAATAACTAAATGGCAAAATATAATTTAAAGCCAAACATAGCATGTCTCCTACACCCTGAACAAACAAGGCAGATCCTACTGGAAGGCAAAATTAAGGGATCCATCTCCTACATGATCAAAAAGTGTTTGTCTCAGTACACAATCCTGCCTATGCCAATACCAGAAAGACAGGATTTTGACGACGTAAGCAGCATTACCAATAAGGACTATTTTGTATGGCTTGTGATGTCATAAATATACGTTAAAAAACCAGACAAGAAAGTAAAAGACTGTCGTGATTGGGAAATGTTTTCCACATTCTTTTATGAAGTCGACATTGACACTGAATGTAATTGTCAATCTGAGCCTAACCTGTAAAAAAAAGTACACAATGTTATCCTATAAAAGCTGCAGTGAACACACACTATCTAAAACACAAAAGCACAGAAAACTGGTTCATCGAAATGCAGAAGATGACGCGACAATGAAATATACAAAGATCATAGCAAAAGAAGAGACATAATCAGATCAAAACTAAAAGACAGGCATTGAAGAAACCATATTTTAGAGCAAACCATTGAAGGAAATAGGGCCATAAGTAGGACTAACCTAATCGCTCCCTACCACATGATGTGACAATAGTCCAACATTGGAACTGAGGGGGAGCTTCCTAGAATTACCTTGGCCCATCTTACCATTTTTCAGAAGCAGTGATGAAAGAAAATCAAGGTATAATACTGATGTAGTGAATGGGACCTCAGGAGTGGGATGTGTTGAACTCTTGGACAAAATTCACAAAAGAGAGGGAAGATAAGAGCAAATAATTTGGCCAGGTAATCCTTGAGCATTTAGAGCTCTCAAACTGAAACCCAAGAAAGAGAACTAAAAGTGAGACAAGAGAGCATACGTCTAGAACCAAGAAAGCAGATCTTAAACACTCTTGGTATGAGATAGAAAATTCTATATCCTAGAAACATTGCTCTATTTCTGTGTACCACCAAAGATAATAAAGATCCAGGTTGGATAAGATTTACAATCCAATGCTTATCAATACTGACAACAGATCAATAACAAGTTTTTAGAAGAGATAAATACGGGAAACATACATTATGGAAGATCTGAAGGTCACTTTCATAACTTTTAATCGGTTGGCCTACTATATGAAAAAAGAGTTAAAAAGATAAAGAGCATTAAACTAAATGAGCCAAAACACAGGCCATGGCCTTGTTGCAAGAAACTAAACTATCAAAAATAGAATGTTAAAAGCAGGAAAGGAATGCAAAGGCAAAGTAAATAGCAGCTGCTAGAATGGTGGAAAGACAGACAAGTAGGGGTCAGACAGAAGTAGGAAAAGTGCAAAGTAGCTATATTAATCTATAAGTCTGTCACTGCCTGTCAACAATATAAAATATGGAAAAGCTGTGATAGAAAGCCCAAGTCTACCAAACTCACTTGAAGGAAACATCTTTTAGGTGGAGTCCACAATGCCACCTCATGGAGATAAATGTGTCTTCCTCACATGACTACTCAGGATTATGAGATGGGAGAAGAAGGTTCTAGAAAACAAAATTATTAAATGGGAGCTGTACAGGCTAAAGCAGAATCAACTACTGTAAACCAGAGGGGGATAAAGACAGGAGCAGCCTAAAGTGAACCATTATATACCACTAACTTGTAAAACTATAGAGACTAAGGAAGCATATAGCAAATCTACAGATATGTATTATGTGTACATGAACCTGATGATGGGGAATCCTGGAGAAAGTAAACAAAGATGCCATGAACAGAGAGTAAAGGAGAAAATACTCTTGGCAGCTTATTTAAAAAGAGGAAACGGATGACCAGGGTGGATATCCTCAACTTTTCAACAGAGACGAAATTGACAGATATTACCAACTAATTAAAGAGCCTTAAAGTATTGAAAGCACCAAATCCCACCAAATTAATTACATTTGAGGGACCAACTCAACCTGCCTTAAATTCCTGCAGAGAACTGGGAGAACCTGGAAGCAGAAATAGTAAACCAGGAAATTAAGAGAGTTCCATAAGACATGAACATGAAAATGCTCTACAGTGTGCCATCATCCGTAACATCCTCCACATCAAGTTGTCGAAAAAGGCAGACAAGTGGGGCATGATCAGCTAGGAAAAAGGAGTGGGCTTTAACCCGGGCTGTTCCGTTCCATCCCCATTGAATTTGTTCTACAAATGGTGGATGTTCTGTCTTCTCTATTTGCAGCGTATATCGCAACACACTGTAAACAGGATGTGTTTGCAGGGTCATTCCAGGACTTTTTGCCTTTCTCCTGTATTTTTTCTGACCTGTTGTTGGTGGTTTTATGACTCTGCGCACTTTACCACTGCTGATCAGTGCTAAAGTGCATATGCTCTCCCTTTAAATTGTTGTTATGGATTGGTGTTTCCTTGATTGGCTATTTGATTTACTAGTCAGACCCTAGTACAGTGCACTGTGTGTGCCATTGAAGAGCCTGTGTGCAGTCTAGTACTGCCATGTCGACTTGGCAAGTGCACCCACTTGCCAGTCCCTAAACCTTCCCTTTTCTACATATTAGTCACCCCTAAGGTAGGCCCAAGGTACCCCTGTGGGCAGGGTGCATTGTATGTGAAAGGCAGGACATGCCCTTGTGTGTGTGGCATGTCCTATTGCAAGGCTGCCTGTTCCCGTAGGACAGAATGGGGAGTTTGTTTATAACATCTTATAAACATAACTACCCCTGGGAACAAGGATGCATAATGATCTCTGTTAAACTGTGCAGAAACCCTCAGTGTTATATTTGTATCAACAGTGCCCTAGCAATGTAATAGGGCACTGGCAGAGTGAGTTTCCTTTTTTCAACAATGCATGTGTTAGAAGGTGGTTCTGACCATCTGAGCTACCCGGATGTTTCGCTTTTTGAACACCTAATTTTTGAGCTTTTACTGTGGGAGAGCCTCATAAGCTGGGACTCACCCACAGTGAACTCATGATGAAACAGACTGCATGTGGATTGCACCGGTGTCCGCCTTGTGAGAGAAGGCCGCTGCGCTTCAGCCAGGGTAAGGGGCACCGGACTGGTTACATGTAGATACGTGTGCACACGCGTGTGCACCCGTGTAAGGGCTGCGCAGGGGAGATTCCTGTCGTGCGCAGCCCAGGAGCAGGTACCGATAGAATGGTGTGGCAGGAATCATGCAGAGTTGGGTGGTGACATGGAATAGGCTTTATAATGGAGACACATGTAAGGGAAAGTCAGTGTGCTCTACTGTTTTCACTGTAGGAACACTCCATTACTCTCCTATGAAGACAGGGACCACATGAGATATTTTCAATTCCCTAGGGCCTACAAATTCCAGACCCGCACCAAAGTACACTGCAAGTTGTGTAAAAAGAAGTATTCTGCTGAGTCCAAAGCCATATCTGCACTGTTTATGTGTCATCCAGAAATGTCATATTCCTCTGACTCAGCTCATAACCAGAGCCTGGCCGGGTGTGACCCTGCCAGGCTGGATTAATTACCTTCCTCCCCAAGCTGTAGCATCAGAGGCCTAGCCCTTCACTGCATGCATTCCAAGGGCGAAGGTCTTCTCTCCAGGAGGGAGAGAGGGGGTGAAGCTGCAGGTTATCCATCAGCAGCTGTCACCCGGTGCCAGGCACCAGGCCTGCTACCGGCCCGGGCCATGAAGGCAGCAAGGGGGGAAGGGGGTTTTTCAGAGACCATGTGGCATGAGACCCCTGGACGACGCCATTTTGAAGTATCCCAGAGGCCTGTGCAGGAAGGAGGGAGCAGGGGCAGTGAGGTGAGGTGATGTGTTGCTGCAGGATAGGGCAGAAGGGCCTTCCTGCCAGCCCCCTCAAAATTCTTTTAAAAGGTCTTGCACAGGAAGAGGAGCTCTCTCTGGGGTGTGGTCTTGCTGAGGAAGACTGGTGCTGGAGCCTGGCGCCATGGGCAGTTGGAAGGAGGAACCCCCTGACTGTCCCAGGACTCTGAACTGTGCCTTTGAGGGAGTCCAGGGCCAGTGAGGAAAAGCCTTAACCTATGCGCAGGGAGAAGAGAGGCCCAGAAGGAGAGCCAGGTGAAAGGCTGGTGCAGGGAGCCGGTGAAGACAGCTCCTTGTAAAAGTCACCCTCTTAGAGGCGAGGAGGGTGGTGAAAAGTGCTCCAGGTGGCTAGGACTGGCCACTAGGTGCAAGAAGAGGCCAAAATGGTGAAAATCGATCCCCTGGGGTCTGAGATATGCCCCCCAGAAGGTAGGCGACCTTTGACCTCTACCCCGACGGACGACGAAGCATGGGGCTCTGCCGCCAGTCTTGGATGTGCCCCCGGGGTGGGTCAGGTCCCGGGGGCTGCCCCAGAAGGAAGTAAAGTTGGGGAGCGCGGTCGAGCTCCCCGTGAAATTGCCCCCAAGGCTGGTGCCAGGAGCCCACCCTGGCCCCCGACGACACAGGAGGTTGGGGAGCGCCGTCGCGCCCCCTGCGAAGAGATCTCTGGGGCCCGGGAGCCCCAACTCCGGGCCCCACCGAAGACAAAGCCGGCGAGTGCCGCCGCGCTCCCCGTGAAGCTCTCTGGTGCCCGGGATCCCCAACATCGGGCCCTGGTGTCTGCGGTGAGAAGAGGGGGGAATGCCGTCGCACTCCCCTGTGGCGAGAGATGACAAGCCGGGCAGTGCGACAGCGTCAGATATGATAAGTACCTGTCATTCTAAGGCATGCTTGAGACATGTATTCTTGCTACTGTGTTAGTTGAACAACAACCCAGACTGTTCAACACTGTGATTCAAGGGTGTATACTGTATGGTCAGTATGAGATGCTCAGACAGGGTTATGTGTCACTATGGCAGGTGTTCCCATTATAAATGCTTGATGAGATAATGGGGTGGGCCGCCACTGGGATGGTGCCAGTGGGAGAGGTCCTCACTCCAGGTTATGGTCAACCCACTGCATTTGGGGGAAAGATGATGTGCATACATGGGAGTAGTGGTACTAGACTCCCCCCGCGGGAGGGGTGGGAATGTTATGCAAAGTCACAAAGTAATTCCAACAGCTTATGTATATTTTTAAATTGATGCATAGTATTGAGTAGTGTGTGTGTGTGTGTAAGAAATATACTCTTCCTTTTTATAAAGAAAAGTATAGATTGGACAATCAATTATTGAGTGGTATTTCTGCGTAGTTGTAAATGGCGATTACTAGCCCACACCACCTCCCTTGAGTAAGCCTTAGACTGCTCTGCAACGCTACCCTCTGAGAGTCAAGCGCAACAATGGGGTGTTTGGTTTCCAGTGAAGGACAAATGTAGACATGCTGTTTGTGCAGGCCTCACAGATACTGCCTCGTTTTCAACAGCATATTTTCCTGAATTGAGAGGGAGTCTCCACATTGTATCCTTACCTGACAAAATGTTGTATTTCTTGTCATTGTAAACTTTAGTTCATTGTGCATTCGAACAGTTACTAGTAAACGGTATAAAACGGAATTGCCATATGAAATACACCATCCACTCATTTCTGATATATCTGAACTATTTTATAGACAGTAAATAAAATATAATTCATGTAGCTCAGACTAGAGACAACCTTTTTCTGAGATGAGTAATTAAGAAGAATGTAAACATTCAAACTGATAGCAGAAGGTGAGCAATTGGTAATTTAGGATAGGCCTTGCCTAAATGACACAGTCTGGGGACACTGTCCCTTTTCTTCCACTTCTCTTTCAAGCATTTCCTTTCCTGGATCCTCAGCTTCTACGGATTCTACTGGTTCGAGGAGGACAATGTCTGCACTTCCAACATGTGGGATAGGGAAAAAGTCATCGGGGTCCCCCCAGTGGTAGTATCAAATTTCTCCAATAGATTTTAAAAAATGCCTTTTGAAAGTACATGGTAAATGCTCCAGCAGGCACATTTCTATTTTTCCTGACTTACTTATAATCCAAACTCCATTCTTGCATCTAAACATATATTTTCTTTTTGGGGTGGGGGCTCACACACCCCATGTGTTCTTAATTAATCATGAATAATGCAAACAAAAATCAATGATCACCACAACTCCAAACAAGGACTTGTTGATTAAAAGTTAATTTAGTAGGCTAACCACATGCAGATCTTTTTCTTGTAAATCTGCCCACTACTTACCCTCTGAGCCTCCATCATTCCTCACCAGAGATATTGTAACTGCGCCTTATTTGCACCTTTAATATTAAGAACATCTCAGTATGTTCAGCATGCTTAACATCTGTGGGATATCAGTATTTTTCCAAAGGAACTATACTACATTTGCAAGTTTGTCTTGTATCTCGAAAGCTATCTTCTTCTACATTATCCTCGGGAAATTTTTGCATTTCTTTGTGGATACTCTAGCTAAGCTATGTAATTAGAATGCAACCATAATTTCTTTCTTGGTATCTGCTTGTTAATCTACCATACAAGGATTAAGAGGACTATTTATGAGCCCCTTGCGCCACCGGAGCATCACTTTTTGTGACGCTCCGGCGGCGCAAACTCCAAAATCATATCTATGAGGTCACGCAAAGCCACTTTGCGTGGCTTTGAATGGCCTCATTGATATGGAGTAAGGCAAGGCAGCGCAAATCGATGCATTGCCTTTACTCTGCGCCTGGGAGGCGTTCCATGGACGTTATGGTGGGCGTTCCCACTTAACACCCATGGATTTTGACGCTTCTCCAGATTTACAAGACCATGGAACCTGGGGAAGCACCAAAATCTTACACCTCTTGAGATGAGGCGTAACAAGGAGAAATTATTTTATTTCTCCTCGTTTATTTCTCCTTCCATGTGTGCAGCATTCTGCAGCACACATATAAAGAGGAAAATGCCTCACAGGATTATTGTTGTGCAGGAAGGTGTACCTTTCGGCACAAAAACAATCCTGCCAACAACCCAGGCTCCCCTGCACCATGGTGCAAGGGTGTCTGCATTGTTGCTATGCCCCCGAAACGGCACCAGCACTGAGGGAAAGGAGAGGAATGCACCATATTAGCTAAATACGGTGCATTTTTGCCCTATGTCAAATCCCCATAAATGAGGCCCTATGTGTTTGTTGTGTCCAACTTTAAATAAAACGCATGAGTTAGAAATTATTTAAATTGAAATGCAATTGGTGAATTCAGAATCGTATGTTACTTCAGCCAGAAATATATTATTTTCATATTTTGTTCTTACATTTTGTGTTCATCTGTATGACGATTTTAAAATTACTATTTCTTTCTAGACACACCATGCTAACATTATCACAATTTGCAATTGCTCTTCCATTTCGAGGAATTTGACTCTATTACCCCAGTACTTCATAGTCCATGGACATTAACCAACTGTTAATAAGAAGGGTGCTAGTGTTAAATAGGGGGTGTGGCACTCATAGGCCTTGAATATGAGGGGGCCATTGACAAGGTGATTAATATTGCACCTCATTACAACAGTACCCAAGGGTATGCTATTTATCAAGTGCAATAAATAGAGCCTATTACTAGTTTTTGGGGAATAACGTGGATTTTGGCCTTTCTGCTGCATTGCCCTATGCCAAAAGAAAAGGGCAGGAATCTATTAGATACAGCGCATTCCTGTCCTTTTCCGCTGCACCTTAAAACAGGTGCACCAGGTGCAAACAGGGAAAGTGCACCCTATTACATTGAATGTGCTGCCCCCAGGGCAGCCGCAAACTTGTGCTGCCCTGGGGGCGGTGCATTCCTGTGAAAACAGAGAGGATGCACCCGCCTGCACTTTTAAGGGGATTAGAGATCCCCTTGCAGGCGGGTGCAGTCAGCTACTGCATCCGCGTGCAAGTGGATATCTGGGGGTCCATAGGACTCCCTTTCCCCCCTACAGAGGGCTGCTCTCAGGGGGCTCTCTGACAGTATGCAACTTTTTAGTTAGCGCACTGTCAGTTCGCCTCCTGACATCTTCTCTGCCTCTGCAGCTGTAATATGGTGCGGGCCCAGAGGCAAAGGGATTCCCTCATTTGCATGGGGCACGCACCCATGCAAATGAAGGAATGTCCCCTGCAGATAGCACTGGCGCTTTATGTGTGCCATTTCTATTGGTATTACAGAATGGGCTGCACAAGCGTCAGAGGCCCCTCCTGTAATGCTTAAGTGTCCCGGTGGCATGCAAAGTGGTTGCAAACGCCCATTGCACCCCCGTCACACTTTGTGTAATACGGCCCCAAGTGTCTCTGCACAAATAGGCAAATATTCAGTTGGGGATCTGGGGGGTATAGACACACAGGACCATTCCACATGTAGGATACTTTCTCGGTCTTGTTTTTAGTGGTTCAGCACAGGTACGTCTGTATGTGCTTTGTATAGAGGTTACATTGTTTAGATTGCAGAGGTTCTCTGAATGGGTTTGTGAGATTGGAGAGGCTCCTATAAGAGCCAAGTAGGGTCAAATTGTTCAACATAAATGCCTTTTGTGTACACCGAAAGTCATAAAGTTCAACTTTTGGTATTCACAAAGGGCATTTACGAGTAGTAAATGCCCTTTGTGCATACCATAAGTCGTAAAGTTAGACTTTCGTCTCACTTTCCCTTTGTGAATCGGGCTCTTTGTCTTTAGAATTACTCTGTGCCTCTGCAATGTCCCATCATCTCCCATGATCACTCATCAGACACCAGACCTACGCCCCATTTCCATTTTTTTTGTCAATTTTATACTCGCCCCATTGTGGAGTTTTTGACTTTCACTGCAGGCATCAATGTAAACCACCAAGCCTGTTGCTCCCCTTTGTGTACACGCATGCTCAAGCCACATGAAGATTACTGAAAAATCAATTCTGTCATTCCCTGTTGCCTTCAACTTCAATGAGAATTTAAACCTTTATCTGGGGCCCTATTATGTATAGGGCACACTTTCCCTGTTTGCGCCCGGCGCACCTTAAAACAGGTGCACCAGGCGCAAACAGGGAAAGTGCGCCCTATTACATTGAATGTGCTGCCCACAGGGCAGCCGCGAGCTTGCCCTGCCCAGGGGGTGGCACATTCCTGTGAGAAAGGGAGAGGATGCACCCGCCTGCACGTTTAAGGGGTTTAGAGATCCCCTTGCAGGTGGGTGCAGTCAGCTACTGCATCCGCCTGAGAGCGGATATCTGGGGGGTCCTTAGGACTCCCTTTCCCCCTACAGAGGGCTGCTCTCAGGGGGCTCACTGACAGTGTGCAACCTTTTAGTTGGCGCACTGTCAGTGCGCCTCCTGAGATCTTCTTTGCCTCTGCATCTGTAATATGGCGCGGGCCCAGAGGCAAAGGAATTCCCTCATTTGCATGGGGCACGCACCCATGCAAATGAAGGAACGAACCCTGCAGATAGCGCTGGAGCTTAATGTGTGCCATTTCTATTGGTATTACAGAATGGGCAGCATAAGCATCAGAGGCCCCTCCAATAATGCTAAAGTTTCCCAGTGGCGCGCAAAATGGGTGCAAACGCCCATTGCGCCCATTCACTTTTTGTGTAATACGGCCCCAGGTGTCTCTGCACAAATAGTCAAATATTCAGTTGGGAGTCTGGGGGGTATAGACACACAGGACCATTCCACATGTAGGGTGCTTCCTCGGTCTTGTTTTTAGTGGATCAGCACAGGTACATCTGTATGTGCTTTATATAGAGGTTACATTGTTAAGATTGCCGAGGTTCTCTGAATGGGTTTGTGAGATTGGAGAGGCTCCCATATGAGCTGAGTAGGGTCAAATTGCACAGCATATCTTTAAAAAAGATGTGACTAAAAAACAAATCAAATTTATTGTTTTGGATCTAGACCTCTGGTGAGATTAATAACAGAATACAAAATACCATGATGTTATAAAAATACATCCATGCACATTTCATCTTGAATGAATATTTAAAAGAACACAAACTTAAAAACTCATGTAAAAACCCCTAAAAGCTTAAATAACGCGTGGCAAATCTATGGATAAGGAGGGTGAGAAATAAAGTGCAACAGGTCTTGGTGTTTAGAAATATTAAAATTCACTGTTGACGGATATAAATAACGTTTTCTAACATCACTGATAACTGGACAAAGACGCAGTACCCTGAATAGATCTGTGGAGCCTACATTACATAAGTTACATGTCTCAGATATCGGAACAATGCCCTTTCCATTTAGCTTTCAAGGTATTAAAAGGGAGAGTAGCACTTAACAGTAAGATATTTACTCACTCCACTTTATGAGACATTTGACATAGCAGATGCAGTTGTATAGGCCCAAAGTTATTCCCTATAGCATATTTTTGAAACAATTTCAAATTGGAACAATGCTTTATATCACGGTTAAGACTTAGTCTGGCAATTTGTAATTTTAGAATATGGTGCAACTGACCCACAGATTTTTGATAGGTCCTTACTACAAATAAAAATCTTGAAAACAATGTCCTAATTCCTATTAAAAGTCATTGCCTTAGCTGAAGCAGTATTGAAATAAGAGACTAGCAAAGCCCTCAATGTGTCATTCGGTGCCTGTAATAGTTTTTTACCCCATCAGACGACATTTGACAGGGCACCCATAAAGGTATTAGAAAGACCAAACTCTCATTTAAGAGCTTGCACAGGGAACCCTGCACTCAAATTAAGAAAGTTTTGTTAAATGTTACCTTTGTATAGATCTAAAAACGACTAGCAAGATTTCGGAATATATTCTAGTGCATATGAAAGAGTTACAGGGATCTTTGACCTATAGATATTCAAGTGATGGAAGTTTCTCTTCCCCATAGAGCTATAAAAGTTTTGAAAGGCGTTTTTTCCCTAGACTGGTGCTTTGCAATGTATGAGAGAGGTGGGACGAGAAGGTCTTGCCCAGTTATACATAACTGTAGTGTTGTGTGAGTTAGCAATGACGGTACCCTTGTGGCTCCTGATGGACTCCGTGGAACTGTGAAACAAGTTTTTTTTTTTTTTTTTTTATAAAGTATTTTATTTAAATCACACAGTTCTGCAACAAACTGACAGGCTTCAATAGACATTGAAAATCAATACAGTACAGTACAACACTTTTGCATTATTACCAACCATGATACCATATCCCCTGCGTCAGTGTACCTCTATACAGTTTGGTGAGATTGAAGATAATCCACCAGATGCATCCAGTAGTCTTTGGGTTTAGACCCAGACGGAAGTTCCTCTTCATACGTCTTAAGTGTATCTTTACAATATGCCATATCTCTAATCCATTGTTTGCCCTGTGGATATTGCTTACTCCCCCAAGACATTGACACTCTCCTTTTTGCCAATAATAGCGCTATCATACAGAATTTACGTTTGGTAGATCGTATATTATGTATTAGACCCAGCAGACATGTACGAATTGTACATTCTATTGAGGCTCCCAGTATCTCGCTCAATATTTTAGTAACTTCCATCCAGTAATCTCTAATCTGAGAGCACTGCCATGCTAAGTGAATAAAATCGGCATTGTCCATTCCGCATCTTTGACATCGTGCATCAGGTCGGAGTCCATATTTGTGTAGCTTAGCAGGCTTATGGTAGGTTTGGTGTAAGTATTTATAATGTAATATGCACAGATTGCCATTAGGAGTAAGCATACTAGTCAAGGTACAACAGGTAGACCACTCATCTTCTGTGAGGTGTATATCGAGCACGGTGTTCCAACGTTCTAGTGCTTTATATGTATTATCACCTATATCGTCTTGGAGCTGTGTATATAATTTCGTTACTAAGTGGATATGTTGGGGATTAGTGATGATCATTTGCAATGCATTCATCTGTGGTGGTTCATCGGGAAATGTAGGGTATAGCTTTTTTATGGCTCCTTTCAATCTATGATATGTGAATTTAAAAAGCAGTGTCTGGTTGCTGATATACTTAAGATCCTCGGGTTCTATGAATGTGCCATCATCATATAGCTCTCCCATTTTTCCTATACCCACTCGTTGTAGTAACTCCATTCCAACCTTTTCTTGAGTAACTGATAACTCTAGGTGGTACTGTAGAGACATTGCCGGTGCATACAACGGTAATTTATGCGCCAGCTTCCCCATTCGCTGCCATGCTGCATTGGTAGTACTTATTGTGTTTATTTCGTGCTTAGATACATGGGTACGCTGGTGTGGCAATATACTGTGTAGCGGGATTGGATGCGCATCTCCGTCTTCGACCGCTAAATGGGGTAGATAGCGAATGGGGTGATACCAGTAGTGCGCATATTGCGCTTGAGCGCACAAGTAGTAGAGGAGGAAGTTTGGTACTTTAAACCCACCTTTAGAGAATGGCAATGTCAGAGCGCGTAGTTCTATGCGCGCTTGTTTACCTGCCCATATGAGACCAGTGACGCTGGTTGTAAGTCTTTGAAATACAGCCCCTGGTGGGGTGATGGGGATATTATTAAAGAGATATAGAAATGTAGGCAAAATTACCATCTTGACAACAGTCATTCGATCTGCTAGAGAGAGTGGCAATTGAATCCAGCGCTCCACTTTCTCTTCAAGCTTACTAATAGCTGTCCCATAATTTGTGCGGATGACTATTTCGGGGTCGCGATGATACCAGACACCTAAGTATTTGATCGGGTCTGTTTGCCATTCAAGTGGAAACTCCGCAGGGTATGGTTTGGTGTTCTCTGTTAAGGGGACAATAGTAGATTTACTTCAATTAATTTGGAGGCCCGAGTGCCGTGCGAATTTAATATACTCTCACAGTAGAGGAGAGAGATTCTCAGCTGGATTCCTGATATACAATACCATGTCATCTGCGTATAGTGATATATTTAAGGGTCGTTGGGGGAATTGCAGAGCTGCATATTTATGACACTGCCGTATTTTGCACGCTAACGGTTCTAGGGCAATTGCAAATAGGAGGGGGGAGAGGGGACATCCCTGTCGTGTGCCTCTCTCAATTTTGATTGTGTCTGATACATATTTATTTACTCTTATCCGCGCTACTGGTGCTGTGTAAAGTATCTTGATGCATTGCAGGAAAATTGGGGGGAGGTCCATTTTCTGTAGTACTGTGAGGAGATATGGCCATTCGACTGAGTCGAATGCTTTTGCTGCGTCCAATAGAACTGCAGCTGCCTGGACTTCTGAAGCTAGATAGTGTGATAATGCAAATAGGGTTCGAATATTATGGGCAGTGGAGCGATGATGTATAAATCGCGATTGGTCCGGAAGTACTATACTGGGCATTAACGGTTGTAAGCGTTTAGCAAGTAATTTAGCTAATATTTTAGTGTCTGTGTTTATTAAAGATAAGGGCCTGTAAGATTCACACTTCTCAGGGTCCTTATCCGGTTTCAATAGAGCAATGAGCATGGCTTCTCTCAACGTGGGTGGCAGTATCTGCTTGCTATGGGCATCCCCATACATTTCTACAAGGTGCGGTGCAAGCAAGACAATATATTCTTTATAAAACTCGCTGGTAAATCCATCTGGTCCAGGAGCTTTACCATTTGGTAATGTCTTGACCACTTCCGTAACTTCTTCTACTGTCACTGGCTGTGAGAGGTAGTCTCTTTGACTATCCGATAGTCAGGCTATCGCCACGTCCTCTAGGTATGATAGGATCTCTGGTGTTGTAGCAGTGTCTCGTGACGCATATAAGTCGCCATAGGTGCTCATGAATGCCTTTAGTATGCCTTCCGTATCATAATGCAGGGTTTCGTTATTGTCTCTTATTTTAAGGACCGAATGGACCTTATGTCCAGTGCATATTTTATGTGCCAATTCACGCCCCGGTCTGCCCCCCTCGCCATATGTACGCGCGACATGCCACTTCGAAATATATTTAAGTTCGTCTTCTGCAAATTCCTGGTACTCAGACATTACCTTTCTTATTTCACTCAGTATGGCCGTGTTTTGCGTGCGCTCATAGTCTTGTTCTAAGGTTTGCAGTTTAGCCTCACGTTGGGTAAGCTGGCCTCGGATATCTTTTAGGATGCCCGCATTTGTGCTAATGCAGACTCCGCGTATTGTAGCTTTAAACGCTTCCCATAATAAACCAGGGTCGTCTACCGAGGCCTGGTTGAGTTGAAAATAGTCGTTAATGGCCTGTCGAACGGTGTCGTTGTACGAAGAGTCTAATAGTGCTTTGGCGTTAAAGCGCCAGATGTACGGCTGGGGTGTATAATGTGGGAGTTCCATAGTCAACAGGACTGGTTTATGGTCTGATAATGTTTTTGGTAAATGTTGTATGTGTTGTGTCCATGAGGCAGCTCCCTCCATCCCTAACCAATAGTCAATGCGTGACCAACTGTTGTGGATTGTAGAGTTATGTGTGGCCTCCATCTGATGAGGGTGTCGCAACCGCCAGAGATCAACCATTTTGGACTCTATCATAATGTCTGATATCGCCTTCACCGCCCGCTTATGTGGTTCTTTACTTACCCCCGATCTATCCAAGCTCTCATTGAGTGATATGTTTAGGTCGCCGCCCCATAAGAGTTCCATTTCAGGCAATTCTTCCAGTTTCCGCCATATGGTCTTGAAAAATTCCGGATCATCTATGTTTGGACCATATGCATTAATCAGACCAATGCGGTGTCCTCTAATATGCCCAGTAACAATTATATAACGACCTAGGTCGTCCGTTATGGTATGGTCTATGTGAAATTGTGTTCCTTTCTTCACGAGTATTATCACACCTCTAGAGTATGAGGAGTATGATGAGGTCGCTACCGTTTCTGCCCATTTGCTTCCCAATGTACACTTAGTCGTTTAGGCCAGATGAGACTCTTGTAATAGGGCTATGTCAACGTGGAGTCTGTCAAGGTAGGCAAAGATCTGGCGTATCTTTTTAGGGTTATTTAGGCCCCTGACATTCCAAGTTATTAGCTTAATATGCGATGGTTGTAATCTATTCATAACCCTTTAGTGCGAGATATTCCCATAATGACGTTATGTCTTCTCTTCGAATAGAGACCTCGTGTCGCACATGTCAATAGTATGGCTGTACATGGATGGCTATTGTGACTATGAGTGTTTGCAGTGCACTGTGTATAGATCCACCTGTATAAACCAAACTACCCCAACCCCTCCCATCCCCCACCCACTTCGGCATCCCAATTATGCCAAAGACATGCCCTTTGAAACAACCTCAACATTACAATAACAGTTACGGGGAACACACTCGCGGGGGGTCGCCGAGTGCTCGCATCAACATCCAAACAAGCGGATGTGGTCGGGTATTACCTGAGTTGTTCGGCTTCACATACATAAGTGATTTAGTGTGTTCATCACATTAATTACATCTTGAGCCCTAGTTTACATTTTCAAATTAGCAATTTGCTGTACAAGAATGGGTGGAGCTCCTATACTCATCTGCTACGTTGTAATCTCATATTGTTTGGCTAGTCATGGATACCTATTCAAGGATATAAGCCATACCCAGCCTCCCCCCCACTGACGAGGGGAGCACCAGTCCTATATTTCCCCTACGAAGCCTGAAGCCATAAGTCTGTTTTAGAGTCTCGTGTCCATGCCTGATGTAGACTTCATAGGCATCAAATCAAGCGGCTATCGACATTGTATTTAATGGAGTATACCCACCCGTCAGGAGACACAACCCCCCACCATAATTAGGGGCGCAGTTTTATGCTGTATACGTTACCACCAGCCTGAGTCTTCTCAGTCAGAGATCGGGTCGACGTTCATATGATCTTGTGATTTCCTGTCAGCAAGTGTCTGCTTCAGAAAGTCAGGTGTCGCTTTAGATGCCAGGATAATTATTACTCAACCTTCGTGGGTCCCTCATGGCTTCACCGAGAGTAGTGTCACTTTTATGATATCTATACTTCGCAGTGTGTCCTCTGTGAAGGGTGGCTGTCCTATAGGTTGTCTGCATCGTCCCTGGTGTGCTTGGGCAAACACAATGTTGCTGTCCTGGTAGGTGATTTGTTGTGTCTCTCCTGTTAATAACGTGCCCAATATACCACCACCATCAGTGGCCGTCTCAGTCTGATTCCGGGTCTGTGTCCCTACGGCCCTGTGTCTTCCTTTTCGCGATTGTCTTCTTTATAAAGTCTTGTGCTGCCCTCGGCGTCTGTAGCATTGTCGCTCGCCCATCGCATGTCACACGCAGTCTCGCTGGATAGAGCATCGCATACTCAATGCCCATTTCCCTTAATTTGTTTTTGGCAGGGTTGAAGTCTCTACGCGCCGCCTGAACCGCCATTGTAAAGTCTGGGTAAAAGGACACGCTGTTGCCCTGGTAGGTAACTTGTTGTTTCTCTCGTGCCAAACGCAAAATCACATCCCGATCTCTGTAGTTGAGGACACGAGCAATGATGGGTCTCGGTGGGGCGCCCGGTGGCGGTGTAGGTGCCAGCGATCGGTGGGCGCGTTCAGCGATGAGCACAGTGGAGAACTTATCCGCTCCAAAAGTATCGCGCAACAAGTCCTCCACATATGTTTCCAGCCGTCCTGTGTTGGTGCTTTCCGGTATTCCCACGATGCGGACATTATTGCAGCGTGACCTCGCCTCTAAGTTTTCGGCTTTGTTTTTAATGACTTCCAGGATCTTCTCTATCTCTGTGCATTTTCGTGTGGTTGTACTGGATTCATCTTCCACTGCAGATATGCGGATCTCTGCCGTATCCAGTCGTTCTCCCTGTTTATCCAGCTTGGCAGATATATTGTCAACTCTTTGGGCGAGTGTGTCCAGTTTGCCGTTGATAGCTTGGAGGCTTTGCTGTATGGCTTGCAGGGCAATTTCCATGGTTTTGTTTGTCGCCTGCTCTGTGTCCAGCTCCGTATCCGAGTGCGCCGTTGTTACCTTGGGAGTGCGCCGGGTGTCAAAGGAGAGTTTTGGCTGTTGTCTATCCGTTTTACCCATGTCACTGGCAATCGTAGTATAGCGGCTAGAGATGGTGTCAATGAGTCTGCCCGCTTGTTCGTTGTTTAATCGATTCAGTGTCGTGTTAGGAGATGCTGTCGCGCTGATGCTTTGATTTTGAAGCAGCTTACATAGCTGTGGCGTGCCTCACAGAGCAGTACACGGTTCCCACCGCGTCTCCGATAAGGCGATGTTTCGCTGAGTTGCAGTGTTGTACTAGTGTCCACTTGTGCAACCGGCACACATCCACACTGCCATCCGTCGCACCGATGAGGAGGATTGTCCTACAGTTCTTGCTGCCCCTTCACTTGGAGGAGAGATTAGCCAACCTGGATGGAGCACGGAGTGTATAAGTGCCGAGTAGCAGTAGCTAGTTTACTGGGTGCAGTAGTATTCAAGCGTTAGATAAGTAGTGGCTGGTAAGGCGGGCACCTTAAAGAAGTGAGTTCGCGGCACCTAGCCATCAGTAGTATGGTCACTTAGACAATGCTCTGCTGTGCTATTCTCCGGAACTGGTGCATTCTGCATAGTTAGGGCTTGCGCCGTTTTCTGGCTTTAATTTGGGCATCCGCTATGCCCAACCGCTCATCCGCAAGAAGAGACCCATGCCAGCAGTGCTCTGGCAGAGGCCACCGGGAGAGGTACTTGTGGTCCTGTCTGGTCGTAAGCCGCCCAATCTTGTATCTAGCGTGGTGAATGGCGGCGGTGTATGCACAATCCCTGTGAGCCGCAAGTAGCGAAGTCGCAGTGTGGCGTCTGAGCTCCCCCGGCGTCACCAATAGAGCCTTGTGTCACGTAAATTCATCTGGTCAGTTGTTACTCTGGACACAGCCCCCGACACGAGTTTCCTTTATGTTACTAGAGAGGTTCACCTCCGTACACCATGGCACACCTCATCCAGATAGTCATTATGGGTCACCTGGCACGTGTAGTGGTAACAGGGAGTTAGGGCATCAGTCAGCTGCAGCCATGTCCAGCAGGGGCAGTGGGTTCTCATCCGCTATAGTGCCTGCGTCGGTGATGGTGCGCCGTGTCTCCCGCCTGCTCGCACACACGGCGTGAGTGAAGAGCCCCGTATTTACCGGTGGTCTCGACTTGGGCAATGATCAGCAGTCGCTATTTAGAGGTACGTGCAGCCAGGCGCCGCCCAGGGCCTCAGTCGCGTTAGGTATGTGGGGGATGAGATGCCGTGCGGTATTTGAGTATGGCGCGTTTCGCCAGTGAATATACGTGCTGCACTTGCCTGAATGGGGAAGTTTCACACATCCAGCGTGACGGATCCGAGAGTCCCACTCCAGACCACCACCGATGTGATTCTTGAGAGCGCGGAGACCTCCCGCCGGGTGAGTCGCTCCAGCGGGTCAGTCCCGGCACAGCGCCGCCATTTTGGTAATCTCCGACCAATTCTCTGTGGGTTGCTTAGATGGTGTCCTACGGGGTAAACAGCACTCCCACACACCGGTAGCAGCCGGCTGCAGAGCGACAAGGTCTCCGATCCGCTTGCCGCAGGATTACTAGCAATCGGCTCGGTAGCGCAGAGCTATTTTCATTTACAGCCAATTCACAGCGCTTGCCACCGCCATCTTAGGTCCGTTGGACGAATTCACTGCGTCTCACCTTCAGGGCTAGATTTCTCCCCAATGGTACGTTATTTCTTGGATTTAGCCCCAGCGTTATGTCAAGTAGCCATTCCGATGCAACGTACCGTGCTATCCGCTCATTCAGTGTCACCAAAATTAGCAGTTTTGTGTTGGATAATGTCCCCGACCAGCGGAGCAGCACTACGGTGCAGCCATTCCGCAGCGCGCCCTCTAGCGCCCCTTACTGTGAAACAAGTTAGTGTGTTGCGAAGTGAATGCAGGTTTGGAATGTTGAGTTTGCGCTTACAGGTAGAAGAATAAAGACGCGTTATAATAAGCTCCATGTGTGGTGTAGTCATTAGTGAGTACCTAGGTTGGGGAGGATGCTACAACTGGCAATGAGATAGGGGGTAAGTAACCCAAAGATTAACTGTGCCCTCCCAAGGAGTTTGCCACCATGGTCCAGCAAACTGCTTGTGCATGCCACATGTGCCTCAGTCGAAGTGCTGAATCGACGCCTGCCATATGTGTAATAAAAGTGCAACTTCAGCCCGGTGAAAAGCATGTAAAGATAACAAAAGATTCACAGAGAAGTCTACATATCATTGGCCAAGAACCTGCTGGGAAGCCTGTAAAGAGAGGTACCGTGCTGCTACGTAACCTAAAGCTATACATCCTATGGAGTGATATCGCTAAAGGTGGATACAGCCAGGTATTGAAAGAGCAGCAAATACCAACAGCCAATTGCAAGATAACGCTGCGATCAGAAGCGCTGCAAGGCAGATATCAACCCAGTGACAGTGTACAAAGAGTCACTTAAAAGCAAAGCAAGTCAGATACAAGAAACAATCATCCGCTTACCAGAATTGAGTAGAGAGAGTCATATGTCCACCGTGTGAGGGGAAGTAGCTTAAGAAGAAGTCCCTGGGGTTGTGCTTACGGAGCTGTCCATACCTGAGGTGGTATGCCATCAAAGCTGCTGGGTGGCAGCTCAGAACAACTCCAGAGGTCTCCATAAAAGTGAAGTGCTCCCATGGAGATGAGGAGGAAGGTCACAGTTCCATCGACTGGTCAAGATGACCCCGAGGTCAGAACAGGATTGGGCCTTAGTGATGGTATGGACGAAGCAGGTCCTATCAGGCAGCATATAATGTCAGAGAGACCTCCACTCTCAGTGTCAGCCAATCACACAAATGGTTATAATGCTGCCACCTTCCTGAAACCGCCACCACCATTTGATACCTCCAAACAGCTGAATTTTGGCAACAGATGGACAGCTTGGATAGAGACATTTAATGATTTCATTGATGCACCACAAGAAACAGATAACAAGAAGATTATCAAATACCTTACGAATCTAGCTGCTAAAGGTGTAAAAGAAGTCATAAAGAAAATGCTGTGAGCTGACAAATTTACATACCATCAAATCAAAGAAGCCTTGAATCTCAAGTGCAATTTATTGCCGAATGTAGTTTGCGATAGTTACATTTTCAGTCAAGAATAGCAGAAATATGGTAATACTATAGACAAATTTGTTGAGGGACTGGATACGCTCACCAAATACTGTAAGTTCAATTAATTTAATGATGAGGAAGCTATATGCCTTAGAGTTATTGACGAATACCTGTCAGATTCATTCAGAAGACAAATGCTGAGAGAAATTCTTAGACTCGAGCGAGTTCTCATGGCTGCCAGAGCTGAAGAGCATGCCGATCAACAAGCTGCTAACATGGAGGCCAGAGGTGCCCAGAGTGAGTCAGTCATGAACGTGAAAAGTAAGCCAAAGCACAAGGCAGAGGAACACAGAGTGATGGCTCCACAGAAGAAGAAGTTGTGCTTCAGGTCTGGATTTTCATTTCCACAAGAAGGTAAATGTCCTGCCATTGGACAGGTTTGCAAAGGCTGTGGGAAGAAGAACCATTTTGTACTGGTTTGCAAGGCGAAGGAAAAAGTAAGTGTGTCACAGAGCGAATAGGGGTAGCTGCGGGATTTGGGGCCATGGTCAGTCACACGCAAGGAATAAGGTACCCCTTAATATTTGATTATGTGGTCTGGGAGAAAAGGGGAAAACAGAAATATATATGAACATGTACCTCCAACTCGACCAACTCTAACTATACATTGGCTAAAGTACGCTCTATTGGGCTATCCCTTTGCTTTGAAATGTCAAAAACAATCTACAAGAATACATCAATTCATATTTTGTTTATTATTTTCTCTTATCAGTTATTTCTATCATCTTTGTTTTAAATACGCTTTTTCTTTGAATGGTAATAAAAATCACCATAATTTTCTCTGTGTCCATATGTACAATATAAATCATAAATAATACAACATAGATACAGTACTATTAAATGTGCAAATTTAGCATAACTTGTGCAAGGAAATACGTACAATTGGAAATACATACAATATAACAATATTAAATTTGTCCCCATACCATTGTCACATTTATACTAACCTCACATACAGTCATTACATACCAAACATTCTCATACACACATCACATCACATTCATTATTTTCCAGCTTAAAAATGGCTTGCAACAGAAAAACTCATGGTGAAGATTCTTCTTTAGTATCCATGGTAATGCCGCCAGCTGGAAAAGGATCAGGCCTGATTCTTTTCCAATTGTACGTATTTCCTTGCACAAGTTATGCTAAATTTGCACATTTAATAGTACTGTATCAATGTTGTATTATTTATGATTTGTATTGTACATATGGACACAGAGAAAATTATGGTGATTTTTATTACCATTCAAAGAAAAAGCGTATTTAAAAAAAAGATGATAGAAATAATTGATAAGAGAAAATAATTAACAAAATATGAATTGATGTATTCTTGTAGATTGTTTTTGACATTTCAAAGCAAAGGGATAGCCCAATACAGCGTACTTTAGCCAATGTATTAGTAGAGTTGGTCGAGTGGGAGGTACATGTTCATATATAGCCATGGTCAGTCACCACACATGGAAATCGACCAACCACAGTAATTTTTTAAAACTAGACAACCAGGAGATTCCAAGGTGGTGGGTCTTGCATTCATCCTGTGAGTTTTTTTTACCCACAATAACCTACAAACCTCAAACTTCAGATCATGCATTTTCCTTACATCTCTGTGTTGGAAACTTCCAGAATCTGCAGGAATCCACAAACTTCCAACCGCCCAGTATTGCCCTACTTGTGCCGATAAAAACACTGCACCACTTGTGTGGTTGGGCCTAATGCCTGCAGCAGAAATGGATCAAATTGAGGTCAATGGGAGCCCCCTCGCAAGGACTCCCATTGACCTAAGTTTAATCCGCTCCTGTCAAGGGCATCTGGCCAAGTCACAAATGTGGTGCAGTGTTTTTATCAACACAAGTAGGGTAATGCTGGGCAGTAGTAATTTTGTGGAATCCTGTGGCTACCCGAAGTTTCCATAACAGAAACGTAAGGAAAATGTGTGATTTTAGGCAACATTTGAGGATTGCATTGTGGGTAAAAAAATGGTTTGGGATGCATATGAAGCACATCACCCTGGATTCCCCTATTTTGTCTTGTTTTTAAAAATGTGATGGTTTCTTGGTTTCCTAGATTCCACCTGAGCTAGAGCTGAAAATTAACAGCCACCGACATTGGAAGAAAAGGATCAGTTTTGAGTGGAAAAATGTGATGTATCCATGTTGTGTTTTGGCCATTTCCTGTTGCGGGCACTAGGACTACCCACAAAAGTGAGGTACCATCTTTATCAGGAGACTTAAGAGAATGCAGGGTGGAAGTGGGTTTGTGGCTGCCCACAGATTCCCGCACATTCCATCACAGAAATGTGAGGAAAATGTGTTCTTTTTATTCAAACTTTGAGGTTTGCAAGGGATTCTGGGTAAAACAATCTGGTGAGAGCCACACAAGTCACCCCTTCCTGGATACCCCCATGCATCTAGTTTCAAAAACTGTACAGTTTAGCTAGGTTTCCCTAAGTGCCGGCTGAGCTAGTGCCCCAAATCTACAGGTACCCACTTTCCAAAAAAAGGGCCAGTTTTGAGTGGAAAAATGTAATGTGTCCCTGTTACATTTTGGGCCATTTCCTGTCGCTGGCACTAGGCCTACCCACTCAAGTGAGGTACATTTTTATTGAGAGACTTGGGGGAATGCTGAGTGGAAGTAGGTTTATGGCTCCCCACAGATTCCAGAACGTCCCATCACAGAAATGGGAGGAAAATGTGTTTCTTTAGACAAAGTTTGAGGTATGAAAGGGATTCTGGGTACAACACCTTTTGTTAGACATCAAGTGAAGCTGCCTGAGTAGACCAATGACAGCTTTGGCAGTAAATTGGTACACTGCATTTTTCTCCTGCTAAACTGGCAGTATTTTGGGCTCCACATTCTCAGAAGCACTCAAATGAATGAATTAATTAATTAATTAATGCAAAGAGATTTATATAGCACAGCTGTTAACAAGAAGAGGGCAACCAGGAGCTGAGAAAGGTCATGGTAATTAGGCATCCAAGGTTACATTGATAAAGCTAGGCTTTATGCCTCTTTCTACATTGAAGGTGTTAGTTGGTAAGTTTGAGGTGATGTGGAAGAGAGTTCCAGAGCTTGGGTGCCAAAAAGGTAAAGCTATGGCCAACAGTGCAGGTCTGTTAAATACAGAGGACCTAGAGCAGAAAGGTAGAAGAGTGGAGTGAACAGACAGAGCAATAAAGATAAAGTTTTTGCCTCAGGTAGATAGGGCTTGAATTGTGAATAGCATGATGTACAATGCAGAGTGTTTTGACAAATATGCTTTTCTGAAACAGGGTGTAATGACATTCTTTAGGTCTAGAGAAAATAGAAGAATGAGGAGGGAGTTTCAGTTTCAACCGCGGAGCACAGTTTCGAACAGACTGTAAGGATCTGGGGATACCCAAAGTGTAGGGAATTTCCATAGTCCTGGGCTGAGGTTATTAAGGCTTCACTGCCATTGTCCTGGGAGTATCAGGGGGAGAAGGAATACTTTTTGAATATTTCCAGTCAAAAGAAGTGACAGTGAACATATGTTTGCTGTTGACTATTATTTCAAGATTTCAGGTCGATGAAGAGGGAGAATGGGGAGGATGAGGACCATATGGAAGGGTGCTTTCCAAAAACTAGTACCTCTGCTTTGTCCCCATTTAGCCTAAGGCAGTTTTTTTCCATCCATGTGGTGAATTGTGGCATACAGGCATTGAATTGTTGCTGGGTATGGATAATAGTATCATTGATGGAGATAAAAATCCGTGTGAAATCTGAATATCATATGATGTTAAATTCAAAAGTATGAATCAATTTTGCAAGAGGAGTGCTATAGCAGTTGAAAAGAGTGTGACTGAAGGATGAACCTTGTGGTACTTTGCAGTAGACTGGAGCTTTATCAGAACACAAGAGTGCATGAGACACTGACTGAAATCTGAAGGATATCAAAGAGCAGAGCTAGCTGAGTGCAGATTTACAAATGCCAAGCTGATTCACCATGGAGATCAATAGAGGACAGGATACAGTATCAAACATTGCAGACGGATCTAAGAGGAAAAGGGCAGCTGATAATCTCTTGTCCAAGTCATCAACTACAGAGTGTAGAGCAGTTTCTGTACTGTGTTCAGGGAGGAAACCTGATTGCACTGAGGTCCGCAGGGTTATATTTAAAGTGACCACCTTTTCTAGTAGTTTAGAGGGAAAAGGTGGACATGAGATAGGACAACAGGTACTGGTGACAGCGGGTTCTGCTGAGGGTTTTTTAGTTTTTCAACCAGTGCATGTTTACCATTGTTTGGGACCATGGCTGAAGCAAGTGAAAGTCTGCACAGGTTTAGCAGCACTGGGTAGATATTGTTTGATGCACAGGAATTAATTAACACGAGAACAGGGTCCAAGGGAAAGGTAGATTTAATGGAAGAAACCAGAGAAGGGATGTCTTCTACTTCTGACGCTGTCTTGGCTGCGCTTTACTATTACTTTTCATTCTGTTTATTCTGCAAATGTAACATGACGTTTATTCAATATTCACTACACACAAATACTCGTATGACAGTCCTCACAAATTCCAAAATCTAGGTCAACTTTTATAATAGACTTTCCATGTAGGCACCATTTGAAAAACACCTGCATCCTGCTGGCTAAAAATAGGGGCAAAGGAGCTCATTGGAGCAGGACTCATATCACTCACGATCATCCCAGTTAATAACCACATTTGGCCACAGTGATCTTCCACTCTGATCTGCTCAACACCCTTGAGGGTGCACACCATAGACCTGCAAAGAGGAGTGAATGAATGCATGCATGAATGAATGAATGAATATCATCTTATAGAGCATACGATCACTCACACATTAGCATCCTGGGGCTAGCTCAATCACCCAATACATCATTAAATCAATGCAAAATAATACATCAGAAGAGCACTGACAGCAGAAAGCATGCAAAAAATAAGAAAAAAATGCCCAACTCAACTATATTAAAGAATGGCACAGAGTATCAGGAACAAGAAAGAGCCATGTCTTCAGACTCTTCTTAAAACTAGTTCCATTCTCAATGAACTGAAGCAGACCTGGAAGTTGGTTCCAAGCTTTTGATCCTAGGACCATGAAAGACTTACCACCACGGGATTTGAGCCTGAAAGACAGGGGTTTTAGCAGGTTGGCAATAGAGGATCTCAGAGTCCTCTGAGTCCTGTGATGGCAGAACCAGTCAGTAAGATATTTAGGGCTTATCACGTGAAAGACTCTAAAAACCAGAGCAATAATCTTAAATAAGATCCTAGTATGGGCCAGTAGCCAGTGCAATTTCTTAAGTGCTTTAGATGTGAATCTCTGCTTGGGGAGTTTAATCACCTGTTGGGGCAGCCGAGTGCTGAACCATCTGGAGTTTATGGAGCAGCTGCTTTGAACTCTGAGCACAGAGGCTATTACAGTAATCCAGCCTCAATGTTATTAGAGCAAAAGCAACTGTTTTCTTTGAGGCTAGGGGGAGGAAGTCAAATAATCTTTTTAAAGATTTCATCATTGAAAAGCACATACCGGCCACTGATAGTACTTGAGGGCAGAAGGAGAGTGCATTATCAAATTTGACTCCCAGATTTTTTGCCACTTCTACTGTGGCAGCAGGAGGTGGCATAGTGTACGACCACCACATCGTAGGGGGAAACAAATTTGAATTTCTGAATAGAAGAATTTCGGTTTTATCAGGGTTTCATTTTAAATTATGTTTTCCATCCAGCAAATGATTTTTCAGAAACAGTTCTTGAAATTCAGTTTGGATTCAAAATAATCCTTATCAAGAGATAGGATAATTTTGTGCATAGGAAGTTATTGCAATTCCACTAAAGGTTATTAAACATATTAAAGGGGCCATATAGATATTAAATAAGGGAGGGCTAAGTGATGAGTCTTGTGGAACACTGAAGGCCACAGATCTTGCTGCCAAAGAGTATTGATCAATCAATCAATCAATCATGTCACTTATAAAGCGCACTACATACCCGCGAGGGTCTCAAGGCGCTGGGGGAAGAGGGGGGTGGTGCTGCTACTGATCGAAGAGCCAGGTCTTGAGGAGTCTTCTGAAGGCCAGTAGGTCTTGGGTCTGTCGGAGGTTGGTGGGGAGGGTGTTCCAGGTCTTGGCGGCGAGGTGGGAGAAGGATCTGCCGCCGGCGGTCGTTTTCCGGATGCGGGGGACTGTGGCGAGGGCGAGGCTGGTCGAGCGGAGCTGGCGGGTGGGAGTGTAGAAGCTGAGTCGTCTGTTGAGGTAGGCTGGTCCGGAGTTGTGGAGTGCTTTGTGTGCGTGGGTGAGGAGCTTGAAGGTTATCCTCTTGTTGACAGGGAGCCAGTGCAGGTCTCTCAGGTGGGGTATGATGTGGCTGCGTCGGGGGATGTCGAGAATAAGACGTGCAGAGGCGTTCTGGATGCGTTGCAGCCGTCTCAGGAGCTTAGCCGTCGTTCCTGCGTAGAGGGCGTTTCCGTAGTCCAGCCTGCTGGTGACGAGGGCCTGGGTGACTGTTTTTCTTGTTTCGGTGGGGATCCACTTGAAGATCCTGCGGAGCATTCGGAGGATGTTGAAGCAGGATGAGGAAACGGCGTTGACCTGCTTAGTCATGGAGAGGGTGGGGTCGAGGATGACCCCTAGGTTGCGTACGTGGTCGGTGGGTGGGTTGACCAATAGATCCGATTTTTTTTCTGTCCAGAAAAAAGATCTAAACCAAGCAAGGCCCTATCGGGTATACCAATATCAAGAAGATACTAAAGAAGTATAGGGTGGGAAATTGTATTGAACGCTGCTGATAGATTCAATAGGATCAGAACAGCGTAGTTTCTGGTATCCAGCATCATCTTAATGGTGTCAGAGACTTGTAGCAGGGCAGACTCGGTGGAGTGCTTGGGTCTGAAGCCAGATTGGCAAAAATGAAATGCTTTGGAGTTTTCCAAGTAGGTAGTCAACTGACAGCTCACACTTTTCTCCCAAATGTTGTCTAATGCTGGAAGCAACAAGCTAGGCCTGAAATTTGCCAAAGTTAAAAGGTCTGCCAAGGGTGTTTTTCAACAGTGGTTTAACCACTGCCTCTTTCCAAGATCTAGGGATTTCTACCACAGAAAGGGAGTTATTTAATATCTGATTGATGACTGGGTTCACTTTGTCAATGGCCTTGTGGAAACAGGCTGACAAGCTCGAGGAGAAGCCGACTTACACAAGAAAATAGCTTGTTGTGATTGTGATAATGAAATAGCCTGAAAAGTGGATAAAGTAGATTGGGGATGCAAGGGATACAATGCCTCTTCATGTGACTGGCTTGGTTCATGGCAAGTGGCCTCAAAGCTATGTTGTAATGTTAATATTTTTACTTTGAAAAAGGATGAAATCTTATCACACAGGGTCTGCGAAGGGGGAATATCCCTTGACAGGGCTTGTGGCTGCAGGAAAGCTTTGGAGATTTGAAAAATCTTTTTTTTTGGATTAAAGTTAGCTTATTCCATTTGGATGGTGGGATAGGCTTTTTGGTATCCCTAATCAAATTATGATGTGATTTCTGGTCCAGCCTAAACCTAGTCAAGTCCTCAGCTTTATAGGCCAAACACATTTGTGCTCAAGTCAATTACCACAGAGTTTACTTTTGGCTACAATTGGTGTGTACCAGGGTGCAGATGGAGAGGAGCAACATTTGCTAGGATGAACTAGGGGTGCAAGTTCATTAGCTGCATCCAGAATCCACTGATTGAACAAGTCAAGAGCATCAAGAAGCCTTCCCTTGAGGGGGGAGTGGTCGTGGCAAACCAGGTTGTTAGGTTGGAACTTGTAATTTTCCCCCATTACGAAAGTAGAAGGAGCTCCAGTCAGATTGAGGATGGGCAACTAGCGTCCACTGTCAACCTAAAGGGGACCAGCCGATGATCTGACCATGACTGAACTACAGGTTCATCTGGGACCAGTAGAGGCAATTGGTGCAAATCCTATCCGTGGTGTGGCCAGCTGAATGTGTGGGGCCCACTACTAATTGAGAGAGTCTCTCCAAGACTTTTAGCATCGGGATCCCCCAGGTCATCAAAGTGACAATTGAAGTCACCTAATAAGGTGAAGTTAGCATATTATAGTAATGATGATGGGGCATCTCCTCGAGTGTCCAAAAAGATAGCACACTATCCAGTTGGACGATATATTAAGCTCCCAGTGAAGGACTGTGAGTGACTAATTTTAAAACAGAAACCTAAGCTCTCAGCCCCCTTTAAACTGCCCACCTTAAAAGAGCTAAATTGGAAGGAGTCTCGAAAGATAATGGCAAAGCCTTCGCCACACCCTCAGCCCTGTCACTTCTGAGGAAGGCATAGCCTGAGGTTAGAGCAGTTGAGAAATCTGGGCTGGACAAGGTTTGAGCCAGGACTCAGTGATAAACAGAAAATACAAATGATAATCAGTAACCAGGACGTGGACTCCGTGGACATGTTTCGGGAGGGAAGGCACATTAATAAGTCTTCAGGAAAGAGACTTACTCATCGAGGGTTGCTAAGTGGAACAACCGATCCCAAGCGCAAGTTTGCAGGGTTTACATGACACAGCACCCTCCAAACATGTTGGATGATTTGTACTGCCGAAATGGGGCAGTTTCCAACTGATATTTTTTAAAGAGTCGATTGATAGAACCATGCCTGGATTGAAACCACCAGGGGGGCTGGTGCTGGCCACAGAACTGACATAGACGGGTGCAGGCAGACATGCTTGCCTTTGGCGTGCCAGCGACATGTTCATGCCACAAGCCTGCTCATATCCTTTTTCCCCTCAGCATCCCGCCTCCCAAGCATCTCCTGTGCACTCAACTAGAGTGCTGACCTTGCAGGAAGATGGCGGTTCCCACAAGGTTACCAAAGGTGAAATTACAAAGCCACTAATTCTTAAAAAGGTAATGCTATTGTCAAAGAGCCCCCAAAACAGTAGAGCAGTCACATCCGCACCACGAGCCTGCTCATATCCTTTTTCCGGAGTCCAACCAGGACTTTTTATCAGGAGTTCTAAAATGTCAATGGAACGACTCGTGATTTTTAGGGCAGATTACATGAGGGTTGTAAAAAATCCAATCTCCAAGATTTTTTTTTTTTTTTGCATTTGACCTCTGCAAAGGCCTGTGACCCTATGAAGAACTGGCTGAAGATGCTGTATGCCACTTTTTGAATGTTATTCTTCCTCTTTATTGCAGCCCTTTTACACTAAGAAGTTCACCATGCTGCCACAACGAGTATGTAATATTAATACATTGTGCACGGTAAATGAACTATTTGCAACAACACCCTTGTCATATATGCATTTGCGATATGAGGTTAATGAGCGTGAAACATGTTATCCTCATTGCACAACATTGTCTCGTGTTTTTGTCAACAATGACTTCCTGAGAACTGTTTTCTTGGCATAGAAGCAGACTAGGGACCCTAGGCAAACATCGACTCCACTCTAAAATAATATTTCCAATATCTAATATTTTTGGATTAGAACCAGCTATTGGCGTATACTTTCAGAAGCATTTTAGATTCCAGACTAAACTGTCCACATGCAAACAGAGGATTTTCTTATTGAGAAAAAAATTATGTGCAGTCAAAGTGTTGTATATTATTCATGCAGTGATTGAATAAGGGTGAAGGGTCCACTCAGGGGAGTAGGCAGAAAAATAAAATATCTCCCATTTTGATCTCTATCCCAAATGATACTGTGTGAGCAAGTAAGATGAGCGAACGTGGAACACTTTCGGAGTGGGGTGGGGGGGGGGGGGATTGCTTCCTTTGAGGGAATTCTGAAAACAATCTGCCAATTGGTGTATTTTACTCCTCTGACATCCTTTCGACCTTTCCATCACTTTTTGCCTTTTATCTTCCATTCATTCACCCATACTTCTCGCCATCTATCCATCATATTTTTCTTCTTTTGTTTCTCTTCATTTATCCATTCACCCATCGTTCTGTCTGTCCACTTATTCTGCCTTGTCTCCATCCATCTATCCATCCTTCTCCATCCAGCCAGTCATCTTTCCTTTTCTCTCTCCTCATTATCCATCCTTCCTTCTCTCCTTTAGGCATCTATCCATCCACCATTCATCCATCCTTCCATCCATCCATCCATTCAGTTCTCCAACCTTCTACCTCACTATAAATCTCTCCAGTCTTCTGTCCATTCATCATCCTCTCCATCCATCCTCTTTTGCGTCTTTTTTTACATATCCCTCTTTACCTCCCTTCCTTCCATGTTCTCTCGTTCCACTTGTTCTCCCACCGCAGAGCTCCATCATACTGTCCTCTTCCTTTGGTACTTATGAGCTTCTTTTGGAGACCATAGTCTCAGAGCAAAGTCAAAGCAACCATAAACAACAATTTCTATACATTATGTTACACAGAATAGTACACTGCCCCCCGCCCTCCCCCTGGGCTGCTAAAGTGGGGTGGGTGGGAGGGGGGTTAGACTTCAGTGGTCTCTAGAAAGAGAAACTACTTTAGAAATTGAGTCTTGCCAGTTCTCAATAGCATAATTACCAGGGTAAGCAGAAGGTGTGCCCGAAACTAAGAGGCCCTTCTATTTCCACTTACACCTCAATTGTGCAATCCTTAACTAAATTGTGTTACACAGAGTGTCCAGTGGCAATATGTTGTAAAATAGTTGAATAGATTTTTTGTATTCCAAAATAAATCACATACTCAATGCCGCTGCTATGCTCAGACTTCAACACCTAGCTAGCGAAATTGTTGCATTTTGAAGGCGACCAAGCTCTTTTTTCTTAAAATCGTTCTCTTTTTCTAGACCACAGGACCTTTCTGAATCTCAGTTTAGTACAGAAACCATCACTGGGCCTTAGACTTTCCTTCGCTGTCTGTGTCGGTTAACCTTCCAGTCTCATGGTCATGGTCTGCTAATTATTAAATCATCATGTCATATTTTTCAAAGCGATTTCTCTTGATAGTGTCAGATGGTTGACACGCCAGAAGTAAGGCAAGTAATTGGATAATAGAGTGTGATATCTGACGGAAAGGAAAGCGAGAGTTTGGACAATAGAAAATATAGTTAATGAATTTATCAAGCGAGATCTTATGAAATAATGCGACCTCACCCATGATGATTTAATAATTGATCTTAAATGGAGGTTGGACGTTTGATTGAAATGAAACTTTGTTTAAAAATGCAAACTTTTGCTTAATCCATAGCTAAATATATTTACATTAGTCAGTCATTCCAGTTGAAAACATTTTCAATTAGTACCCTGCAAAATATGATTTTTGCAATATGTAATGTCAGCTTTCATCCATATACTCAAGAAAACTTTAAACTTTAAAATACAATATTTGTGTGGATTGTGAATGGAGATGTCTATTTCCTTCGTGTACCTGCAGACGTCATCCCATATTAAAAGTGTTACAAAGCCCCTTTTCTGGTGCCTCCTTCAGCAGAAAGCAGTGTGCAGCCCAATTATCCACGTAATGTTGAAGCAAAGTCGGCAAAGGAACAGCATATAATTCAATGTAGCAGAAAATCTATACATTGACATTCATTTAATAAGCAAATCCTCGAAATCGGTTGTTCTGGTAAAATAAATTAAATAGCTCTAAATCATAGCCTCGATTTGCATCGATTGCACCTTGCAGTGCGCATGCGCTTGCTAAACCCATATTCTTCATACAAATCATATGACGTATTCTATGCACCACTGACGAATGTGGGCCAAATTTATAGGTTAAGAAATCAACATTTTAGAACCTTATCTGTTTGCAAGCTTCTGTGAGCCAATAAGCGTTGGTGAATTGTTTGCAAAAACAGAGGCATATATTTTTTTTCTGTTATTCCCTTTCATTCCTCAACTACGAGGATAGCAGGTTTTTATAGTTAAACTCATAGCATCTTTCGAGCACAGGCTTTTATTTAACGACATGTTGTACGTGCTCATGTGAATGGAACAAGAAACCTCTAAATCTGATCCTACTGGGATTTGAGCTCTTCTCTCTGATTTCTGCCGAGCTGCAAAATGTGTCACCAAGAAGAGATGTGTTTCTTTTCTCATGGAAGAAAAGTTCTTGAAGGTGTTCTTTTTTTGTGAATTTTAGGCAATTTCTTATTTTTCTTATTTCTCCTCAGTACAGGGTGATTCTTACCTATTCAGTATAGCTTTAGCTGAATAGAAGATAGTAGGGTAAATTGTGCTATATTTTTTTTCATTTTTGTCAGGGATATTTACTAACTGAAATGAAATTTTTTATGAAACCGATGAACTTAGCAGGCCCAGTTGTACTCCTTATTCATGGTAGCGTTCCCCACCAAAAATGCCACATACTCAGTAAAGGTACCATGTGAATACAAACAATCACATCCCTGACCTGCCAAAACATAGAACAGAAAATGGTAATGTGAAATTAGTTTGAATAAAATGTTGGGAAAGCAATTTATTGGAAACAATAATTGGGGAGATGGGTTCTGATATTGGAAGTGGACCTATATCATTGTGGTATAGTGTTCTTTAAATAGGCGTGTCTTGAGCTCTTTTTTTTACATTGATGCAGGGTGGGGCAACCATACGGATATGGGGGTGTTATTCTAGATCCTGTGTGCTTAGTTGGAGATGGCTTGTTGACTAATTTTGTACTTCTGCATTTCCAGTCTGATGGCGTCCTGGCTGCAGGTGAACAAGGACCCACCTGAGGTGATGGGCTTGTCAGTCCCTAGTATTCTGCCACACATCTCTGCTTTGTTCCGTTAATCATAAGCTAACAGACTACTTCTAAGTCTAAATAGGCTAAACTATTTTTGTACTTTATATATCTAATTTTTACTGTACTGCTGATGGTTGCTTAAAGGTTTTATATGATTCTTTATTTTTATTGTTCTTTGATTTTTCTTATACTATTATGTACTTGTTTCTTTCTGGCATATAAATAAAATACATTAAAATAAGCAATGTTGCTGGCAGTGATGGCTTTGAGGAAGATACATCTGGTTTTGAGAATGTTGTTGGCTGGTAAGGGAAGTCAAAAAAGTTCCATTAGAGTTCGGCTATGTGATCATATTTCTTTAGGCCTTTGGAGAGGTGTGTAGGATGACTTTAAAGAGTGCCAGTGTGGAGTAAAGTTTACAATAGGGCAGGATATTACCACCACGCCGAAGCAAAAAGATGAGGGCTTGAACAACAGTTCTGAAGTGACTTTCTTGTAGAAATGGTTTCCCTTTCTTTGGCAGAGAACTGGTACCAAGATGTCTTGGTTCTCTTTTTGATGTGCTCCTCGAGCTTGATATCAATGTAAACGGCAAATCCAAGAGACTTGTCATTGATTGAAAGATGGCGTTCACATTGATCCAGGTTCAAGTTGTTGAGTCAGGTTTGGATTCATTTTTGCTCATTGTTCTTGAAAAATACAACTAATTCTCTTCTGGTGGCGTTGAATGTCAGGTATGTGATTAAGATCCATGTCTGCATGACATTTTGAAATTGTCTGAAGCATTGAATGTCTGCAGTAGAAAATACTTATATGTGTGTGGTTGGCATACTGAGCCACGGTCCCAAGAAGCTCAATGTAGAGGTTTAATGTGATAGTGACAAGAGGAGGAACCCTTGGGGGCTACACAGGTGATGGGACCTTCTGGGACCTAGAGGTACCCATTTGAATGAAGTGGTTTGAGATAGATAGGTAAGGGGAAACTCAGGTTATTGTCAGTAAATCCCATTTGAGAATTCAGGTTGTGAATGAAGGTGGAATGCATGGTATCAATTAAGGTAACTGAGAGGTCCAACAATATCAGAATGCAGAGCTCATCTTCATTTGTGGTCAGGAAGGTATTGTCTTTTCTATTGGCTTGGTAAATGTCTTGTTGCTGCAGTGCGCTCTGAAGCTAGATAGATTGTTTTAGTTTAAGCTTTGCACAGACTACTGAAGACAGGTAGGTGAGTGATTGGCCAGTAGTTGACAAGGTACTCAGGGTCCAAACTGGGTTTGCTCAGGTGGAAGGATCTGGCCTGTGTTGAGGACTTCAGAGAAGATGCTTTGAGTGAACTAGACATTTACAATGGAAAGTAGTGGTGAGGGTGGTTCTCCAGGGAGGGCTTTGGTGAAGGGATGGGGCAATATAGCATATTCATAAGAGGTGGATTCGAGGGAAATAAGGATGTTGGGCAGGTTAGAGACAAAAGTATGAGGATGAGCATTGTGGGATGCAGAACAGAGGGGTGGGTGTCAGAAGTCCGACCATTGCCTTATTGGCTTTAGGGTGTCTAGTTTGGGAAGGGGCTGCCAGACTCCGGTGAAAAAAATGGAAAGCAAGTTCAGACCTTTCCATCGAGTCTCACCTTCTGTTTTAGGGGAGGCACTGGAATCCTCCACCCCCCTGCTATCAGGTAACCCGAGGAGGATGCACTCTTACTTGATGCATCGGTGCGGCATAGCACACATGATTTAGCCCCACTACTGACACGTGCTCCTAAGAAAGTCAGACCTTCAGCACCCTGGTTCAATGACCTGCTGAGAATGAGTAAGAGCGCTTGTAAATGCTTAGAAAGGAAATAGCGAAAAAACATCAATCCTGATGATAAACATGAGTACAAACTGGCCTTGAATTCCCATTATACTAAGGTGCACGAGGCTAAAAAAAAAGCAATTTGAAAGACAAAATTGAGTCAGCTAGCAATAAAGGCAAGGAGATTTTTAAAATCGTAAAATCCTTCTCGGCCACGTCATCTGTGGCCAGGGTTCTCCCTCTCTCTCCTGAATGGACACACCAACTAGCAACTTTCTTTCACGAAAAAACCATGACTATTCAGAAGTCTTTCACTAGGGGGTCTCCAGATGACCATGCAGACCGACTAGCTCCTACTGTGGAGCCCCAATCTGGAGAAATCCCTGTCCTCCTGCAGTTTTCTTGGCTGCAACCTAAAGTATCCCTTGATATTATTAAGGGTCTTAAGTGTGGTTCCCCTGCCAACCCCTGTCCCGCAAAATTGCTGGCAGAGGTGGCCACGATTTTCAACCCTGTGGTAACCAAGATACTTAATTCTTCGTTAGCCGCTGGCCATATGCCTTCTTTGTGGAAACATGCTAAAATCCTCCCGCTGCTCAAGAAGCCCTCAGCTGACCACAAAGTGTCAGCAAACTACAGGCCCATTTCACTGCTGCTGGCTTTCTCCAAGGTTTTGGAGAAATATGTGAATATGGTTATTTCAGACTATGCTGAAAAGAATAACCATCTGCACATTAGCCAGTCGGGCTTCAGGGCCAACTATAGTACAGAATTAGCCCTGTTGGAGGTTTCGGAACATATCAAGGAGAAGCTTGATCAGGGTGGTAAAGTCATCCTGATTTTATAACACCTGTCAGCGGCCTTTGATACTGTTCTCCATGATAGGCTCCTGGACAGGTTACCGGAACTTGAAATTGGTGGCTCTGCATCAGAATGGCTCTCTTCCTTCTTGGAGGCTAGAAGTCAGGAGGTGTGGACTCCCCCCTTTGTGGCCTCTATCCCCAGTCTGAATGTCAGAGTTCCACAGGGCTCTATACTGAGCCCCACTCTCTTCAACTTATATATGTCCCCTCTGGCGCCACTAGTGGAAGCATATGGTACTAGAATAATTTCATATGCCGACGACACTCGGCTTCTTTTTACCTGTGTTAGGGGAGCGGACTTTGAGGGTGGGAAGATCAGAATCTGTCTCACGAAGTGTTTAAGTGGCTGAGGTCAAATCAACTGAAATGTAATCCAGAGAAGTCTGAAATTATCTTCTTTGGCTCCCCACCTCCGGAAGATTGGAGATGTTGGTGGCCTGAAGATATGTCACCTCCTCTCTCAGTGCAAAAGATGGTAAAAAATCCGGGCATTATGATGGATGATACTCTCTCGATGGGAGCCCAAGTCCAGTCGCTAGTAGGCACTTGCTTTGGCCTTCTGCGCATGCTGAGAACATTTCTTCCCCTTCTGACTCTTGATTTTAGGAATACAGTGATCCAGACACTGGTCACTTCTAGACTGGATTATGTGAATGTCCTGTACCTGGGCCTTCCTAAATGTCTGCTTAGTCGCTTGCAGGTGGCTCAAAACGCAGCCGCCAGAGCGGTTGCTATGCTTAAGCCCAGGACCCACATATCCCCGCACCGGAAGGCCTTACACTGGCTACCAGTAAACAAAAGGATTAGCTTTAACGCTCTAGCGATATTTTTCAAGGCCCCGCATGGGAGTGGCACGGGCTACCTCAGAAAGAGAGTAACCCAATACTCGCCACCAAGAACCTTGTGATCATTCACTCTGAGCCTGGCTTCCGTTCTCAGAATACACCCTGCCTGGTCGGGCGGCAGCTCCTTTAGGTTCCTGGGAGCCCAGGGCTGGAACCTGCTTCCATTGTCTCTTAGAACTGTGACCAAGCTTGCCATTTTTAGGAAACTGCTTAAAACCTGCCTAATCTGTCATTGACCTAGTCATCTTCCAGAAGCTGCTTAAAACCTGGTTTGCGGCTGCAGGGGTGTCAGTTGGGTGGATGGGGAGTCCTTTTAGAGCCGAGACACTCTTGTTGAGCAGCTGTGCGCTCTATAAATGCCTTCAGAGAAGAAGTGTGGCTCAATGGTTAGAGCGGCAGACCCTGATGCAGAGATCTGGCCCGGGACCAGGGTTCAATTCCCGCCTCGGCGGGTCTTGGGCTCAATTTCCTCGGACCTGATAATTCTTGCCTCGGTGCCTATTCTAATCATGGGTCCCACTCTGCAACTCTGGGCAATAGCTTGCTTAATCTCCACAACGGCCCCAACAGCGCTGGGATGCCTGGCTTCACCCTGGGGGTGCCCAGGAGTGGACATTTCACAGGGAAAAGCCAGGAAGGGTTCCACAGCGGTATGCGTACAGCGCCAGGACACCCCTTTGGGGGTATAAGTGCGCTTTACAAGTACAAATTTCATTTCATTTCATTCATTTCATTTCATTTCATTCATTCATTCATACAAGTGAAGAAGTCTTAGTATTTTCAGTGTTTTATAAATGATCTGCGCCAGGGGTCTCCAACGTTTTCTATAATAAGAGTTTCTTATGTTCAATAAAAATTATTCACAGCTACTAATATTGTTAGTATTGTAATAGTGGCCACAACAGGCAAGATTATGTTGGTGGCCATTCCAAGCCAGATTGCAAGCAGTGATTACCTCGGTGCACCAGGCAGGGTTTTCAGCAGAAATATAAAAAAGGCTCTGTTACTTTGGAAGGCTTTTACATAGTTAATACAAAAAAGCCATAGTGCAATGCTCGTGGCACCAATGTAGTTCTAATAATAGTAATAAGTCTCACCAATGCCACATCGTTTATGAGTCAAATATCAACTATAAAAATAATTAGTAAATTCAACCATTTTTTTCAACCATCAGTTTATGAGTTCTGAAAATACAGACATTTTCTTCTCAAAAACACACTTTTCTATTTTGGTATAAATATATTAATTCAACTGAACAAAAACTTCTACTGTATTAGGCTGGGCTGCGCACAGGAGAGCTACTCAGTAGAAGGATGATCTACACATTCAATGTCTGAATAATGCATGAAACTCTCATAGGTAGGCTTTCCAACATTATTGCGTACTAAGTAATAAGCCATATTAACTTCCGAGATTATGCAAGTAGATTCAGTACCTGTGGTAAAACGTATCATGCTATAAATATGGCAATTCCACAAAGTGTGCTTATTGAAAGATAAATACACATATGAAGTATCCAAGGTAAAAATAAAAAAAATTAACATCTAGCTATGAAACTGACTGGGTTGCCCCTCACAAATACACTAGAGCTTGCATGTACTCATAAGAAATTGTACAATTCCACCTATGGTTTTCTGGTTATTTGGGGTCCAGGAGGTGAGCAATCCTGCAGTCATGAAGTTTGATCTCTTTAACATTGCCTGATATTGTAATGTCATCCTCTTTTTCCAATTGTCACTTTACAAGTTTCCTAGAATGAGTGATAAAGCTATGTCAGTAACGCCAGTCATTTTGTAATATAGATCCACCAGAATTTTAAAGTATAGGTATTATATGAATCACTAATGTTTGGCTATAGTACATGTAAGAATTCGGGTTGTTAGTTGACTGGAGTGTGAGCCCTCATCAAGCAGCAACCAAAATCCTTGTCAGGATAAGGCACAAGCAAACCCCAAATTAACCTGTGCTCAACCTCCTGGTAACTTGGCACAGAGCATTCAGACTTAACTTAGAGTTAATGTGTAATGTATTTGTGCAACACTTCAAAAAGTAACTCTGTGAAAACTCACCACAAACGGATCCCACACCAAGTTAGAAAAATAATGTTTTGTTTACTAAATAAAACAAGACCAAAATGACAAAACTCCAATGAGTAGAACCAGAGATATGCAATTTTTAAAGATTTCAGTAAAAATAACTGTGAGTATCTGGTTGCGCCGGACCTGGACCAAGTCACAAGTTCAGGCTGATCGCGATGGAGGGGGGCCGGCTACAGGGACCAAGTTAGGCCTGCTGAGCAAAGTAGTAAGAAAAAATCAACCCCCAAGGGCAAGGGAAGAGGATGTCACCTACCAAAAGATATATCAAGAGCGTACTTACGTCTCTAATGATGTAAGCTAACGCTAATAGGAAGACCAGGGGAAACAAGGACTACAGATACAGTGCAACAGAAAGACACATAATGTTAAAGTGTTCTAACAATATTTTATTATTATTTGCATAGAATTGTTTTATATTTTAAAGTGTATTTCGATAAATATGTCCAATTGCAATAAACAAAGACGTAAACATATACATTGAATAGACTAAACAAATCAATTTTTTGACATACAAAAGAAAGAAATATATATATTGTCAGACATAATAAATGGTAAGCTAACATACAATTGTTCTCTCTACCCCCACAAATAGATCTTAGAACGCATAAACAATAACAAACATCTTATTCAGTCTCACCATTCATGCAACCACACTCACAAAAATATCACATAGGACAATTTAATACACATATAATATGTACAACAGACAGAGACCCGGAAAGAATCAAGGGCTGTGATATAACAAAATGGTAATTTCGAAAATTTGTCGCCCAGCGGGTTTCTGGCTGGCACGGTGCCGACGCGCGTTTCGGTGGTAGGCTAACAAGTAGCCATCACCTTCATCAGGGCACTTAGTGAATTAAAAAAGAGACATCAAAGTCGACATATGGAGTTAAAAACTAAAAAAGGGGGGGGGAGAAGAGAGAAATGGCAATAGATACACAATATAGTAACTCAATAAATCTGGATGTAACAACGAAAACTCCTCATAGGAGAAAAATTCCAAGGAAATGCAAATTTTAGATAAGGATGGATGCTAGGCAAGTTCTCTGAAGAAACTAGAAGAGAGGTGATTGGTCAATCTACCAACCGATAATAGAAAGAACCAACTTGCAATAGGTTTATGTGGAAATCAATCTGGAATGAAATTAATCCAACTTCTATATTAGGTCCAGCTATATCGGGAGCATACAGCATCCAACAATGTCTAGCGAGGGCATTTAGCGTTTCAAAGAGGCAGAGGGAGTATCTTAGATAGCAAGAATCAAGGCGCCGGGGTCAGGATACAAAATGCCGGCGTACTCCCATACGGGCTGAATGCAGTCGTCAGTAGCTGGAGGGAAACAGCGTTCTCCCCCGGGATCGGTGTCCAAGTTTTGACGTCCAAGCGTTTCCGGATAACTAACGAGGCTAACACGCGTAGTCTCGCGATAGCACGGATGCTGAGCAAAGTACCTTAAGTCCTGGTTTTCGGAGCATTGCAAGGATCTGCCTCGGAGATGCAGCGCGCAGCTGGAGCCATGTGTCGGTTCCAAGATGCGGCGAGGCTGTGATGCATTGTCATGCATCATCATCGAGGATCCCCTTGATGGGACTTGCGATGTGAAATCCGGCGTAGAGTCTGCATCGTGAAGTCGAGGCGATACATTGGTTCAGAGGAGCTGCGAGGTTGCAATGCAGAGTCCAGCAATGTTGTGGAGGCTGTCTTTGATGAGAAATGCAAAGGCCCGCACCGGGGATGCGTCGCTCAGTGGCGGTTCCGAAGAAGCTGCGGAGGCAATGCAGGTCTTTGCAAAAGCACTTTACACCCACTTCCAAGGGTCCAGGACTGGGGAGGAACCACTTGGCAGGGTAGACTCACAGAGGGCAGAGTCCAGGTGCAGGTACAAAGTTTTGGAAGCCTGTTGTGTCCCTGAGGCTTCAGATCAGGAGGCCAGCCAACTAGCCCTTGGAGTCACTCTGTGGTTCTGGGCTCAAGAGATGCAGGTCCTGTCCTTCTCACCCAGGAAAGATGGCAGCAGGTCAGCACCACAGGGCAGCAGTCCTTCAGAGTAGCAGTCCAGCAGGGTGCAGTTCTTTCAGCAGCACAGCAGTCCTTCTTCATGATAGAGTATTCTCAGGACCAGAAGTGTACGGAAGGGTTTGTGTCTGAGGTCCAATATTTATACCCAGGTCTACCCTTGAAGTGCACAGGTGTCCTGCCTCCCCTGCCTTGGCTCCTTACTAACTACAGGGGATATGTAGGCCTTTACATGCAGGCAAGATACAGCCTATTCAAGTCTAAGTAGGGCTGTGCGCAACTCCTCCCTCCCATCCTGCCACTGATGGCCCATCCAGGCACACCTAAGCTCTCTATTGTTTGTGACCATCTAGGAGGAATACACAAAGCCCAACTGTCAACAATACCCAGTCATGTGACCCAGAGACAGGCTGCAGGTACTAAATGGCTCAAGCAGGAACTTTCTAAAAGCTGCATTTTGTAAATTAAAATCTGACTTCACCATAAGTCAGGATTTTTCATTACAAATCTAAAGACACCCAATGTGAATGGGTTACCTGTTCCCATTTCAGAATTACAGCTTATTAAATATAGTAAGGTTACTTCAATGTTAACCCATGGGAGAGGTAGGCCTTGCAGTAGTGAAAAATGAGTTTAAGAGTTTTTAACTACCGGGACATGTAAGACTTAAATGTACACATCCTACTTTTTAAATACATAGTACCCTGCCCTCTGGGCTGTCCAGGGCCTATCCTAGGGGTGACTTAAATGTGTTAAAAAGGAACATTTGGGCCTGGCAAAGGGGTTAATTTGCCAGGTCAAATTGACAGTTTAAAACTGCACATACAGACTGCAATGGCAGGCCTGAGACATGTTTAAAGTGCTACTTAAGTGGGTGGGACAATCTGTGCTATAGGCTCACTAATAGCATTTAATTTACAGGCCCTGGGTACAGGTAGTACCACTTTACTAGGGACGCACAAGTAAATTAACTTTGCCAATTGAATAAAGTCAATTTTACCATGTTCTAAGGAGTGAACATATGCACTTTGTAGCAGTGGTAAAGTGTCCAGAGTCCTAAGGCCAGCAAAAACGAGATCAGCAAAAATAGCGAGGAGAAGGCAAAAGGTCTGGGGAAGACCACCCTAAGGCTGACATGTCTAACAGTAAAATTACCTGGAAACTTTATGTCCCATAGCGTTGGCTGATAGAGTGTAAGTGCTGAAATTACTGCACATATTTTACGTATGTTGTCTTGACTATACCACATTTTCCAATCAACCGAGTGCTTTTCAGGTAATGAAGTCAAATTGCCACCTGCACTTAAATTGTGTGCAAAGGAAAGTTTCATGTTAGTTATTTGAAATATGAGTATGCATTATCACAGTGTCCTGTGTCCATAAAACTAATATGTCTCTCCCTTTCCGTTTTGCTTTTTAATTCCCCCTGCAAAAATCAAATCTGTGCATCGCACTTTTTGAAATAACCGATTCTGATGACCTCGATATGTATGTATATCCAATCTGTTACCACTGACCAAATGGTGACTCGTCCAACTCACACTCCTGTGGGGTCCCCCCATATGCCTTTTCTGCAATTGATTCTAAATGATTTCTGGCATGCATATGCATGGAATATCCACATATGCATTTGTGGTGATATTTCCTGTACTTTTCCCTTTCTTTCTCCCTTTTTTCTCTTTGTTGTTTTCAACACATGAACTTGGTGGTACTTACTGTACTCTTTCTCACTTCATCTCTCTTACCTACAGGCTATGTACATATGCGGTTTTCTAGATGGCCCATTGGCGGTGTTATTTATATATGTTTTTTAATGAACATATGTCACCGGGTGTAATTATATTCCCCTTGTGGAATTGGGTACGTTTTACATGCTCAATATGTGTATGAATTTTTATGATATTGTGAATTTGTGAAATTATGGCTTTGGATCTCTTTGGCTTCTGATGATTCGAAAAAATGTGATATCTATGTCCACCTTCACTTGGGCAAATGTGTAATAATTTATGGTGGCTCTGATAATGATACTGTGTAACCGGTCTGTTTTTTTTTTTATTAAAAAATAATGTATATTTCTGGAATATTTCAGCCTTGAAAAAGCCCCGGCTTGCGGGCCAAGGGCAAAACACGTGTTGGCTGATCTGTTTTGTACAATGGCTGTTCTATGATCAAATGTATGTATTAAAAAGATTTGTGAAAAACACAAATCAAGGCTTGGAAGTCTGTGATAAAAAGAGAAGATTTTACACATCAGAATTAATTCCTCACACTCAATATTTTTACCTGATGCTCAGAAAACTTTCTCACATAAAAAAATGCTAGTTTGTGTGAAGAGCTAAGATGGTTATAAGCGTACATCAGATGATCATCATGGTGACATGTCCTGTAGGCAGGTAATGAATCTCACAATACATCTTTCATTACAAACAAAAGGGTAGTAAAACCAATTCACTCAAGCGAAAGTGAATTGTGTACTAGTCTAATAATAATGCGTATGTGTGTGTATGCTTGAAAAAGGCAGGGATATTTTTGGGAAAACAAATACCTCTTCAGAACATGTCATGCAGTAGAAAAGTAGAAAAGAGCTGTAGAGAAACAAAAATCACATGCCACGTCAAAGCCAGAAAAGTAGGAGAGGTCACAATTAAAAAATGATAAAAGAAACATACAAACTAATTAGCAAATCCAAAATTCCATTTGGATTACCTTAAATTATGGGACCATTAAAAATTGAAAAAGCATTACTATGGAAAGAAACCATAGGTTAACGTAATCGAAAACAATGAACGTGAATTCATGCAAAAGATTATATTTTGCTTGAAAGTAACACATGGAGCAGATTCCGTAAAAAAAGAATATGCAGATGAATAAAGAGATCAATGCACTTGAAGAAGCACAAATTTAATGTCATTCTTTCTATGGCCTATTTAAATTAGTATGGGCTTAGTGCACATTGCATTGTAACATGGCAAACTCCTTTGTTTTTCTGGTATTTTTATATGCTGAAGTTTCCATCTCTTGTGAAGTCTCATGAAGGCTTGGTGTGAGGTATTTGAATTGATTAGGAATCTTTTCAAATAATGGCCCACTTAGGAACCCTTCTTTGTTGCATTATTGATTAAAGGCAGTGTCTTGAGAAACCACCATTTTACATTTCTTGGTATTTACATGATTGCCCATGAGCAATTACCGAACAGTATTTTATGTCTGGCAGAAAGTCCCACCCAACAGTGTCAAAAGCTTTCTTGAGATCGAGTGAAGCCACCACATAATCCATGTGTATATGCAGGCAGTACTTCATGTGCGCCAACCTAAGAAAGTTGACGCTTCTGTTCGGGATGAATCCTGCCTGATCTTCATTCAACAACATTGACTTAACTCAATTTAGCCAATGGGTCAGTAGTTTATTAATGATCTTAGTATCAGTGTTAATCATAGACAGAGTTCGGTACAATCTTATCTCCACAGGATCTCTCTCTGACTTGGGAATCATCACAATTAACACCTCCCTCAGCATGTCTGGCAGATTCATCTTGGCAAGCTTCTTCTGCCACCTCTCTATGAGCTGAACAGAGACAAATTAAAAAAATTCAAGTGAAAGCCTATCAGGGCCTTAGGTTCTGCCATTCTGCATATATTCCAGCACCGCCCTCAGCTCTGCACTAGTAAGGGGCTGGTCTAGATCCACCCTGTCATCTAAAGGCAAACTTGGGCGACTTGCCCTATTTAAATATAGGCTTATATGGTCCTTCTCTTGTATAGTTCCCCCTGCATAATCCCCTGTGGATGGTCTCAAAAGGCATAATTTATGGCCACCTGTGTCCTATGGGTCCGACCCTCAGCATTTGTAATAGATTTGATGCTCTTCCTGGTAAGCTTCCTCTGGAACAAACAGGCCAGCATCGCTCCAAGCTTATTCCCTTCCCTATGTAAGTGCGGTCTATATTCTTTACGTAAATAATGTATCCAGCCTATTGTAAGTTTCTTTAAGGAGTCACTTCTGCTACCATAAGGCCCTTATATCTCCACTGACTGCATTAAGTGGGATTTCATGCCCTTTACCTTTTACCCCTTTAGTAATGTCTCTACAAAGGTGTCCAGCACCCCCCATTGTCTTCTCAATGGCAGTGCCCCATATGAGTACCTTCCTTGCCTCCCATTCGATGGCCTTATTTGTTGACCGCCAATTAATATCAAAATAGTCCGTTATTTTCTGTCTATGGAACGCAGAGAATGCCTCTTCCAGGAGCACCACTGTCCTCATTCTCCATATGGGCATACAGGTTCTCCTGCATCCCTGTCTGAACGTCAGCACTACCAGAGAATCATCTGAAAGGGTCGAACCCATATAATCAACATCCAAGCAGTATGTACACAAGTGCGAACTAAGAAAAATAACAAATGTAATTGACTGTAGGAGCCATGAGGCGTGAGTAGTGTGAATATCCCCTGTTATCTGGATGCCTAGACCTCCACACATCTGTCAGTGGCAACTGATGAATAATGTCCACAAGTCGACTGAAAAGTCTATTCTGTGAGTGTCATCATGGTGGCTGAATGTCCCATTCAGATGACATAACACAATTAAAGTCTTCCGCTCACAGCATCGTACCAACCAACTGAGGACGCACCAAGTTCTGCAAGCCAGGGAAAAGACTTAGCTTCCTTATTGGAGGTATAGGCGTTCAACACATGTTTAATATCAGTCTTTACATGTAGACAGAATTCATGGATACTGAGGAGGGTGACCATCTCATCTCAGGTCATCAACAAAACTGGCTCCAGTCCTGAACTTTTCACCTGCAAATCTTTGATTTCCGGTGAGTTAGGGCAATTAGTTAAATGGAATTAAAAAAGGACTAAATACCAGAAATGGATTATGCTTTCACAGAAAACTCCAAGACTGGAAAAGTATTCATAATGACCTGAGGAGCTTGCCATTCTAGTACTGAGCTGTGAGAGCCTCTATCAAGGCTACGTATTTCATACCGTAATTCCCTTGTGTGATATATTTTAAATAATCCTATCAGCATTGTTCATTTTGTTTATACACAGACCTGTAAGCATATAGCTGCTAATTGCACACTGCACTAACGTATAAACAGTGAAAGCCTGATTCACAAAGTGTACTTTGTAGTACGTTTTGCAGTACTAGACTGCTACTACAAGATGTACTACAAAGTGCTCTTCAGAAATTGCACTTTTGTAGTAATTTACAATTTTGAGTAAGTTTACTACTTTTCAGTATTCACAAACTGCTCTTTTGTAGTAACTTACACTTTTGTAGTAACTTACACCTTTGTAGTAAGTGGATACCTCTAACATTTTTTATAGGATGGTGTTGCAGTACCAGTTGTTGGACATGTATAATGCTGGACTTTCCACAAAAGTATAAGTTACTACAATAGTGTAAGTTACTACAAAAGTGTAGTATGTGAATACCGAAAGTAATAAACTTACTCAAAATTGTAAGCTTACTCTAAAGTGTAAGTTACCTTTGTGAATCAGGCCCGGCAGCTTTAGGGAAGTCAAAGGGGCCTATTCACAGAATCAGTTAAGCATTTAAGTCAGACCCATACTTAGAACTGGCTATATTTATTATGTAAGGTACTTACAAATTGCTACTTTGAACTCATAAATTCTTATACACATGTAATAATACACCCACAATGTAGCAGCAATTCTAGGATGGTGATCCTATGGATCCCGGTCCACTTAGTAAACGTAGAAATATTGACTCCTGCCCTGGCATACCTCAATCTTCAGTTAGGGTCTAGGTACTGAATTTTAATGGGCTGTATGCCTCACTTTACTAGCTGTCAGATATTTGGCTCCCCTATGTGCAAAAAATTGGCTTTCAGATTTTATGGTTGCATCTATAGAACAGGACATTTCCTTTTAATTACATTTCTAATGATATTCGTTCTTAGACCAAAGATTATGACACAAACCCTAGGTATGCACATTACATTTTTAGGGATCCTCTTTTTCTATGTTTCCTTGTGTTGTTACCACACTTGCTTCTAAGCTTGTTTCACTAATCATCTTGTGTGCCAAGGGCATTTCATTTTTACACTGAACATCTTCCTACAAAAAAAGTTGTTATTTTCCTTTTTGTGCAATTCTTACTAATACAACAGAACTGCCAAGTAGGAGCCAGGAATATATTAATTTTTACTTCAAGGGGCAACACTTCATCCAGCCAGATAAGGCGTGCACTAGGGACAGGACAAATGGTTGTCATTCCATCATGAATTAGACTTGATTTGAACGACTGCAGAAAAATTGGTACTGCTGTGAAACGGATGACAGAAAGGAGGTAGACTGGCGTGTATGCTGAGTACTTGTCTTACCAGAACTAAGGACTTAGGCTCCGTTGCTCATGTTCCTGCTATGATTATCTCTGCCTGAAATGAGGAGAGATGACCTGACTGAAGACACATGCTGCAGTCCAGCCAGACATAAGATAACATTGTTGACAGTTGGCACTTTTATCGTCAACTGCCGCTTATAGTTAGGGGGAAGAATTCAAGATACTGGCAGGGTGAACTACATTGCAGTGTGGCCTGCCCCGTGCACTTATGATTGTTGTGATACTCTTGTGTGCTGAATGAGGTGTGGGACTTTGTCCAAATCTGCAAGTTGCTCCGGAAGCACACTGCTGAATGCAAAGGCAGTGTTGCACCCCTGCGGTACATACATTCCTTTGCTGTTCATCCAAGTTCTGCAACATCTAATTGTGGCATTCCCTTGCAGAACAGAATGAGGAAGCAAGTGTGCTAGTCTAGCTTCTCACAACATCTGGACTACTTTAGCTCAATCCATGCCATTTATGCCCTGTAGCACAAAGAACCTGTTAAAGAACAGATAGCCGATACAGAGGACTTGAGTGTATGCATTGGAAGCACTTGTGGAAAGTGGACGATCTGACACACAGCTATACATACAACAAAAGAAACTGAGATCTATAATTAATGCCTGCACCGCAGGAATATCTCATTTGCCCATCCCAGACACATCACATGAATGATGCCAGCAATGGCACAGAGCTGTGCTTTTAACTTATTGTAAATGTGTGCATGATCCCCACTATAACCTTGCAAAGAATATTGTGTTGAAGCAATTCAGTAAATGACCAAGAAAAAAATATAAATGTAATATTCTAGTTAACCTCTAACCATGAATACAAATTGTATATATTTTATAAAGCCGGAACACTGCATAGGTGATATTTTTGTTGTGTGTTATTGACATGGTTTTGGCACTTGAGCATTCTATCTTACAACACACTTTAAAGGTAAATCCTGATTTGCTGCCATTACAACTCTATCAGAGGGCATAAAGTATGTTCGTGGCATTCAGGGAGCAGGCAGTTGTATTTGAATCCTGTGGGTTCAGAGGCAACAGGTAATACCAGGTAATACCTGACAGAAGGAAACTAAAACTGAAGTGGTATATGAAGTACGTATGCCCTCCCACTGGGCAATCCAAGGGTAGATCAAGAGTTCTCATACACAAAAAAACTTGTCGGAAAATCGTTCCACGAGAACTCATTTTGACAGACAAATGGATAATATTCAAGAAGCTTACTATATTTGCAAATATTAAATGAAACACACTCATAAGCTGATTTCAGGTGTTGTTGCATGATTTATGTGAGAAAGCTGTTATAGTTATTGTTTGGTTATTCATTATTCTTATTGTGTTAGTAATTCTAAAGAAATGCTTGTAAATGTATTCTTAAATCACTAAATAGTCAGCTTTATTGCTAATAACCCAGTTCTCACCTAGCTCACTCCTTTCTTTAAAACTGTGAGGATATTGCAAGTCAAAAAGTCTAGTACAGAAGACTATGAACTAGTCTTCAATTATGTGTTTTCCTTCCTAACTTATGATTTTAGGTCAAAAGTTAATTAACACTGAATGATTGAAAGGGTTGTGTTGGATTAATATAAATGAAGTACTTAAGTAACTATTAATTAGCAAAACCCCTGCAACTTTCAAACGTTTTGTGAAAGTGTAATGGAAAGCCCTCTCACAAGGCTCAATTTTAAATTACTCACATTTGCGAAGATACCTGGAACTTTAGGTATTTTTATTTTCTTAAACTGAAATTGTAAAACTCACAGCCTGACCTATGTTTGCACCACGTAAATCCTTATTTTAAAAAATAATCTTTTTAAATTGAAGCCAGTGCCGTTTTTGGAATTAGGTAATGAAAGACACTGCAGAAACGAGTCTTCAACAGTGATTGTTAAAAATACATTTGCAAGGGATTTGAATCCCGAGGTGTGCGACGATTGAAGTTCATCTTTTCAGAATGTTCAAGAAATGTCAGAAACAAGAGAAAGGGAGGCACTCATTTGTCTTTTTAGTTCACTGGAAAGGCTCCTTGCATTTCTAACAATGCTGGTGAATTTAAAGTGGGATTTTTATCTGAAAACGGTCAGGCACATTTTATCAAAACATTGTGATGGAATATATTATTTTATCTTGCTTTAAATGAACCGCTGTCTGGAAACAATTATTGTGTAGAATGCAAGAGTCCTTAAGGAACAATATATTTGCTCTGAATGTGGAAATAGTAAGTAAATTCTCATAAACCACTACTTTGCTTGCTGCTTAGCAATCTTCCCCCTTGAGTTCTTTGCCATTTCGCATGGGTTGTGAGCAACTGTCTGGAGAAATTTACACAGTGGTGAATTACCTGACAAATGTGAAAAAAGTAGTGGCACTTAGAAATTGTTTATTCGCTTATTGGAATCTAAACCTCAACATTTTTGAACAAATAGACTCACAAACGTTGTTGACACACAGTATATGTAAGTGATGTGGCCAAAATTATCACAATAATTGAAGCTTCCATAAACAGCTTCTGACCATGGTAAATAAAGTAATCACAACCAAGACAACACATGTTGGGGTATTGCACACAAGAGTCAAAATAAGCAATGATCTGAGAATAATTTCTAACCCCGTTCCTACTCTGTAGTTCCAAAAAAACAACCCCATAATCAGAGGTATACATTTATAAAGTACACACGCTTAGTGAAATGCTCCCGCTGAAACAAAGCAAGCTTTGGATAGCGCCGATGAGAGTCCAAGTGACAAGATGACTAGACTACTGTAAAGTAATTTATAAATGACTCCCAAAAAGTTCACAAATAGACTGCAAGTAGTACAAAATCATACACCAAGGCTTTGCTTTATTCTTTGTAAACAAATGTGAAATCACCCTTGAAGGATGTCAGTTGGTTCACAATTAAGTCAATACAATATCCTTTGTGCCATACTTAACCCTTACTGGAACAAAGGGCCTAGTTACTTAATAAATATGGCCAAGTCTGGAACCTGCAATCGGCCAACTCGAAACGTGATAACTAATAGATCTTCATATGAATATTACCTGCAAATCAAAAGCATTTCATAAAGATAGATAGATAGATAGAAGTTTTAGGCTGGCATTCAGCTGACAAATTGTGATTTAAGGGGAAACAATAGAGGAATACTTTAAAAGGGCACCACACACTTCATTTTCTTGGCTCTCCCAACCATTGCCTCATTATGCCAAATGGTTTCTATAGCACACCCTATTGGCTGTATTGCAACATACAGCTTCACAAAAAGCTCCTGAAAAAATAACTGTGTTGCCACAAAAATCATCTTTACACATGTGTATAAAAGGAACTATTGTAGCTGAGCAGAGCTTTAATACTCCCCAAAGCAATGTGTTAATGGGTGGCCACTGGGTAACAGAGTGGAGTAAGAGATTGGCTTCTTCTCTGGTTTCAACCACTTTAAGCTCATGGTTGATGCCTCAAGTGTTCCACTGACTTATTAGTAGACCAACTACCAGTTCTCCTTTAAGCTGCTCCACTTACCAACAATGACAGTTACATACATGCTTTTGGGCCCAAGAAATCGTGGTGTGTGAGAGGACAGATGTGCATCTGTAAAAATGCCTCACATCAATCATTACACAGAGGTTCATTGCTTGGAAATGGGCGTCTGGCCTAACTCTCAAACTTTTGAAGTTGTATTGTTGGCTCTCCCATTTAACTCATTTCCAATTAACTTACTACAAAAGAACTAATCATTCATTTGTAAAAAAACAATAGGTCAAATGAGTGACCAGTCTCCCAATTGAGGTTACAGCTTAAATTCTGACCTAATAGCTTTTACAAATGATAAATGGTGTGTGATGTGAGCTTTGTTCAGATCCTATGAGCGAGAGTGTTCTTGAGGTGTGATGTCAGTATTTTAGAACACCCTACATTTCAAATTCATCCAAAAGCTGAAGGATGCTAATAGCACAAACAGCAATCTTGGGCAAATCGAAGCCCAATTGAACACAGAGGATTTTCTTGGATTTGTTGATGATTATGATGATGAAGATGAGATGAAAGTTATACTAGCTCATGATTACCCAAATGAGTGTCTTTGCTCTGGGATAGAAGAGAGTATGAACACTATATGGGGCATATGATAGTACTCTGTGTGATGACACTAATTATCACTGCTGAATAATTAAAGACAGAATTAATTAGTCAGAGAAAGGAAAAATCCCACAGTCCTGATTTTGAGCAGATGGACTTCTTTTCTACTTCACATCAACCTTTAGGCTTGGCTGTTAGTTTGATTTTTAATGTAATATTGCTGACAGTGCAGGTGCCTGTCTTGGGTGAACGAACCCTTATGGGAAGGCAGGGAGGCCAATATTATGCAGACTTCCTTTATTGCCCTCATACACAGAAGGGTGGAACTCTACTGATATTACAACTCTAGTAATACTGACAATGCCCTCAACACCCCCTCCCAACACATGCTACACTAGCACCAACAACCACCCCATCCTACACCACACGCCACAGCAAACTTGGATGTCAACACCCACTTGCATGCACGCTTCTCAACATGGAATCACTCAGCAAACACACAACTGAAATTTAGGACCTTCTGAGCAGCAACACACTGACATTCTCTTCATCACAGAGACCTGACCCAATACCTCATTGCTTACGGACATCACTATTGCAATTCCAGTGGGCTACAAGATAGCTCAACATGACCACCTTCACAAGCCAGGAAGATGACTCACTATCATCTACAAGGATTCTAACAAATGCACAATATGTACAGAGAACTCCAGCTGAACAGTGACTCTCGTCCTGCTCAAACTGTGCCCCATTAATGGAACATCTGCACTTCAAGCTGCAAATCTCCGAAAACTTCAGCCTGAACTGAACCTTCGCCTACCAACCACCCTGACCATGAGCCACCTTTACCAACATCTTCACTAACTTCGTCGCTCCGCTCACCATCGACTCCAGAGCCTACATTCTCCTCAATGACCTAAATTTTCACCTGAAAGACTGAAACAACACCTGCTTCACAGCACTCCTCGAAAGCTTGAGGAACATCTGGCTCACCCAGCTCATCACAGAACCAGCATACACTGCAGGATACACACTGGACACGATCTTCACCAAAAGCAACAGCATCAAGTACAACTTCACCACACAGCTCAAATGGACTGGCCACTCCATCATCCACTTCCAAATCAACACACCTGAAGTCAACACCCTTACCAGGATCAACATTCCAAGATGCAGTTGGGCAAAATCAGAGAAGCAGACCAGCTCAGCGCCCACAGCACGCAACAACCTAGCCCCATAGACAACCTCGACAAGCATATCAACAACTTTAACAACTGGATCAAGAGCTGCGCAGACTCCCTCGCACCCATGAAACCCAACAAGCATAGAAGATCAAACAAGCAGCCCAGCTGGTGTGCAGAAGACCTCCAAGGCATCAAACAACACTGTAAACAGCTGGAAAGGAAATAGAGATCCAGCCACAACACCACAGATAGAACCACCTACAAGGCTGCACTCAGTGGCTATCCCCAGCAAGTTAGAAACACCAAGAAAAAAGCAGTAGTGGACCATATTGAAGGAAGCTCCAACATCTAACATGTAGATCTTCTTGAATGTCAAGGATTTCACCTCACCCTCAGCCACATTCAACAACATAGCTGCCTCCCAACATCTCTATGACAACCTATCCAACTTCTTCCCCACAAAATCACAAACATCCACAGCAACTTCACACACCAACCTAACCCCAGAAAACTCATCACTAACCTACCCACCACCATCCAAGGTGACCACCTGACCAAATGGACAACCCTCACCAGAAATGACAAAGTGGCAATCATGCTGACCATCCACTCAGGAGCCCCAATGGACCCATGCCCCCACCACATCTACAACCTGGAAACATCACCAACTCAGCACTACTCTGACCCACATCATCAACACTTCCATCACATCTTCCACTTTCCCTAATGAATGGAAACTTGCAGAAATCAACACCCTCAAGAAGCCAACAGTTGACCCTAATCAACTGAACAACGTCTGACCCATCTCCCTGCTTCCCTACAGCAAAAAGTGACTGAGAAGACCATCAACAAGCAACTCTCAACCCACCTCGGACTTCACCATCTTCTAGACAACATTCAGTCAGGATTCAGAAAGAACCACAACACTGAAACAGCACTCATCGTGGCAATGGACGATATTTGAAACATCATGGAACAAGAAGAGACAGAGACCCTCGTCTAGCTTAACCTCACCCGTGGACTTTGAAACTGTCTCCCATAGCACCCTCTACTCCACGAGATTAGCATACAAGGACCCTTTCTCAAATGATTTTGTTCCTTCCACACGAAAAGAACCTAAAGGGTCAGGCTACCACCTTTCACATCAGAGACCAAGAAACTGGTATGCGGTGTCTCACACATAAATGGTTATGTGAAATGCAAATTTGTCATTTAGTGCTATATTTTAGAATAAAATGCATCATTGCATTAATGTGTGAGACAAGAAAGTATTTAGTGCTAAAAAAAAGCACAAAGAAAAGCACTACAAACAACAACCATCGGCGTTCTGTTGGTTCTGTGTTTGCAGACAAGTTTTTACCCAGAATGTCGGTAAGTTTATGTTAAGTTTTTAGAAAAAATGGTGCTTAAACATGTGAAGTGGCACTTTCAGGAATTCAGGTAACAAATGTTAGCTCAATGACTACATATCTAACTCCAATGGACCTTTGTCAGCTTTATCCATGAATCTTGCCCTCTGCATGACTTTGATCTACATAACATATACTACGTCAGAAGATATATATTCAGACCTGTGATGACTTGCTTTGTGTGTCCAACCTCTGCTGCATCATGGTCACACTGAAATCACATCTAGGTCCTGAACAATCAAGAACTGAGATTTTATATTGGCACTTTACTTTTTCTAGTCACGTTTTTAAAAATTCATCCATATGGTTTACGTTACCCGGTTTTATTCATTTTGGTGTCTTGTTGCTTATTTAACATTTCTCTATTCTTCTAAACTAGATTGGGAAATGCATTTTGTATTTTTCCTGTTTTTAAAATGTTGGCATTTATATCTTGGGAACTGCCTGCCATAGGGGTAACACGAGGCTGTGAAGAGATTCTCTGAGATTTTTCTTGAGACCATACCAGGGTGCTTATTAATTTGTTAAGGGTTCTCTCTTACCAAATTAATAACCCATTTCCTGACAATTCCCACAACTAATACTGAAATTGGTGATCTTTGTTAAGCGTTCCCTCTTACCCAATTAATAACCTATTTCCTGACAACTCCCACAACTAATACCGAAATTGGTATCTTAAAACCTCCAACCACACTTAACCCACATATCCACTACCTATATCATGTATGGTCCACATTGGTGTCTAACTCGTAAGCATTTTGTGCAAAACACTTGCTGAGGACCATCTCGTTTACTCTTAATTTATTTTGTGCCCCCCCCACTAATTAAACACTCACCCCTTAGTCTTGTAAGTGATACCTTTAATATGTTCCCTCTGCCATAAGGATTTCGATCAATTGCACCAGTTCCTAAAAGTCTCTCACTCCAAGGTTTAACTAGTATGACATGTTGAAAGGTCTGGTACCCTAGTAGGGAGCTGGGGTGGTTCTCAACATTCTAAACAGTAGTACCACAATGTTCAGCATTACAATATACAAAGAGGCAGGGGAGAATGTGAGCATATTTTAAAGCGATAGAAATGTATTTGTCTGACGCTCCTTACTTAAGGTTTACAGTTGTATGATAAAACTGATGTTACTTCTTACTACAGCCCACATTTCTAATACCTTAGCAGGTTATGGAACATTTTGCAGAGATGTTTATATACCCCGCAAGAAATGATGTTTAATGCTAGTAATAGATTACGTGTTTGTTTCACGTACTGCAGGTGTCTATGGGAAATGTGCAAGTCACAGGATTGATTGATTATAAATAAGGCTCCCTGTTTTCCGTTTTAACTGATTTTTACTGATAAATACAGACAGAAAACCATTTATTTTCTTGTTTGTATTTATTTTTAAATGCGAATAAAAACGGAAATTGGGTCCTTTTTGAGTGATTCTAAATACACTTTGCCATGACTGGCAGGGCAATAGATGTGTGGATTGATAGATAGGGGGTTAAAAAAGAAAGGAATTTTAGTAAAGAGGCTTTAACAGCAGTAGATATGCACAAGGTTGATACTGAAATTTGCACATTTTCATATAAGTGCACTGATTTATCGTCTGCAGGTGTTCGCAGCACTGAAACCTGGCAGACATTCAAGCGAGAGTGCATATTTATCGGTTAAATAAGTGTGGAAATATACTAATTTCAGCTTAATTTTTCCACAAAACCGAAAATAAATATGGATAAATACAGATAAAATTAGCAAAAAAATTAATATGGATAAATACAGACGGAAATGACAAAAAAATAAATACCATAAAACCGGGAGCCCTAAGCCATCAGGCAAGCGGAAGGTCTCACGCAGTGGCGTTCATGAGGGGTGCCCGAATGTCGCTGATGTTGGAGATCCATCGGTGGTGGTTGCGCGCTGCGGTGTCATCGTTTGGAAGCATTGGTGGAGTGTTGTTGCGGAGGCAGTTGACCAGACGTTCTGCAGTGGCCTTGATCTAGCTGCGACGGGGTGCGATGACGGCTCTGGCGTCCGGTGGGCAAGGTGAAGACGTCATTCATCCAATGATGGTAGTGCCAGGAGAGTCCGGTGTTGTGGCTGGCAGAGGTGACGTGCTTGACCGTGTGTCCTGCTATGTGGCCTGTTGAGGTGACTTGCTGCTTGCGCCTGATGTCGTTGACATGAGGGGGTGGTGCTCTGTTCACTGGGGGTTGCCCAGGTGGAACTTGAGTTCACCGAGTTGGATGTCGTTGGGGGATGGGAGACCCTGGGGTGCAATGATGTCTACAATGGGATTGTAAAATGGGGGGCCATGGCCCGGGGGGCCTGCACATGAGGGTGCCACAGAGGATGTTCATGGGCTTGGTCCGGATCTGGGAGTTGACGTGGTCTATGGTCACCCTTGGCACATTAGAGTGCGTGGTCAGTCGGAGTGTGCCTCTGTAAGTGACGGCAATGCCTCCTCCTTGATGGTCGGGGTGCTCCTTGTGGGTGATACTGCATCCGTCAGTGATGGCAAAGGCGATGTCCGTTATGGAGCAGAGGTTTGTCCTGGTAGGCGAGGTGGCGTCCAGGGTTGATGGCGAGGAGGGTGCTGGTGTCGTAGCGGTGGAGTGTCCAAGAGGAATGCACCTTGGTGCTGAGCAAGGTCTAGGGGCAGACGGACGCAAACGGCGTAGCTTATGTGTTACCTTCATCACGGGAGACGACCCTTACATCGTACATCGTTAACAACGCAACTCCGACAATGCGGGCCCCTTAACATCGCATTTGATTACAACGCATTGTGAGGTCAGTAATGGGGTAATCCAAACTTTTTCAGGTGTGCATGGGTTTTGGATGTAAAAAATGAAAATTGGACTATGTCTAGGGGTAAAATATGAAAAATGGGGTGTTTTTTGGGGTAAAATATGAAAAATGGGGTGTTTTTTGGGGTAAATTTTTGAATTTTGGGGTGGTTTTTTGGGGGTCAGATTTCAAAATCTTGGGTGTGTTTTGTGCCAAAATGAAGAGAAATTTGGGGGGTGCATTTGTCTCAAATGTGATCTATTGGGTGTCTTTTGGGGGTTCAGAAAGGAATTCCAGGGTTCACGGTTGGGTTTGTTGTGCAAAGGTTATTTTTGGGTCTCACTCACTGTAGTGGGAACAGTGATCTTCATGTCTCCGCTATGCAACACATACTCAACTGTTGCAATGTGCCTAGTATTAGTATGTATCGGAATGGAATGCGATGTCATGGCATGCATCGCAACTACGTATGTGCCTTTGGCACACGAGTGGTACGCCCGCTGTGCATGGGCGCACAGCGGCCACAATTGAGAAGTGCAGGGTGTCTGGACAGCTATGAGGTGGTAAACCCCATAAAGAACCCTGGATGGTTCGTAGACGCGGGGATGTGTGTGTGAGCGTGTGTTGTTAAAAATTTATTGAGGTAAGTCTTACCCCTAAGCCGTGTCCTGTGTCTTCGTAGCTCCTGCTCTCCTGCGTCTGCTTCCAGGAAAAGGAAGTAGGCAGCCAGGCTCCCTCCCCTGAGTCAATCACAACGCTGCGATGTGGTGGTGGGATTGTTAATTGGCAACGGAACAAGTCATGCAGGCAGGGGCCGGAGGGGTGGGCATGTTCTCCATGCAAGCTGTAATGTAGCCTGCATTGCGAACAGAGAAGTGCGCATGTCTGCATTGGGCAGCCTGAGTGGGCCGACCAGTCATTGCGCACTTGAGTGTGCATGCCAATCCCCACATTCCCTGCTCCGTGTTTAAAGCAGTCCTACCCACCCGCCCACCCCTTGAGGGTACATAGCATGATTACATGACTTATTTATCCCTTGTCTTTCCCTTTTTTAACTGTTTTATTGGCTTCTCTGAGCCCGCACTGCCCGCTTCCCACTGCTGTGGCCCCTGTGGCCCGCACCCCTGTCCTCGCACATTCCTGCCTCCCAGCTGATCGTACCTCCACCCTCCCCTACTTGATGGCGGATGCTGCGCGATTGCGCAGTGGACACGTGCCGCTGGCGCGCAGAAGGCTCACCTAAGACAAGCCTGTCTGCGCACGTCTGCAACCCAACCGCAACCAGCGCCACGAAGCCTGGATCACGGGCCACCCACTGCTACAGCACAGCCACACTCCATGCACTCAACCCAGGGAAAGTCAGAGACTGACAACAGGCCTCGGCAAACACAACCCACGGCCAGTTCTCCTGCCTCCACTGCCGCCAGAGCTTAAACACCCCCCCGGACTCCAACACAGCCGACGCCTGCACCGGCGACACCCTAGGATGCATCCTCCTCAACGGGTGCTCCGTGCACAAACACGCCGTGGAAATCTGGAACCTACTCGACTCTCTCTCACCCGGCATCGCCTTCTTCACGGAGACCTAGACCAACGCCTCCTCCGCCCCCGACATCAACACCGCCATCCCGGACAGATACAAGATCCAGAGGAAGGACCGCACCAACCACCCTGGAGGGTGCCTCGCCATTGCCCACAAGAGCACCCTCCACCTCACCACCTCCAGCAAAACCTTCCCCTCCGCCGAACACCTACCTGCACTTTCAGATCCAGACCAGCCACAACTCCACACTCCGAGGAACCCTCATCTACAGACACCCCAGGCCCCGGACACACCAGCCAGCCCACCATCTCCACCTGGACGCCAGTCACAACCTAAGACACAGCCTCAACCATGAAAGGCAGCCACTCGTGGGCCCCCACCAAACCATGCTCTCCCACTTCTACCACAGAGCCGCGGCCGCCATCACACACGAACTGCAACGCACCATCAACACCACCTTCAAAACAGGCACCTACCCAGACGACTGTAAGCGTGCAGAAGTCTGGCCCCTTCTCAAAAAGACCACAGCTGACCCCACCGACCTCAAGAACTACCGGCCCATCTCGCTCCTCCCCTTCGCGGCCAAAGTTGCAGAGTAAACAGTCAACAGGGAACTTACACGATTCATTGATGACAACGCCATCCTCGACACATCCCAATCTGGATTGCGAACCAACCACAGCGACGAGGCCGTCCTAATCGCCGCCAAAGACGACATCCACACACACCTGGACCAAGTCCACTCCGCAGCACTCATCATACTCGTCCTTTCAGCGGCCTTCAACACCGTCTCCCACCACACACTAGTTGCCAGACTACACGACGCCGGCATACAAGGAACAGGCCTCTACTGGATCCGATCATTCCTCCCCGGAAGAAGCCAAAGGATCAAATTGCCAACCTTCCTCTCCGATCCCACGTAAATCACCTGTGGAGTCCCAGAGGGTTCATCTCTGAGCCCAACCGTCTTCAACATCTACATGGCACCCTCGACGCCACCGTCCGACAACATGGCCTCAACATCGTATCCTACGCTGATGACACCCAGCCCATCCTCTCCCTCACCAAAGACCCCATCACCGCCAGACTCAATTTCCAGAAAGGAATGCAGGACGTCGCAGTCTGGATGACCAACAGCTGCCTGAAGCACAATGCTGAGAAGACAGTAGTCCTTGTCCTTGGAACCACACCTTCAGCATGGGACAACACCTATTGGCCTTCGCCCTTGGAAGGCCACCTACCCCCTCGGACCCCGCCAGAAACCTCGGCATTGTTCTCGACCCATCCCTCACCATGAACAAACAGGTCTACGCTGTCACCTTCAGCTGCTTTAACACCCTCTGCATCCTCCACAAGACCTTCAAATGGATACCCCCAGAGTCAAGGAAGACAGTCACCCATGCACTCACTCCAGCAGACTGGACTATGAAAATGCACTCTACTCTGCCATTTACAAGTCCCTACTCCGCAAACTACCGACATTACAGTACACCGCCGCCAGACTCGTCCTCGGCATCCCCCGGCACTGACACATCAGCCAACACCTACGTAGACTCCACTGTCTCCCCGTGGTGAAAAGAGTCACCTTCAAAATCATCACTCACACCTACAAATGCCTACACAACAACGTAACCAAATACCTCAACAACAGGATCAAGTGCCACGTACACAAATGAGACATCCAATCTTCCAACCTCGCACTGTCCGAAACCCAGCGCATCCACAGAGCCAGAGCAGGCAGAAGATCCTTCTCCCACATTGCATCCAATACCTGGAACGGGCTACGGGCAGACATCAGAGGTGCCCCCTCCCTGAACACCTTCAGGAAGACCCTCAAGACCTGGCTCTCCGGCTAACAGATCTGCGGCCCTCCACCCCTCAGTGCCTTGCGACCCTCACGGGTGAGTGGCATGCTTACAATTCCCCTGAGTGATTTATTGATTGAGTTATCATCATGTGATGATTGTTCCCCTTCTGCACTGCTTGAGGTGGTGGAGCAACGCTCTTCCAACATAGCGGTAGAGCCACCACTGGGGGTGCGTCATCTACGTGTGATAGGCATGAGCGACTCCCCCCCCCGGCCCTCCTGCGCTATGCATCCCTCCTTCTCCTTACCTGGACATTGACCCCGTGGCGCAATACACTGCACTTCCCCCAAATCTGTGACTTAGCCAGCAGGAGCCTGAGCCAGATGTGCTTTCACTGGGCTGGGTACAGCAGTCGCCGCGTAGTCTGCTGGTGGACCACCCGATGCAGTTCATGCAGCAGGGCTCCCTTAGGCGTGTAGTTGCAGCGCTCAGTCCACACAAGTTCAGCGTAGTACAGGGGCCTCACCCTCCAGAGCGTCCGCCCAACATCATCCGTCCTGTGATGCAGGGAGATGGCACCCACCATTGGTAATCCCCTCCGTGCACCCCGGTGTAGTGGTGGATCATAGTATGCGAAGCGGACCTCACTACGTTGGTGCGCAGGATCACCTCTACCATTGACTGCACCAAGGTGCGCAAGGCGGGCTTCTCACACAGGTCAGCAACGTGTCTCCATGCGACCTGCCAGACTTCACCATCAGGTATGGGCGATCGTCGCACATCAATGTCTCCCGCCACGGCTCATCGACTCCACAGCTACTCCACATCCAACTCCTGGCCACAGACGCAGGTCCAGCGAGGGATCCAGGAACCAGACGCAGCTCCAGCAAGGGATCCAGGAGCCAGATTCAGGTCCAGCAAGGGATCCAGGAACCAGACGCAGGTCCAGCGAGGGATCCAGGAACTAGACGCAGCTCCAGTGAGGGATCCAGGAACCAGACGCAGCTCCAGCGAGGGATCGAGGAACCAGACGCAGGTCCAGCGAGGGATCGAGGAACCAGACGCAGGTCCAGCGAGGGATCGAGGAACCAGACAGAGGTCCAGCGAGGGATCCAGGAAGCAGACGCAGGTCCAGCGAGGGATCCAGGAAGCAGACGCAGGTCCAGCGAGGGATCCAGGAACCAGACGCAGGTCCAGCGAGGGATCCAGGAAAAAGACGCAGGTCCTGCGTGGGAACCAGGATCTCATCCTGGTCATCCAGGATGTTGGGTGGCTTGAGGGGGTTGTTGATGTGTGCTGCACTATGCCCTGGCTGCTCAAATCTGCATTTTTCCTTTTTTGTGTGCATCTTTTATATTGGGGGTGGACAGATGGGCTAAGTCCAAACTTGCGGGTTAGAGGGCCTTTTTCTATCGATAAGGGCTTATCGTTGGATTCCACCCGCTATCGCCGGTTTTATTAACGCCATCGCGCTAATGTTAGCGGCGGTTTTTGCCGCTGATCCCTGAAGCTATCGCCTGTTAGCAAAACGTTGCTAATACGTCGCTAACAGGGCGATAACTTGCAGGGATCGACGGCGATAGGAAAACTAGCGCTAACCTAGGTTAGCGATAGTTATCGCCATTTCTTGGTAATATGTCCCTTGGAGTGGCTGCCCTGCAGAAAACATCTCTATATGCAATGTGGCTGAATAATCAACAGTAGTCTTAACACAAAAGCCCTGCAGAAAGGACATTCCTGAGAATACAGCCCACAATGGATTTCGGACACCTCCACGTCAGTGAAGAATCAGAGTTGCTGATACATCACACCATGCCAACACTCCCCAGGCTAACCTAAGCCACACACAATATGTTAAGAGACCCTGCACAATGAATTAGTCTGGGTGAAACGAGGTGAGCGCCATGATGTACCAAAATCTTTTGTCTCCTGTTCTCCTCATTTATTTAAAATGGGGTTACAGAATGTGGCTGCCATCAGTTACACATGACCAGGAGAAAAACTGCCAAATAATTCTACAAGGTGGATGAGGTAGGCAGAGGCTTATCTGGCATCACTATGGGCACATGCATGAGAGGAAAGTGGGAGCTGAAACAGTGGCAGTCATTGAGCAAAGCAAGCTGCACTTTTACCAACCATTATGGACCTTGTTGAAGTGGGAGTCAAATGTTTAGTGATGTTTGGCCACCCAACAGCAAGCGGGATCCCTTCTGGGGTAAAATGTATTGAGTCTAAAGTGCAAGGATTTGATCCAGAAAAGAACTGCATCCAGATAGGGGATGGCCAGGAGAAAATCTTACAAATGTGTGCTAATTGCTCTTGGAATCAAGCTGTAGTTTAATAAGATCAAGGGTTTGCCCGAAGGCTTTGATTATCCAAAAATAGGTTCCAACTACTCCTTGCATTCAGTTGATAAAACCAGGAAGGCTTTGCATAACATCAAGAAGGGGAATACCATCTTCACATTCCCTAACACACCAGTGAAATGTGCTGGAGCACTAAAGAAGATCATGTACTTGTCAGAGGAATAGCTGAGAAAGACAGGAAAGAGATCTCATGCTAATGTCATTTTTAATACTTCACTGGGAGTCATTTTTTGTGTGAATATGTTTGCAGTTGCATGCTTACAAATTAACAAGGAGGATAACATTCAGCTCAATTGCAAATGGAGCCTCATCGAGGTGCATGCAGACAAACATGAGGCTTGGATATTGCAGGAGAAACTCATGTGTACAAGTATGAACTGCTTCACATAAACCCTCCATGGGAACTCTGGATGTGTTGATGAACAGTCTAATATCGGATTCTGGGAGATGGGTGGATGTGAACAAAGAGACCATGCAACACAAGAAGAATGCCAATGTATTTGGAATTGGATACTGCACCAACCTCCTGACATTGAAAATGGCAGCAGCTGTTGAGGCCTGTCGTAATTGGGTTATTTAGGATGCCTGGATTTTTTTGATTACCTGATTTTAGACTTTTTACTGTTCGTGAGTCTCCCTACTTGTGCTTCACTAATGGAAATCACATGGTAAATGGACTGTGCATGTTTACCACCAGTGTCTGCCTTTGAGGGTAAGGCTGATGCAATGCAGCTAGGGTAAAAGGCACTACGTTGGTTAGACATGAATATGTGTGCACATGTGTGCACCCATGTGAGGGCTGCACATATGAAACTTCTGTCATGCACAGCCTGGTAACTGCTCAAGGGTTGCTTGGTGCAGTGGGAACTCTGCAGTGTTAGATATTCACCTGGGGTAGGCCTTATAATATCAGTGGGTACTCATAGGTAAAGTCAGTATGGTTTACTGTTTTGTCTACAGTGACACTTTATTATACACATATGGGGGCATTGCTTTAGAGTGCAGTTTCACTTCCATTTGGCCTACAAAGTCCAGGAAGATATAAATTGGGGGTAAAACATGTATGCCCAGTTCAAAAATGCAAGTCCCAAGCATATATATGTTCATCTTATAAGTCGTCCAGTATTTTCATATTTCTCTGGCTCATCTCAGAATCAGAGTCCAGGCCTTTTGTCACCCTGCTAGGTCAGATTAAATGCTCTGTTACCCAACAGAGGGATCAAAAGCCTTCCCACACAAAAGGAGTAATTAACAGTGCTTCCCTCAGCTTCTGAGGAGGAAGGGGTGGGGATACATTCTGCATCTGTTAATTACCTGTCACACTGTACCAGGGTTAGGACAGTCCGGCCCACTGAAAGGAGGAAGCCCAGACAACTGGAGTCAACACAGGAGGAGGCTCCTCTTTGAATTTTGGGTGAGAAAGGTCCTGGCAGTAATTTCAGTGTTGGAGCTGAGCTGAGGCCTCAAGAGGAGATGTGACCAGTGATTACTTGATGGCACCATCTTGAACTATCTCTGCATATTGTGCTGGAGGGTTGAAACACAGTGAAGGGGTGATGTGGCACCCTAGGATTGGTCAGGGGTGCCTGGCTTCTATAACCTTCCGTCCCTATTTAAAAACTCTTGCACAAGAGAGGGAGAGTGTTAGTTATTTGGACTAAATGGTGACAATATTCAAGGACAACTGGAAGGACAACCCCCCCGATGCCCTAAAGGACTAAGGACTCTGCCCACAGTTGACCGCAGGACCAGTGGCTCTCTCCAAGGGCAATTGAGATTGGACCCCTTGCACTTAGAGCTCGACACCAGGGGTAAAATAACTCCAGGATGATCCAAATCAGAACAACAGGCCCAAGTATGGCCTTTTTAAGGTTGACAACCTTTGACCTTTTCAGGGAAACAGAGAACGTGGGCGTCTGCCATATCTTGAAAGATTACCCCCGGGGTGGGCTAGAGCCCAGGGGTCAGTGCAAGCTCCCTAAGGTATTAAATAGGGGGAAGAGGGAGTGTAAGGGTCCCTCCCCTGTGGATGGTTTCCCCCTGGGGTCCCCATCTCCCTGGCCGGCTCATACAAGGTGCCCAGGAGCCCAACTCTGGGCCCCAGTACCCAAAAGAGGACAAGGGAAGTGCCATTGAACTCCCATGGTGGTGGCCTCACCCCCTCCCCCTCCCCCTGCCTGTGTCAGTGGGGAGTGGGGTGGCCACCACAGGACATTGCATCCTGCCTGCACAGAGCAGACAGGGGAAGAAAAACTGCAGAGTCCAGCGCCAAAAAGGATAAACCTGGATGCGAAGGGAGCCCAGAGCCAGTGGGGCAGTGCAGGAGTGGGGTCTCTGCGTTGCCCCAACACTTTAGAGAACATGGGTGTCAGGATGGGACCAAGCACTCCCTTTAAAAAAGAAAGAATTAAACAAAAGTAAGCATGCGGACTAAGGCCACATTCCAGAATGAAGGTTAGGTGGCTCTCCCCAATGCAGGGGAGAGCCTCTCATAATATATTCACTGTGGGCTGGGAGATCCCCACAATGCCTCAGGTGAGGCTAACTAACATAATTTTCTTGCCTTGTGGTGATCCCAGAACAGCAAGGGCATCACTAATGTTAGAAAAGAATGTGTGGGAGGCTGCAGGAGTGCCACAGTTTCCACCACAAAGTTTTTAAATACTGACCCTATGTTTCTGGGGGGGTCACACAATTTATGACCACCCACTTGTTAGAAATGGGGGTCTCTAGTTGGCAATGGTTTGCACCTTGGCCAAGTAGGGACCCTTCCTTCCAGTCAGATAAGGGAGTTACACTCCTAAAATAACCCCTGCTCACCCCCTTGGTAGCTTGGCATAAGCAGTCAGGCTTATCTTAGAGGCAGTGTGTAAAGCATTTGCACATAACCAACAGTAATACAGTGAAAGCACTACAAAAGGACACCACACCAGTTTTATAAAAATATCCAATATTTTTATATACTTAAAACAAGACCAAAAACGATAAAGAATCCACAATACAGTAATTGAAAAATAGATACTTTGCAAGATGTCTACTAAACTGCAGAAATACCTCACAAACACAGTTCGTACGAGTTGGTAGCTCCGTCCGGGGCTACCGCGATGCTAAAAACAACAGAGTCTAACAGTTCCAGCCGACCGCATCTATACGGGCCATCAAAAGCGTGAACAGACTCGGTAACAGTACATTTCTCGTTGCTGCTTACACGGAGGTGCGAGCCGGTGCAGCAACCGTCGCGGTTGCGTTGCAAAATGGAAGCGGTGCAAGACGCGGTGTCCTCTCAATGCGGTGCAGGCAGCGGCTTGGTGCCAATCGTCCAGACGGTGTCGGTGAGACCAAGACTTATGGTGCAGGGCGAGACAGTGCTCGATGCGGTGCTGGCAGGTTGCGGTGCAGGCGACAGAGCCGGTTTGCGGGAGCTGGCGGTGCTTGGCCCAGACGGCTGTGTGGGACGAGGCGGTGCGTCATGAAATTTTACGAGCGGTGCCCCCAACCACGATGCGGTCACGGTTGTCGAGTCAGCGACAGTGTCGGTGATTCCAGGATGGCGAAGTGAAGTGAGGCGTTGCGGACTGCGGTGCCCACAGGTCACGGTGCAAGCAGCGGCTCGGTGGCGTCGTCGGTGAGACCAGGGTTGCAGTGAGAGATGCCGCATGTGCCGTTAGCGGTGCCGTCAGGACACAGAGCCAGCAACGGAGTCGGTGACGGAGTCGGTTGCGGTTCCCTTCTCTATGGCAACTGATACAGCGGCTCCAGAAGCGCTACCCAGAGGTTGGTGAAGTCTTTTCAGTCCCTGAGACTTCAGAACCCGATTTCAGGCCCTTGGAGATACTCAGCACAAGTAAAGAAAGTTCAGTCCAGTCCTTTCACTGCCCAAGGCAGAAGCAGCAACTGCAGGCCAACACAACAAAGCAACAACAGAGCAAAGGGGCAGTACTCCTCCTGACAGCTCTTCCAACTCTTCTTCTTGGCAGGTTCCTTGTTTCCAGCGAGTTGTAAAGTTCAGGGGTTTGGGCCCCACTTTTTATAGCCCAAAATACTTTGTCCTCTCAGGCAGAGAGTGTCTGTGCCCAGCCAGAACCAGTTCTGTCCCCTCTGGTGTAGCTTCCTAGCAGGAGGTGGAGACGGCATTGTCAGAGGCAGACCAGGCCCATTCAGGTGAAAGGGAATCTCCTCCCCCTACCTAAATGCAGCCCAGGTCTATTCAGCCCTTTCCTGACCCACCTAGACTCTCTGGGGCCACTGCTCCTCCCCAGCCCCTGTCATCCAAAACCCAGTCAATCCACAAACCCAGCAGAAGCCTACTGGATGGCTGAGCAAGAAAATACCTACTTTCTAAAAATGGTAGAGTTCAGGCATACTAAACTTTATTTATCTACCTTGTTCCTAGGGCCAGTTATGTTTATAAGATGTTATAAACATACTCCTCATTCTGTCCTATGGGAACAGGTATCCTTGCAATAGTGAAAAACAAAATTGGCAGTAATTCACTATCAGGACATGCCACACACACCAGGGCATGTCCTACCTTTCACATACACTGCATCCTGCCCACAGGGGTACCTTGGGCCTACCTTAAGGGTGACTGGTATGTAAGAAAAGGGAAGGTTAGGGCCTGGCAAGTGGGTGCACTTGCCAAGTCGACATGGCAGTTACAAACTGCGCGCAGACTCTGCAGTGGCAGGTCTGAGTTACCTTTTCAGGGCTACTCATGTGGGTGGCACAATCAGTGCTGCAGGCCCAATAGTAGCATTTGATTTACAGGCCCTTGCACACTCAGTGCACTCTACTAGGGGCTGATTAGTAAATCAAATGTGCCAATCATGGAAACACCAATCCATAATAACAATTTCCAGAGAGAGCACATGCACTTTAGCACTGAATAGCAGTGGTAAAGTGCCCAGAGTCCTAAAACCAACAACAGCAGGTCAGGAAAAAATAGGAGGAAAAAGCAAAAAGTTTGGGGATAACCCTGCAAAAAGGGCCATTTCCAACACCACTCCAGGATTCTCATCATTATTTTCAGTACTCCCAAGGCTGGAGATTTTGTACCACCCTCCAGGGACTGTTTCTATGGCTGCATTTTACATGGTTTTGAGGTGTATGAAAAGGCTGCAGACACGTTACATTGATTTCCAATTTATTTATTTAAGAGTTTTATATAGCGCTGGCCAGACTCGAAGGTATCAGAGCACTTCATAACATTATCACAACGATGATAGACAACAATTAGTTCAGAAAACAGCAGTGTCGAAAATCAAAATTGGTGATTACCTAGAGGGAAAGAAAGAAAGAGGAACAAAAATAGCAGGTTAAAGAAACCAGCTCACGCTGGGCGATTGTTATCCATCTGGATGAGATGCCAATTGCATAGAAACCCTATTGTGCTGGCCGATTGCTATCCAGCTGGTTGAGGTGCTGATTGAGGAGAAGATCCTCTAGCTGTCTCTTGAAGTTTATGATGGATGGGTTAGTCCCAATATACACTGGGATGGTGTTCCAGATCTTAGGGGCATTGCCCAAGAAGGAGCGTGCCAGGGTTCTTTGTTTGAGATTTTTAGGTGGAATTAGAAGCACGGTTTTGGTGCTTCTTAGGTTTCTCGTTTTGACCTGCCTTTTTGAGTTTGGATGCAAGTTAAGCTGGTTTACTGCTGTGAAAGACTGTGTGAGTGAGACATGCCGTTCTGAAGCTGCAACAAGCTTCAGTCGGGACCCACTTTTTATTCTTTCAGGGAGGGTAAGATGTAATTGTATTTTTTGATTCTGGTAGCAATCCTAACTGCTGCATTTAGAGTGGGTTCTTAGGGGGGCTAAGTAGAATTTTGCTGTGCCTGTGAGGATGGCATTCCCGCAGTCCATTCTGGACAGAACCAGAGATTCTGTGGCAGATTTAAGATGATTTGGAGGGATGAAGGGTTCAATGTTTTCTTAATACTTTATGTTCAAAGTGATTTTTGATTAATTCTGAAATGCTTTATTGACATTAAGGATTGTATTTAAGCATGATTAATGACTATTCTAAAATGGTGATGATTGTTAACATGTGGTTTGTTTGCCTTTTTGCTGGTACACCTCTTTAATGGGGCCTGTAGGATTGTTTTATTTGAATTGATCCCCCCTTGGTTGTGATGTCTATCTGGCATAGGTGGTGCAGAACTTTGATTTTGGTATTAGATGTGAATTCATAATGTAATGTAAGGTATTTCAATCCGCTTTATGTATATATTTGCAAATTACTGTGTAGCATTTAGTAGTGTGTGTGTAATTAATGTACTTTTCTTTTTCTAAAGAAAAAGCACTAACTGGATAATCATTCATTGAGTGTTATCATTGTTTGCCAGTGAATGGTGATTATTAGCCCACACCATCTCCCCTAAGTAGACCTTGGGCTGCTCTCTTCGCTACCCTGAGAGAGTTAAGCACTACAATGGGGTGCTTGGTTCCCAGTAAAAGGAAATGATGGGCCTATTACTCACACAGGCCTCACATCCTGCACCACCAATAACCCAATTTCCTACAAGAGCCAATCTGGAGTTCTTTTGTTAATCATGAAGAATCAAAGTCCCACCAAAGGTGTTGGAGCATGGGGTTTCACTCTCACTTAATGATCAATCATAAACCCCACGATCTTTGATGTCGATAGTGATGTGAGGAGCTGAAGTCAATATAAAATATTGTCAATGATCATTTCTTATAGTTCAGTCAATAAAGAGAGTTAGTGTGAGTTAAGGAGTTTTATTTTCAAATCTTTTAGTGATTGATTCTTTTATTACGTATTTTATCCAAATCTCATCATCAAAGGTTAATATAGACAGTAAATCAATATTTGGTAATAAAGTAAATCAAAATAGCAAATCATTAAGGAATCGATACAATAAAAATGCAACAATTGTGTCCCATAAAGAAACGTCCCTATTCTAAATAAATCAAGTTAAAGGTGAGAAGGATTAAAGGTGTCAGTTCAGATACCCATGAAGGGTCCGAATGGTTGAATCAAACATATGCATACAACTTTAGCATATTAAGCTGGAAGGCATTCTCAGCTCAAAAAACAGCAGATCAGGGAATAAGCTAAGACTTCTCATGAAGAGATGTCTAAGAAGACCCAATAAATAGTTTCCTCTCAGAGATTCTGGGACTGGGGACATACAATAACTACTGCTCTAGTCTAAGGCAAAGGATGAGGGGGAGACTCAATCAATCTGCTCTGCCTAGTGCTCTTGCACCATTAATATTCTTTCTTCTTCATGTTGACCAATAAGATTTCAGCACGCTCCTAGGAACAGGTTTACTCCCCATCTTCTCACCAGAGTACAATTGTCTTTCCACCAAGTGTCCTTGAATGTTACAGCACATCCTTTCTTGTTTTCCACAAACATCTTCCAATGAATCTTCCTCCCTGTTGCCTACATCTTTTACTGTGAGAACCCCACTATCAGTCGTCTAATACAATAAATGTTGGTTCAGTAACTAATAAATAGTAGCTTCCCAAATCGCAATATCTGCAGCAAAGAGAAGAAAAACATTTTGCACAATGGTCGTTTAAAGTGAAAAACAAGCATTTCGGTATTATTGTGTCCTCATGTTAAATCATGGCATCTTCCTTTATGTCACATTAAGAATCCACGCTTGCATTTTTATGTTACATGCCTATATTTTTCAGTAAGGATGCCTGATACAAGTTTTGTATTTAACACACTTCGGGGCATATTAGCAAGAACCTCGTTAAAATTATCGCCGTTTTAGCGGCAGGAAACTGCCGCTAAAACGGCGATAATGGACTTGCTAATATGCGTTATAGAATTCCAATAGAAGGCCAGGTTAGATGTGCAGGACATCTAACCTGGGCTTCTATTGGAATTCTATAACGCATATTAGCAAGCCCATTATCGCCGTTTTAGCGGCAGTTTCCTGCCGCTAAAACGGCGATAATTTTAACGAGGTTCTTGCTAATATGCCCCTTCATTTTCAAACATAAATTTTTCATATTGTAGTTTTAAAGAAGCATTTGACAAATAATTAAAGTTGCGTTAGCAATGGCTATACATCGTGCCTACTAGTACCTGGCTAAAGTGAAGTAGTACTGACAGAGTTTGACTATGCTGCTCAACCCCTGGAAGCATTCCCCATCAACCAGATTAAAGAAGGAAGGACAATGCACCATATGAAGGCAGGCATGATGCCAATTCTTTATTAGCACGCAATGCTAAAAGAATATGGACGAGGGTCACCACCTGAAAGAAAGCTAATGCATCTAGGATTCTCGAAGTGATAGATATTCGAACAGATGCTTATCGAAGCCACATTTGATTTCATCACTTTTGTGCCAAAAATCAAGTGGTAACCGGAACCCAACTTTTATTTTATAAATACTGGAAAGCTTGACCTCTTGTATATTTTTTATCAATAGTCAAAAATTGTTAAACAACTCTCTTAAGAGATGAACATTGTGAGCTTTTAAACATATGCCTTAATGCAATCAGAGAACACATGTTTTTTTAAAATTTTAAATACGCTATTGGACGGTAATTTAAAAAAACATGAAGGATTGGTTGTGAGCAGTAAGGAGGTCTCACTTTCTATCAGCTAAGGTTTGAGAGGTGGAACCCGGATGCTAATTAGATGTATACTTTTATGTGAATCATTGTATTGTTGTTTCATATATAGTGCCAGAAACCCTGGATTGTTTTTGAGGCAGGAGCAAAAGGGTGCAGGTATTTGACAAAAATGACTGTTGATAACTAATACTTACGAGGTCAGTGTTCTCTGGGTGGATTATGAGGAGATAAGATCAGAACTGACTGAATTCTTCACTAATTCTCACTGATTATGGCAATGGGCAACTGGTAGACACCTCAGGATGCTGATTCATTTCAGACAGTAAGTTGAGTAGTGAAAATATGGGATGTCACATGGGGATTTTAATACACAATTCCACCACGGACTGCTGGGGGATGGGGTCTCTCGCAGACTATGTAAGTAACTTAGACTTAAGTATTAAGAATGCTAAACCAGAGCAAAATGTAAGCTAATAAAGTCATTTTTTCCTGATGTCAAAGGAGGTCGCTCCTAATTTGAGTGAGGGAAACGTGACACCATGAGGACTTCAGAGGTAAGTGCTCCCTGGACACTGTTGGGAACATTTAGAAATTGATTCTGGAGAAGGACAGAGGTACTGGGGAGACATGTCTTCCTCTTTCCTTTAATTCACCCAGATTGGTGCTAATACTCCTTGCCTAGCTGTGTTCATTTTCTATCCTCATGCTTACCTAGGACACATTAAATGAGCTGTAGAGATTTCCAGAATGTGGAGGCTTGATGGAGGTCAATATTCCAACATTCTGACTGAGACAGTGCTCCACAATTTTCTTGGTGGAAACATTGAGGGAAGACAATTGGTAGGGGAATTGAGGCCTGTAACATTTGGGTGTCTGGGTGCAAAGTTTACTTTGCCCACTCTGGTCCACCAGTGCTATGCCATTCTACTGATGGTGTCTGGTCTCCCCTTTTGGCAGCTTTTTAGGGGGAATGAAGGCGGTCAAGATACAACAGGGAGCGAATGGGAAAGAGGACCTCTCTTGCTTGTTTTGTGCTTGGTCACATAGATGGCCTCATCAGCGCAGTCTTTAGATGGGAGATGATGCAAGGACATAGAGTTGAATGGGGACCATCTTTTGTGATCGGACTTTACCTCATACTTAGGCTTGCTTTGACTCTCCTTGTACTTTATTCTAAATTCTATAATGCAGCAACCTCTCCCCATCATTACCCGTTCAGCAATATAATATATTCTAAAATACTTTATTCATAGCCATTGCTATCATATACAGATGTGATGATTCTACAACTGCAGTGTTGCACTCTATTTGCCTGCCATACTTTTCTAACACCACACCAACAGAAATGTTAGAAACATGCAGATTAATCGAGAATAAATGTAACATTTCAGTGAGAAAATGATTTATTTGGTTTATATTAACCCATTAAATGTATACCTTCAAAATATAGTCCCCATAACTAATAATCATACTCTTACAACAGTCCATACCCAACAAAGATCAAAATCTATAGCTGTGTAGGCCACTGTCGACGGCTATGCTGGCTGTTAAAGGCACCAAACCCGAGTCATAGGTAACTATAACAAGGGAGAGGGCCTATAACAACCAAGATAGTCTGAGGCAGATGGGCTATAAGACTACTAGAACATTCCGCCGATTTATGTAGAAAAATAAGGAAATAGAAAGACAAATATTGGAGTGTTCGAGCAGAAGGCTTATACCTGCCATTATTAACTCTTAGCCACTCCATTATCTTCAATGGAGCGCCCAACATTCCAATGATCTAATTTTGGTTAGCGCTATTGTGAAAAATATAGAAATATTAACAATTGAAAAACATAATTTTGACTGCACATATCTTCTAGAGAATCTCCTAAATAATTCTTTTAACACAGCATCACAACACACCAACCAGGTGTGTAATGCATATACAGTACACATTACTGCTGTAGCTGAACAGAAATGCCCTAGGCACATGCACCCATACTCGTAAACATAAAAACATTTGTTTTGACACTAACTCAAGTAAACCATTTTGAAACCATATCACTGAAAGAACTCTCTACTAACAGAACACAAACAAAACATCATTCACTATCTAACAATGGTTCCTCCAGTTATGTTTAATTTATTTTTCTTAAAGCAATTATCTAATTACATACAGACTAATGTACACGGTAATATCAACAAATCTATTATGTCAGCTTAAATACTCTAATTATTGAAGGGTACATTATTTTAAAATGTAAGGTTTAAGATAAGAGAAAATAGAAGAAATGTAAGAAGGAAAGAAAAAGAAAAGAAAAGGGAGAACAATATGTTCATTTCTAAAAATTATTACGAATGAGAACATTTAGATGAAATGTAGTAAACAGAAACCACAACAATTCATTCCAAAAAGTGTTTTTCTGCTACGGATACTATGGTCCCTCCAGCTCCTTCCCACTTCCAGAAGAAGGGCGCAGGGATAGAAAATGTGCTGCGGCCCCATAACACTGATAATTAAGGGCCTGCACATGTGAATAACATAAGATAAACGGTTTCCCTGAGGGATTCCACTCATCTATACTTGAAAAGTGGTAAAACAGCATGCATATAAATTCCAGTTTAATTATATAGCTATGCCCCTGTTTGGAAGCTATTCGGATGATGCGACTGAGTGTGTGTGATTTGACAATGAAGGCGGAAGTCATCATTGTTTCGAATTTGACTACTAGCTAATGTGATTATGGTATAATTGATTTTGATGCTCAGCACGACTCTTTCTGCTGAAAGATTTAATTTATATGCTTGTTTGTTTGAAAACCAATAAAAATGTTTATGAAAAACATAGCTCGCGGTCTGTTAAAAAGAGAACGAGGAACATGAGAGAAAACAGGATGACTGCCTCTGCTTTACACGTTTCTCTGTCACTTCTGTAGCTACCACAGTTTCACAGAAGATCACCGGAAATGAATGCAGAAACACTGACATTTGGGTGTGCTAAACAGAGGAGCCTTGCACTGTATTAAGTGCCAGCTGAGGCTAAGCAGACAATTAGTTTACCTAGTTAAGGACATCCAGTTAGCCAGGGTCAACGAGATTAAGAGTTCTTCGAAGACGCATTCAGCGCCCCTAAGTATAGCTTCTCAAATCACCTCAGCGGCTGGCCCGTGACACAGGAGAAGGGTCTTAAAAAATTATTAGATGTCCCTTCTATTACGGCAAAGTAAGGACGTGAACAAGAGCTTGGCGAGACCGCGGTATCAACATGAGATATAATCTTGGAGACGAGGCATGCAGAATAATTTTAGGTTGTTTGCATGACTTAATTGGCATATAAAAAATAAAAGTAAGAACATGTACAAGGAGTGACTTTCTGGGCGAGATAATTATGGTAGCATTTGGTTTAGAGAGTGACAACGTCCCGGGGTCTGGTGCCACATTAACAGAGCAGCTGCAAAGTGCTGGGGCTGCTAATGCTGTATTATCAACTCAACAAGTGCCAACAGTTTTTTTTTCAACAACACTGTCATTATTTTTAACTGCATTCGACAACAATGTGATGCTTTGCTTAAAGTGTTGATACACTAACGTAATCTGTAAAAAGTTATCTTTATTGTTGCGTATTGGTACATCAATGTTTTAAAGATGCATATGGCAAGACTTCTTATCCAGACATACAAATCCCGAGGAAATACACATGGAAAATATTCCTCTGGTACACAGCTCTAATATTTATAGAAAAGTGCCATGCACTCAGGTTTCTAGGGTATCCAATATGTAGTCAGCTAATTAAGGTCTTTTTCAAATCTGGACACAGGAAGTAGACTGCAGCCTACCAGAATTTCAGGAACAAAAGCGATTAAAGAGTCAAACAGAGGGATCAATAAAAAAGAATATTAATCATACACTACTGGATGCCAATATTAATAATACACTACTCATACACTACTGGATGCCATTTGTCTTAGAAACTGTGACAAGCATCTGTTGCATCTGATGTATAGAGTTTAGCACATGGGCTACACTGTCAAAATGTGCAAGATGTTCTTTCCACCCTGTTTCAAGTGCCATAAGCTATATTGCACCTGTAGTGTGGCGGACGGATATTCACCATGTATGTGATGCAGTGTTCCATCAGCCAAATTTTAAATGAGGTCATAGTCTGTTTGAATTGCATAGAATTAATTTGTTACCCCAGAATATGACAGTATAGGCCCGGGGATTTTTTGATCAAACCGTCTGTGAGCTGGAACTAGCTGACAGTAATACAGGTTCTAGACCGGGGCATCTAACGATTTTAGGGGCCCTGGGCCAAACATATTTTGGGGGGCTCTCTTGGGGTACATTTTTTATTTATTATCCAATTTCAGCTCTTTCATGTACTTTTTCACCAGGTCACTGACAGTAAACAGGCACACACCTCCAAATTCTAAATGTGCTTACATCGAATATTCAGGGATAGTGATGTGTGTTTTCAATATTGTAACACAGCAACAACTCCCTAATATTACTGGAAATAATCTCTGTGACACCATCCCATTTCTCATACAAGAGGCACTGTTTTGAGCTAAAACAAACTTTTTTTGGATGCTGCATGAAATATGAACACATTTTTCTGCAAAATGTTTGTAATAGACTCAGTTCTGGATTGCCATATTGGCAAAGTAGGCACTGGCCTATGGGCCCCCATCCTTTTAGAGGCCCCGGGGCAACGGATCAAAATAATATTGATTTGATCTTGAAAGAAAGAAAACTACAATAAAGCTTTCTTAAATTGTTACCAAACGATTTTTTTCTTTAGAAAAAAATTAATCAACTCAAAGAAACAAAAACTTTACATTAAAGACTCTTTAGAGAAAACTACTGTATCAATGTAATGTACCCATTAATAACTGAAAGTACATACACCAGAGACATCAGATTCACATAACTGTTTGTCTCTTAAAAGCTCATCTTGTGGCAGCTGTCATGTTGTGTAGTTCCTATAAATCTATATAGAATCTGAACGTTTAGACAACATAAACGGTGGGAGTGGTGTCCAGACTGATTCCAGACACCCCCACCGGATATGCAAGCCTGCATACCAGCTAGCTCACAGTGCCACTATGAACCCCTCTTACCAAGGAGAGAATAGTTTCTGGCAACTATCGAACATGACAACCCTGTCCCCTCAGGGATCGTGGAAACAGTACAGTACTTTTAGCTCAGTCACTCGTGCTCACTTTGTCTCAGAGAGATACACAGAATAAACGATGGGGATGTTTTCAATAAGCATTTATTGAACCAGCATCATTCTTGTGTAAAATACATGTGCAGCAACAACCATAAGACAGAAACAGATGTATATGGTTATAAACACCAACAGAGTAAATAGATGGTAGCATTCTACCATACTTCTAAAACAATGTATGTATGTATGTATATAAATACATGACAGTAATAATGCGTACTCCTACAATGCTAACCCTAACTAGATGTACCTAAATGTACCTAGCATGTATGTAGGTGTATAGCCAAGAATCCCCCTAGTATAAAGCCAACCACATTACCTGATGTGAGAGAATGAAGGACCCCGTCTTGGTCTCGAGATGGACACCCCGCGAGGGATGTCAGACAACTGCGTGCTGGAGTGTCTGCGTGCAGGAACCTGTGTCTCGTGTCAGCATGTCAGCATGGAAGTCTTTCTCCTCTCCCTGCCCCAGCAAAGATATGGTGCTTATATACCCAAAAGGTACCCTCAGGGGTACTACCTTGCTGTGTCATGTCGGCCGAGGATGACAATAGCGATGAACCTTATGCACAGTTATTATGTAGAAGATGGTAATCCTGCTGTGATTCTGAGAATCCTCATGCATAATAAATGAGGCTAGGTTTTGGGGAAAACCGCACAATATTTATGCAGCAACTAGCTAGGTAAAAGGTCAGCACAAAAAAACGTTATGTAGTACAATGGCAGGGTAAATGTAGGTAAAAGGTTTAGGAGACTACCCAGGCCTATATTGGGGCACATTGTGAATTATAACACTCAGGGGCCGATTCACAGAACTTATCTGGGATAAAATCCTAAACTTACTACTTTTGGTATTCACAGAAGGCATTTAGTAGTAGTAAAGTTAGGACTCCTAACTTTACTACTACTAAACTGAGACAAAATCCTAACTTTACGACTTTCGGTATTTACAAAAGGCATTTAGTAGTAGTAAAGTTAGGAGTCCTAACTTTACTACTACTAAATGCCTTCTGTGAATACCAAAAGTAGTAAGTTTAGGATTTTATCACAGATTAGTTCTGTGAATCGGCCCCTCAGTTTGTAAAAAAAAACAAATAAAGTGCAAACTGCGTAAGTGTTATTTATTCAAATTGTTGGTTGGTAAAAGTAAAAAAAGTATTAGGAGATAATTTGCGAGGGGGCATCGAAATTTTGACTGCCTAGGGGCTTGCACAGGGTTTAATAGAGCACTGAATAGACTCTCACATATCACTCACATTAAAAGTAAATTAAAGGAAAATAGTATTTAAAACAATCTATTTAAGAATTATTCAAGGTCATCGGGGCAAGACTCTCCGAAGAACAGAGCTGGCTCTATCAGGGGCCCCCTAAATAGCTGGGGCCCTGGGCCAGAGCCCACTTTGCCCATGCCTTAAAACATCTCTGGGTTCTAGTCCCGATCTGAATAATTTCCCACAGATAACAGAAGAGTATGATCAGAGCAGAGTTGAAACCAAGCGGATGTTGCACATTTAATTCATTCTGCTAAATGTCGTTTCACACAATACAGAAAAAGAAGGGCATTCAGCAAACATATGCCATGCAAGCTCCCTCTTACGCACATAAGTGCCATGCTGGGGTGAGCCAGAGATTACACTTATAAATATAGGGCCTGATGGAGGATCATTGTAGTCACTAAAAGTGGTCGCAATTTGTGGACTAGCTTTTAGCAAATTTAATGGTATTTTACAAACTGACCTATGTACTAATAGTTCGAGTCGCAAAATACTGAATCGAAGTGGGTTGGAATTTGACTTGCCTTATGCATATTAATGAGGAAGGCTGCAAACTGCATCCCACTATAATGCACTGCCATCACAGGGATGGTGGCCTGCTGGGGTCAGCTGACTATCAAGTCTGTGATTGCTTTAAAATAAAGCAATCTTTTTTTTTAAATGCAGCCTTTTTTCTTAAAGGAAAATGGGATGTGTTTAGAAAAAAAGAAAAGTTTCACAAACTTTTTTTAGGACTAGGCAGTGGTCCTTTGGACTACTGACAACTCCTAAAAATGATTTTGTCAACATTCACAAGGAGTAAGGGATTCCTTTCTGTAGTCAGTAAAATGGTCATATTTTGCAACCAGATTCTTGTTGGAAAACATTAATACATCCCATAGCGAGTCAGTGTTTGGAAGGGATGCCCTTCCAATCAGCAATTTAGTATGTACTCACAAACCCAAATTGCGATCTGGTAACATGTTGGGTTGTGTACCTTCCAAAAGGTAACTTTGCAGTCGCATAGGCTCTGATTTTACAAATCAGAGCCTATGCTGTTCGGACCCGGGAACGAGTCGGTCGGCGATTTCGCATGCACTCGCATCGTACTTGCTCGCTGGGACGACTGTACGAATCGGTCGGGAAAAAGGCCTCCGAATCGGATCCAGTAAAGCCGAATCCGATTCGGAGCCCTACCGGCCGAGATCGGAATCGGCCCCCAAATGTTAAAAATGCTTGGGGGATCATAAGCAGAGTTCACAGATAATTGTATTCAATTAAAAAAATAGTTTGAGTAAGAGAGGCTGGTAATCAACCAGGAGTATTAAATGAGTATATATTTTTGTCCATTGTTCGTTGATAATTGAATGTTTAGTTCTTTATTCTATGTTTGTATAAACTTAGAGTATATCGAGATTGTGAATGGTAATTTTTTAATACACTTTAGAGCTACATGCCCAGAGTATTTATTGATATAATTGCACATTTCCACAACCAAACGTTTGGTGGATGGAAGACAGTTATTATAAGCATTAAGGATAGACTAGCATAACAGTTAGTTTTTATGAAAGTCTCCCATTGGGAAGATGAAATTTATGTTGCAACTCTAAAAATATTAAAAACATATCACCTTTACAAATATCGTGAATGAATATTCAACCACTGACGAAATCTTGATGAATGTATTCTTTATTTCCTTCTACCAATAATAATGGAATTGCTCTTGCAGCTTTTTTAGGAAAAATGGTGATGTCACAGGACGTTTAAGTTAATCTTACTAGGTTTAGTTTGGTGAGGTTGCAATGATCTTTATCAAACTCAAATTTTAAAGGAAATTTTATATTGGAAGATTTTAGCAACAAATTCTCCAAATATATTCTGCAGCTTTGACTTTTAACATTTTCTGGTACATTAAATATGTGCAGATTATATTGTCAGCTTCTATTGTTGCAATCTAAAAGTGATTTGTTTCATAGGATAAATCTGACAGATAATGGGGCGAGACTTTCAACTTCTGCTTTAGTATATCTTCTTTTAATCTCGTATTTACAGAGTAGCTATATCTCTTTGAATATGTTTAATGTCTGAGCATCTTATGTCAGTATTTTATTGTATAGCTTGAATGATCTTGCTCAATCATGTATTTTGTGCATCTCCAGCTTTAGACTTCAATGGTGCTGCAGAAAGTGCTTGTTTTCTTTTGTTTGGGTATGACTGAGTAGGCTTTGTCTCCATATTTGACTATGTACCTGCACTGCAACAATAATGACTGAACTGAGAGTCTCAAATATAGTAGTAAAATGTAACTTGTAGAGAAATATTCTTTTCAGTGTCAACACTGTGGTAATAAGTCTATAGTGCATAAAGATGTTTTTTTAATGTGAAGCAGTTAATTGGGCTGAAGTATCGTGGTTAAATTTAGTATGCTATTAAATTACCTCAGAAGTTGCTTTATTAGCTCATTAACCCAGTATATACAGTGCAGTTAATTCAACAGCAAAGATATTCCACACTAAAAACACTTTCAAGAAAAAGAGGCAGAGACTTTGATTGAAAGAACTACCTCTAAAGCAATTTTGAGTCACCTATAACTGCAGGGCGAATTATAAGCTGAGGTTTTATGAATGAGCACTGAGGCAGCAGCTGTTAATGATGAAGTTAATGGCCACTGAGCTATGATGATTATGAGCATTAGTCAGTCTAACATACAACATAGGAAATGTTCCACAGTGCACTATACAGGACAGCAGAGCATTTCCATGGCCCCCACAACACTGGAATAGAGCCCAGAGCTACTGGGAAGCTGATGAGTGAAAGACAAGACGTAGGAAATCTGCCTTTTCTGCTTGATCATCCCAGATTTTTTTTACCCATTTGCTGGATCCTGTTTTTACTAGCTTTAGATCTCTGTATACTTTACCCCTGCTAACCAGTTATATTTTATTTTTTATTGGATTGATAATGGTCATAAAAAAACAGCGATACCTTTCATATTAATATTATGTCTAATTGGAAACACATAGCAGGGTAAAATATTGCCCGACCAGCAGTGGAACAGCAAATACACAAAAGTAGGGAGCAGTACAATAAGAATAATCTGAATACAATACCCTAGATCAACATTCAAATATAGCTGCCCAGATATATTGAAAGTGCTATACCTCTTAATCCCCTTAAGCTTGGAGTTACCTGCCTCAAACTCATACACTTGGCAAAAAAGTGCCCACCATCCAGCGATGCTAGGTGTTGTGGTACTAATCCATGCCTTCGCCACACACAGACAAGCAACAATAATGGCAATAGTAGTAGTAGTGGTAGTAATGAACTTTATTCGGTAACCAAGTACCATTAAAGTGCACATGTGCAAAAGCATTACAAGAGATATATAATAAAACCATTTTAAAACATGTCACAGCACAATTCATTAGAACAAAAACAGCACTAGTCAAAATGTCATTTTCTTTAGCATTACTTGTGTGCAAAATGGAGGCAGAGAATAAGCAGAACTGTGTACAAATTGAGCAATAAATACATAAAAAACACTTAAGAACTATCTACCAGTTATAAATATTGGTAAAATAAAACAGACATTAAAAAAGTTTAGCCTAGTCGCTTGGGGACACAGTCAGTAGTCTACCACGTTTGTGCCATACCGCCTCTAAAAATTTGCTCGTAACAATGGCTATTACTGAAGTTGTGTTACTCCTTAGTTATCTAAGGGCCCCTATGTATTTTGTTAATTTCAGATTTTTGCATACAGGAATAATCCATTTCCCGCGCAGGCCATGGTAATTCGGACAAAAGAATAATATATGTGCCTCATCTTCATATGACTAGTGCCGAGGGCCTTGCGCCAATGACTCGTTACTGATCTCAGGGGCAGAGTGCCAAGTTGAAAATGTATTTAAAGACTCTTGGCTAGAGGGGAGGAGATTAAATTTAAAAATTCCTCATGATAAGAAAACGGCTTAATATCTAAAAATCTGTTTGTTAGTTTGCCAATTGAATGGTTATTTAAATGAATATCTCTGATATGGGTCCAACAACTAGATTTTAAGAAGTTAAAGTCGGTCTTACACACTCTTTCCTGGATTAATCCATAGCCTTGTCACTCCCAACTTATTAAACCAATCTGAGACAAACTTGACCCAAGGTATTGATTTGGATCCCCTTATACACAACAATTCAGCAAGGGAATCTCTGAATTCCTTCAGCTCTGGAATGACCCATTATCGAATCCAGTAGACAGGTGGTCTAAGGGCGGCCAAATCTGCAATTCTTTTAAGCCCTAAATCGTGGAACAAGGGAATTAATGGTGTGCTACTTGGGACAGAGACCAGCCTTCTGGCAAATCTATTTTCTGCAGCAGTAATTTGAGAAACATCAGTGTATCCCCAGGTCTAGGCTCCATATAGGGCTGCCCCTTGTGCTTTGCCGCGATAGACTTCCAGGGCTGGCGATACTGCACGGGAACTTGTTTGCCTATGCAGCCTACTGACAGCATTTGCTCTGTGCTCTAGTAGTAATGAACTTTTCTTTAGCTGGTCATTCTACTTCATACTCCCCATTACCTTATTTCCTAAGTAATCGAAGCTCCTGCCCCTCTCAAGTACTTCTCCCCCAGCCTGTATGATTGAAGATTTTGTCGCATGATTACCTCTTCTGAAGGTAGGGGCTCGATCAGGGTCAGATCTAGTGCGACCGTTACATGCCCTCAACCCTCTGCCCACTACTATGGCAATCGTAATAATAATAGATAGTCTAGGGCTAATATCCGACCTGTACATTATCATAATTAACCCTGGGCAGGAACTCCGCTCCGCTGGCAGAGCTTGTGGATTTTTGCATACTCGCGGAGAACGTGAAGTTCATGCAAAACGTCCGACTCTGCAGCGGAGTGGAGTTCAGCCCCGGACCCTCCCACCTCCACCCCTCCTCAATAAATATTTTTAAAATAAAAATGAAAATTAAGGTAAATAAAACACACTTACCTTTATCGTGGCATCTCCAGGCATCTCCGGGCTGCCCTCCTCCTCCTCGCCGTGGTCCGGCAGAATCCCTGCATCAGATGTACGTCATGGTAGGACTGCGCATGTGCATGCAGTCCTACACGACGTACGTCTGATGTAAATATGTTGCAGTCAGGACAATCCCAGTAGCCATCCTATCAGTTTTAAAATGTAAAATAATATTAGTCTTAGTCAATTCAACCTATATCCAAAGACGGCTCTGAACCGTTCAGCCTCTATTGAAATCTGATCGACTGCTTGGACAGAGTCCGAAGAATAGATGACCACATCATCTGCATAAGCGCTACTTTTAATCTCTACCCCATTATATGCTACCAGATGAATATAATAGTTCCTAATAAGTGATCTTGGATAAGTCTCAATATATAAAGGAAATAGCAAGTGAGATAAAGGGCACGCTTGACGTGTACCTCTATGGATTCGCAAAACAAGATGGGGGCAGGATGGGCTTGCTGTGAGTGGCTGCTGTGCCTGCTGCTCCAGCTCTGTGAGCTTGCTGAATGGCTTTTGGAGATCTCCCCCCAACTGGATTCGGAAGAAGATTCAGATGAGGTTGCTCTGCTCCCGGGTTCCATCAAGCATGGCATTGAGTCTCTGGAATATCTGTTCACTACTGCTGGTTTGAGCACCCAGTATGGCGCCAACAAAGACCAGTCTGTATCGTTGTGGTGGTGGCAGATGCAGGCTCGCACAATGGCCCCCGCCCATACTAGTGGTGCCAGCTCCCACAATGCTGCAGAGCAGCATTCTGCCTCACAGATTGAGCGTTCTATTCTGAAGCTGCTGTTGACTACTTCAGTAGATGTGTCAATTCTGAGGGATGAATCAGGTACGCTCACTCTGTCTACCCTGACAACGACTCAGTGGGAGAAGGCACATCCGGAGGCAGTTGGAGGCAGTTAGAGGTTGTTGGATGGAGCTGCCTGGCTCTGATTGTCAAGCCGGTTCTTCTGGATACTCTGTTTCAGCCCCTGGAGTGGATCTCTGAACTACTGTTCTACTTGGCAAAAGCGTCTTGCTGCTGCCACTGCCGTCTGAGCAAAGGGTAAGACTGAAGATACCTCAATACTGCCTGGAGGGTCACAGCTTTTGCTTTGGCTATTGTAAGCTCTAAAAGTTCAGAGGATTTTGGTGGGAGAGCATCCTGCTGATAAGCTTTTGTTTCCTCAGAATAATACTCCTCTGACGGAAAGTAACCAGCTCTGTTTGGGAAACGAGGCAAGCATTTTATCCAGTGTATCTACAGAGCTTTCGGGGTTAGAAATTCAGCGATCATGCAATGATACAATGTGTAAGCCAGCTGTTACTCAGCAAAATGAAATGGGTGGGCAATTATATGCTGAGACTCAAGAGACTATTGAATCACCCTTAATAACTAAGGATAGGTAAGACAGGAGCAGCCTGACTTAAGGAGAATCCAATGTAGCATTGGGCTGTCTCTAATTAATAAAAAGAAGTTGATGGCTACATATTCATTAAATACTAACCAATATGACCAGCAATCTGTTGTGTCTGCAATCTGAAAGCTGACAAATGGGGGGCATGCCCCCACAAATGCTAATACAGTTCAAGCAGCTGCATCGGGCAGTAGTGCTCACTGAGTGACAGCAGAGGTATATAAAGCTATATATGAACTTATGATTCCCAATGAAACAGCAGAAGAGTCACTATTCTCAGGCCAGAGCTGATAATACCTTATTGCAACAGCCCTTATCTGAAATAACTGGAAAAGTGACTATACTTACTTCTCAGAACTTGGAATTGCAACAGAGAGTTGCAGATTCTGAGGCAGTGTGAACAGTAACTACAAAGGCTACTAGGGAACATGAGATCAGAATTTCGCTGGTGCAGGCCAAGCTGAAGGACTTGGAGAATCAACAGAGACAGAATAACCTGAGGGTGTTGGGGATTCCTGAGGGAAAAGAAGGAGATGACCTGTGCAAAACTTTCAGCGTGCTTTCCCCGACTTGTTGGATTGGGATATGGACAGCCAAATACAAAGAGCGCATTGGCTACCGGTCTCTTGCAACGTGGTTAATGCCAAGGTGAACAACTCTAGACCAAGACCAATTCTGGTTTACATTGGAAACTTCTTACTGAGGCAGGCTATATACTTGTAAGCACGGCCCTCTGCACCAGCTGTTGTTACCTCAATTTTATTTCATTTGCGCTCTGAATTTTGTAAGACTACAATGCATCGAAGGTGGAAGGTCCGGCAAATGATTGATCCTCATAAAGTGGTTTGGGCACAAGTTTTTTTTGCAGGAACTGGATCATTAAAAAATAGTGCAAGCAGACAAATGCACGTTTGTACTAATGAGGATGAAGCCACTGGGGTTCTTAAGCAATGGCAAGAAGATGTTTAAGATTGGTATTATAAGTAGGATCAGCATTTGATTGATATCACATTCTCAAGAAGGGGGGTCTGTTTGTTTGTCTTCTTGTCTCCTTACTTTCTGTTTTTCAGTAGAAGATGAGGCAGGAGGTTAGTGTTGCACTAATGCCTGTCTGTGAAGTCTGACAGCAAATGGGAGGAGTGATTATTTTCCTAGGGAAGACACGTTGTACCTATTTTGTGGAAGGGTATCTCTGGGATACATCTGGGCTACAGGGGTCTGGTGTGCTTTTAGGTTGGTTAGGAGGGTGGGTGCTGGTTAAACTGAATTGGTATGGTCATGAAATGAAATGTTTTTTTCCCTGTGCAGTTGTTAGAATAAATCACCAGGTGGGTTTTGCAGATAATAAAAATCATGATAATATAGTTTAGCGCTATGCACATTAATGTGCTGAAATGTGCCAGGGTTGAACCGTTCTTTAAAGAGACACTTTGTCAGGGAACAGATCTGCACTTATAAATCTTAGATTCTCTGCATTACAGAAACACTTGCATATAAGATAAGGCAAATGGGGTATGATCTTATTGATTGCACAAGTCAACAAGGCCTGTGCGAGTGGTAGCTATTTTGAGTGCTCACTCTTTCTTTGGAACTCGAGCAATTACATGCCCTGGCAGCTTTGCATTAAAACCTGAGTGAGCAAGAGATATATTTGAAGATAATAGAAAATTAATCTATACTTCCCCGTGGTTATAAGGGGAGACGGTTGCAGCCACGAATAAGTCTAATCGAACCTTCATTATGCGTATGGGAATAAAATTGGAGGGTTTTAGCACATCAGATTGCAAAAAAAAGACAGAGGAACTCAATAAAATGCATTAGGCACAAGGGCTACCCTCCTGCACAAAAACAATCCTCAGCGGCATTTTCCTCTTTTTATGTATGATACAGAATGCAGCACACTTAGAAAGAGGAAAAACAAGGAAAAATAAAGATATTTCTCTTTGTTACACCTCACTTGGGGAGGCGTAGCATTTTGATGCATTCCCACGTCTACCACTAATGGTAAATCTGGGAATGCACTAAAAGTCATGGGTGGATGTGTATGAATACCTATTCTCTAATCATGGACCGCCTCCCTGGGCCAGTGTAATGCAAGGCAGCGACTTGCGCTGCCTTTCATTACTCCAGATTTATCAAACCATGCAGGGCCAGACAAGGTGACCTTCCCTGGCTTGATAACATACACTTCATCACCCTTGCATGGCGCAAAGGTGACGCAAAACCTTGATAAATCTGGCCCCAAGTATTTAGCATCATCACAAAAACAAAGGGTTTATCCCGGGTAGATATACAACCAGCCTTTTTTAACACAGCCATATCAGTTTTCAATGTGGTGAAAGTTACAGGTGCTAGGGTCAGAATGATATTGCTAGACGCTGTAAAAGCTTTCAATAGGGCTTCCTGGGTATTTCTCTGGTCTACTAGGTCTAATATGGGCATTGCTTGAAGATTGCTGTACATATTTAAAGGTTTTTACAAAACTCCTACAGCTAGGCTGGTTCTGGATGGTCATAGCTCTTCCCCAACCCTGCTAACCAGTTGTAAATTGCCTGTGCCCCCATCCCTTTAGAAACGGTTGAATTGGCTATAGCTCATTGGCAGTTAACTTGCCTGTAAATCCCTAGTATAGAGTGCAGAAAGTGCCCAGAGGGCCTAGAATTTAAATGCCACTTGTGGACTGCAGCACTTTTTGAGCCATACACTACAGTGGCAGGGCAGACATGATTTATGGCCTACCACTTTTAGTTTCACTGCTGCATTGTAAAGCCTGAAATATGATCTGTCAGAATAAACTTTTTTGACAGGTAATGACTTTTCTTTTAAGTATTAGCAAGTCCCCCCTCTGAAGGCCTTCTTTCCGACAAGGCAGGCGGCAATGTATTTAAAAGTGAGACATGTAGAAAATTTGTGTCACAATGTTGATATAGCAACAAAGCCCTTAAAAGCTATTTTCAGTAATCAGGTTCTGGCTAGTCCATGGAAAACAATGGTAAACATGATTAAATATTGGAACAGTTACGGAGTGTTTCAATTTCTTTCTGGCCATGTGAGCCCCATCTTCTTCACTCCCCTTAGCCCACCCTCCCCGGACATTCCAGCAACAGGGGAGGGGCCTCTCTGCCTGATCGGGCTTCTGCCTTCTCCCAGTCCCTTTTTTCAGTGCTTAAAATGGAGAACTCCCAGTGTCGGTGAGTGTGGTCGTGGGCCATCCTCGATGTAGAAAAGTCTTAGTAAATGGATAACAAAGACAAATTTGCCCCTGAAGAAGTCCTTAGGGATGAAACGCGTTGGCTACGGTCGTGTGATTTTAAGAAGATTATGAATAAAGAAAATTTATACAAGACCTGCTGAATGGATCTGAATATATATTTTTTTTTAACCTTTATTGACAATTTAACAGTACCAAATTACCATTTTGCATCACATCAAAGCATCATACGCGTTAGGCCATTTGCGAAGCCCATCCATGATACAGAAAACCAATCAGACAGAGGCATTTTTATCTTGTACAACACGGCAACAGCACCATAAAAACAATACATAGCTGCATAATGTGGTGGTCGCACCGCGGGGGAAAGAGCAGGCCCGGCCAGGGAGGAATAGGGATAGGGAAGGAAAAGACTACTGACCAACACCGGCGGCCGCCGCGGGCGGAGTGCCGGCGGGGAGGGCGGGAGAGGCAGTCCGACTCAGGTGTGATCGGGTGTGAAGGTATGTTATTAGGGGGCCCCATATGTCAGGTGGGCGAGATCTAGCAGGCATAAGGTCCCAGAACTCAGAAAGTAGTGTCTGACATCGCGATGCATCCTCAAGCCAGTGGGCGAACTTAGGCGCCGGCCTACGTCCCCAGCACATGGACACCCTACGCCGCGCGAGGACAAGCAGCATTGCGACCAGTCGGCGAGAAGCATCCGGGCAAAACTTAACAAAGCCCAGCAGGCACAGCGGAGGGTCGGGCCGGACAGGTGTTGAGGTGATCTCGGAGAGGGCAGCACAGACCTCACACCAGAACTCCGACACCTTTGGGCACAACCAAGCAAGATGAGAAAAATCTGCGGCAGGGGCAGAGCAACGCAGGCACCTATCGGTAGGAATGAGACCCAATTTATGTAGCTGAACAGGGGTGCGATATAGTGTGCAAGTATTTAAAGTGTATAAGACGTAGGCAATAGTTGGGAGACAGTTTCTTCGTCTGATTACAGCAGTAGAGCCAGTCGGCTTGGGGAATGTCCATGCCGGGATCCTCGCCCCACGCCACCCGGGCGCGATCAGAGGAGATGGAGGAAGTCGACAGAGTAAGGGCATACAGTTTGGTCACCAGTTTCCGGGGGGTGGGGGTGGAATATATGAAGTCCAGAGTGGGCATCGAAGGTGGAGGTTGGGGGAACGTGGGATGCAACTCCCTACAAATAGCCCGCAACTGATAAAAGAGCAATGTGTCCATGGGGCCAGAGGTAGTAGGGAGAGAATAAAAGGTGTCACCAGGGTAGAGATCCGCCAATGTTGTCAGCCCCAAGCGGGCAGCATATTTAGACATGCCAGATGGTTGGAGGGGAGGAAAGGCAGGGTGTCGTACAATCGGCATAGTATTAGCCAATAACATTGGGGCGTTAGACATACGACATAGTCCCAACCAGGCCCAGTGCAGGGCCTCGACCGTGTCCACTTCATCCCGCGGGCGACCGGCCGGGGCGAATAGGGCAGTGTTCAGCGGCCAAGGAGCAGCAAGATCAGCTTCCACCGCGACGTGCGGCTGGTAAGGGGTGGGGTGAACCCAGAAATGTAAAAAGCTGGCCTGGGCACTCAAGGCATAGAGTTTAAAATTGGGGCGCCCATGCCTCCAACCGACATGGGGAGAGTAAGGATATCGTATGCAATCCTGGGTTGTTTGCCAGCCCAGACAAGAGATATAATCAGGGAGCGGATCTTACGAAAAAAATGGGTAGTGAGTGGTATGGGGATGTTTAAAAAGAGATAAAGAAATTTCGGAAGGACCACCATCTTGGCAATGGCTATACGACCAGCCAGAGATAGGGGGAGCCGGTTCCATTGAGGTATTTTGGACTCGAGCCAGTCCACAGCACGTCCAAAATTGGCCCTCCAAAGGTCATCCAAGTCTCTGCTCAACCAAATACCCAGATAGCGGGTGGGGCCAGAGGCCCATACAAAAGGAAAGTCTGGGGTGAAAGGCTTGGTAGCATCCGTAAGAGGGAATAGCACTGATTTACTCCAATTCACCTGTATACCGGAGAATCCACCAAATCTTATAATCTCACGCACAAGAGGGCTAAGGTTGTCTTGAGGGTGGCGGACATACAATGTCATATCATCTGCATACATGGAGACCAAAAGCGAACGGGCCGAGAAACCGATGCCCTTCTGACTGTGGTGTTGCCGGAGTCTGGCCGCGAGAGGCTCCATCGCGATAGCGAAGAGCATAGGGGAGAGCGGACACCCCTGTCGGGTACCGCGTTCAATCGGGATGGAATCCGAGATGTGTCCATTTATCCGAAGGCGGGCAGAAGGGCGAGTGTATAGGAGTAAAATCTTACGAATAAAAATGTTGCTGAAGCCAAGGCGCGGTAGAAGATAGAATAAAAAGGGACACTCTAGGGTGTCGAATGCCTCAGTGGCATCAAGAAGAGCAGCCACTGCGGGGAGGCTAGGATTGATCTGATGAAGGACTGAGGAAATGGTCCGGAGGTTATGAGACGTAGCGCGGCCCGGAATGAAACCGGACTGGTCAGGAAGGGCGATGGTAGGCATGAGGAGAAGACGGGAGGCTATCAACTTTGCGAAAATGTTATTGTCCGTATTAATTAAAGAGAGGGGGCGATAAGAGTCGCGGCAATCAGAAGGTTTGTCTGGCTTAAGAAGAAGCGTTATCATTGCCTCACGAAGCGATGGCGGGAGGAGGCCGTTACCAAAGGAATCATTGTACATGGCGGCTAGATGCGGCACAAGGAGCGGAGCAAAGGTCTTGTAGAACGAAGCGGGGAGGCCGTCTAAGCCAGGGGCCTTGTCGCTAGGCAAACTATTAATGGCCGCGAGTATTTCTTCTGTAGAGAAGGGCTCATCTAGAAATTCACGATGATGGTTTTCGAGCCAGACGAGTGAGATGGTGTCAAAATATTGATTGAAGTCCTCGCGTGAAGGAGTGGAGCCCGCAGAGGAGAGTTGCGTGTAATAAGCCATGAAGCGCGTCTTAATCTCCTCAGGGGAGGTGGTTCTAGTAGGACCACCGTCTCGAAGCACCGCGACATAAGATGCGGCTCGGGGAGGACGAAGGAGGTTGGCCAATGTCTTACCAGGCCGATCGCCCTCGCCGAAGCGGCGAGCCCGGGCCTCTCTGCCAAGGAAGGAGAGTTCCCTGTCGGCCTCCTCAGCGAACTCCGAATGTTTTTTACGCAGGCGTGCTAAAGTCTCAGGGCTAGGATGAATTGCGTGAGCGGAATCCAGCGCCTTGATCTCCGATTCTAGTTTATCTAAAGTGGTGCGGATAGAACGAAGAACTCCAGATTGTCTAGAGATGCACTCGCCGCGAATCACAGCCTTGAAGCCCTCCCATAAAGTGGACGGCGAGTCCACCGAACCAACATTTATGTCAAAGTAGTTGGAGATTGCAGTTTGAATCTCATCACAGAAGACGGGGTCGCGGAGGGCATTCGGAGGGAGGCGCCAAGCGAAAGCCTGCGGTGGAGAGTGAGGAAGGCGAAAACTAAGCTGGACTGCTGCGTGGTCAGAAAGAGTGCGCGCCATATTGTTAATGGAAGTTAGCCAGGCGAGGAAGTCAGGAGATGCAATCCAAAGATCAATACGAGACCAGCAGCCACGGGCACCGGTGACACAAGTTCCCTCGCGGGTCTCGGGCCACATGTGACGCCATGCATCATACAGTGAGTTTTCAGCGAGTATGGACTGAAGAAGGGCCGTGGAGCGTGGGTGGAAGGAATAGGGGCCAGAGCGATCCAGAGCCGCAGAGAGCGTGACATTAAAATCCCCCCCCAAAGAAGTGCCGCTGGGCCTAAAGACGAGATAAGGTGCCACACATTAGTAAAGAAGTCAGGGTCATCCGCGTTAGGGCCGTAAACAGCCACTATCGTCAAGGGTTGGGACAGAAGGGAGCCATGCAGAATAACGTACCGTCCGTCAGGGTCAGTGAGTACCTGAGTGGTATGCCATGGGAGCCCCCTACGTATCAAAATGGACACTCCCCGAGAATAGTTGGAGTAAAAAGAGGAGTGCATTTCCCCCCAATATCGCGACTGGAGTCTAGCAGAAGTCGCGGGCAGCAGGTGGGTTTCTTGCAAGAGGCAAATGTCCACTTTATGTCGGAGTAGGTGGGAGTGGATAAGCCGGGCCTTACGGTGGTCATTTAAACCGCGGATATTCCAGGTCCAACATATGGTGTCAGTCATACCGTGTAGCTACAGGGAAGAATGGAGCGCAATACGTTGGGCACATCCAGGGCCAAAGGCCAATGGTAGTAGCGAGACAAGCATACATGGAGATATAAGGGGCAAAGCCATCGCATAGTGACCGGGATGGAGCCAGCAAGTACCTGCGAGTGGGAATGGCAGAGCAATCGTGTGCAGAAGCAGAGCAATGAGCAAGCATAGTAGTGATGAGATGCATACAATAAAGAAACAAGAATTACGAACAGGAAAACAATAACATGTCCGAAAGGGACGAGGCAACCCCGAAGACCCCCACCCCAACCCAAGCAAACCCACCACGCAACAGGAATGTGGAAACATGACAATTGCAAAGCGGGAACAAAAGATCCACAGTCAACCACAAGAGCGCATCAAAAGGAGGACACATCAGCCCAAAACCCACCCCCCCTCCTCCCACACCAACCCCCCAAACAGGTCGAGCAACCTCCCACACCCACCCCAGGGGACCACAACTAGGAGGGGAAAAAGCAATAACAGAGGTGGGAATCATCCCGCAGGGGCATGGCATCGCCCAGCGAACACCCCTGCCAGAAAAGGCAGGGTGGCCAAGCCAAAACTATTAGCAGACTAAAAAAGAACATCGCAATATATTAAAGGAATAGCCAGGAAGCCCAATCAGTAACTACCGCTGTAAATAACAAACAGCTAAACGAGCCAGGGCATCAAGAAGCACAAGTTCAACATAGTGTTATGTAGTCATGTAAATAAAGTCACAAAGCCAAGAACAATGTACAAGTGCCTTTCAATCATTGTCGCTCAGGTTAACTTCAGCTGGGTCCTGCGAATGAGCCGGGGTGGTGCGATGGGAGCGATCCAGCTGCTTAGCAAAGGCGAGGGCCCCCTTCGGATCCGGGAATATCAGAGTTTTGGATCCTTGCCTGACCCGCAACTTGGCCGGATAGGCCAAAGAGTATGAAACTTCATGTTTTTGCAAGATGCGCTTTTGCGGGCAGAAATTTGCGGCGGGCAGCCTGCACAGCCAGGGTGTAGTCGGGGTAGAAAGGCAGTGTGTTACCCTGATGCCGGATCTCACCCCTCTCCCTGGCAGCCTTGAGGATTGCATCACGGTCCCGGAAGTTCAGTATTTTTGCAATAATCGGATGAGCAGGTAGGCCAGGGGCAGGTCGAGGGCCGAGAGAGCGGTGTGCTCTCTCCACGATGAAGACCTGGTAAAGCGCGTCTCCAAAAAGTTCTCTCAGCATCTGCTCCACGTAGTCTTCCATCTTCGCTATGTTGGTGGACTCCGGCACCCCGGTGATGCGGACATTGCTCCTACGAGAGCGGGCCTACAAATCTTCATTCTTGGAGCGTATTAGTTCGAGGATTTTATCCATTTGGAGTAATTTTTGGCGATCCTGGATGGCGGAATCCTCAACATCGGACACTCGTGACTCGACGTGGAGCAGGCGATTATCATGGGAGTCCACTCTGGTCTTAACCACATCTAGGTGACAGGTCAACTGTTCAAGCTGGGTGGCGATCCCGAACACTGCCGACTTAACCTCCAACATTATGGCTTTAAGATCGTCGTCACGCGCGGCGGCCATTTCCGCGGGGGCAGGATGGTCGCCCCCGTCGACAGTAGCGCCCTCCTGGTGAGTCTGTCTTCGTTGTTCGAATGTGAGTCGGGGCTGTTTAGGGTCAGTCTTACCCATGACTACAGCAGGACAGAGGGAGCGTCAAAGAAGTACCCAGCATGAGGAGAGCAGATGGAGTCCAGCACAGGAGTAGAGCGGTCCAGGAATCACCACAACAGGTGAGAGGGCCGGGAAAAGAAATCAACAATCAAGACCCACACTCCAATCGGGTGTTCGAGGTGTAGGAGGATGCGGCCAAAGAGGACAGGTGCAGCGGGGATACGAGGGGGGCGAACAGCACCAACCCACGAGGCCAATGCACAACAGGCACGGAGACTAGGCCGTGTGCGTGAAGGTGAAGGCCATGGAACAGAACCACGCGGGTGGCGTGCTAGCCCCCAGCCGCGCCGCAGTGACCCCCACAGATAGGCCACGCAATCCAGGATCCGGGCTCCAGGCACAATGTAGAATGAAAGTGGAGGCCAGGCAATATGAGGTCGGCACCTATGAGTGAAGTGGCGCGAAGGTCAGGCAGTGAGAGGAGCAGGCTGAAGTGGCAGGCAGATGTGGGAGTCACGGCAGCCCGATGCCCGCAGAGAAACAATGAGCCTAAGTAATGAAGGGCTCCCGTCGGGTTGGGGATGTCCGGGCCGTGATCTGAAGCAGCGGAGGGAGAGCTGCCGTGCCAGTGGTGCAGAGAGGAACCACAGCTGGAGAGGCAGCCCACAGCGATGCACACCAGTGAGCCCCAACAGCAACAGAGGAGTCAGGGGCCCAACCGGAGACACAGGCTGCCGCTTAACAGCACAGGAGATGAGTTGGGTGAAGTGGCGCGAAGGTCAGGCAGTGAGAGGAGCAGGCTGAAGTGGCAGGCAGATGTGGGAATCACGGCAGCCCGAGGCCCGCAGAGAAACAAGGAGCCTAAGTAATGAAGGGCTCCCGTCGGGCTGGGGATGTCCGGGCCGTGATCTGAAGCAGCGGAGGCAGAGCTGCCGCGCCAGTGGTGCAAAGAGGAACCGCAGCAGGAGAGGCAGCCCACAACGATGCACACCAGTGAGCCCCAACAGCAACAGAGGAGTCAGGGGCCCAGCCAGAGACACAGGCTGCCGCTGAACAGCACAGGAGATGAGTTGGGGACGAGACGAACAGCAGGCCAGACGGGTCAAAATGGCGCCGCCCCCAGTCGCGGGCCTCCGCAGCAGGTCTCAATGGGCAGCCGACAAACGCCCAGGCAGGAGAAATGAGGTGAGGGCAGCCAGAGGAATAGCGGCAGTGATCGGAGCCAGTCAAGAGTGCGGAGTGCGCTGAAGGGGAGACGCAGGCCGCAGCGGCAGACGTGGGGAACGCGCTGCCCGCCTCGCCCGGCCCAAGGATACAGAGGCCGAATATCCCACTGGGCGCCCCTACAGGGATGTGCTAGGCCGGGCGGTACAGCGAGCACGCTCCCAAGCCTGCCGCGGGTCGCCCCCAGGCACGAGACTCACCGGCCGAAGTATCAAAGCCGCAGCTGGATGAGGTGGCAGACCAGCACTCCGGCAGCGGTGCAGAGCAGGTGATGCAGGACAGGCCCAGCCGGACACGCAGTGCTCCGGGTCCGGAACTCCGGGGGCACCGCAGCCAAGCCCAGCCGGGTCGCAGGGCCCCGAGAAATGGCTCAAAAAGTGTCCCAGAATGAGGTGAGCAGCGATGAGAGGGTTCCAGGCAGCAGTTAGCGGGAGGTCTGCAGGATGATGGCAGATTAAAGGCTTGGCCGGCAGAGCCCACTTAAGGTGCGGCCATCTTGCAGCCGGCTAAGCCACGCCCCCCCGAATGGATCTGAAATTTTGTTGAAATAGACCAGTTTTAATATTCAGGGGACGCGCTGGAAGTGAAGGGGCTTGTTGTTCACTGTTTCCCTGCACAACTGACCCTGGCAGGAGCATAAGCCCAGGGCGCAACATCTTCCCTTCCAAAAAACTCACCTCACAGCAGCTACCGGGACCGTCGTCCACCCTGGTGGGACTACTAGTCCCAGGGTGCAACGCAAGGAATACCGCCCCACTCCCGCTGCCACAGGTGTTACAGGTGAGGGAGAGGAGTGTCCATCGCTCTACAAAGAGCAGCCTCTCCCTCCGCGGCGCGGGACGTGCTGGAAGTGAAGGGGCTTGTTGTTCACTGTTTCCCTGCACAACTGACCCTGGCAGGAGCATAAGCCCAGGGCGCTACATCTTCCCCTCCAAAAAATTCACCTCACAGCAGCTACCGGGACCGTCGTCCACCCTGGTGGGACCACTAGTCCCAGGGTGCAACGCGAGGAATACCGCCCCACTCCCGCTGCCACAGGTGTTACAGGTGAGGGGGAGGAGTGTCCATCGCTCTACAAAGAGCAGCCTCTCCTTCCACGGCGTGGGACGCGCGGGCCGCGCCCGGGCAAAGCCCGGGCCAAGGGCAGGCCCATCCTTGCCCATCATTGCCTGGAAGAGGCAGGGCAGGGCCACCCCTCTTTCATTTTATTCTCTGGACAAACAACGTGGAGCCATTTGTAACTGGATACGGTACTGTGCCGATTTTTTGGGCAAGCACTCCCTTTTTTTTTTTTTATTTCTTCTCTCCTCCTTGAAAAACTCCTTTGTAGACCAAAGACACTTTACAAACTTACACTTGCAAGTCCTTGCATTCTATTTGTTCATCATAAGATTTTCCTTTTCGGGAATTAGCTACAGGCAGGCCTCTGGAAAGTATTGACCTTAAGTATCTATTGAAGGCCAAAAATGGGTAAAAGGAAAACTATGGAGGGAACAGGGGGAGCAAATGGCCCTACTGGCGGGGCGGGTAAGGGGAAAAAGGCAAGAAAAGCCCTTAGGAACGCTGCCAACAATTGTGTGATGGATAGAATTGACACCCTCATCACAGAATGCGAAGGGATACTAGGAGCTGAGTTGCCAGCCCCCACTGATAGCACATCCTCCGCCCGAAAAGAGTACTATCCCCTTCCGCCCAACCATTGTACCCTCAATGTTTCAGAAAGCCCCACGTAAAGATGCCCCAGGTTGTAGCGAGGTCACTGAACTAGGACCCCAAGTTGGGGCAGCTGGAAGAGACTCCTCCCCACCCTCCTAATTCTTCAGTCCATGATGCTGCAGGCCATTTTGAGCCTTCTATTATCTGCTCAAATAGATTTGCAGCATTGGCTGATGCGCCCGATTTTTCTGGGGAAGCAATGCCCCAATCTATAATCCCGAGTCCTATTGAGAGTCTCACTGAGTTAGCTGAAACTTGTGCCACATCGCCTCAAGCCCTTTTTTGGATTGTTGATTTACTCAGGGTGGAGTTAGGTGCAATGAAGCTGATGATTGAGGAGCTTGTGGCCACTGTTAACTTGCTGTCCGCGAAAAATATAACGCACACTCCAGCAGCTTGTTTGCTGCCTAATTCCCATCCACATCGGACACTTATAACTGCCCATAAAAAAGGAGATCTAATAAGCAATGGTCCGTCTCCCCTTCCTATAGTTTCACTTCGACAGGCCCCCAGGGCATCCATCCCCAGACAGGCAGGCCCCCCACAAGCTAATACGCCTAATAGTCAGCAAAAACAACTTTCTTCCCAAGCTATTACAAACCATAGAAGACCCAATAATATATTAACGACCACACGTTTGTGTACTAAAGATCACTTACAATTGAGTAAACAATCCAGTTTTTACCCCACACAAGCACGGACAGTCTTCATGGTCAACGTCCCTAAGCTTGACTTACTAGGTGGCTTTGAAAATGAAGACTCTCTGAAAACAAGTCCATACACTGGATACGCCATGTGAGGGGTTGTCGCTCATTGATAAGGGAAGACATAGTCAGGGCACGGAGATGCACATCCTATAACCAATCCTTAGACTGCATAGAACTCACCATGACTAAGCCCGATCTGTCTGAAAATCTTTTGGCATTAGAGTACCGGACTTGCCCCCCGGACTCTTCAGCCATTCATTTTAGGCGTTTTCCAATTATTGTTGCTGCTAGGGCACAGGATAGTGTGCTAATGTTGCCCACAGGAGGGGGGACCTCACTGGAAGCTATTGATTGACTACGATATGATTCCAATTTAAATCAGGAACTACAATCTGTCCCTTTAGATAATAACCAAAGTGCTCCTAGCACTATGCAATCATGCAGTGATTTAGAACAATTATCAACTAATTTGAGATCTATTGACCACAGTAGTCATCCTGTTTGTAACTTGAGGGGTCAAGGGGTTGCAATATCCACTGATATTTTTGTTTTATCCTCTGATACTGCTGCTTTATCCTCTGCCCCAATGCCTTTGACTCATCAAACCCCTTTATGTGATATAGCTCCCATTCGGCCCCCCCCCTCCCAGCTTAAGATCATTTCCTGGAATGTTGCAGGGCTCCAGAGCAAATTGTTACTCCCTGACTGGAACGACCTGATAGAGGGACACGACATTTGTATTTTCCAGGAAACCTGGAGCTTAGTCCCACTCTACAAATCGGGCTACACTTGTTTTTTTACACCAGCTATTACTATGGGGAGCGGGCGACCTTCGGGAGGCCTTATTATTTGGGTGAATATTGCCATGGGCTGTAGAATTATTGAACATCGATGTGCGAGCCCAGATATAATGAGGCTTACCATTAAGGGAAGTGGAGGAGGCAAAACTCTCGAGTTGTTTAACGTCTATATAAGGGGGACACCAGGGGGAAAATCTTCATCTATTGTTATATCACTGGAACAGGAGTTATCTGGTTGCCTGTCTGATTCCTACGTTATGGTTGCAGGAGATTTTAATTGTACCTTTGAGCCCCTAAGCTCTGAGGACGTGTTGGGGGTAGAGGAGGATGATACAAGGTGGGGTGTTCCACTTCTAAATATACCTCCTATCAAAAGATGGTCTCAAGTAACAATTCAGCTTAACGCACTTACTTTAGAATTCGGACTGAGGGCTGCCAATGGCAGAACTATATCAGATTCCATGGGGGCTAATACATACAATAGAGTCAGCTGACCCTCTCGCATTGATTACATCCTATTAGACGTTAGACTTTGGAGAATCATGATAGACATGGAAGTGGTTTCTACTACCGATAGTGATCATAACCCACTCTGCCTGACCATGAAGATCCCATGGCTTCCCCCTTGCCCTGTTCATAGTGTAGGCTCTTCCATGACGACCAAAGAAGTGGTTCCCTCCAATTGTAGAAGGTACCTCAAATGGCCTAAAGTTGTTGCCCAAGACTCAAAAATGGCTGGTATCCGGCACGTCCTGAGCGAGAACACTCTTTTTTTTTATAAATGTTTTTATTGAAATTTTCGTTTAGTGATTTAACAAACAAAAATATACATCTCAGAAACGGAATCATTAGTTGATACAGTGCGGTCCAGGTCAAATGATGGGGAACATGTACAGTTGGTTGGACATAGAACAGTGCAGATTGTGAAAAGAAGAGGATCACAAAACACGTTATACAACATAGGCCCTCAGATGGTACACCTATATTCATCTCGGTCCTTTCTGGACATGGCATACTTGTTCCTGAGTATTTAAGCCTAATCTATCTCCCCCATGCTCGAGAGTTCTCTCATCATCGTCAATGTCCAGTTTATAATGCTTGATCCATGGCTGCCAAATTTTCGTAAACTTGCGCGGGCAGCCCCTCGCCTTGTATACCACTTTTTCAGCCCCCATATACAGGTCCATCCCAGCCTTCCATTCCAGTAACGTGGGAACCTGTGGGGCCCCCCAGTGTTTGGCTATATCTCTCTTGGCCACGACTAGCCCCAAGTTAGCCAGTATGAGTCTATGGCGCGGAAGATCAACGTCAGAGGGAACTCCCAATAGGAAGAATTTTGCGTCGAGTTCCAGCTGCGTTCCAAGTATTTTGTTCAACTCCTCCCTGACTGTGAGCCAGTATGTGCGAATGTGGCCGCACTCCCATAGGGTGTGTATGTAGTTACCACATTCAACGTGGCAGCGGAGACAGAGTGGGTCTTCTGCTCTGCCAATCTTGTGGAGATGCGCCCTATCAAAGTAGGCACTATGAAGAATCTTATATTGGATAAGTCGCAGCCGCAGTCTTATTGCTACTTCTCGTGGGTGCATGAGAGCCGCCTCCCAATCTATGTCTTCTAGGGGCCCAGTGGTGAGTTCCCACCTAGCGCGCAGCGGTCCCAGATTGTCCGGGAAATTATTAATTTGTGTTTTGTATGTGAGGGATATCGCCTGGGTCTGGATCTCCTCCTGAAGGAGTCTGCCTTCCAGAGGGGCATTTTCGGGCAGCGTCACTTCATTTAGTCCTTGGGCCAACCAGGCATGTCTAAGTCAGAGGTATGCATACCTTTGGGAATCGTGTAGTTTGTATCTAGTCTGCAGGGTTGAGAAGGGGGCTAGCGACCCCTTATCCAGTAGGTCTCCTATCTTGGAAATGCCTATGAGATCCCATTGGTGGAATCCTGTAAGTTTCCTCAGTTCGACTAGTCTGGCACCTTCCCACAGTGGAGTTTCGCGCGTAGGTTTTCCCTCCCACTTCATCTGCTTTTCAGCCACTCTCCATGCCCCTATTACCCGTTGCGTCGCCGGAAGGAGACGTGCCGTTCCCGGACCCCCATATATGTAATGTAAGTGTGTGCGAGTCTGAAATTGGAGCCTCTCCAGTCTGTGGGATGGTCAGCTGGCATGTGTATCCATTTGTTAAGGACAATGAGGTGTGCTGCCCTATCGTAGGTTCTGATATCAGGGAGGGCCAGTCCCCCATTATATGCTGTACGCTGCAGAGTTCGTAAAACTATGCGCGGGTGCGCCCCATCCCATAATAGGAGACGCAGTTCACTATCTATAGAGGCGAAAATTGTGTCCGGTATTCTGTTGTAAGTGTTTTGTAGCACATACAGAAGTTGGGGAAGCGTCACCATTTTGAACATGGCCGCTCTACCCATAATAGTCAGAGGGAGTGACCTCCAGCGTTTAGCATCTGCCTGGAAATTTGACAGTAGCTTCCCAATGTTACGCTGCACTCGGCTCGTCGGGTCTATAGTAGTGTACAGCCCCAGATATTGAAATCCCTCTGTAGAGATCTTCAAACAACTCGGATACTTCAGTGGATCCACGGCTCCGCATATGGGATAGAGAGTGGATTTGTTCCAATTAATTTTGTAACCCGCGTGGGAGCCGTAGGCCTCAAATACACGTAGCACACGGGGAAGTGTCACCTCAGGCTGCGTGACATACAATAGTATGTCGTCCGCATATAGGGAAATGCGTTCCACTTGCAGGCAACGCGCGTCATCTAAGAATCCCCCCAGTCCCTCCTCAGTTCTCACTACGCACACCAGTGGCTCTAATATCAGAGCAAAGAGGAGGGGAGATAGGGGACATCCCTGTCGCGTACCGCGCTGTATTGGCCAGGCATCTGAAAGGGTACCGTTAACCCGAACTCTAGCCACTGGGTTGTTATATAATAGTGCCAACCATGACCGGAAGACGGGGCCAAAGCCCATCGCCTCTAGGGTACACCACATGAAGGGCCAGTGTATTGTGTCAAATGCTTTCTCCGCATCTAGCGAGAGAAGCAAGTGGGGACTATCTCTGCCCTGCACCGTATCTATCCAGTTGGCCACACGGCGCAGGTTAAACCGGGTGGCACGCTTGGGCATAAATCCTGATTGGTCTGCGTGAACCAAAGAGAGAATTACTTTTAAGAGGCGGTTTGCGAGGATTGTGGCTAAAATCTTTACCTCTATATTAAGGAGGGATATGGGGCGGTATGATCCGCAGTCCTCCGGGGGTTTCCCCATCTTGTGAATAACAACCACAGTGGCGAGTCGGAGATCCCCTGGTAGAATTCCCTGGTCTTTAGCCTCCTGGAACATTCTTAGGAGATGCAGCGCCAACAGTGCACTGTGCAATTTAAAAAATTCCCCCGGAAGGCCATTGGGTCCCGGCGTCTTGCCTGACTTTAGTCGAGCAATGGCCTCCATCACTTCTACTAGTGTCAGATCACCTTCCAAACAGTCTGACTCCTCTTTCGCTAGGACAGGCAGATTAGTGTTCTCAAGATAGTTACGTATTTGCGTTTCCTCCACTCGGGTTTGGGCGGAGTATAGTGTGGCATAGTCCCTCGCAAAAGCGCCTGCTATGACCTCCGGGGTTGTGTGTGTTACATCATGTTCGGTGATAGCATGTACCCAGCGCGCTTTGACCTCTTTTCGTCCCAGCCACGCCAATAATTTACCTGCTCTATCCCCTGTTTCATAGAGTCTATGCTGAGTTGCAAGTTGGTGTGTCCTCACCTCATTGGTCACGAGAGCCACATAGTCTCGTCTGAGTGTTTCAAGCTGGCACATGGTGTGTTCAGTCATTGCAGTCGGGTCAGTGGTTTCTAAAACCAGGAGTCTGTGTTCTAGCGCCTCAATTTCTTCTGACTCCCGTTTCCTCTTATGGGCAACAATATTTTGGGCTCTGTCACGCAATACTGCTTTGTAAGCCTCCCATAATGTCACCGCTGACTCAACTGTGCCCTCATTTTCGCTAAAGTAGAGTTCCAAGTCTATCCGGAGTTCCTCAGCGATTGTCTCATCGCGCAGATCCCACGCGTTCAACCTCCACTGTGCTGTGGATGAGACAGTCCTACCACCCAGCCTCATCAGGAGAGGGCAGTGGTCGGATACACCTCTAGCCAAATATTCTATATTTTCTATATGCTGTATTTCCCCCACTGGGGCGAAGAGGTAGTCTAATCGTGAGAATACTCTATGGGCCCCAGAGGAGTAGGAGTGCGCTCTTTGATTCGGATGTTCCCGTCTCCATAGATCAGAAAGCCCCAGAGTATCTATGAACCGTTTTAGGGGTGTGATCTCAGGGCAGCCCGGTCGGGATCTCGTTCGATCCGACATGGGATCAGTTACATCATTGAAATCCCCTCCCAGTATAGGTAATGCAGGACCTGACTGTAAGAGGAGAGTGGCTACGGCATCCAGTGTACGCTGTTGCAATCGAGGGGGAGCATAGATGCTCATGAGAAGGAACAGTTTATTCTTCCAGACCCCTCTCACTGCCACATACGTTCCTTCTGTATCGGCCCATTGCTGTAAGACCCGAAAGGGAGGTGTTTTCCTGATGAGTATCGCCACTCCCCGTGAGCCTTTGGTGAATCCCGCATGGGCTAAGGTAGTGTATTGGCCTCTTCCTAAAAAGGCACAACTCGATCCCAGCAAATGTGTTTCTTGTAGGAATATTATGTCGGGTTTATGCCGTTTCAGATATCGCAACACCAATCCTCTCTTAACCTTATTGCCAAGCCCATTAACATTCAAGGACATCACAGTATAGCCATGATCTGCCATCTTAAATTACAACAGTTGTTGAACTCCTGCCCAACCCTTATGACTTGCTCAGCCCACCCCCTCCCCACCTCCCTCACCGCACTATCCAGGTCACAATTGTGTTTAAAAAGATATCCGTTTTCCTCAAACTGTTCCCCAAAAAACTGAAATATTTTAGTCAACCCACCCCCTCCCTACACTCTTCAGACACCCTCACCTCCCCCAACTCGCCAACATGACAACTGAGGTATGGGTAATCTATCAAGAGGTCTGTCGCCTCCCTTCCCCGCCCACCCCAATTAACGAAACAAAAATGATACCAAAAGTTCACACAGAGCTCTGTCCCTTCTCACTGTTCAGTGTACCTGCACTGCACACGTCGGGAAAGTCTCACTGGTTGTTGGGGGGGCCAGCCGGCCTCGTTTCTCAGTCCCCATCGCCCTTGTCCACTGATTGCTGGTTCGATGTCTCCAGAGCCTGGTGACTCGGCTCCGTGGATTCCATATGGATGATGCTTTGCAGTAGAGGATGATTAGTCGGGTCTGGCGTCTCATCTTCAGCTTTGGAGTTTTGAGTATGTGTGGTCCCATCGGAGCGGGCCTTTGAGTGCTGTGAGCGTGAACGCCCCGAGTCGTCCCCCGACTCCGACTGGGGCGGGTCTTCGGTCCTGGGTCTCAGTGTTCGGCCAGGGGTACTTCCCGCCGAGGCATGTGTTCTCATCCCACGCCGCCGACGTTGTCCTTGGAATCTGTCCTGGGATCGGCCCCCTCGTTTCATCAGAGCCGGTGCGGCTTCGCTCGGAGTCCCTCGCCGAGAGGTTGGCCGCTCCTCCACCCAGGACCAGGCCTCTTCAGCTGTTTGGAAGAACAAGGTGGAGCCCTGAAAGATTACTTTCAGTTTAGCGGGAAAGAGCAGCATGTATTGGATACCCATGGCACGCATCTTGGCTTTGACCTGGTTAAAGGTTCGCCTTTGTTTCTGCACATCTCGGGAATAGTCCGGAAAGACCATCACATGGGTATTCTCGTAGCGAACTTCACCCTTCTTACGGATTTCCCGCAGTATGAGGTCTCTATCATGGAAATTTAGAAACCGCGCTATCAGGGGGCGAGGTGGGGCTCCCGGCGGTGGGGCAAAATTTGGCATCCTGTGGGCTCGTTCTATTACGAAGCAAGTCGAGAACGACGCCTGTGGTAGAATGTGTTGTAGGAAGTTCAATAGGAAGCGCCACGGATTGGATCCTTCCGCCTTTTCTGGAAATCCCACAAAGCGGAGATTATTCTGTCTGGCCCTATTTTCCGCATCGTCCACTCTCCAGGCCACCTCAGCCATGGACGCCAAGAGCCCCGAAACATCTTTACGTGTGACTTGGGAGGCATCTTCCAGTTCTGATATGCGGTGCTCCGTTTCCGTCACTCGGTCCGCTACTTTATGTAGATCGTGGCGCAACAGCGTAACCTCTGATCTCACCTCCGCCAGTTTCGTTTCGAGACTGTCTCTAGAATCGACGGCTTCACTGGTAGGCGCAGAGTACGCCCCTATCCTCCCCCGGAGGCGTCAGACGACAAAGTCGCAGGGGCGGCAGGCGCCCTTCGCGTCTCCTTCCACGGCAGGCAGGGGAGGCTCACCGCACGAGACTCAGGAGACGGGGCATTGGGCCACTCAAGGACCGGCCCGTGTCTCCGGGGCCATCCAGGATCCCAACTATCCTCGACGTTGCGCCCTCTATTTTCGGGTGGAAGCCACTGGCAGTGGGCGGTTAGCAGAGGGGTTACGTGGTTTGTTTAGCGTTCAGGGCGAGGACACCATATCAATGTCAGGACCAACTCGCCAGCCACCACCCCCTGCAGCGCGACCACCCTCTCCAGTGCAGGATGAAGGGCCGCGGCCCGCTACTCCCTGGGGACAGCTCTGTCTCTGCGCCGCGCGTCGGTTTTTGCGCCGATGGCGTTACCCCCGGGAAGACCCAAAAGGCTTCCGCAGCTTCGGCGGATGGCTTCTATCCTCAGCGTGGCCCCGGATACAGCCCTGACAGCGCCGCGACCGGGCCCCCACCGTGCAACCCCTCCAGGGGGGGGCCCCTCCGTCCTGCAGCTGCGTCCGCTATGTATGGCTCCCTAATGTCTCTGTCGCCCCCGGGCGGCGATGTCCAGCCACCAGCCTCAGGACTACGTGGGGGTACCAGCGGTGCAGTGGCAGCGTAGCGTACAGCCCGGGCCAGAGGGCGCCACCATCGAGGATCACTTCCAGCACTCTCTCCCCCCCACAATCAGGGCCGCAGGGTTCAGGCCTCCAGGGATATGGTGTGGGGAGGGAGGGGGCTCACTTGTCTGCCAAACCCTCCCGGGATCTCAACAGCCGCCTCTCACCACGGCGACGGGCAGGCCGCAACCAGCGCACCTCACCTCGAGCACGCGAAAGTCCCAGGAAGGAAAGCAAGCACCGCTGCCAGTCCGGTGATCTCTCGGCTGCCGCCGCTGGTGCACCCCTCTCAGACCCCAGCCCCCGCGGCATTGTTATTGCAGGGGGGGAAAGTCTCTTCTCCGCTCGGCACAGATCTGAGGCTCAGAGATAGCGGGCCGCTGCCATTTTAGGGTCAGGCGAGCGCCGGGCTGGGTCCCCGTGGAAAGTCGTGTTAAAAGTTTCCGGGACTGCCCAGAAGGTCGCCGTGCCGATCACTCTTCTCCGGAGACTCTCCGCCGCTCATATCTGTTCCTTGTGGCGATGGGGACCCAGGATGAATGGCAGGATTAATACCGAGGCCGGCGGAGCTCTCGGTGTCTGCAGCTACTCCGCCATGCTGCTGGCCACGCCCCCCGAGCGAGAACACTCTTGAATTAAAGGGGGCACTTAGCAAAATAGATGGCCTGGAGAAGGTCCCAGAAATATATACGAGAATGATAGACCAGATAGGGTCCTTCTTCCAAATAGCAAATAACTATAGTAAACCAAGTGCCCGCCAAAAAAGTTGTCAGACATGGTTCACTAGGGAATGTACCCAAAGAAAAAAGGCCCTAGCTCTAGCAATTAAAAGTAAAAATTGTCCTCTGATCCAAACCACTAGAAAAGAATACAAAGCAGCTCCACTTTACGCAAAGTTGAAGTGGGATGAGTCCCACTGGCAGGATCTAAAGGACGCTAGTATAGCTAGGGATGCTAACTCTTTCTGGAACCTTGTCAGACGGGCGGATAGAAAAGACCCTGATATAATTCCCAATCATATCACGAGTCAAGAGTGGTATGATCACTTTGGGAAACTTTATTCTGGGACGGATGTAATTCACAAAGAAGGGCCATATGACCGACTAAGTACCCGTTTTATTCCAAATATTTGTGACCTCTTCTCGCTAGACGATGTGGAAGCGGCTATAAAGAGAATAGTCCCAGCAAAAGCTTCGGGACCAGATGGACTACCAGGGGATCTTCTTCTCGCAGATCCCCATAATTGGGCAAGTTATATCATGTTTTTAATTAATTCCATTGCCAAAGGATGCCCAGTACCTGAATCGTGGAAGGGTGCTGAGGTGGTACCAATTTTCAAAAAGGGAGCTAGGGAGGACCCTGCCAACTACCGACCAATCAGTTTGATTGATGTTATTCAGAAAGTAGTTGGCAGGGTGTTGTTGCAGAGAATTCAATGTTGGGCGGAGGGCGAGAACGTCCTCTCTCAGTATCAGGCGGGATTTAGGGCCAACACAGGGACGGTCGACCAGGCATTCAGGCTGCTTCTCCTTTATTGGAAGGTAGTCGTGATTGGCAGGGGCAGTCTTTATCTCGCTTTTATCGACTTAAAGACTGCCTTTGACCTGGTCCCCCGTGAATGGCTGTGGCAAATACTGGGTGAGATGGGGATTCCCCTGTTGATCCTCAACTTGTTGATTCGATTACATGAGGGCAATTACGCACAAGTAAGGTGGGGGTCCCAAGAACAGAAAACAGACAGGATACCAGTAAGCAGGGG